>CP080483.1:3147500-4347500 GCA_020844145.1 Sarcoptes scabiei
TCCACATTCGCTGATCTTAACACAATAGAATGTTCTATCCCATCAAGCATAAAAAACTCAAGAAACCTACAATCTACAGATAGTCCTCGTAAATTTGAAGCAAATAGTAGCAACAACATCAGTAGCAATAATAATCAAAGTGAAACTATTCTGCAGAAATATATTCGAAAAATTGAGACAAAAATGAAATCAAATATCAATGATTGTACTAATGAAATCAATCACTCGCCAACAAACCAGACAAATTCGACTTCTACGGTAGCGAAAGAATTCCGAGCCTCTGCATCTAAGCCTTCTACTAAGCGCACCAAAAGTTTCAATTCTGTCAAATCAATAGCAAAAAGTCAATCGACCACAAGTACTAAATGGTTTAGTTTCAATCAATCGAGTTCATCTACTGGTTCGGTGCAATTGATTCCTTTACCAAATTTTCCACCGATTCAAAACCATTTTGTACAACAACAGTTTCATTCTAATCAAACGATTGCACGCCCTTTTATCGCTAATCTTAGCACTACTCCTGCATTGATACATTACCAACAGAATCCATCATCATCCCCATGTCAAGGATCATTATCATCCTCCTCACCATCATCACATTCAAATCACTGTGGTAATAATTTAGTTATTTCAAGCAACAATCATCAGCAATTTTCAACTGCAGTTCCTCTCTATCCAATGCCTAATGTTGTTCAACATAATAATTCTTCTGGAATATCATATTTAAATGTCAACAATCATCATTCAATAGCTACGCAAAATCAATTCATCAGTATTCTTGATCCGAATGATAGCCGAATTCCTCACTTAGCTCTAACCAATAGCTTCAATCAGACTCGCTCGATACCGATGTATCAAACACTACCTGGTCCTTCTGTTAGACGTGATAATTCTAGGGAAACTAGCTCCTTATCGAATACAATAGGAAATTTCATTGGTCCTGTTGTGTCTTCATCGCAAAATTCTCAATTTATCAATATCAATAAATCTAATTTTCTAAATATCTCACCAGCACCGATTCAAGCGCAAACAGTGACTTCGTTTCCTTCTCCTCAAACCATTCTTATACAAACACCATTTATTCAAAATTCTAGTTTATCAGTGGGATTGAATTCTCTCGTTCCATCTTCAGATAGAAATAAAAAAAATGTTTCACTTGATGAGGATTCAATCTTCAAGTCGACTAATTCAAATGACCCTTCCCTTAAAATTGTTGTGAATTCGCAATCGAATTCAAATCAAACTGACAGCAACTCATCTAAACATCGATTGAAACCAGATCTCAATTTTGTGGTCTCAAATTTTAATCAAAACAAAAATTTAATCCATACATCTTTGAGCGGTCAGAAACCTAAACTAACTACTACGATAAGTAAATCAAATTCAAGGGAGAATAAAAATCAGTGTGACACAAACAATGTTCAAATCTCACAAAGCAATCCATTAACCAAAGAATATTCTAGGACAAATTTGATGCAGAATGGTTTTTCTAAGCGTCAAAACACTTCGAAATCATTTTCAAACAACAATAGAATCGAAAAGAAGAAAACTAAATTTATCAGTCAGCAAAATAATGGTGAATTTATGAATATAAGTCAAAGAATCAATCTCAGACGTCGAAGTTTGATGCCGAAAGAAAGTATTGGCACTAATTTGATTGAAGAATCCGATCAAAATTCTATCAAAACTTTACCATCTCCAGCAACTAATTCAAGTAAATCTAATAACAAATCGACAGTAACAACAGTCGATCCGATTTATTCTTCAATCTTAATTGGAAAAAAACCTCGTCGTCCAATTGTGCATGGTTGGTCTTGGGAAGGGAGATCCTATAGTAAAAATGTTTATATCAATGTGAGTCCAGTGAACGTTTAATAATTTGCGATTATTTTGTAATATACGATTTGTAATATTCGCATACTAAAAAGAACGAAGAGCAATCTTTTCCACGGAAATGTTATCCAGCAATCAGGCACAGTGAAGGTGATATCATCAAGGTTAGAGATTGCGTCTTATTAAAAAGTGGCCCACGTAAAAATGATAAGCCTTTTGTAGCCAAAATTACATCATTATGGGAGTCTCCGGAAAGTAATTACATCCCTGTTTTTTAACTTCTTGATTACTTAAATTCTTGTTTTCTTGTTCCAGAAGCGATGATGATGAGTTTGCTTTGGTACTACAGACCCGAGCACACTGGCCTGATTGAAAATTTTATAACTAATGAAATTTATGCATCACGTCATCGAGATATCAACAGCGTTGCTTGTATTGATGATAAATGTTTCGTCTTGACCTACAATGAATTTTGTCGTTATAAAAGACGTAAAACTCACCAATATATGCCTGCTCTTCTTCAACCAGATTTATTAGAAAAAATTGTTCCAAAAATGCAAAAAGATGATGATGACTTATCAATCAAACAAAATCGTATTCTTCCACTTGATTCACTACCGGAACTTGTTTTCTGTTGTCGCAAAGTATATGATTTTCGTCAAAAACGAATACTTAAAAACCCGAGCTAACTATGCTTCTAAGTCTTTCGACTATCGCAGTCAATATGATAAGAAAAACTTGGTCTTTTCTCTTGTTTACAGTGTTTTTAGTCATTTTTTAAATTGAAAAAGAATTTAGTTTTCTATATCCACATTTGATTCCTTCTTTAATTTTTTTAGTCCCAAAAAAAATATACAATTTGTCATCATTTTTGCCTTTGGGAATCTACACACACACATATATATGAATGCTTTTCTGCAACAAAAATATACCGTCAAAAACACGAAACAAATTCGATTAATAGATCTTGATCGAAATCAACAAAAATGATTCGCGTAATTTACAGTGATGTTGGATATTTTAAAAACTTGAGAGGGGATTGTCTTACACGATTGTTTTCTGTATAATTTAATTTATTCTTGTATACTTATTTATTTCTAAATTCTAATGTTGTGATTTGTTGCCGTTTCATGATTTTTTGCGCTTCTTTTTCAAAATCGAAATTTTTTTCCTCCTTCTTTTCTACAATTATGGGATAGGTGCAACACGATTGATGAGATGTTTTCTCATAGTCATTGTCTCTTTACGCAATCTAAACAAACCACAATTTTTGAAATAAAAAAAAATGCAATTCATTATCTTTGCAATTTGCGAAGCCATAAGTGAAAAATTGTTTAAACCGGATGCAGTGATTTTGCCGCTTGATTTTTGAATCGAAATCAATTATTGAACATTGAACGTGCGCGTTTGATGGCTCGCTTTCTACACATTATTTCACTCGTCTCAGAAATAAAAACGTTAAAGGCCTGATTTGATGACTGGAGTTACGGTCTTAGAAATTCTTGTCTCAATTCGAATCAAATGATTTTATTTCACGATCAGGTCTCTCTCTCTCTCTCTCTCTCTCTTCTTTATTTCTCCTCAAAGATATGATAATTCGTAATATTTTGTTGGCCTTATAAAATTTTAACACTCGTTCCGAATCCGGCAATATTTCCCATCGGATTGCATTGCATTAGATAGTTTTGCCCTCTTTCGCTTGAAGGTATATAGAAGATTCGAAACCATTCCTCTCTTTCAGACCACTACGTGCACTAAGAAAGATATGAACGAGAGAGGTGTGTTGGCATTATAGCTGTAGAAGTGGATTCTAATATCGGTGTGATGGGTCGATCTCCTGTCACACCGTCGACAAGCTCAGCAACACTGACAATTGCAACAGCACCACCAACACCATTGCTAATCAGAAGAATGAGCCAGCGTAGGAAACAATGAATGGGCTGCATCTTCGGCTAGTGTGTGTCTCTGTCTATGTTCTAATAATAAAGTCTTGTCCAACAGTCGCTCTTTTCACTGATTGACGTTTGAATTGGAATTTCAGTTTTAGGAATGGCGCCCAAGAGACGAGCCAAACCAGAACAAACAGCATCAAAAAAGAGTAGAACAAGTTTGTCATCCGATTCAGAAGAAGAATTTGAGTCACAATCTGTAAAAACATCGAACGGTAACGAAATCGATGTTCCAGAATCTAGTGATCAATTTCCGAAAGCTGATGATATTATTGGAAGACTATTGGTTTGTGGCGGTACCAATTGGGATTTGATTGGTCGCAAAGAACTGCCAAAACAAGCAAAAAATGCTGAAAATGTCTCTAATGGTATATCCATCGAGCAATCGATTACTTTTATTGTTCTAATTATCCATTTCAAAAGGTCGTAATCTTTGGGGTCCTCATCAAACTCCTTACAATGTTTCTTTAGCTGTCAGTGGATGTACAGCTTGCCATTCTTTGATCGTAACAGATGATGGAAAAGTATTAACTTGGGGCCGAAATGATCGTGGTCAATTAGGACACGGTGATACCGTTCGTCGAGATGAACCGACGATTGTAGAAGCTCTCAAAGACTATCAAATAGTAGGAGGAGCTGTCGGCCGTGGACACACTTTGTTTTTAACTTCCAAAGGGACAGTATTCGCTTGCGGAGATAATAAAATGGGTCAACTTGGAGTTGGTAGCCAACTTCAGACCATATTGGCTCCAACCAGAGTGGCACACAAAGGCAAGCCAATCGTCAAAGTGGCTTGCGGTGCAGAATTCAGTCTGATTGTTGATTGCGCTGGTCATCTTTTCTCTTTTGGCTTTCCTCAATACGGTCAACTTGGACACAATACAGAGGCCAAATATTTTGCTTCTGGAAACAAATTAGCTTATAAATGCGAATACAGCCCTCGTAAAGTAATGCTTTTCATAGAGAAAAATAGAGATGGTCACACAACACCGGTAGAGGATGTCAAAATTGTCGATATTGCTTGCGGTATCAATCACTCACTGGCTATTGATGACAAAAAACGTTGCTATTCATGGGGATTTGGTGGATATGGACGTTTAGGTCATTCAGAAGTAATCAACTAAGTCCCATAACAAATTGTATCCTATCATTAATTCTATTTTTATTCTCAGACCAAAGATGAAATGATGCCAAGATTGATCAAAACTTTTGATTCTTTAAATCGTGGAGTTAAAGGCATCTGGTGCGGTGGTACATTCTCGATGGCGGTCGATGTGCACAATCTACTTTATTTTTGGGGTCTTTCGAAGACGTCAGGTGAAGCGACAATGTATCCAAAGAATGTACAAGACTTGAATGGTTGGAACATCAGATCAATAGGATGCGCCAACCGTTCGATTGTGGTGGCTGCTGATGACAGTGTCATTTCATGGGGACCGAGTCCAACCTATGGTTAATTTCTTTTCTACATTTCATTTCCAAATAATTTTATTCTAAAATTTCAATAGGTGAGCTAGGTTATGGTGAAAACAAATCTAAATCATCGACGATTCCCCAAGAAGTCAAACCATTGGAAGGAATATACATCCATAAAGTTTCCACTGGATACGGTCATACACTGATGATTGCTCGGAATCAATCTGAGCAAGAGAAAAAATTGATAGACAATTTACCTAAGTGGCCCTGAAACATTCAATTACATTCCTCGCTGATCAAATTCATTGTACCATCTTTTTCATGCATTCAAAAACATCAAAATGCAAAAGATCTGTTTCAAATCATATATCGACGAATAACGATTCAAAAAATAATTTTCTATTGCAAACAATTTCAAATTTTATTCTCCAAAAAAACAATATTCATTGATTTTCATTGTTTTTTCGATTCTTTCTGGGTGATTGAAAATAAAATTTTAAATTAATTGTACCAATAAATGAAATCGAGTAATCAACGAACCTCTCTATCTTGTTTAGCAAACTTCTCAAACATATTCTGATACTTGATCCTTTCTTTCTGATTATGTTCTTTGATCTTAATCGTACAGTTGTTCACTTGACTTTTGGCAGCGTTATTATTAGGATCGATCTCTAGTATTTTGAGAAAATCCTTCTTGGCTAATTCAAACTCATTCTGTCCACAATAAGCTAGACCTCGACGAAACAATCCTTTCTCGTTTCGGGAATCGATCTCTAACGCTTCATCACAATGCTTTTTGGCTAGATGGAAATCTTCAATCTTCAAAAAACACATCGCAAGATTAAGATGACCAGCTAATGAGATTTCTTCCGCTTTCGGTTTAGATTCAGCATCGTAATTGCTCAATAGTCCAATGAATTGTAGCACTTGTTTATATTGCTTTATGGCTAATTTGAATTTCGATTCCTGGACAAAAGAAACAAAATCGACCAGAAATAAGTCAATCCTTCATTAAAATATTCGATAGTATTCACTTTGAAATATTTGGTCCCTTTGTTTTTGATCAAAATCGCTTGCTCGATTCGTTTAGTATTATCCATCTCATCTGCTTCTTTAAGATTTTCAAAACTTTTCAAAGTTATTATATATTTAACTTGTTCATAATCGTTTGGAATGCCGAATTTCTCGCAGCCTATTCCTTCACCAAAGGCGTATTTTGGTTTGACTATAATCTCACATTTTTCCCCTTTTTTCATTTTTTGCACGGCAATCTCTATAGCTTGGACTAAATTCTCTTCGGATCCTTCTCCCAGGTAGAAAACAACGTTACGTGTCTCGAAAACTTTCTCATTATAGAGACCGGTATATTCGATAGTGCATGTTGATCCTTCATTCGGTGTGGTCCATTCCGTCCCATCGATGAGAATTTTTCGTAGAACACCACCGTCTTTTTTTTTGGTTATATCTTCAAGTTTCCAATTAAATAATTCGATATCAAAGAATAGAGTTGCATTTGCAGGAATCACAGGCGGTGATCCTTTTTCTCCGTACGCTAAAGATGAGTCGATTGTGAAACGCGAAATCTCTCCTCGTTTCATTGTCTTCACACCAACATCCCAGCCTTCGATAACTTGTTTCGCTCCCAAAGTGAATTGGAATTTCTCACCACGATCTCTTGAGCTATCAAATTGTGTTCCATCGGCTAATTTGCCAACGTAATGAACGGAAACCTCATCACCATTACCTGGTGTTTCCCAACCTGCACAGAAATAGACCACCGAATGGATACTTTGATGCAACCAATTACATATTACATCATACCTTTTCCTTTCTTAAGAATTAGTTTCATGAGTTTTCCATCTTTATTCGGTGAGATGTCGATTTCTTTATCATCTAAAGTTTCATCATCATTATCATCGGAACTAAATTTCGAAGAATTATATTGGCTAGACCGATCGAAATCGCCTTCCATTTTTTGTTCCTTGTGGATCTGGAATTTCTTTCAAAAAAATTTTAGAAGTAAAAAATTAAATGAAAAACAAGGATTCTTTATAGCAATTGAATTCAAATTTTCCTAATATTCTTTGCCAGATTTTTTTTTGGTCGAAATTTTTTTATCGAGGCAGCAAACCGGCTGTTTCACTAGCAATGACTATGGCGATCTGCAATGTGCGCATTGCAATTTTTATAGTGAGACTTTTCTAAAAAGAGAGGAAGAGAGAGAGAGAGAGAGAGAAAGAGAGAGGGGTCGACACACAAAGCTTTTTAAGTTTGAATTTAATAAAATAATAATAATTCCATAAAATTCTAAATTTTTCAATTAAGATTTTTTAAAGCTCTAAAATTTAAACTAATTAATCTAAACACATTTTATGAATTATCTTCTTTTTTTCTCATAACGAAAATTCATCGAAATTTCAAATCTTCATTTTGAAATTCATTTCGATGTTTCGAATAAGCCTTTATTCACATTGGTTTTAGCAAAAAAATGCCAACATCATCGACAAAGATTGAATTTTTTTTCACCATTATAAGCATCTCTAAATATCTAATCTATCTAATTTTCAACATCATTTGATTGAATTATTTGATTCAAATGGTTTCTAGAGATTCTTCAAAATATTTCCAAGTTTCTCAGAAAAATATATTTGTTGCGAGGCGAATGACATTAACTATCTGTTGACCGTCTAACAATTGGAATTTTTCGAATTGATAAAGAATCAGAAGACAAATTTCTTTGCAGAAAAATTTCAAAAATTTCTAAATGATAACAGCATATTTGAACTGCCTCGATGTCACTGAAGAATCGACTCGTCGATTCCTCGTTCTTCCCCTAAGTTCATTCTTGTCGTTCTTTTGTAATCCGATTATTTTCTTTTTGGAAATTTGATTTCCTTCCAATACCTGGCCTATCTAGTCCAGCTGTTTATCTGATCACAATTATTGATTGCATTACAATGGCGGCAGAAGTTTCTAATCTTGCTAAACTTTATGAATATTATGAAGAGCTTAATGAAAAACGTGATTTCGAAACCGAGGTTTGAAATAGATTTTCCATATTTTGAAGCTCTTAATTATCGAATTTTTGTTCTCTTCGGAAGAGATCAAAAAAAATTTTCAACTCGATTCTTGACTGCACTCGTGGATCATCACATGAGAAACAGTTGAGCTGTCAATTTATCTCGAAATTTTTTCCCGAATTTCCGAGTCTACAAGAGGAGGCGATCGATGCGATTTTGGATCTTTGTGAAGATGATGATCCTTATGTAAGAAATATTCTGCCTTGATAACTACTTGTAAATTTTAATCTTGCTTAATCATCTTGTTTTGTTCTAGATCCGTCGAAGAGCTATAAAAGAGCTCCCAAATCTCTGCAAAAATTGCAGTTCAATAATTGTTAGAATAACTGATATTTTAATACAGCTTTTACAATCGGAAGATCAACTTGAATTATCAATAGTTTATCAATCATTGTTGACTGTGGCCAACTATAATTTTGAATTTTTTCTGACAGCCATTTTCGCGCCCTTGATCAATGAAAATGTGGATGATTCATCTAGAGATTTAGTGATGAAATTTTTAGAGTCAAGATTTAGTTATCTTAATCCCGATCTATTCAACGATAAGATTGATGATTTGATAATTAATAATTTCAAAAAAGTTTTGAAAAATGCCACCAAAGAGGAATGCATTATCGTCATGGACATTTTACCGAAATTGAAAAAATTTAAATCATTTCGTGGCCATCGAATATTAGTTGAAATGGTTGAAGAAATGTTGGATCCTGATATGAAAGATTTTGATGTAAAACCGCTTAATTAAATCTTAATATCAATTCTGACTCTTATTCTCTCTAGGTTCTTAACCAAGACTCTATTGATAAATTCATGTACTTTCTACGCTATGTCACGCAATATGTTTCGGTAATTATTAGCTCAATATTTTGATTTCCATTGATTTTAATTTTTTCCATCATTGAATTCCGATTCGAAAGTTCTGTCCATCATTGAAATTATTCTTTTTTATTGGATTGAAAATTTTGCCACAATTCTCTCTTATACGATCGCAAAAAAATGGTATTGATTGGGAGATACTTAAGATTTTCTCAGAACTTTCCTACGCTATTACGAAACTCGATGAGAATCAAATGCAAGATTTGAAAGCTTGTCATGATAATGTTTTCGAGATTTTGATGAATTTTATACCAAAACTTCCGGAAACTGTGGAATCTTCATCATATAATTTACCAGATCCTGAAGTCTCACATTTAGAATGTCTTTTATTTTGTTTGCACCGATTCGGGAAAATAGCTGAAATCGATTTGACAAAACATCCAAAATTTAAAGAGTTCAAAATGCGATTGCACTTTACTGTGAGAGGGGTTAGGCTTTATAATTCCAAGCTTAAATTATTGTCACCTTCAGCTCAAACGAATCCAATCAAGGATGATGAAAATACACTTCGATCAATGGCTCTGAAAGCAACCGACAATATTTATGCTTTAACAAAAGATTTTCTCAAAAATCCTGTCGTGTACAATGCAGCAATTTATCCATCATTTTTCAGACCAAGATATGCCTCGACCAATGCTTCTGCTAAACGATCTCTAAATGATTCAAATTCGAATTATAAACGATTCGAAAATAACAGCAAACGACGTAAACCTAACACATCGATAGTTTAGGATTTTTTTTTTCTGAAAACAAAATCACACTTCGTTCATTTAGACATTTATATAATAGACATGACCGTCTATTATATAGAATCTTTCGATTGGCTCTTTTATATGATTTTGATTTTAACTTATTTAAATTTTTTTTAATTGATTTGATTAATATATCACTAAAAATAGATATGCTTTATTTTTCAAAGAAAGATTTAATCAAAAACTTTGAGTGAACTCAATTCAATCGATTCTGATGTATTACGGCTGGATCGATCCAAATCGAACGAAGAATCGATTTGTTTGTGTTCGTTGTGAAACAAAACAGAATAAAATTTGAATTTGTAGAGATAATTATAGACTATCATCGAGAGAATATAGGCCACAATCGAAACGGTCACCAAAAACACCATCGAATCGAAAGAGATAATTTTTTCTGATAGGAACCAAAAAAATCATAATTCAATCTTATTATGATTGGAGAGAGAAGGAGAGAGAGCGTTTTCTCTTTCACTAGGTACCTATCAAACCTTTCGAATCTGGATCTAGGGATTCTTTTTGATAGAGAAATATCTCCTCATTCTCGAACCAATGTTTTTTAGATTGTTGGTGATGAAGTTGGTGGTGACGGGCATCGATCAGATTCCTTCTCTCAAATTGCATAATGAATTCCATCAATTCTGTTTGATTGATGAAAATATTACCTAGAAGACTGTAGGCCATTTTTTATTGCTTAAATCAGCAAATATAAATCTAATTGGCGCTTTTATTCACTCGAATGCGATGATTATCTGTTTGAAACTGATTCCATCTTCGCAGTCTGACAATTATTGTCCTATCGCTCTGCCTAGAGAATTATTCACTGTTCATTGAGTTATATCGTTGATTGTTCTCATCGATTTCAAATGAGTGCGAGCGTTTCAACAGAAAACTGTTGAATGGGAAATGAATGAATGAATTGAATTCGGTCTGAAAAATTTGACAATGTTTATTTATACGATTTCTAATTATTGAGGATTTTTTTTATCGACAATCTGTATGGTTCCAATGATGAGAGCTAATATATGGATCAAATCGCCCACGGAATCGGAAGAGAGAAAAACCGAGAGAAAAAAGAATAACAGCTATCGAAAAAGGGGGGGACAACAACACTAAATCGAATCTAATTCGAGACAAACTAAACACCTTAGTGAACATAACCTATCAACAACCAGTGCAACAATATCGAATAGTTTCTAGAACTGCAATTCTCGAATATAGTATATAGAGACCAATGAATTGAATAAAACCAACAGGGCAGAGAGAGAGAGAGAGAGAGAGAAGTATTGTCAATTCTATAGCGAAAACAAAGAGAAATTGAGAGAGAAACAATTTAATTTGGATAGAATCAATAGAGACAAGAAGAGAGTGGAGAAAGAGACAAGGAAAAAAATTCAACCAAAAATCATCCATTTACTGTTGATTGGAGATTGTATGCATCGAAAGACTATGGTTGTTGATAATAACAACCACAGTCCATCATCAAGCACCTTCCTTAAACCTTTCGAAGATTCCACACCTTGTGATCGAGAGTGCTTAGATTACTCGCTCTACTCGCTCGCCATAGACTATGGTAGTAATCGAATCGAATCGAATTGTTTTGTTCATTTGCAAGTGTTTGTTTCAGAGAATTTCAATGGACTGCTAGTGTTGTGATTGCAATTATGCAAAAAAAAACTAGAAACTTCAGTGTGAAGAATGTCGAAAATTGTTTTTTTTTGTCGAAACTTTCATCAGATCAAATTATTTTGATTTGAATGTTTCTTGATTGATTCTCTCGCTCGATGATCGATCGAGCATGAAAGATTAGGATCATAGATCAGAGAATCAATGTTTCGCTGAATTTCACAACCTCTTTCTCTCTCTCTCTCTCTCTCTCTCTCTCTCTCTCTCTCTCTTCCACACACACACTGATTTCGCGAAATCGAATGGAAAAATAATTTCCATCGTAATTAAAGCCTTAATAAATTAGTGTTTTATTTTTGTTGTCGAAACGATCAATCTTCCTCTCGGTTATATATTCGAATTTCACCGATTATTGTACTCAAAACAAAGCATTTGATTCAATCCAATCAATGGCCCTATTCGATTGAAGTCCTAGACAAAAAAAAAGCGTAGAATTCGAAAGTGACGTTCGGATGTTTTCTTTTTTTGTAGTTCAATAAGGAAAATCATCGATAAAATTACAACAAGAAGATTTATTATGCTCGAATGTTTTCCCGAATCGATTCAATTTTCTCTTTCGTTTTTCCTCATTCCATTATGACCAGTGTTGTCTCGTTCTCGCAAACTGTGGGCATATTGTTAGGTCTTAGAAGAGCGCTTTGATTTCTTCATTTCGATTATTCAGATTCGATGGCAACTTATTAGAGATTGAAGACGTCAATTTCTTAATTTTCAAACTAGTTGTAGCGTTTTCGGTGTGCTACCACAAAAATGTGAGCAAAACACAAAGACTAATCTGATTGAAATTTTCACTTCCTTAAGTTTCATCAGATCGGAAAAATAAACTGAACATTGAACTTCGGCCAGGAGAAATTTCTCGATTTTTTTTTATAATTTCGACTCAAATTATACTTTAATGAAGAGAAAGAGAGAGAGAGAGAGAGACAAATAGTAATTTGATGAATTGATTGAAATCGATTCTTAAACGAGCTAAAAACAAAATGGATGCGAATTCAAATCAATCTTCGATAAGTTTTTTTTGGAAAAATTTAACCTACAAAACTGTAGAGAATAAAATTTTAATCGACAATCTAAGTGGCCATCTACAAAGCGGTCTACTGACTGCGATACTTGGTCCAAGTGGTTCCGGTAAAACCACTCTCTTTGAATGTCTTGCTAAAAGAAGAGTCAAAAATGTTATTGGAGAAACTTGGGTGTCAAGCCCGATCAAGTATGTATTTGAAATGATCCTGGAAAATGAATAGATTGATTGATTATTGATTGATAAATTTTTCAAACCATCAGTGACATCAAAGATGTTCGAATCATTTACAATCCACAAAAAGATTTTCTCTTCTCTGTGTTATCGATTCGTGAGAATCTTCACTACGCCTACCAACTACAAAAATATTGTGGTCGAAACATCGATATTCTCACGAATAATCTTAATAACAATAATTGTGACGAAAACAATGATGCAGATGGCCAATGCAGATCAATAAGCTATGAGATCGGAAAAGTCAAAGAGATCATAGAGCAATTGGGTTAGTATTTGTGGTAGGATTCTGTAATTTGCAGATCTTTCATCGTTTAATCAAAGGGTTAACTCAATGTGCGGATGTACGAGTGAGCAATTGCAGTGGTGGACAACGGAAACGTTTATCGATCGCCTTAGAATTGATGTTTTCACCGAATGTTTTGCTCCTAGATGAACCTACAACCGGTCTTGATTCAGTCTCATCATTACAACTAATTGAATTGTTGAAAAATCTTGTAGAAAACAATCCAATCATAATCTGTGCAACGATTCATCAGCCATCAGCAAAACTATTTTCTTATTTCGATGATTTATATGTGATCTCAGCCTATGGGAACTGTATCTACAGTGGACCTAGGCAAAATGTTCTCGAACATTTCGAATCGTTTCAACTCAGCTGTCCAATATTTCATAATATTTCGGATTTCGTTCTGGAAGTCGCTAGTGGTCTTCATGGGAATGAAGTAATACCATTTTGATTTTAAATTCTATGGTTATGACTTGAAATAATAATGGATCTCTTCTCGTCTGTAAGGTGATAGAGAGACTTGCTTCGAATGAATCGCGAAAAGAAATACTAGATCATAATAAATTCCAATTGAATGTCAATGTAGATCGGGCTCTATCGAAAGAGATGGCTTCAGATCAGATTCATTCATCATGGGCACTATTCAAAAGAGCCTCGAAGATTTCTTTTCGTGAGCCATTTAATTATGGCCTTCGATCATTCGGTTTATTGATGTTGATGGCTGTGCGTTTAATTCTCAAGAATAAGAATCCATCTTTAATCGACGATGAATGCTTCAATTCAACGCGTTTTGCTAAAAAAATCATCGAGACCGGATCTAATCCAGATAGCTATAAAATTACAGCTTTCTTAAGCAGGGATATTATTTTGTTGATCACTTCGGTGATGTTTACTGTAATTATAAGTTTGGTTCCATCTTTGATGCTATTCCCATTGGAACTCTCCATATTCATCAAAGCAAGTATCGACTTATTTGCTAAAGCTTTAGAAAAATTCAAATCGAATATTTTTTTCCAATAGGAGCATTCAAACATATGGTATACTCGTTGGTCATACTACATCTCTAAGTCATTGTCCGATCTACCTGCAACACTTTTGTTTCCGATTCTCTACTCCATTTTCACATGGTTTCTCGTCGAACAACCACCAGGTTTTTGGAGATTTTTCGCCTATCTTTCGTTGATAATTGCAACCTCGATATTAGCGCATAGTTTCGCTATGGTCATTTCGATCTATTACATCAACAACACCATAGCAGCTTTGATTCTTGGTGCGATGTTATTCGTACCGTTCTTTATATTCAGTGGTTTCATCATTCCAATCAATCGATTACCGTATTATGTCCGTCCATTCACCTATATCTCTGTGTATAAAATCTCGATCGAAGCTGTTTTGATTATTTTCTATGGATTCAATCGTTGCAATCCAGACGTTAGCGGTTTGAGACTGACTGATTTCACCGAGTATTTTGGCGATTCATTCGCTAACATCACAACATGCACGAAACAATTGACATCGTTGCCTACGGTCGAATACGTTCTCGATGGCTTTAATAATGAAATCAAAACCATCGAACAATCAATCATATTGAGTCGTTTCGAGCTACGTAATATCGATTTTGTAATTAACTTCAGTTTAATCATCATTTATAGTTTATTATTACGAATTCTAGCCTATGCAATATTGAGATCTAAAAGTATTTCGAAATAAAAATCATTCTTTCTAGATCTCGAAAATTGATGGATGTTTTATTTCATTGATGATGTATTTATTTCTTTTTGATGAATAGTATAAAATAATAGTTCGAAGCCTATCGAATGGCCTAAAATTTAGGATTGGAGCAGAAAAAAATCAGATACAAAACAAATCTGTTACTTTATTTAAAATCGTAGGTTTAAATAGGTTTTTTATGTCGAAATAAATTTCTCAACAATTTTGTTAAACTCTCTGGTTCGATCTTGGTGAGCTTGATGTGAAGATTTCGGAAAAATATGTATTCTAGAACGTGAAAGATTTTTTCTCATATGAGGAGCATGCGGATCGATCGGCGCAATGATATCGTTTTCCCCATATAGAAGCAAAACTTGGCAGGTAATTTTCGATAATTCTGGGGTCATAAAATCATCGAGTTTACGATTCTCATCGACCCAGGCTGCCCATAGCATTTGTAAATCTTTTCCATAGAGACTTTCGAACATTCCACGACGTTCGTTTGACCAGCCATTTACATCGCGGCATAGATCGAAAACTTTTAGCTCTTTCGGGCTGTTGAAGGTTGTTGCACCAAGTAGAACCAATTTGTTTACTCGTTCTGGATAACTACTAGCGATTTGAATAGCGGTACGACTTCCATCACTGAAACCTAAGAGATTGAATTTCTCAATCTTCAAATGATCGACCATTAATTCGATCAAGAGTTTAGCATCACGATTGTAACAATCGTTATAATCTCGTTCCGGTGGACGAGATTGTCCCCAGCCAGGTGCATCCCAAGATACCAAAGTGAACTTATCAGATAATGGTTCGAAATATTCAAATTGTTTAGCGTATTCTTGTCGTGTTGCTCCTGTAGAATCGGAAAAATTTATCAAATATTTTGAAAATCAGCAATCTAAACTGACCTAATGATCCTGGAAGCATCAGAAGAACATGTTCGCCTTCCCCTTGTTTCTCATAGAAAACTTCGTATCCAGATAGATTAATGAACGGCATGCTTTGTTTATTCTTGAATTGATTGAACAACTTCTAAAAAATACATATGCTCTTTGAGTTTTCAGAGAATTTCCGCTTATGGACAAGCTCAATCCACGGTCGACGAGAATGAGACAAACCAATAAGACAACAAAATATCGACGTAAGAACAAGCAAACAAGAGGAAAAGTTTCTAGCAAGCAAAGGTAGGCTCAAAAGAACGTTGAGATCCCTATTGCATCATCATCCAGATAAAGGTTAAAGGTATGTTTTGTAGCGAAAAAAAACTAAAAAATCAAATTGATAAATTAAAACCAGTTATTTCGATAATGCTATCAACTGTAGGTTTACTTAAATTATCAGCAAAACAAGTGAAAAAAGAGACTGTCGATTAGAAAAAAGAAGAAAAGGGAGATGGATAGAAGAGAAATACGATGAGGTTAGTTGGTTAAGGATCTAGGAGAAGAAACGAGAAAGTTTCAGAGAGCAGAGTTTGTTTGCCGCAATCGACAGGGGCCTTTTCGAAGTGATAGCGATAGTACTAGAATGTTTTCGTTGATAATCAAGCCGAATTTCCACCAATTTTCTTCCCATCGAAAGATGCAATCCATTGACTGAGAACGAAAGAAACAAAGAGAGAGAGAGAGGGAAATTGAGATATTTCGAAAGTGCATCAAAAGATTGAAATTTTTTCGTTTCCTAACTCTCCATAACTTCATTGCATCAAAATCAGATAAGACGAAAAGGTTGAAGGCAGAGAGAGAGAGAGAGAGAGAGAGAGAGAGAGAGAGAGAGAGAGAGAGAGAGAGAAAACGAAAGGAAGGACAGGTAATCTCTGAGCTAATTTGATTTTTTTAATTCGCATCTGCAATCAGAAATTCAGTGCATAGTTTGTCAGGTATATCGAGAAGATAAGTGACCGATGAAAATTTCAAACCATAAATGTTGAAATTTTCAATCGATTAATTAATCGTTCGACTAATATTTTAAAATGATGCATTTGATAGGCAGCTGTGATTCAATTGAATCGTACCGATTCATAAGAAGATTGGACTTTGTTCCAATATTTTGATCAGAATCTCGTCTATCAAATTAGTAGTTTGCTGAAATCAAGTTGAAAATCAAGTTATGTCAAGTCAGATGTGCAAGATCTATTCGTTTTTCTCAAATGAATATTTTTGCCTATGTTCTAGACAATTTTTGTGTATCTTATTATTAAAATCATTTCCTCGGATCGAGAGTGACTCATTCTATAGACCAATCGAAATTCAATTGCTTAGTACTGAGATTTCACTTTTACGTTCCTTAACAAAAAAAAACGGTTTTTAAACAAAATCCCAGGTTTGAGTGAGTGAGTGAGAGAGAGAGAGAGAGAGAGAGAGAGAGAGAGAGAGAGAGAGAGAGAGAGATTAGATTCAATTGCAATCTTTGTTTTTAAATTAATTCAAATTGCATCAAAAACGATACGATACGAACGAAACGATAGCATACGTGTGACATCAGGACTGAAACGATTGGAAAAAATATTAAGAAATAGATAAAAATCTGAGAAGCTGAAGATGGAAGGCTTACACACTCTCTCTCTCTCTCTCTCTCTCTCTCTCTCTCTCTCTGTATTTTCACATATTTTCAAAATCCGACAATTCATCTTAATTTGATTCCATTTGATATCTTTCCCTTCCGAGCATTAATTTTCTCGATCTAATCTTATGATCTCCATGAAAGAATCGAGATCGAAGAATGTCCTTATCACACCAGATTGATCTTTGATAGGATCGAAATTTATATTCCAATTGATTCCTTACATAATAATTTCTAAGATTGAAGTCGATTGCTTTTGATTTCGAATTGCTTTCTCTGCTTGAATGTTTACAGTGAAATTCTTCAGTTAGAAGACAACAATATTACCTTCGATGATCATTTCTATGATCAAGGCAACCTCCAGAGCATACATTTACAGAGAGAGAGAGAGAGAGAGAGATGTGAAATACAAGCCAAGAATTAGATTCTTATCCAATCGACTTTGTTTGAATTAATTTAATTTCAAATGAGAATTAATAATAATAATAATTACAAAGATCAATAATATAATATAATCAGAAACAAAGATAGTTCGAATAGTTGAATAAAAGAATTGAGAAGAAAGAAATCTACTAAATCCATTCAGTAAGAAAGGTGTAATTTATATTCGAGTTATAACAAAGCTAAAATTTGTATCAGATCGAATTCGATGGAGATGTCCAAGTGAATATTTCGTTACAAAAGGGTACAAAATATGAAAAAAAACAGATCAAAAGAGAAAAATTTCAATAAATCAAACAATTTTTTTTTTGCTAATTCTGACATTTTTTGGATAAGTTTGATGAAAATGCTGATGATGATGATCTACGTGGTGAATGAATGCATTGTTGAATGGTTTTGATCAGATAATCAGATTATAATGCTCTAATCGTCGAGATACCGAATATTACCTTGTTTAATAGTTTGCTTTCGATACGACATGCTTGATTATCAATCGAGAATGGAATAGAGATGAACAGTGGCGTATAATTCTTCCAAAACTGATTCGTCTGCCATCGTTGAGATATCCCCAAGGTCCCTATCATTGCTGACGATTTTAGCCAATATTCTACGCATTATCTTACCGGAACGAGTTTTGGGCAATGCACTAATTGGATGTATCACCTCTGGTGCCGCTAAAGCTCCAATTTTTTCACGAGCTTTGATCGAGATTGAGAATATTAAATAGGTGAAAATTTGAAAAAAAGAATAAGGATTGATGATTTCGAATTTGAATAAAGTTTTTTTCAACGATTATTTTTGAACAATCCAAGATTTGAAAACGAAAATCTCACAAACCTCTGTCTTTGATATCTTTTTCAAGATCTGAGTTGAATTTGAAATCGTTTTTGAGCACTACGAAACAGTATATACACTGGCCTTTCACAGGATGTGGACATGGGACCGCAGCAGCTTCCGCAACTGCTTTATGTTCAACAATAACCGATTCAACAAGTGAAGTCGAGAGAAGATGTCCCGAAACATTTAACATATCATCGGAACGACCAGTTATCCAATAGTAGCCATCTTTGTCTCGCTTGCATCCTTTCGAGATTGAAAATTGATTCAAATTAATTGATTAATTGATTAATCCAAAATAATTCAAATCTTTCCAATGAGAAGAGCATCAATTACCGTCTCCAGTCGTGAAGTGTCCTTTAAATTTCTCAAAGTATGTCATCTCATATCGTTCATGATTTCCTACAACAGTCCGAGCTATAGATGGCCAAGGTTTTTTAATCACTAAAATCCCATTTCCTGGGCCTTCGATCTCTTTACCATTACTATCGAAAATAGCTGGGACCACACCAAAAAACGGTAGTGTTGCTGAGCCTGGTTTCAAAGGAGTACAACCAGGCAAAGGTGTTAGTATTGGAGCTGCCTAATAAAGAAAATAAATATAGGAAACTATTTTATACAATTCGATTGAAATGCTCACCGTTTCAGTCTGCCAAAAAGTGTCGACAATCGGACAGCGTCTTTTTCCGATAATTTTATAATACCAAAACCAAGCTTCCGTATTGATAGGTTCGCCAGCTGTTCCAAGTAGTTTTAATGAATCTAATTGATATTTGATCACATGTTCATCGCCATATTTCATCAGAGAACGTATCGCTGTTGGAGCTGTGTAGAAGATACTGACTTTTAATTTATCTACGATTTCCCATAACCTTCCGGGATGAGGATAAAATGGTGTCCCTTCAAACAGAACGATTGTGGCCGCATTAGCTAATGAGCCATAAACATTGACCGTGTGGCCTGTGATCCAGCCAAGATCGGCGGTGCAAAAAAAAACATCGTCGGGTGTGTAGTTGAAAACGTATTTGAATGTTGTTGAGGCATACACCATATAGCCCCCAAGGGTATGCAAAACACCTTTGGGTTTTCCTGTACTTCCGCTTGATCATTATCAAAATTGTAGCATTTCGATGATCAAACAAATGCAAAAAATATCCTCATTATTCATTTGTTCATTTTATCGATTAATTATCTAATCAATCTAAAGATTCTAAGGCAAAAGAGCTGATCATAATTCATCGAAAATTAAATCTTAATTATTTAATTTGAACGCATCTTTAATCTCACATCGATACTAACCTTGTGTAAAGAATGAACAATGGATCTTCAGCATCGATCCAAACTGGATCACATTTATCGGACATTTTTTCGAGAGCAGAATCCCACCAGATATCTCGCTCATCATTCCAATGGAATGGATAATCTTTATTTAATTCGGAGCCAACTATACGCTGACAAGAGTTGGAATGTTTTTGTACGACACAGCAGATGACTTGATGACCTCTAAACGGATCAATTCGATCGGATCAGTAGTAAAGAACAAATTATGAATTAGGCACAGGAAAATTTCGCTAGAAATGGTACATATTAGAATTAAAATGGTCATTACTAACTTTTTTTTACAAATTTCCAATGCTGAATCAGCCAGATCTTTCAATGGGATATGCTTTCGTCCTCTATAGGAGCCATCCATTGTGATCAGAATGGAGCATTTGGCATCGATTATCCGTTCGGATAATGATTCCGCTGAGAATCCAGCAAACTAATTTAACCCCGAAAAAAAGATTAAGAATTTGTTATTCTATTTTTTTGGGCCGATTTTGAACAATTCGTACCACAACTGTATGAATGATACCAAGTCTGGATGAGGCTAGCATTGCGATAACCAATTCGATTGTGACAGACATGTAGATCGCTATACGATCGCCTTTTTTCAATCCTTTGCTTAGCAAAAAGTTCGCAAATTTGCATACCATTCTCAATAATTCAGCATAGGTTATACTTCGAAATTGACAAGTTTCGTTTCCTTCCCTATTGTTTCGGAACGTAATCACATTAAAGTGCTATGAAGCGATTTTTATCAAATCGATAGAAATTGTTTACCAATAGAAAGCTATTCGATTTCCTAAGCCATTTTCAACATGACGATCCAAAGCATTGTAGCACATGTTCGTTTTGGCTCCCTCCATCCATCTTGTATAAACTGGACCTTTGGTGATATCGAAATTGTAATCTATAAAGCTATCGAGTGTGGGCGGTTTCTTCCAATAATAATTCTTTGACATCTTCAACCAGAATTTACTTGGATCTTCGATAGACATTTTGTACAAACGCCTATACTCCTCAAGAGTATTTATGTAGGCATCCTTTTTATATTCATCACTAGGATGTATCATCTGATCGTTGGAGAAATCCGAAATCGCCATCGTATTAGAGCCGCCCACTTGCTCCTTGATCGGCTCGGTCGTCGATGTGTTCGGATTCGGTGTTCTGAATTGATATGAAATCCGAAATTTTGAAAGATTATAGGGATTATTGAATTGAGCGAATATATTCATTTGTCTAGGATTTTATTTGAACAACAACAAGACAGAAGAGAGAGAAGCAAAAATTGGTAGATAATATGATAAATGACAATCAGATCGAATCAATCTCGATGGCGATGTTGTTAATTATGATATTTATGCGTAGAAAATAGCAATCTAGATGAAGGAACTTCTAATCGTAATGAAGCGTTTTTTCAATTTCTTTACTGAGAACAGATCACAAAATAAATTTTAATTGGAAATTCACTTCTAACATTGAATGATGAGGATTCACTTGGAGATTTTATATCCTAGACTAATGATGAGTTCTTGTGACTCATCACTATTCTTCGTGGCATCCACTATTCGATCAATGAAGCTTTGTTGATGTAAACTTTCTAGGAAATGAATTCTTGACCGTTGATTTGATCCAAGAATTTCTTCAATGGCGTATGATGGAAGTGATGCTATGCTAGGCCTGTAAAAGGAGCGATTCCAGCAGAGAACTACCATGCATCGACCACATTCGGAAAATGAAGACAAAAATTAAAATTGAGATATAATTTGGGAACGGGGGCAACGGAAAAAGATCAGAAGGAAGAGAAACAATTAAATAATTTAAACAATAGTGGGGAATTAATTGCTATTATATTTTTTTCTTTCTTCCTAGTGAAAATCTAAAATAAAGGAACACTCATAGGAGAAAAAAGGGCAAAACTTTTGCTACGATGATGATGTCAAGACGACGTTTTAGAAGAAGACACGATTGAACTACGATTAAATCAATTGTATAGTTTATCTTCAATCTTAGCTATGATCAGTGTTTGTGTGTGTAAACGTATCAGTCTTTGTTGATGCGAATGTGGTATGTTTGAAGATTGATGAAAGACAAACAAATTTATCAATTAAAACAATCAAATTAAGCTGGCTACCAATGCCGATCATTGCGGATCTCGAGAGTCGACAAAATCTGCATTCATTTCGATATCGCCATCAACCTCGCCACAATCAATCATCATCAATGACCACAGCACGGCAACGTTAACCATCGACCACCACTTTCACTTAGATATTAAGATTTTTTTTAATGAAATCTACAAAGAAAATTAAATTTCGCTCAAATTCAGTCTTTTCTACTTTTTTTCCTTTCCGTTCCCTTCTGCAGTGTTTCGTTTTCGTTTCCATTCGATAATCATTGATGCAAGCAGATTTGAGACGTTCAAAGTGTAAACGTTGCAAAAAGCATAAAAATCAAAGACAAACAAGCGAACGAATTGAACGCAACGAAAAAAAAAACGAAAAGGTAAAACTAGAATTCTGTGTCTCCAACCTGCTGCTTTGATAAAAAATCATCATGGATTGTTAGCAATATTATCAGACCAGCATCGAGTGAAGTTAGAAGTTGGATGATAATTCTCATCATCACCGCTAACGTATCTCCAGGGCTGTTGTTGTGGTTGTCGTCGGCGTTGATGGTGAAGATTTTTCGATTACGAAAGATAAGCGATAAAGATTTCTCTCTCTCTCTCTCTCTTCGGTTTTTGCAATCGTTACTAACTAATTAAGAGTGTCAATATTGTTCAACCAGAGGATTCAGATAAATTAAAACGGGGAAGAAAGGGTGAATCCTCATATCACATCTCTTCACTCGTTTCTCAATTTTTTGTTGAAGATTCAAAGGAAGTGAATGTATAGGAAATGCATGGACATTAATTGATCCTCTCGATATGTAATAAATTAGAGATGACAAACCATAATGTTAAGAACACAAAGTATTGAGAGAATGGACACATAGATAGATAGAGAGAGTGAGAGGAATAAGGTGGACAGTGTCCTCGGTAGGGCACTCACTTTTGGCACTCGAAAGTATTTAATTCGGCTCGAGATTCTCTCTGATCAACCGATTGATCTAGTCTGTCGATCATCACTTGAAATTACAATCATCAAATCTCTCGAATCGATGAGACCAAATAAGTTGAAATCAATACTCGATTAATCTATATTCTAGATGATTGTATCGAAAGATTCGATTTTCATCGAATTTTTTTAATTACGTATTCTGGGTATTGCCGATTTCGTCACTAAAATGACGATGATGCTGATTATAATGATCGTTATGATGAAATTTGTTAAGAAATCACCGAGAAAAGATAGTAGTGAAGAACGAAACAAAGAAAAATGGAAAAAAGAACACCATTTGAAAAAAAAGAAAGACAAAAATAGCGAAAGAGAATGGATTCAATGGATCGCGATCGATGTCCCAGAAATAAATGGAACGCCATTCAGTAATCAGTTTCAGAAGAGAGAAATTTTTGTAGATTTTTTTTTGTTTTCGTTCCACAAAAGCACACTATCGAACACAGAGCATAGCGCAATTTTGCAATCTTCTAGCATCGATGCAAACGAGAATTATGATGGCGAAGATGGTATTGTAACTATCTAAATGTTTTCTCTTTATCTCTCTCTCTCTCTCTCTCTCTCTCTAACTGTATGGTTTTTTACTTTTTCATTTTTTTGTATCACATCTGCATCAATATCGAATGACGTTTCTGTTATCTGTTTCTCTGGTCAATTGGATCGATTTTGTGAGATTCGTAACAAACTCGAGGGGGAGAAAGATAGATTCCTTCTTTCTCTCTCTCTCTCTCTGGTTCGGTTCGATGTGCGATGTGTGAAAAAAACTGTGTCCTAAGACGGTGTAAAGAACCGGAGATAAATAGAATGAATCGATTGTCGCTAGCTAGGTGCTCATCGATGCGATCGCGATTACAATTTGTTAACGTTTTTTTTCCGTAGGAAATCGAATAAATTGGATCGATTTGCTGGTGAACTGTTTTGGTGTGAAGAATGGAAACATTTTCGCAATTAAGAAAAAAAACGTTACCTTTCTTTCTTCGAATGATTCGAATAGATCTAGATTATCGGCGTCATTATCTCTCCAAAATAATTGCCATCGTTGCGCAATCAGAGCTCAGTTCCGGTTCGATTCGATTGCTAGGGATAATTGATGGAAATCATTAAAAAAATCTTTCAAAATGATACTGAAATGACGATAATAATAATAATAATAATATTAATCTAAAACGACAACAACGAAAGCTTAGAGAAGTGAAAAGTGAAAGAAGTAGTCAATCAGAAAATCGAATAGTTGGTTTGAAAAATATAGATTTTTTTCTTATATTTCAAATCACAACTGAAATTCAAGATGGAAAAAAATGACTTCAAAGATTATAATTATTAATTTCGAAGAGTCTTCTCCATTCTTCGAGGTTCGGAACGTATTCTCTCTTTCGCATCGAATTTTGTCGTTGATTTCGATCTGCATTGAAACATTCCACTTTCTTACGAAGTTTTTGTTTCTGGTCGTTGACTGCCGACTTTGAGTCGATGTATTTGATGAGGGATTTCTTCTCTCGATTATTTTTTTTTCATCGGATCGTCGTTCGTTCGTATATCTAGACAACATCTAGATTAGTCATCATAAAACGAGTACTTTCAAAGCAATGGCTGAAAGGGCAAGATAATTTTCATTTTTGATTCAAGCTTTGTTTTTTTGTTTCTTATTTCGAACAAGAACAAGGACATGTTTATAATCAATAATTTTTCTTTTGAATCCAATCAAAAAATAAAACTCAAAAAATCTCACTCTGTCAGTGTGTGTGTGTTTGTGTTTAGTTTATCGCGCCTTTGTATTGATTGATTTTTTGATCAACCGCGATCACCATGACCATCATCAACATAATCAAATTTAAACAACAATCAATAGCAGCAAGAATGGAAGAATTAATAAGATCAATAATAACGCGACCTGATCGATTCATTACGAGGTCGAACGATCTAAAAGTAGATCGAATATGCCAAGAAGCTCTTTTTTTTTCTTTCTCCACTCCACTCTTTATCGGAGCGATCCAAACTGTTGAAACAAACAGAAAAAATAAGAAGCTAATTAAATCTTTAAATATAGCATTCATTCGATTGATTTTCGTACATTTCTATCTTAGTGGGGAAGGGGATTTAGAGATCCAAAATCAAACTCTTCAGTGTCCTCTCTCTCTCTCTCTTTCTCGCCCCTTTTTTTAAAAAATTCGCTTCAATGAATCATCGACGCCAAACTTTGCGAACATCAAAGATATTCTTATAATTATTGCGTTATTGTTTTGAGAGAAGTGAAAGATTGAGAAAAGCTTGAATCGAAAAAATGGATCTAACAGTTTTCAAAGATAGATTTTCATTTCACTCTGAAAGAGAAAGTTTTGCCTTCAAGCTAACTGAACGATTTTTTTCTCAAATGTCTGGTGAAGATTTCTCTTCGTAATTTCTCATTCAATCATAGAGAGAGAGAGAGAGAGAGAGAGAGAGAGAGAGAGAGAGAGAGAGAGAGAGAGAGAGAGAGAGAGAGAGAGAGAGAGACAAAAGATTAACTTGGCGAATTGTAATATTCCAATCATTAACATAAATTAAAACTTCAAATTTCGAATTGGCTTCGAATGATATTCGTATTATTGAAACCTTTTCTTTTCGTAAGTTTCATGATGCTGTGTGAGAAAATAAATAACAAAAATCATATAGATTTAAGATTTAGTCAGTTGGAGAGAGAGAGAGATCAATTTGAGATCAATTTTCGAAGCACACAAAACAGAAAATTGCTGATAATAGACACCAATGCGAAGTAAGAAAAACGATTCGATTCAAGAAAATAAGAAGATAGAGATATAATTGAAAGAACGAAATGAATTTCTATGATTATTATTATTATTATTATTTTTAGAAAATATACACAAACAGGTAGATTATTAGTGCTATTAACGCTATCAGTGATCCAAATTGAAGGTGATCTTTGCTTGTTCGAGAAATAAAAAATCCAGTTTGACTAGCATCGACAATGAAAATACGAATAATAATAATAATAATAGTAGCAATCATCGAAGTATATTGTTTTAATTGGATTTTTCTGTTATTGTCGTCTTAGAGAGGGGAAAATTTTCAAAATAATTTCTACAAGAAGAATAATTTTAACATTAATAATCAAATGCATCATAAAGATGATGCCATTGTAGATGAGCATAACAGGATGACCATGATCAAAATTTATTGAATCTCATTGATAATTCTGGATCAAAGTTTTCTAACTTTCAGTTATTTCGCGAATATTATATGGAAAAAATTTATAAATCAATTTATTGACTGGGTATAATATTTTTATTTGATTCCTATAGAATTGATTGTGGAGAAAATTATTCGAATATTAAAATTCTCAATCGTAATCAATATTATTATATCACAATCTTATGATGTTCAATAATTGCTGATCTGAGTTGGAAACTTCATTCAGAACATTTCAAAGAATTAAAATCTAATATTATTCGATTTAAATTACTTAAGCTCTTCATAAACTAAACGTTTTAAACGTTTTAGATATGAATCGAAGGTATACAGATCGTTATGGCCACCTTGTTCCACCCATAATGGTTTCAATGAATTTCGACATTTTTGATACAATTCTTGAGCATGTTTGATTGGGACAGTACGATCATTTGTACCGTGCATTATCAATGTAGGGACCTCAATGTTTTCGACCATTTCAATACTTTGGATGAGAAATTATAATTAACGGTAATTAAATGAAGAAAATTTTAAATTTACTTTTTAAATATATCATACGGTTGGCATGGACCGTTTCGTTTCGGTAGAAAAAGTTTTCCCATTGAAAGAAAAGGAGAATGTAAAATGATTGCTTTGATGTTTGGATTTTTCGTAGCCAAATAAAGAGTCGGTGCAGTTCCCAAACTCTGTCCATAGATAATTATCTGGTCTAGAGAAATTTTATATCGATTTTGAAGCAATGAAAGAGCTGTTTCAGCATCTTCATAAATCGCTTGTTCGGTTGGACGACCACTGCTTTGACCAAAACCAGAATAATCGTAAATGAAAATATTACATTCTAAGCGTTTGGAGAGGGTGAATAGAAAATTACAAATTTTCCCTAAATCAATGTTGCCTCCATGATTGAAGAGTATGGTGAAACGAGATTTTGCATTGGGTTTGATCATTAAACAAGCAATCTCATTCTTGCTTGATGATTCCACCATAAAAGCCTCTAAATATTCTGAATATTTATGGCAATTTGAATAATCATTTCCATCTTTCAAACGAATCTGATGTTGCCCGAGAATCTCATCGAATTCGAATGTATACGACTTGCTTGGAATATTTTTGAGAAAAATACTGACACAGTTATCAAAGAGATTACGCAGAAATGACATTGGTTTTTTTTTGGTTATACTTTATGATGATACCAGGTCAGACAAATTTCCGGCCAGCTTCTAGCACAAACTAGCGATACTATTTACGCAAAACGAAAAATGGCAATCTATCGGCTCGTAGTAATCAACACGATCAATTTCAATCATAGATAAGAAAAAAATCTAAAAAAAGAATGCTTTGAAAAAAATTGTATCAAAAAAAAAATTTAAATTTGACCAAACCTATGGATCAGATTAAAAGGGTTTGAGAAAGAAAGAACACGCACAAATCCAAGGGAAAAGTAAGGTACGGAAAAAAATTTGTTCGGACAATAAAAAAGTGAGAACATTGATCTCGAAAGAGAGATTCAACTTTTCTCTTTTAATCAAATCTTTTTGAATTTCCAAGAATGAGAAACAGCGAAATAAAACAAGTGAATGTGTGTCTGCCTGATGAGATAATAAGAAAAGCTGATTTTGATGATGAAGACACTCGGAGATTATCGAGAGCTACTAAAAGAGTTTGAGAACTTCGATGGCTAGGAATTTTTATATTTTTTTTCCCCAAAGGATACATCGATCGTTGCGTCTTCGTTCTCTTCGTCTTTTTTCCCTCCACATTGAATTGATAGTTTCGAACACTTGTTACGAAAATGTAATCAACCTTTCTTACCATGTTGTTGTGAATGTTGATCACCTTGCCACAACAACATCATCATCGTTGTTATCATTGAAAGCGAAACAAAATCTAATCAACAAGTTACCTTTAAAGTTGTTGATGGTGTTTTTTTGGGAAGAAGATAAAAATGGATGGCTCGATTGAAATCGATCGATTGTAGGGCTCGATTAAAAAATTAATTTTCTTGGCAATAGAGGAAAACCAAAAGAGGTTCCGTATAGATAGATTCTTTCTAGAATGATATTAAAAAATTTCAATAATATTATCGATCACATTTCTCTTTCCCAATCAAACTTTCGAAGACTACTTTCCAAAGCATTTTTTTTAATCAAAATGCTTCAACTTATTGATGCAAATCCACAATGATTTGAACTTAGGGAAGAATTGGGCAAAAAAATAAAGAAAAACGGATTTGTCTATGGAAATTGGGCAAAATTTGAAAACGATCATTAATGATTACTTCAAACACTAATGGATGGTGACAGTGTTCTGGTTGGTCTAGTTGTCATTGTTGTTGATTACTGGCGCTTTTCCATTTCTTTATGCTTCATTCTTCAATATGAGTTATGACTCTTCTCATCAAAGCACTGCTGAGGCTTTTTGTTGAATCCTCGTTAGGGCCTACACTCGATGCAATATTAGGGTTTTCTCATAATATCGATGCTATCGAAGAAATATTAAATTTAGTTTTATAGTCTTCAAGAATGTTGCTAAAGAATAATCTCGATAAATAGACTAAAATTTGATCAAAATCGATAAAAATATTATGCAAATTTGCTGAAAATTAATAATTGAATTCGGGATTAGATAATAAATTAGAAGATCGTACCATATTTTAGTGAATGATTGATCCAAAATGAACGAGTCCATCGAAATAATTCGAATCGTTTCGATTGTAATAGAAATTTCTTTTTTCGTAACCAAATTGTTTTGATTTTTGTTTGTTGAATTTTTCGTGATAAATCCTCACCTTTCACTTTCTTTTTAAAACAGATGATCTGTTTTTGATTCTCTTCCGCCCTTGATTCACTTGATATTATCAAATTCATCAGATGAAATTATTGGACGCCGGAATGTTTGATGGAAATTTGATCGATTCATTTGGTATCGAGAGTTTGAAAATTGTTGTGATATTCTCGCAGCGAAAATATTTTCGACGCTAAAAATTGGCAAATAAAATCAATACAAGTTTTAATTTTCTTGGTTTTGCTTGTTTCATATCCTATTTATATTTTGTTTTCTAAATTTAAAATTTCTATATCGAAAACGATATTGAGTGAAATTGATATTTGGATATATCATGAATGACAAAACCTCATTTGTTTGTGGTCAGTCTGTTTTGATTGATTATCTATTCAATATAACAAAGTCGCTTCAATTTATTCTTATTCACAGATAAAATAAAGATTAAAAAATCATTATGACGGATAGACTAGCCGAATACTTTGTAGTGGTCGGCTTCGATCATCAAAAACAGAGTATGATCTGGACATATTATGATGTTTAAATTAATTTTTTTTTTTAAGGAGGTGGTGTCAGTGTGGGTAAAGTGATACAAGGTTTTCCCGAAAAAGAATGGAAAGAATCGCCTTTTGTAGATTCAATCCCAACGGTATTATTCTCTGTTATTACATTCGATTTGTTTTTAATCGTTATCTTTGTTTTTTCATTAGTTTTGTCAACCACAAAATTGGCGTTTATCCACTCAACAACAACAGCCATCGTTTTTTATGTTTATTTTGACGGACGAATTGGCTGTACAACATTATTGTGCTTGTTTTGTTTTTCATGAACCGATCTCTATCCATCCTGTCAAACCTGATGATGAAGATGTTGATGATGAATCTTTAAGTTCTATCGATCTTTCTTATCTTGGTAACCCTTCCTCCAAAGCAAACTATCACCAATCGCAACAAATTGGTGCCTACAAAAATGTCTCCATTCAGCAAATGATGTATGCTCCAAAATGTCTGCTGCTAATCTCACGCCATAATTATCCGGAAGTTTTAAAAGTTTGTGCATATTTCCTCAATGTGTGAATCTAAATGTTATTAATTTGTACAGAATTGTTTGACTGTTATTTACACTGTCTACATTGATAACGTTGAAATCGACATTGAAAATTTAATAGTGAATCTTCTTGCTTCGATCGAGGTTCCATCACCGGGATCGATGCCAATCACATTCAGTCTTGGTGCCGGTGATCGTCAAATATTGCAACCCCCATTATCTTCTACGATACCTATAACCTCGACTTGTGTTTTCAATCTTTTTAATCAACTAGGAATTCATGCTGCTGTCAATGTCATTATTGCTCTGATGACTGAGAATAAAGTTTTGGTCCTGTCACGCTCATATACTCAAATCTACAATGCATGCCATGCACTCATTTCGTTGATCTACCCTTTCGTCTACAGTCATGTTTTCATCCCGATTCTACCATCATCATTGCTAGACTTTATCGCCTCGCCAACACCATTTCTAATGGGAATACATTCTTCACTTAAAAATCAAGCTAGCGAAACGGTGAATGTAGTTGACTAATTGAATCATTAATAATCTGTTACTCTTGTTTCTAGATCGATGTGATAGTTGTTGATTTGGACGAAGGTTCCGTTCAAATTCCCGATGGTGTTCTAATAACAAAATTCGATGAAAATTTACACGCCCAGTTGATCAACCAACTTTGCCTAGTTTTGAAACCGAGTCTTTTCGATGCTGACAGTGCGTTTCCGACTAGTCATATTAAAAAATCACCGCCTAATATTTTAGTAAGCTTTGATAATTGGAGCAATTCATTTTTTATAATTTGTTTGATTTAAATTAATCTCTTTAGGACAAAGAAATCAGAGCAATATTTTTACGAATCTTCACTCAACTACTTCAAGGATATAGATCGTGTTTGACAGTTAGCCGAATCTATCCGAAACCAATCATCACTTTCAATAAGGTATCTTTAATAGATCTCAGTTCATCTAATTCAATTGTATTTTTTTTTTTTTAAACAGACTTCATTTTTAAGCCAGCGAAATTATATAAACAATGAGTTTGTGATTCGCCTTCTCGATTGTATATATTTCTCAACATTTGTTCAAGAAAGAGGAATACCATATAGACCTTGTGATCTTTTTGATGAAGTATAGCTTCAAATTTATTATTAAATTTCGATTCTAATATTGTTATTTCAAGGTCTATTCTTTTCTCCATAATTTCATCAAAGAAGAGATTAAAAATCCTGATTTGACTTTGAAGCACATAAAAGAATTGGCTGATCAAATAAATCGAAACGAGAATACTAATTTGAATGTTTCGAATCCCAATTTTCAAGTTAAAATACCGATGCCTACGGAAAATGCATTCTTACGGGTACATTTGCCGAGTTTTCCTATTTTAAACTCTGAAAATATCAATGAGTTGCTAGAGAATGAACGTATAAAACGTGAACTCCATCCTATTAACATACGAGAGGAAACAAATCGAAATCATTTCACACCGAGAATAGTTCCGATGGGTCTTCCAGTAAATCTCTATAACGAAATGATTGGAATTCAAAATTTATCCACCAACTCTGCTAGACGTTTGGAAGTAATGCGTAAATGTATCAATTCGATATTTGAAAAAAAAATGCTTGATGCTCGGAAAACTTTAAATGCTGTTTTGCTGGCTCTGCAGACCAAACAAGCTAGACTAGCTCTATGTGAAGAACTAAACAATCACGTTGTTGGCAACAAAGCCATCTTAGAGCATGAACAATTTGATTTAATTGTGAGATTGATGAACTACGCTCTTCAAGACAATTCTGAAATCGATATAAACGAGATCGCGGCATTGATAGTGCCATTAGCGATGAAGTTTTGCCGTCGTCTTTCGACCAATGTTATTCAATTTGCCTACACCTGTATTCAAGATCATCAAATTTGGTCAAATCTTCAATTTTGGCAACAAACTTTTTATCAAGATGTCGAAAAAGATATTAAAAATCTTTATAACAGTCACAAAACCAAGAAAAATATGGAAAAACTTGTAATTGATATATCAAAACAGTTTTCAGATTTTATGTTGAAAGATTCCGCTTTGGAGATCGCTGCACAACAAATGAGGATATCTGACAAATTGGATAGGACAAAGGTTGAAGAATACTCAAAACAAGAGAATGCCACCATCTATGCTCAAGCTGTACATTATGCTAACATAATTGTGGCATTTAAAATTCCTTTCGATATATCAGATCGAGGATCGTTGATAAACAACTCGAAACAATCCAATAATGACGATAGTAATGATACGAACTCTATCTCGACCTTCACAAATCCATCAAATCCTCTCGAAGATCAATTAAATAATGACAATGAATCTGGTTTCGAAGAGGAAAACGGCTCTTCAAATCATTCAAGTTCTGAAATCGCTAATAATGTGATTAAATTCATTTATCGTTTCATCGATAAAGTTTGCAATGAGTCTGGTCTTCATAGCGAATCCTCCAAACAATTACATAATATTATTCCCAGTCTTGTTTCAATTCAAATAGAAAGTCTCGAACCAGTATGGCGTGAAAGTAGACATCTGCCTCCCTTGCCTAAGCCAAAAATATTATTCCCGCACACTCTACCTGGTGAAGAATTCACGACGAATGAATTACGAGCGTATTTAATAAGTGATGGAAAAGATGAATCTCGCACTGGTTTCATTTTCGGAACACAATTTTTGCCTGCCGAAGGTGCCATTTTCTTGACCAATTATCGCATTATCTTCAAAGGCCGACCACTCGATCCATTCGCATCGGAATCGATAATTGTACGAAGCTTTCCGATAGCTTCGATCATTAAAGAGAAAAGAATCACTATAAATCCGATTCCATCTTTAGATCAATATCTACCTGAAGGCTTGCAAATCAAAAGCAATACATTCCAAATCATCAAGATAGCATTAGATGAAGAAGTAACTGTAGATAAGATTGAATCTTTTCGCAAAATTCTTGCTAGAGAACGATGTCCTGAAAGCATTTTCCACTATTTCACTTTCACATCTCAATGGAGTGTTTTGCATACTAAGCAATTGTTTTTAAGAAAAAACAAAGAAAAAAAAACGATACAAGTGATGGCGAAGAAAACGTTATTGAGAACTGCAGAGAAAGCTGGTTTCAAACCAAAACATGTCAAAAATAAAATCAAGCAAATGCGTAATCAAAATTACCATACGATGTTCAATGCTCCAAATGTTGTTCCATCACAAGTTGCTAAATATTATTCGGATGAAAAAAATTGTGACTCAGAAAATATTTCAGGCTCAATCGATAATCTGAGTTCTCATCAAACATCTAATTTTTCGGAGAGTAATAAGTTCTGCAATCGACTCCACGAAATGCTCTACGTGAAAGATTATGAACGATTAGGTTTCAATAATTATAGTCAATTATATCTAGTCTCAGTGACTGGATCTAAACTTCCACGAAGTCAATCATCATCATCGGCATCAAATTCGGATCTTTTTCGAATCTCATCAATAAATATGAATTATTCCGTTTGTAGAAGTTATCCTGGGATGATTGTGGTACCGAATCGTTTAAATGATGAGATGATTAAAAAAATTGTCCGTTATTATCGTCAAGGTAGATTCCCAGCGATTGTTTGGAAACATCCTAGAACAAGAGCACTAATTTTGAGATCAAGCGCGTCATTGAACAAAGGAATGATTGGTTTATTTAAAACTCAAGCTGGTAATTCTAATTTGTCCAATTCGAATTCTTCGCAAATTTTTCCTGGCACTAATTTCAATTTTGAAACTCAAATCGAGCATGAAAATTTCCTAAAAACTTTGTCTAAATTATGTGCCACCAATTATCGGCATAGTTATATTCAACGGATCAATGATCTTGAAAGTTCTAGCATTCATTCGAATTCTCCAGATTCCTATCGCAAATATTTTCCTTCTATTCCATCGAATATATCACCAAAAAATCCAAATAATCTCTTCAATAGAGGGATGAATACTTTGAGAACATCGGGTGGGAAATCAAGTATTGGTCAAACAATGGGGCGTCATTTCCAAAAATGGTCTAATACTGCGATGGGAAAAGCAGAGCAACGAAAAGCTTCAGTAAGCTCGATAGGGGGTGTAAACAATCCCAAAAGACCCATGCTTGTAGACTCTTCGAATGAGTTAGGTGTGAATGTAAACTCTCCAAATTCTTCAAATAGTTCAACATCATTGAATACAAATTTCTCTTCTCTTTATATAATCGGTGAAAAAAACAATTCTCGATTCATGAAATTAAATGAACAGAATTGTAGTTATGAATTCATTCCGATCGATATTCACGAAACCCGCCATGTAAAATCAAGCTTCAAGAAATTGTTAAAAATAAGTCTGACGACAGAATCTAAAAACGAAGAAAGTGTCTTCGCAAATAATTTTCTTCGTGATTTTTACAGTTCAGAATGGATCAAGCAATTGCAAACCATCATGGAAATAGCAGCATTGATTGTAGATTTTGTCGATACTCGTAAATCTTCTGTGCTTTTGAGTCTTGAAGATGGTGCCGACCTGGTACCACAAATCATTTCGATCGCTGAATTGTGTCTCGATCCATATTATCGCACATTTGAAGGTTTCCGGACTCTTATCGAAAAAGAATGGCTAGCGTTTGGTCATCGTTTCTGTCATCGATCGAATCTAACATCGGCAAGCGTTTCATCAGGATTCGCTCCGCTTTTTTTACAGTTTCTCGATGTGGTCCATCAAATACATTCCCAGTTCCCCCTTTCGTTTGAGTTTAATCAATATTTTATTAAATTCATCGCCTATCATTATCTTTCTTGCCGATTTCGTACATTCCTACATGATTGTGAACTGGATCGATATGAGTCCGGTTGGATCGAGGACGATATCAAATTGAATTTGACATTGAAAAAAATAATGACTGAGGAAAACGATGAAAATGATGACTCTTCTGAAGAATCTCTAAGTAACAACACAAGTTCGACAAGTCTTATGAATATTACATCGAACAAAAATAGCTCTAGTTTGAATAAAAACTCAACTGCAAATAGTTTTAATTGTCTTGGGACCTCGTTCTGGGATTACTGTACACGTATCTGGGTTAAATCACCAATATTCTATAATTTTTATTATGTGCCTATCATAAGCATTGAAGAGAGTTTCACTGATGCTGCCGTAATCAGACCATTGAATAATCTTCCCTCGTTAAAAGTATGGGAGTATTATGTTGGTGAAGAGCTAGCTCATGGACCTAGTTATGACCTTGAAGTGATGAATATGGAACGACATCGACCAGATGATATGGAGATCAACAACGATAATACAAATGAAAAATCTTGCCTCAGACGTTTCGTTGTGAACTCAATCTACGATTCCGTCGATCATGTTCTCCCTAATTGTTTCATACAATTACTGGATCAAATCAAATTGTTAGAAGGTGAACTTAATTGCACATCGCAAAAATGGTCGAAAATTTGGAATAAAATAGAGATACCAATCACAACCGACATCGAATCTGTGCTGATAATACAACAAAAGCGTTTAAAAGAGTTACGAGGTCCTTCGGCTTTTAAATCACCTCTTGATGCAATGACTTCTTATTCAATTGGTTTGATCAATTCGAATTCTTTTTTAAAAATGAAATCTTTATCTCCACATTCATTCGATCTTTTCTCATCTCCTCTGGCTAAATGTGATTATTGTGGTCTCTTGATTGGAATGCGTAACGGATTTAAATGTTTCGAGTGTGATATTTTTTGCCATGAACAGTGTAAAGATTATATTACCAAATCTTGTAATCAGTTGAGGTCTAGAATCAGAGCTAACAACCAAATTAAGACTGAAAATAGGATAGTTTCAAACAATCCAACCATCAATACTAACTCTACTTGCCAGAAGTCGATTGATTTAACTAAATCAGATAGCGATAGTGATATTGAACCATCATCGAATAATCGCAATGATTTGAACGCTACAATCAAGAATCAGAAACGCGATAATGGGTCAACTTTTCGAGGGTTTTTATTTAAAAAAGGTGCCTTATTGAAAGCTTGGAAACAACGATGGTTTGTTTTGGACACCACTCAACATCAGGTAATAAATTTCCATTTGATCGATTTATATTGAGAATTTTCTTGTATTTTGCTTAATATACTATGTCTTATTCATTATTTATCGTTTCATAGTTGCGATATTACGATAATGATACTGATGTCAATTGCAAAGGTTATATTGATTTGAGTGATGTCGTTTCTGTTATGTCCACCAACGATCCATTAGTTTTCGAGGTGATGTAGACATCAAGGTTTTTTTTCAAATTTATTCTAATCTTTCTTATTTCAATAAAATAGCTTCAATTAACCAAACGTGTCTATAATTTCATGGCCATCGACGAAAAAATTGCCCACGATTGGATCGAACGAATCAGTGCTTGCCTTCAATAGTAGAGACAGAATAAATGTTTTTTACACACTCTATGATTCCTTCCATAATTTTGTAGAATTTTTCTCATCTCTCTCTCTCTTGCTTGATACTTTTAGTCTCGTAAAATCATTTCAATTAATGCTATTATCTTTATTTTTTCTTTGTTATTTAACATTTTTTTTAAAACTTTATTCTGAAAAATTGTAGCTTTTAAAACAAACATATTCTTGATCTGTGTTTATAATTTTCTTCTTAGAATAAAATCATTTTGTAAAAAAAAAAAAATAACTGAAATATTTCGAAAAAAAAATTACAATTGAATACTCGAAAAATCAGTCAAAATTGCTTATAATCAATATATCTGCATTTGTTGGGCGAAATTTTATTCGATAATGGTTTACATTCCCTAAAAAGAGGGCAAATCAAGCAAGGGGAATAAAACAGATCAAAACGATCTCTGGATTGAGGATTTATCCGGAAAAGGAAACGATTATTATTCTCGATTCTAATTAATTTTGATTCATAAAACAACACATTGAGAATGGTTTCGATATCACCAATTTTGATCTCTGAGAACATTTTTCTCGATTTGAAAAAATTCAGAATATCTGATGATGTCGAATAGATTCTATTAAAATCAAACAACGCAACATCTTCATTATGAATCTCTGTAATCATTTCCTTATAACAGTTATCATAAAGATTTCGTAAATATTTCAAACAAGTTGCTTTTAAATTATTGACGATCTCGCCTCGGATTGAACCGGATTCATAGCAAGCGCCTCCGGTAATCGATTCATCTGGTTGATAATCATAAAGAATATAAAGCTTGCGATTGGATATCGCTTTGATAGGCCTAATCAATTTTTTGTTTTCCAAATTTTTCAACGTTTTATTCAAAACCACTTGCGAGAGTTTTGTTTTGAATCGAATATCTCTGATCCAAATGCCATTCTTATCTGAATCCTTGATGATTTCAAAAACGATATCATCAGGAGTTTTCTCTTCAATGACTAATTCGTAGAAAATTTTCCCATTGTTCATTGAAGCTTTGATCTTTTTCTCATTGATCAGAGCATTTAAAGCTTTGAGACGTGAAGTTGTGTCGACATCGCTCATTCGCATACTCAGCTCTTCTTCTGAAACGGAACTTTTGGATGAGTCGAGGACCGAATAGATTCTGTAGAATTCGAAATACAAATTTAATTTTTCGTTCTACTTATCAATAAACTTCATTATTCAATAACCGTTCTTTTAATGGATTCAGAATTGGTTCCATTTGATTGATTTTGATTCCAACCGAAAAAACTAGCTACAATTACGTAACAAATTGCATTAGAATCTAGAATTTAAGAATTCTTTGAATTCTAGGCCAGCGATCCATGAAGAGTGACTTGTCGCCACTTTTGATTTCAGAGTAATGAACGACTAAATTAGTAATCGATATAGCTAGGAATATTTTTTCATATATTTGAATTTATTAAATATGGAACAAGATGCGAAAAAAAAAACGATTTGGCAGTTTGTAAGAGAAAGAGAGATGATAAAGATGGAGAGCAGAGCATAAATTGAGAAAAATCGAATGCGAACCGATGGGCATTTCGAATCTGGATCTTCTTGGATAAGAATCTAGCATTTTTTAAGATGGTGAAAGGAAATCGAGATCAAAAATGAGTGTTACAATCCACATTGATCCAAAATAAAAAGTAAAAAAGTTTCGAATGTACTCAATCATTGAGAAAGTGCAATTATTGAATAGATCAGCTCAGTGAACATATCATGATGGTGAATTGAAAATTTTGATAAGATCAGAGTTCAAAACTAATTGAAAAAAATACGAAGATAAATAAATAAGGAGAATCTGAGAGTTTCGATAAAAAGGCAATTAATAGAGAAAAAAAAAGATCCAACGGTCGAGAGAGGAAGTATAGGTGTTTGTGTGTTAATGGATGTGGAAAATTCATAGGACAATTTGAAGAAAATTTACAGAAAGATTATATTGTGGAGAGATAATGAGAAAAAAAGTAATTTTTTTTACAATTAGCGAGTTTAAATCAAAATTGTGCCATACAGCAATTGAATAAGAAGGAGAATCGAGATTCAAGTTTTCTTTTCATCCATAATTGAGAATTGAATTCCTTTTCATTTGATTATAAGAACGTTTGTGAAAATATGGTCTTCGATGGTCACAAGAAAAAAGTTAATTTTAAAATGAAAAAGATGAGAAGTCCAAAAAGACTTTAGTGATGAGCAATTTATGGTATTTACAATTCACAAGGACTGACTGTTTAATAAGCGATTAGCGATAGAATTCGTCGTTTTTTACTGTTATTCCAGAGGACAATATCGATATTAGATCTAGTTGAGTGATGATAGTTCTCTCTTTAGTCATTGATATTGATTGAAGATATATTTCGTAATCGAAACAATCCATCAGAGTCTTATCTATAGCTCACTTATCTTCCTGTCTGGATATAGCACAAAACAAACAGAAAGAAAAGAATAGAGCTAAAACTTGAACGCCAACCAGAACGGCTCCAGCTAGTATGACATATAATTGTTTTTGTCGAATGAAATCTTCAAATTTTGTCATACACCCATTGGTATTCAATCCACGAATATCATTGAAATTTTGAATATCTCTACCGCGTATATTCTCAACTTTAGCCATACAAGATTCATCCTCTGCTTGACAGCAAGATTGCGGTATCCGATAAACTTTCTGCCCGGGTAGATTCATATTAATATTGATAGGATTTAAATTGAATCCCATGATCTGATCCGATTCGTTCGATTGATTATTGTAACGGGAAGAAATCCAATCTTCTGGGCCTACTATGCCGCAACATTCGAAGTAATGTTGAATTTTATCCACTAACAATTCAGTAGCGTTAGTGTTTCCGGTTCCATAATTAGTTTTGATCAATTTGTTGGTGTCCAATTTGATTCGTTCACGAACCTATATACAATATCAGCGTATTGATAAAATTAAATCGAGATCGATCATTTCAAATATCTAACATACTTTTTCACTATTACGAACGGTCCAAAATAGAAACGCTCCGCTTAGAACGCACATAATCAAGCATATTGAGACATACTGGAGAAAAAATGAAGTCAAATGATTAGAAAACAGCAAAATTATCAATATATTTTTTGTCTCGAGAATTTCACCATTAAGAGTAGACATTTGGATTCTCTCATCGCACCACAACAACCAATGAAACCGATTACTGTCATCAAAGCTCCGAGTATTAGCAAAGCAACGAATGGTGTGATATAGTGTGTGGTGATCTCTTCGATGTCTAAAAAGTTCATCGAATCCCACCAAAGATAGGCGGAGAGGCCAAGAATGATGACACCAGTTAGCTAGATTGTCGTTTCGAAAAAAACAGTTTGGTCAGAGAAGATTTGAATGAATATTTTACGTACCCAAAAGATGAGGTTGTATAACACAACGATTAATTTGATGCAGACCAACATTTTTGGGTTTTGAAATTATCGATTTGAAAATTATTGCTGAAAATTATCAATCTAAAATTAATTTTCGATTGCAGTCTCGTTCATCTATTTTCGATAAATCTTGGTAGAAAAAAGATTAAATTCTTAAGGGGTTTCGCAGAATTTCAACACTTCAACCAAAAATCGTCCAAATTATTAATGAATTCTTTTCTACTCGGAGAATTTTTAATTTAAAACTATCCTTAAACGAACAATGTCCGATATGAAGATTGTGAAAATGATTCCAGAAGATAAACGAAACTCATTTAATGAAAGGCGGGTCGCCGACACTAAAGATGATGGCAAGGGAGAAAGAAATTAAACAAGACTAAAGAGATGATCGGGAACGAAAAATGTGACAAACATTAAATGTTACCAAAAAATCTCTCTACAAACAAAACAAAATGAAAAAAAGTCGTCAAAAAAGGGTAGGCGGAAGCAAAAATTAGATAGAGAGAGAGAGAGAGGTGTGATCAACGAATAATTTTCAAATCAACGATATAATTGATGATGATCAAACACAAGAGATTGATTGGTGTGGTGATCATTCTCTCTCTCTCTCTCTCTCTCTCTCTCTCTCTCTCTCTCTACTTCGCAGACACCCACCACAAATGCAAGAGAATAAGAAAGAAAAGTATTGACTCATTAGAGTTTCCGATCAAGAATCGAGTAGAGAGAGAGAGGAAAAGGGAGCAACATCGAACACACCACTTACAGATTGGATTGTGTTGGTGCTTGGATAATGATTGGAAGTGAATGGATAATGATGATCAATTACAATCCAACAATGTAGACGGTAAACATAGAGAAGGTTTTTCCCTGAGACCAACCACGAGACTATGGAAACAAATTAATAGACAAGGTCGTTTGTTGGCGTTTCGTTCGTTTTAAATTCTATCGAACTTTTCATTTCTTCATCACTGTTCTGTTCTTCGTCCAACACTAGGTAGTACTGGCAAATGAATCGAATCACTTCTTCAACTTGGAATCGCTTCTTGCTTCTGTTTAAAGCTTTCGCTAGCAATCAATCTGATTAGATCTGAATGATGAAATTAGTGTTGAAAAATGATGCGAATGAAAGTTTTAGTGAAAGTCGTACTTCTGGGCTGATAGAAACATATCGAAACAAAATCGATAGGAGAAATTTAAAATTATTTCAAAACAAGCACAAACAAATATTGCTCAACTTTGAGCCGAAGACATCCGCCCATAAATCGAAAAGGACAACTTTGAAAAGATGCAAGAGCATCACTCGGTCTAAGGATCTGAGAATTTTTTCCCTCTTTCAAACGGCGTGTCCTAGAAAGAATTTTGAAAAATTTCCCCTTTCTATTAGAGAAAGAGAGAGAGAGAGAGAGAGAGAGAGAGAGAGAGAAAGGAAGAGATGGTTATATCGGTGATGACTAACACAAACTATAATAGAGTCATTGGATCCTAAGTGATTTCGCGATGAATCCGATGATGAGTTTTCACTAATGCAAAAAAATAAGAATCTGAGTGGATGATATGAGAAACGCAGCCTAGGACGCAATCTAAACAATCACTGCTTAGATCTACGATTCTAAATTGAAGTTTTGCAATAAAAAACGGATAGAATCTATAGAACGGTGAGGATGATTCAATCGGGTATTGATGGTCGAGAACACACACACACACACACACGCACACACACAACACAGAACGCACAGAAATTATTCTGTCTCTGACTAGATTCGATCAAAGACTAGAAGAATTTGTGTGGGTTTGTGTGATGATGGTTTGATTGGAGGATGCGACCTATGATGTAATACTCCAAGAGATTAGACGAAAGAGAAAGAGAGAAAGAGAGAGAGAGGGTACAAAAGGAAGAATCGAGAGGTATGGTGAAGCATCTCAGTATATTCAAAAAATTTTAGAAAATTTTCGCTCCTTTCGGTATTAAAAACCGCCACTACCAAGGACCAACATTCTAAAACAAATGATCATATGAGTGTTGCTAATTAGCTAATTAAATACTATTCGTTTCCTTTTCTCTATCTCTAGTTGTTTTCTTGCCATCTCATCGATAGAATTCCTCAAATATTAGAGAATTTGGATATGATTGAAATCATAGAAAATTATTGTTCGGTACGAAATTTTTGAAGCTTCTCTCTATCTATCTTTCCTTATCGCAATGTTTAGGTGTATATCCACTTCTAAATTCTATAGAATCATTTGTGCAAACCATTTCGATCGCAAAAGCAATGAACTGTGCTATACTATATCAGATATAGTACCGTTAAATGAAATATACTTAAACCAAGTGAATTATCGTCTCGAGAGAGATTGATTGAATAGTGTCAGGAGTGAACGCAGTGAAATCGAATTCTTTTGAGAAAATCAAATAATCAACTTACAATTTGATGACGGTGAGAATGGTGGTGGTGGTGATGATGATAATGATAAGATGGAATACACCTCTCAGTGACGGTTATTGAGCCATAAGTTTAGAAAGCTGATCATTCGATGATTAAAATCGAATTAAAATCTTAATAAGAGACTTATTTACTTAAGATTTTCTAAGATTTCTGAGATTGTTAAGGTTTGTTTTGTCGATGAATTTTCATAAAATTCAAAACGGTTCGGCATTAAGAAAAAACAACAACAACTGCTACAGCAAAAACGCAGATGTTCTAGCCGAATCAGACCTAGAACATTTGGGACCAAAGCTAACCTCAAACAAGAGAAAAGCAAAAGCGAAGTTTTAAATTTTTTTCACGGTCCGGTATCCGCTAGTGGCGGCATTGTTTGATGTAAGCAGTGATCAGAAAAAAAAAATTTCCTCTCTGCATCATTCTTCATGTGGATTGGTGTGTGTAGGTGTGTACGGTCGCTGTTGTGCCATCCGATACGAACAGAGAATTTTGATTAGTCTATAACTGTTTTTGATTTTGTTCGTATGATTGCACTAAATCTTTGTCTCCATCGATGATCTCTAGATTGTTCACATTTCAGATATCAAAGAGCCAACCTAGCAGAGTAAATATATTGTTATCTAGAGTCTAGATTCTAGACCTTAGAGTTTTATAATTCCGCTAGTATTGAATCGAAAACTGCATCAATTTATAACTTTAATAACGAACAGATATCCCAATGAAATAGTCTCTCTCTCTCTCTCTCTCTATCTATCTATCTCTTAGAGAATGACCCTCCCTTTTTGGAACAATCGCCCATTTTGAATTAAGTGTTCGATTTGATCTCACAATCGACAATAAGCGGAGTTGGGAAAATATTTTCAACAGTTTTTAATCTATAGTAGATCTGTTTGTGTTAATAATTGCAATCCATAATGATTGGAGGAGTTAGAGAATTCAAAAAGATTAAAAAGTTAATGATATTCTATGTCTGTATCTATTAATTGAAGACGGTTAATATAAAAATATGATTAAATCCATTGCTTGCAACATCGACTGAAAATAAAAGGATCGGTGTAACCATAGATCTTTTTTCAATCAAATAAATCCATTCTTTAAGATATTTAACACCAATGCATTTCAGTGAAATTATTTTTGTCCTTAAAAATAGGACCCCATCCACTCTGATTATTTCCACCAACCCCACGACTACCATTGCCAGATATTGGTTCCTTTTGTTTGTTAGAATAATAGTAATTGAAAACAGATTGCTTGTTGCTCAAATCTCGATGTCGATTTGGATCAGAATTGATCATACTGCCATACTCTTTGCCCACGTTCCATTTGGAAACAAACGAAGAGTTTCTATGTTGGTTTAAATCTAATAAATACTCGATTCTTCAAAATCAAATAGAGATATATACTTGTTTGTTTCACTCTCGGACAAATAATTGGTTTTGGCCATCTTGATTTAAGACCTCGTCGGATTTGAGTTTCTCAGGATTTAAACTGTTCAGAAAGTTGTGAAATACAATAAAGATTGTTCTTCTTGCCTGAAAATCCTTCTCAAAACTTCTCTCAATAGGAGTTTATGCCTAGATATAGATCGAACAAGATAATTAGAAGCAAATTAGAATCGAAAAGAAATAATATCGGATAAGAGAATCGAGAGAGATAATCTACGAACTTTTACGTTTTTGTTTTTTCGAATAAATCTTTGGAGGACCAAAAATAATATCTCAGTGAACGTGATGAATTTTGGTCAAAACTTTAAGTTCAAGAATATTTCCACAATTGGCCAAACGGCTTCCAAGAAGAGAGGAAATGTTAACAATCTCGATGAATAAATGGTTCTGCTGTTGTGCGCTAAGTTTGAAAGAGGAATTTGTCGGTTTCTTTTGATTGAACATTAGAACCAAGTTCGATTAGAACATTTCAGAAACACAGAGAGAGAGAGAGAGAGAGAGAGAGAAGACAGAATTCGAATGTCGTAGAAATAATAAAAAGTTCTTGAAGTTGATTCGTTTGCGCCTTTTCGCTTCTAGGTACAAGAAAGATTTGTTGGAGAATTCGATTCGTTTTTTTTTCTAGATTTTGGGCTCTTTTGTTCGCTGTTGGATCGTTTCGATGATCTGTATGGGTCTGTATTTCTCTTCTAAGGTTTCGCTATAACTTCGCTTGCTTGCTTCGCTGACGAGTTGAAAATATTCGAATAGAAGAAATTTAAATTAGAGAAATTTAAAATTGAAATCTTAGCATTAATTTTTTCAGTTTCTTTGGCAAAAAAATGATTTAGATTTAAAACGAAATCAAGTTTTATATATACAAACAAATGCAAATTTTTTTGGATGTTTTTTTTTGTAAAGCTTTGATTTAGCTTCTAACATCATCGCACCTTATTCTCTCTCTCTCTCTCTCCAACATCATCTTTTCCATGAAAAAGCATTACATCGCTTCGCTTATCTAAACGACGCAAATATTGAATTCAATTCGATTTTTTCTCTCTTTCCCTCGCTGAATGTTTGTTAAAGCTTCAAAAATAAAAAAACAAATTTTTCTCCCAAAACTGTTTTCTTCTTATGAATGAATGAATTACGATGATGACGATGATGACAAACTAGAATCAAAGATTCGAATCTATTTTTCCGCGATTGATTTTGTTTCATACGATTTGGCAGAGGCAATAAGTCCTTCTGTTTCCTGCACACATCTCGATCTATGATGAGATACTCAACACGTCTCCTTTCACAGGCCGAACAGGTTTCTTTCCGATTTCAAGATGGACATTGAATTATGCGAGTGTGTTTTCGATGACAAACATCATTGGAAAACGAACATAACCAATGTCTTGCTCTTGATGTTGCAAAAAAAAAAAGAATTTCTTTAGGAAGAAGAATAGTTTTTTTTTTCATCATCGAAATAAAATGATATGGTATCTAGAATGAATATCAATCACTACGTAAACACTAAGACATTTAGCACTCAGCCGGTCAATAACGTGGTCTTCATCGCGAAACATTCATCCTTCAAATTACACTGAATTTCGAATGTATTAAATTCAAATCTACTTATACTTCTTTTACTTTCTCTATCTCTCTATTTCTCTATGGATAATTCAATTGCGATCGGATCCGAACATTAGAGTTGAGAAATCCAGATTTTAAGATTAAATTTGTACGTTTTGATGGTTACCATGCATCACAATTCTTATAATTATTATCATCATCATGATTGAATCATGCGAATAGAAATTCGATTTGAAATCTTAAACATACTTCACTCGATCCAAACCTCTAGGCATTGTTCGAAGAGCAATCAATCTCGTTTCTTATCGATTTTAGAATCTAATGAATTTAGATTATTCATTTCTCATCATAAAATCCATGTTTGGGATCCAAATGGACAGGATTTTTTTTATTTGGTTGTTATCTAAGAGTTATTCAAATGAAAATTTTTCTTTTTTACGACTATTGGTGAACGAATTGGTATCAATAATAAGCAATGCTATTATTTCTTATTTACTGCACTAGACCGACTCTGGGAATTTTAGGTTCATTGATACAAGACGATAAGATTTGAGAGTCTCAATTTTGTCATATGAACAAGCCCTTTTGAATTGTATAGAATTCTAAGTAATTATTCGTCGGCCTCGTTTGATGAAAGGGTTGTGAATTTATTGAGGTCTACAGTAAGTGACAGATTTGGCATTAATAAGGACATTTTGTTATAGCTATTAAAATCTTCAAAATTTGCATCATTCAATGATTCTTCAAGCCAATTATGAGAGCGAAATCTGATCGAGTCATTTCGTTTTGCTTCTTAACATTGTTTCTTCATTTGGAATCGACTTTTTTCATCTCATTGATTGTCTAGGTTGTCGCAGACTGTAAAATCTATAGGTGATTTTCTTATCCCAGGAAATAAATTATTTTTTTTTTTTTGCATTCTCACCGACCAAGAAAGCTAAAGGTTGCCGACAGGAAAATAGATGAGAAATTTCTTGAACGATCAACGTTGTAGATTGCAAACGCGCGCATTCGAATGTTAGAATCGCGATGTTGGACCACATAACAGTGATTTTCGTTTTATATTGATTGAATCGCGAGTTACAACAATTCGTGTTATAGTTTATTGCGTTTCAAACTTATAAAACTGAAAAGTATTCTTTTAGTAGATCGCAAAATGAACTCATCATCTAAACTTCTTTTTCATTGATCATCCATCGTCTATTCTCATCTTTTTCACAATTCCGAGGCTGGCTTTTAGTTGTAGAAAAATTATAGATTGTAGAACAATCAACAATTCAATAGTAGGCTCATAGGAATCTGTATTGACATCTGTTTGACTGCTGTATAGAATAGACCCAGTTACGAAGACTTTCGCATATTAATTGATTGTCTTCTTAGTCTATTTTGTTCTCTATTTTTCTAGCATAGTTTTCCCTAAAATACACACCTACATTTTATTATTTGAATTTTTGATGGAAACCTATTAAATAAACACATCGATTAGATTGAATTGTTGCCAATTATTTTGATGTCAGCACTCGATTCATTCGAGTCCTACGTTCACGCATAGCTTTTGATTTTTCGAGCTGCTGAATCTTAGCAAATATCATCATCAGCTATTCGAAAAAAAGCAATTAAAATCATCATGCAAACAACAATTGCAATCAATCTATTCGATATGGTGAATCGGTTGTTATGCCGATATCCTGTTCGTAGGCAACAACGGTTGTTGATTATTTCTTTGATCTCAGCAGTACTGTTTGAGTTAACTGCTTCGCTGAAAATAACAAGTAAGAATTTCTGAAAAACAATCAAATCATCAAAAAAAATTATTTTGATCTTATAATTCATCAGATATAATACCGAATTACTGTGATCGCAGCGTAGAGTCAAAAAATCAATATCAAACGATTCTGCTGAATCAAACTGGCTCAGAAACAGCATCTCTTCAATTAGGAGCAAACATTTTGAAAGGCATAGAAATTTTGCCCAATTATCAGTGCAATTTAATCGTTCAAAGTCCTCCAAACACTGGTCTAGTCTTGACGTTTAGGAAAACTGCTTTGAATAACAAAGATTCTTTGACTGTTCGAACTGGAAGCAACCCTGGTGGGGCACATGTATGGAATAATCGTCACCACGAGCAGAGACCAGACAATGAACATGGTCAAGAATTCCAGGAAGTCGCGACCTTAGTCAATCAGAACTATCCGAGTTCTTTGATTATCAAGTACCAACCAGCGCTTGGTATTGCTCATTTCAATTCTGGATTTGATCTAGCTATCACTCTGTTCACAGGTAACTTTTTTTTGAAATCTATTCCTAGTTAAATTCTTTGTCTTTCGTCATTAGAAAAACGACATGATTGCGGCAATTATTTCGACTGTGGAAATTCGCGTTGCATCGAATCTTCATTACAATGCGATGGTTACAATAATTGCGGTAATGAAACAGACGAGACTAGTTGTCCGGGCCATATTAGTTGGTGGCTTATTGCCCTATTAATTCCTATCGCTCTCATTGTTGTGGTTTTGGCCATATTCGTTTGGATTCGAATGTCTAGGGGCTAGATGAGACAAAGGATCATCATAATCGAATTGGATTTTGTTTAATCGTTGCAAGATATTTCCGCTGATTTCAATTTGATTTTTCCGACTTTTTACTTTCAAATCCGAACCAATGTCATGCCATCTTCTGAAGAAGAAACGAAAGAAAGAGGCTTAATTTTCAAATTTTAATCCTTTTATGAAACCATAACATTCAATGTGAATTCATTCAGCTCTACTTACCTTTTTGAGAACAAAATTTATTGTCAAATTCGATTTCATTCTGGAACAAAAATCTTAAACTTTATTTTCTTTTCTTTGTTTTAATCAATAATACTTTTAATCTCGAACACAAATATCCATATCGAAAGAAACGCACCAAAGATTGCAGTGAGTTTCCGGTAAAATCTAGCTTTGAAGACACACTTTTGGTTTGTCAACAAATAAAATCATGAGCGAACAATCAGAAATCAAATTTTTCAATTTTGCATTGAATTGGTTTGATTCAAAATACAATTATAAGGGAAGCATAACTTTCTAATTTTGCTTTCCATTAATTTTCTCAAAATGAAATTTTAATGAATTTAAAGAGTATCGCATCTGCTTCTATCTTCTATCACTGAGGCATTATGCATATAGGTTTTGCTAGTGAATGATGAAATTTTCTCCAGATCAATCGAAACTGAAGTAAGCTGCAAACTTAAACGTAAAACGTAGAGACACAAAAACGCTATCCTAAAAATATAAATCGGAAATAATTAAACTATTTATAGACAAACTGAAATTAGAGGTTTGTTTTCAATCTTTATCTTAAGATCTCTGAGACCAAAAGATCAAATTGTTTCGGGTCGAAAAACATTTAGAATGTAATCTTTTTCTTTCAATTTCTCTCTTTTCTTGAATTGTTAATCTTTCTTTCTAATTACGATCAATATTTTTATAGACCAAAATTCGATGAAATCCAAGACGATTTTGTGTCATAGAATAGCCATTTTCTTTTAGAATTTTGCAATTTTTTAACGTAATTTCGAATGTGCGCCAATTCGAATTTTAATTCTTAAACTTTTTCTTTGCTCCGCAAGTAATGAATGCATACAACGATAATAAAAGGTAGAAGCAAAAATTCAACCGATAAGATTGAATAAACGAACGATCGGATTATTAAAAGATGTATAAAGTGGAGTGAGGATTCTGAATTGTTCGATTCTAGATCCTCCTTCCTGCCGTCATCCTCTCCAACTCCTTCTTATGGAATCCAGAGATGGAGGGGAAGAAAATGAAATGCATTCAGAATTTTTTTCGTTTGACTATTGAAAAAATTCATTCGAAATATCGAACATTTGTCGGCATGTTGAATGCCTAGATTATTATCTTCATCAACCAAAACCATTGCTATCGTCATCATCATCTGTTATGGAGATTAAGCAAAAGAGATGAAGAAAGAAAGAGTAAGAGACAGAAAAAGAGGAAGAGAGAGAGAGAGAGAGAGAGAGAGTGTGTGTGTGTGTGTGTGTGTAGTCTCCATCTCAGTCGAGCTGCCTGAGCAGGATACTAGATTCAATCTAATAATAATAATAATGACGAAACTCAAATGCCGATGATGATGACGATGATGGAGACTAGACAAGACTAGACTGGAATGAACAAGACTAGAAGCATAGGTCTGTGGAACATGGACGAAACCTAAAAAGAGAAGTTTTTATTTGAGCCAAAAGTTTATTGTCGGTTCAATTTCTCAGATCATCACCATCACCGCCATAATCACAGTTATTATTAAAATTGTTATTGTTACAATTACCATTGCTATCATCATCATCGTAAACATCATCGACTTCATCATTAGAAAACACAATCTATCTCTCTTTCCACTCTGCTTTTTTTTAAAATCATACGATCTCTCTCTATCGTGGTCTGTTTTCCTATGTATGATCGTTTTTCTTCAACGAGAACTTCATAATTATCTTCACTGTGCTTGAGTAAAAAGTCTCAATTAAAATATGCAGACTTTTCCGATTCGAACTATCTTAGAACGACCGATTTATCGTTTTGTATAATGTCGGGCCGTGATGAGGTTCAGCATCGTATTTTTTTCTTGGTCCTCTTAAATTTTCTCTTTTATGACATCTCATCTTTTTATTTGGAATTTGCTTCAATCGCAAAAAGAAATCAGAAATCGATCGAGAGAGTGGACTAGACCCAAACCATCGGCATCTTCGTTATAATTTTTTTTTTTGCTTTGTCTTCTCGCCGAGAGATTCGAATGAGCATAGTTGCTGGATCAGTCCAATGATGTTTTAATTTATCCTAAAAGGTAAATAATATTTTAAAAAGACAATTTGCTCGAGAAATCGGTATTTCTTAATTAAATTTAATAATAATTTGTTGGTTTAGAGTCTACACAAAACAATTGTTGCCAAAAAAATATCGAAAATTTCTAAGATTTTATTTCTTATTCTAAAAGTTAATCGAAATCGATAGATTTTTAATACGATCAAAATGATTTATAATTTTTAAGTATGTTTGTCGTCTGCTATTAGTTTTAACCGAATTTTCTCCTACGAATGAAAGATAAATAACAGAAATAACGGAACAATCCTGCGAGACAGAGCAAGAGAGAACAAGCAGAGAGGAAGTTGATGAAAATGAAAGGTTTTAGATTCTTGTAGGTTTTCGTATGTTTGACGATGTTTGTCTTTGTTCTCAATGCATTTTGTTATTATCGGTATCGAAATAATTTCTATCTAAAAATTCTATTTTTATCTTTTGTATGTTTTCTAATTTTTCTTTCTTATTATTTTTCATTTCAGATCATTATCCTCCCTTTTCTTCGTTTCTTTTGAACAACACTCGTTGTTGTTGTCGTTCTTGCTGCTGTTGTTGTTTTTGTTTGGCTTCTAATCTCTAGACCCGAAGATAAATAAGAGATCTTAGTTTGTTTTTTCTCATTCTCTCTATGCTAATTAGTTAGCATTATCACCGTGTTATCCTGGACACAATCATATTCATCTGTTAGCATTGAATGAACTAATTACTATCGATCGTATTTTTGAGATTTTTTCACTCACCGATATCTTGCGTATCGTTCCGATTGCTCTTGCTGCTGTGCGAAATAAAATTATTGAAAAAAGTTGAAAGAATCTACATCGACACGATTCTTTGCCTCAGGAAGTTCCTGATCACAATTCGCTTTCCAAATTTGCTGTTCATTTGACTCATCCACCAAACTATTGACTTTTTACAAAAATGACTGATAATGTGATCGAAAATGAACCTTTTGAAAATCATAAAAGCCAATTATCCTCCACACAACACTATCAAGACGAAATATATCAAAAATATGGGAACATAAGCACTGAATGGTCTCAATTTCCAGGAATTCCCTTTGCGTTTGAATTTGAATCAAATTTCAATCGTGATCGAAATCGTGAATGGATGTTCAATAATTGGTACATAGCAATTTATTTGAGCTTATTGTATATCTTGATCATCTTTTCTGGACGTCATTTAATGGAAAAAAGACCTCCGTTCAGTCTTAGAATTCCGATGGCTCTATGGAATTTAACTTTGGCAATTTTTTCCATATGCGGTACAATTCGTTGTCTTCCAGAATTTATTCACATATTAGCCACCGAAGGTCTACAACAATCATTCTGTTCAAGCTCTTATTATCGAGATGTCCGTTTGACACTTTGGTACTGGCTGTTTGTTTGGTCAAAAGTGTACGAGCTTGGTGATACAATATTTATTATTCTTCGGAAACAGAAACTAATATTTTTGCATTGGATTCATCATGTTTTAACATTGACCTATGCTTTCTTTGTCATCGGTGAAGCTCCAGGAACAGCTCGTTGGATGGTTTCAATGAATTTTACAATTCACGCGGCCATGTATAGTTATTATTTTTTGAAATCACTTCAGTTTCGTATTTCGAGAACAATTGCTATGACTATAACTATATCGCAGATCACTCAAATGATTTTCGGTCTCTATATTAATTACAAAGCCTATTTCATCAGAAATTCTGGAGAATCTTGTGATACCTCATTCTCTGCTTCAATTTGTGGCCTTTTAATTTACCTTATATTTTTCTTGTTGTTCATCAAATTTTTTGTTCTGGCATACTGCTCTAAACTCTCTTTGAAAGGTTTGCGTCAAGTCATGAGAGTCACAAAAAAAGATGTTGCTAAGAAAATCGATTGAGCAAAGATTGCCGATCACCGGATATTGAAGAAGAAAATAATTTTACTTAATCTAAGATTATTTAGATACGAACTGCTAATCGAATCGTCTATCGCCGTCGAATAGATGTCGATTTATGTTAATATTTGTCATTCGTCGATAATGCTGCTTTTTGACTCATTTATTGACTAATCAATCTAAATGAAGCTTTAAATCAATTTCACTTTCATTGACTCTAAATTCAAAAACTATTACTTTGAAGCCGCTCTGTATTTAATTTCGACTTATTTTTTTTGAAATCTGAATCTATTTCCTTCTGTTCCTATCAAGGAACAATGGCCTAAACGGAAATTCTACAGAATTTTTTTCCCCGAAAACTGAAGCTGATTCGATTGTTGAAACGAACGAAAAATGATGGATTACTTTTATGATTAATTTGTTTTATTTGTTCTAATTTTGATTCTGCCATTTTTATTTCCATCTAATTTTGAAGGCGCCATTTTATTTATTGTTAATTTTTTCGCATAATTTACGATCACACATCTTATATATCTCTCTAGATTACATTCAAGAGTTTTTGCTCCACTCTTATTTTTTCTCGATCATTTTTATTTCGCGTTTTTTCGAGAAACTCTTTTCTCCTGTTTTCATTGATGAAGAATAAATTCTATTTTCATTTTCGATTGTGTTTGATCTGTTGTTGGGAAAAAATTAAGCTTATATCTTACTTATTGAGCGGTTAGGAAGATTTGGTTCGATTTGATCATACAGCTGGAGACCTAGATTCCAAGCACTATCTCTATGAATGAGACATCGAAATCGCATGTTTAGCTCTGTGTTTTGATGTCACCGATCCACAACTCTATTTTTTAGTTTTGATAATTAATTGGTTATTATGTAGACCAAATCTGATAGATAAAATGAAAGCTAAATTGCAGAAAAAATTTTCTAACAACAAAAATTTTAGCGCCAATAATGAAGCTCTTCAATTGCAAGTGAACGAATTCGAATGGTCAAAATTCCATCGTTTCGATGAGATACCAATCACTGATCAAACCAAAAATGGTCTTCGAAAAAATAACTATATCGAACCCACTGAGATACAACGTCAATCAATTGGTTTCGCTCTGAAAGGAAATGATATTCTGGGGGCTGCTAAAACAGGATCTGGTAAAACTTTGGCATTCTTAGTACCAGTTTTAGAATGTCTCTACAAAAATCATTGGACCTGCTATGATGGCGTTGGAGCTTTGATCATCTCTCCAACCCGTGAGCTATCTTATCAAATTTATGAAGTTTTGAATAAAATAGGAGCTGAACATGAATTCTCGTGCGGATTGATCATCGGAGGTAAAGACCTCAAATTCGAAACGAAGCGCCTAGATCGATGCAACATAATTGTTTGCACGCCAGGACGATTGCTACAGCATATGGATGAGAATCCAAGATTTAATTGTGATAATCTCAAGATATTGGTCCTTGATGAAGCTGATAGAATACTAGATTTGGGTTTCTCCCAAACAATGAATGCGATTATTGAAAACTTACCGAAAGATCGTCAAACATTGTTGTTTTCCGCAACTCAAACAAAATCGATCAAAGATTTAGCTAAATTGAGCCTTCGGAATCCAATCTATGTTTCTTCACATGAACTTGCGAAACATGTGACGCCAAACAACTTGATTCAAAGTTATATTGTTTGCCAAATCGAAGTAAGCGATAATGATCTTATTTACGATTCCATTGGTTAAAATTTATTTGTTTGTTTGCTCAGAATATCTAATTTAATTTTTCATCGTTTATTTTTCAGAATAAAATTAATTTATTATGGTCGTTCATCAAACAACATATTAATCAAAAAATCATTGTCTTTATGTCTACATGTAAGCAAGTTAAATTTATTCATGATCTATTCTGTCATTTAAGGCCTGGATCCTCATTGTTTGCTTTGTACGGAAATCTTCACCAATTGAAAAGAATGAACATCTATGACCAATTTTGTCGTACAACTAAAGCTGTACTTATTGCCACTGATATCGCTGCAAGAGGATTAGATTTCCCATCAATCGATTGGGTAATACAATTAGATTGTCCTGAAGATACCAACACCTACATTCATCGAGTTGGTAGAACTGCAAGATTCCAAAAAAATGGTCATTCATTGTTAATGTTATTGCCTACTGAAGAAGAATCAATGATCAATCAACTCAAAGCTCGTAAAGTTCCTATCGAAAAGATCAAAATAAATCCAAAGAAGCATTTTAGTATTCTACGTAAAATTGAAGCAAATTTAGCTAAACATCCTAGCCTGAAAGAATCTGCTCAAAGAGCATTCAAATCTTATTTGAAAAGTGTTTGTCTAATGAACGATAAGACTGTGTTTAAATATGAATGCATAGATTTGGATGCGTTTGCAAAATCTTTCGGTCTGTTGACCACTCCAAGAGTTCGATTCATTGAGAAAAAATTAAGAAATTTAGTTAAAGTGAAATCTAAATTTGATTCCAGTCTGGATGAAGATGAGAAATGCAAAATCAAAACTCGTATTACTGAAGAAGAAGTGAATAGTGATTCAGAAGAATGGTTTCAATTGAAACAATATCAATTCGACGCGAAAAAATTATTGTTTAGTGATCCTGTTAAACAAACCGAAATCCTAAAAGTTTCTCAAAAAACTCCAAGTAGAACATCGATGGCTAGAAAATTGTTGAAAAAAAACATTCGATTGAATAAGAAAATTATTTTCGATGATGATTTCGATGCTGATCAATATCACAACGAAGTGATTGCTCAACAAAGTGAAAAGTTTACAATCGAAAAAGCTAAAGAGCATATGAAAAAAGAGGATATCATCGATAAGCAACTGTATAAAAATGTTCTAAGAGAAAAACGGTTGTTGAAAAAGATGAAGGCGGAAGCAAGTAAGCGGAAAGAATTTGAAGCGGATCATATGCTTTATGATGATGACGAACAACATGAAGCACTTAGTGATGCAATAAATCATAATTATATCGATGAATTGCCAGATCCAGATCAAGTTTTTTTGAATGCTGATTCTCAAAATGATTTTTGTGAAAACGAGAGTCCAGAATCAAACGATCATAGAAATGAACAATCTAATCTGGAAATATCAAGCAAATCTAAAAAACGCAAGTATCCGGAAGAACATACTCAAAGTGATGATGATCAAGGTCGACAAAAAGATAAAAACAGTCCTGACAAAGATTTAAAATATTATGAAAAAATGGCTCAAAAACTGTTAAAATTTTGAGAATTATTATTATTTAGAAAATATATCGAAACTATTAGACAATTTTGATTTTAATTTGGACCTTATTTTTTACTCGCAAAATCTTTCCATTATTTGATCAAATTAATGAATCATTGTCGATGTTAAATTTATGTTTTATGTCCAATTTTTCTTTACAATCAGTTTGTGTAAATTTTCCTCAGATAAACCTCAATGAAGATTTGTTTCAAGATTTTTTCTGTCTCCTACGCAAACATCATCAACTAAGATAATGATTGGCTGCAAAATCTTCGCAGTCATTCTCTATTGATTCGACGATGACAATTGTTAATATTTGCGGAGCAAATAGAAAATTGTTAATGATTTATAGAGGATAGGGAGAGAGAGAGATGAAGAAAGGGAGTACGCAATCATACGATTCGGTGTTAAGACATCAATCGTTCATAATATATTCAATGAAAGTTCATTGCGAAATCAAATCGAAAATTCAACCGAGTCAATAAGTTTAGAAATATTTGCATGAGTTAGAATCGGATAGAAGTTTTTCCTATTGTTGCGTTGGCATTGAAATCTAATCATGGAAGGTATCGGCAATAATGATGGATGAATCAATTGCGAATAGAAGCGTTGAATTTTTATCTTTATCACAATCCAATGGTCATTGAAGCCAAACATTGCTTCCAATATCAACGAGTGTTCTCACCTTTTTGTGGACCTAAAGCAAATTTAGAAAACTGTGCAGACACACCTTGCATGCTAAGAAAGATCTAAAAAACGTCGAACAGGAACAGTAAACAAAGACGTACAGGAATAAAGTAGTCATACCTGGCTGAAAAGAAGAATAAAAAGAGGAGGAAGAAGAAGGAGCAAGTAGATTATGATCAGGTTGTTAGTGCTGGTGTTGTTGTCTTCGGAGGCGATTCGATTCGAATTCTATTTTTATTCCTCATTTTTCTCGAAGATCTATTGTGATGGTTTGGTCGAACTAGATTATTTTTTCAATAGCCTATCCTATTCTATCATCGTACCATGATGATAATGATGGTAGAGAAGCTGAAGGAAGAGGAAGTCACCCAATCAACAACTCTATCTTTCTCTCTCTCTCTCTCTCTCTCTCTCTTACGCTAATATCAAATATCAATGATAACTGCGCGTAAGAAAAGATTTCAAACTCAAAAAACTCTCTCAAATGGCTGAAATTAGATATTCAATCAAACGAACAAATGAAAAAAAAGATTGAACCGAAACCTATTCGAACTGTTATTGTGATAAATTTCAGATCTGCCTTTAAATGAACCTGAAATTTTCTGCTCTCTCTATTTCATCTCTGGCTTTGGATTTGTGCAACAATCTTAGATCACTCTACCTGATTCATAGCTGGATTCATGTTCTAATCTATCTTTCTATTTTGTTTGTTTTGATGAACTTATGCTACATTACATAACTGATACTAATAATAAAACGATAGATAATAAAAATTTTTGCCATTCGTTTTTCTACAATGAAACGAAATTTGGTTCGTTGCGTTACGCAATGAACTGCAAGCCAATTTTGTTTTTTGAATCTTTTTTTCTTTCTTTCCTACGCCGACTTGTTGGTTATTACGATCCATCAAGCACTTTTCTATCTCTCTGTGTGCAGACATATTAAAATAAAAGCAAAACATTTGCTGAAGATTGATTGTTGTTTGGATTAGTTTCATTTTCTCTCTCTTTCTCTTTCCAATATCATCAAACTCTTTCGAAACAATTTATTATGTCAACTTCGATACACAACAAACAATGAGATAAATAAAACTCTATGAGAAAGTATTTTTTCTAGCTCTATGTTATCGATGTGAAACAGCCATTTTTTCTTCAATTGCGATCTTTTTGACGACAAAAAACGCTTTCATTTTATGTTATCTCATCTAAAATACGTTAAGAAAACGTATCATCATGGTATGAGGATTGCATCCTCCTCATCATAATCGTCATGTTGCCCTGAAAAATTATTTCTTACCTTTTTTTGTTGCTCTTCCTCCATCTATTCCTTTGGAACGGATTTCGAGTTGGGGATGGATCATAATAAGCAGATCGCTTATCTCTTCCGTATTACGAATTCTTTAACAGAAAGAATATCAAAACTATCAAAATCATCAACGTTATGGTTGTGGTTGGTGTTGATAATAGTGGATTTTGAATCCAGATCAGCTTGGGCTCAAACTGTTCCAAACATTTGTCAGCATGAAATCATTGATAGTGCCGCTTTGATAACATTCGCCGATGGTGTTCAACGTTATTTCTTAACACATAACTCATTCTATTGGCTTTTGGATGTCGAAAATGAGATACCAGATCAAGAGCAAGCATCGAAAATTCCCTACGATTTCGTTCCGGATGTCGCGATTCTTAAAGACACCAGAGGTTGTCCCGATGGATATCTCTCACTGCTTTTAATTCAAGTAAATTTCTATAATTTGAAAACAAAACCTTATTATGAAGTAACAATTTTATTCCATTCGAATTAGACTAGAGTTATCGCTGGATCAAGTGAAATTGAATGGCTCGGTCTTGAGATGAACATCGGCCATTTGAACAGTCATAGACCGATATCCTGGAATGAAGTGAATAAAATTGCTCATTGTGATTTGAGAACGGAAACTTGCACCACAACCGATATCAGTTTCGCAACAATGAGTTTTGATTTCAAAACTAAACTTCAATCAGCATTTGGAACAATCGGCAAAACTGCTTATTTCATTCAAGGTAAATCCATCTTCTTTAGATTCTTTAATACCTGGTGCCTAAAGTAATAATTTTTTTTTAATTTTAAAAATTTTACAGACCATAAAATGTTCAAAGTTAGTTACAAAACTAAGTGTATAAGCAATCCCTACATTGAAGTAATAGCTTATCCGGGAGTTATGTTGGAAACAGCCACAACCGCAGCATTGTCAGAATCAAACGAGAACTCTTCCGTTGTGTTACTATTCGATCGAGAAATGCATTTCCGTATGAACATATCTAACTTGGATAATATTCAATTTGAAAAAAAAAATTTAATAAATATGTCCAATTGGCATCTAAACAATGAGAACTTTTTCAAGCTTTGTCCCTCCGACAATCTACGTTTGATGATTGCTGATGCATTTTCCAATTCTAAACGTTTCGAACGATTCAGACAGATCACAACGATTCTATTAATTGTGATGCTAATCAGTGTGGTCTTAATTATATTTCTTTTCGTTGGGAGAAAACGCTTGAAGAGAAAAAGGCCTAGAAGAAAAGCAAATGTAGCCGATAAAAATTCGACGACAAGCACTGAACGGAACCGGAACGGTATCGATCAGGATGCGACTAGAAAATCGGATTTAGAGAACGAAACACATGATAGTTTCCTACAAACTAGCTGTTAAACAAAATGTAAATTGATCTCTCTATCGCTACCCACATCAACATGTTTTACCTTGCCTTTGATGTAAACATTGATAAAACACCTAGCTGATCCAAATCTTCATATCGATTGCTTGTATCAAAATGATTGTTAATTAATCTTATTTTTTAATTTTAATTTAATATTTACAAATCTTGAAGCCATTAAATTCAATAAAAATCAATGCAATGATCAAAATGTTCCAAATAACTTACCTGTAATTCTGAATGAGAAAGAATAAATTTAAATTCGAACAAATTTTGTTTCTCTAGACTTCTACACTAGTCGGCGCTACTTGAAGTTTTTTTTTGCACTAAAAAATAAATTTTCATCTGCCATTCGGTTGGCGAAAAAAAAAAGAATTTTCTTGCTGGCGTGTATTTGTGTTGAGATGCCAGATTGTTGTGTTCAATTGATCCATTCCGATCTCCGAAAGACTTACTAGAGACGAATCAAATATGGATCTTTGATGTAATTCAATTCGTAATCTTACTGCTTCAAGTTTTACATTGATGTCGATTATGTTTTGCGTTCCGAAATTGATTGTTTTGATGGAATAGCGAATCATAGGCCACAATCACGATCATCATAATTGCTGTTATCCAATCATTCTGATATATTTTTTCTACAATCGTTATCCAGATTGTCCATTGATAAAAAATATGGGTTAATAATTTTCGGTTTTAAAAAAGAATTAGTTGAAAATTTTTAACTCATTCTTTTCAGGTAATTTACTTTCCTATTTCAAATCTCTTTTTGGGTCGAGAGAAATGCGAATTTTAATTCTTGGCCTCGATGGAGCCGGTAAAACGACCATACTTTATCGACTTCAAGTCGGCGAAGTTGTTACGACGATTCCAAGTAATTTGATTTCTGTTCGAACAGTTTAATTTTTCTTGGTAATTATATTTTAAATCTAGCAATCGGATTCAACGTTGAACAAGTCACATATAAAAATCTTAAATTTCAAGTTTGGGATCTGGGCGGTCAAACTTCTATACGACCTTATTGGCGATGCTATTATTCCAATACTGATGCAATCATTTATGTTGTTGATAGTAGTGATAGAGAGCGAGTCGGAATCTCCAAACAAGAACTTGTCTCGATGCTTGAGGTAATTCAATTGATTTTCTAAGTTAAAGTTATAATTTATATTTGATTTAATAGGAAGAAGAATTGAAAAATGCTATCTTAGTAGTTCTAGCAAATAAACAAGATATGGAAAATGCATTATCGGTGGCGGAAGTTTATCACGAACTAGGTCTTGAATCATTAAAAAATCGAACATTTCAAATATTTAAAACCTCAGCAATTAGAGGTGATGGTCTCGATGAAGCTATTGAATGGTTAGCGAATTCTCTAACTGCAAAAAAATAGAAGAAACTAGATTTTAATGATAAAATTAACCAGAAATACAAAAAAGTCAGACATTTTGCAAAATCAATTTGTTTGATTTAAAAATTTTTGTTGTAAATAATTTTTTATTTCTATAATAAAACAATTTATTGATTTTCAGTTTATTGACTAATTTCAAAAATATGAAACGCAACAGAATAATTAGAACAACTTTGATGAAAAGTTTGAAAACAGAAAGGGGAAACGAAATCATTTCCATTCACGTAACGGTACAAAAGTCTCTTTGATATTTTGAGGAGAAAGCCATCGAAGAAGATATTGTGGCGCGCCAGCTTTATCGTTAGTACCCGACAATCGAGCACCACCGAACGGTTGTTGAGCAACGATGGCACCGGTACATTTGTCGTTGATGTAAAAATTTCCTGCAGAATATTTTAGTTTTTCTAAAGCTTTTCTCAAAAATTCTCTAAATTCGATTCATGATGAAAGGATATTGAAAAGTTAGATGAATTTTATCAAAATAGACCGATTGCTAACCTATCGGTTGCGAAGACAGCTCCGGTTAGGCCGTAACCAGTCGATTGATCAATCAACTCCAGTGTTTGATCTATTTCTTTGTCATCGAAGATGAAAACAGATAGAATTGGACCGAAAATTTCTTCTACCATAAGTTTACTTCGAGGATTCGTCGTCAACACTATCGATGGATCTATGAAATAACCTTTAGAATTGTCATAATTACCACCAAGAAGTATTTGATGTTGAGAATCTTGTCTAGCAAAATCAAGATATGATGCGTTGCGTTTGAATGCAGCTTCATTGATGACAGCTGAAAGATAGGTATCTTTCTCTAAAGGAGACCCTAATTTCAATTTTGAACCGATTTGAAGTAAACGATTTTGAAACTAAAAAGGATTTTAAAATAATAGGATTATATATTGAAAAAAAAAATCCTGGCAAAAAGACTATTCCTACTTCTGGAAATATCGATTTGGCGACATACAATCTGGAACAAGCAGAACATTTCTGACCACTATATTCAAACGCTGCTCTAATCGTTTGTGCAGCAGCAGTCTCTAGATCAGCGGATGAATGAATCAGATGGAAATCTTTTCCTCCACACTCTCCTATACTGATTGAGAAAAAAAGAGAAGATTGATTAAACGGGTAAAATTTTTACATCTCAGAAAAAAATGATACTAACAGACGAGGAAATGTTTTATTGTTGTCAAGATTTTGGGCGACTGTTTTCCAAATGATTCGAAATGTTGCAACACTTCCGGTAAAATTTACCGCTGCCAAATCAGGAGATGAAATCACGTTTTCACTGAACGTTTTTGGAGTAGATGGTAAAAAACTAATAGCTTCTAATATAATAGCCGAGAAAAACAGAATTTTAATCAAAAAACCATTCAATTTTTAGAAATTTTAAACACCTTCTGCAAAACCAGCCTCTTTCAATACTTTGAAGACGACCCAATTGGAAAGTAGAGCATTTGGACTTGGCTTCCAAACGACAGCATTACCAACCAGAGCAGGTGCCGAACAAAGATTCGCAGCGATTGCTGTGAAATTAAATGGTGATATGGCTGCGACAAATCCTTCTAAATCTCTCAATCGGAATGAATTGTTTATTTGACGCGATGGGTCGATTGGATGATATCGGTATATCTCTTGTAGATAGTAGGCATTAAAACGAAAAAAATCAGTCAGTTCAGCAGCGGAATCGATCTCTGCTTGAGCAATTGTTTTTCCTTAACATTTTAAGTGAGATTCGTTAAATTTGATTAATTTTTATTCATTTTGAATGCAATCTGGATTTAATAACCTTGTCCCAATATTGTGGTAGCATTCAAATCTTGGCGATATTTTCCACTCGCTAAATCCGCTGCTTTCAAAAGACATCGTATCCGATAATTAATATCGGTATTCTTCCATTCTTTACTTTTCGCTAGACTAGTTTTGATTGCTTCGCGAGCTAATTCAGGAGTAGCCAAATGACATCTCGCCACAATTTGGCTATGATTGAAAGGGCTTACTTGTGTCTCAATCTTTCAGAACAAAGGCATCGAATTGATAAGAATCAAAGTAGAAATCGTTGGGTGAAACAATCAATACCTTATCGGTAAAATATTCTTTACCACCGATAACGATCGGTATTTCGATGACATTATCGAGATAATATCGAAGCCTAGCTTCTAGTGCAACCTTTTCGTTTGAATTATCTTCATAACTTAGAAGTGGTTCATTAGCGACCGTAAACGAATCGATTACTGGTCGTGAGAAGATTGGCGTTGATAATGACGAGGATGAGCTAGTATTGAAGATTTTAGTATATTATATTGTGAAAACAAAACCGATTGAATACAAAGAGAAAAAAATAGAAAAAGAAAAATTTCCAGATGAGAGAGAACAATCAAAAATAGATTATTTTTTTACATTGATAAAAATCGTCTTGATGCATTGTAAAAACGATCGGGTCGATGTTGATTGACATTTGTACATCGAGATAATTTTAAAATATTCAATTTAATTTGTGATGATAAAGAAGAAAAAGAATAAGGAGAAAATTTTCGAAGATAATTCAGAAACATTTCGTCGTTTATCTAGTTCAAATTTAATCGATTGAGAACGAATACAGGAGAGATATTTTCGTTTCGGAATTTAATTGAGTAAGTTTATCCAACTGTTTATTAATTTGTCGACAACAAGCCTAAAATTCGCTTCGTAGAGATAACTAGGGATTCAATTCTCTCTCTCTCTCTGTTTTCCATTCGATCGATTGCATCATCATTTTTCAATACTTTCAGCCGCGTAAGTTAGATCAACAAAAAAAAGATAACATTCGTCATTCATTAATGGTCCCATTAGAATCGGATTCCACCAGGATTCAATGCCCTAAAGTAGGGGGCAAAAATTTTAAATTATCTCTTTATTATCGATTTTTATTCGAATAGAGTTTTTTTTTTCATTCTAAGCTTTGATTTTGAAAAATCTTTAACCTTTTAACTCTTCACCAAACCTATCTAATATTCTCGAACGAACCATCGGAATGATTGATTGAGAAAACAAGGATTCCAATTAAAAATTATATTTTTTCCATGACCAAAATGAGAGGATAGATTTCAGCCAGATAGAATATGATTCTCATCTTTGGGAACACAAAAAAAAACACAAATCACATCTTTTCTTTCTCTTCAAACTCTAGGATTTTTTTTTTTGATTAAAAAAAATAGTGCAATGGAAACGATCATTGAATTGATCATTGGTCTGGAACAAAAAAGAGATCACCAAAAAAGAGAGAATACCATTCCACCGTAATCGATTTAAATTAAAGGTAATATTATTCATATTGTATGAGATCTCCTATAATTAACTACGAAGAGTCGTTTGTGTTAATGAGCCTCAAAATTGAAGATAAATTGCTATGAGAATGGAGCGTAAAAAGGTTTGAATTTGTTCTTTTGTTTTTTTGTTGTAAATTTTTTCTTCTCTCTCTCTCTCTCTCTCTCTCTCTCTCTCTATCATTGTCCTTTCAATCCATTGTCTCATTTTTTTGGATTAGATCAGAATGATTATGTTTTCTAAATGATTTGGTGATGCTGCTTATTGCTTCTGTTGTTGTCATTTAAAATCATCATCGGAACAAAACTGGTTTTGAAACTTGAGCAAAAACATAGGCTTCGATAAATGATCTGTGAAAAAGGTAATGACAGAAAAGGAACAAAAAAAAAAAAAAAAAAAAGATTTTCCCCTAGTTTAGACTAAAACCGAAAATTATACTGGAATTACGGTGATCATATAACGAAGTGAAAAAAACAGAAACAAACGTCTCCGGTATGAATTTCATTCGATAACAAATCATGTTTAACTTGACTAGCTAGATTCAGAATTGAATAATTAGAAATGATTTGATTCTTGAAATCAGGAAATTCCATCGAGACAGAAAGATAGACCAAATATGAAAACAAAAAATAGTGATAGTGGTCCAACATTGATTGGTATGGTTGCGATTGGAAAAAATATTCTCGATTCTCTATGCTTAATATTTGTTATTTGTTTTCTTTGGTTGGTAGTATCATCATCGTTGCCATCTTTGATACCGGTTGCGAAAAAACAAACGATTCATAATCAGACATGCAATAAAAAATTGATCCACGGCTCAAACGATCAAACTTTCGAAAATTGTCACACCCAAAAGAATAAAAATGAATCAATTGATTATTCTGTCTCGAAATCGATTCATTTTCAGAAATCTGTTTTCAATCATCGGAAAGATTCGGTCAGTTGTTCCAGCGATATTGTCAATAGAAGTAAAACATCCTCTTCACTCACATCATTATCTTCTTCCTCAGAATCAACGACACGGATGAGTACCACAGCTCCGACCAAAATTCAGCAGCCAAATTATTCAAAATCGACAACATCATCGAATTTGAAGATTAAAATTTATCATAGCTCAAATTCCGATCCTCTAAATTATTCAAAAATTAAACGCCAATCGGTTTTGAATTTGAAAAAGTCATTTCAACAGCAACATCAAACTCAATCGAATCATAGAGAAACATTGATCGAGAAATCAGATTCAAACCAGATAGAACTGAATAACAATGCACATCAAAAACAATTGATTGATCTTTTGAAGGTAAAAATAATGAATTATCATTATTGTAAATTCTATCTGGTTAGAAATTGATTTATCTCTTTGAAGGAAAAAGAATCTATTATAGCTGAGATCACCAAATTGATCGATGATAAAGAGCATGTTGTTCAAAGTCTTTACATCGAAATGAACGAAAAGAACGAAAAAATTTTCGCGCTACAAGATGAGATTAGAAAACGTCGGCATGATATGAACGAGATGAGTAGGAAAATTATCGAACTTGACCAAAAACTCAAATGTTGCCATTGCAAAGCATTCTTGGATTATGAATGGAGACCATTAACACGATCACTTTCAGGATTATCATTACGAAGCATAGGGACAGAGGAGAAAAATTCTAATCCACGATGGTCAAGAATTTCAAGGATAAAGTTTGTTGCATTTCTCATAATGATTCTCTTCAACAATTATCGTAAATTAATTTTTGCAATTTTTTTTCGTCTGAAACAGTAAAGCTATACGTAAAATTCTGGGAAAACACGGTGACACCAATGCCGCGATGAGTTCGAACACAGTCGGAACAGTTGGCGGTAATGGGGATTGCATTGATGAATTGAAAACAATCTTACAAGAAAAAGAGATGCTTATCACTGATTTACGCTTGGAAACAAAACTAACAAACACTAAACTGCTTGAATTGGAAAATTTACTGCGAAAGAAAGATGAAGAATCGTTTCAGATGAAAAAAAACAATGATTATTTGGAGAAAATATTCAAATCGAAAATGATTGATTAAAATCTTCAAATTTTTAGAATAAAATCGACATGGAATTCGCAAATCCTCTTGATGGTTGATGTATATTAACGAATGAATGATCAAAGAAGGTGCATTTACACAAAAAGACCGCTGACAATTATTATCACTATCAATTAAGCTAGGATCTGAACCTATTTTCTCTCAACCCTTTGGATGATGAGAAAGCTCGAAAAAAATTGCATTGAGCTTCCCTCAATATGGCTATCTATTCTTTGCTTTGCAGACATCCCGGAAACTCTCGAAAAATTCTGCGAAAGATGCAATCATTTCACATTATTGATTGTTTTGAATCAATGGCAATTCATACTCGTTTATGAATTACTTATCACTAACCCAATCGCTTTGTGATTTTTATTGTGTTTTATTTTTGTATCTACTTTTAAAGATTTCAATTAAATTGTCACTAGATGTTTTATTTAAAATCAAATTTAAAGAGCGAAAAAATCGAAGAAAATTTATCGAATCTAAGAGTGGAAGAGAAAAAGAGAGAGATAGAAGGAAACGTTGAAAATGTTTGAAAATTTTTCCCCGCATCAATTTGTTTTTTTAATTATTTTTTTCATAGAAATGTTGCTCACTATAGAAGACGGGCAATTTTCTACCAACCCTAATGATTCAATAGCTCTGGGAATTTGTAGCAGACCAAATATTCCACCAAACGGAAAGATTCGTTTCGTTTCCACCGAAAAGATTCGATTCGCTGAGAACGAAACAATCTATATGCTTTGCGATGAGCATTCGTTTCCACATCATTTACAAAAACGAACTTGCCGACACGGAAGCTGGACAGGTCCGCAAGCAAGATGCGGTAAGTCCTATTTCAATCGTAAAGCATTGAGAATCTAATCTATTTGAAACAAAAACAAAACCAAAAAGGAAAAGCGGTGGTAATCAAAGTCAACAGATTGCAAGCGTTCCGATGTGATGATCCACGACGATCACTGCTATCGTTAAGCCTAAATCAATCGGATGAGACAAAATATCCACTACCACCCAATTCATTCCATTTCATGCGGATTGATGAAGATATTAATCTGATTGTGAATGGATCCGATTGTTATCGATGGATTGTCAGTTTCGAAGAGCCTATTGAGATACAATTCTTATTGGTAGATTTAAATTCACCGAAATCCGATACGATTAAACAGAAACCATCGTTAGAAATTAAAATTAAAAATCGGTATTCCAAAATCTACGAAGCTAATCAGATTTAAATTTTATTGTTTTTTCAATTCTTTTATTCAGTAATTGTTCGTTGGAGCATTCTAGCTATCAAATGATCGAAACCGAAGAGATATTTGGCAATTATTTCTTCTGCGATCCAGAAAACCGTTATCTCAAGTTCTATCCAGATGAGAATCTAATTAAAACTGATTCGTTCGAGATCATCATGAAAACACATGGCAATCGTTCGATCGGATTGGAGGCAATTTTCGTGGGAGAAACTTATAAAAAAGTTATGAAACATGCAGGCAATAAATTGACAACCGATTGTGGCCGATTGGAAATCCAACGAACAGGTGTTCTTGAGCAAGCCGAACTAGGACATACGGTGATCAAATGCAATGAATCATTCTCTTCTATAGACAGTTCAAAGTGATTTGATTCGATTTTGGCAGAATAAAGTCAGCGATAAATATTTGAATTTTTTTCGATCTTGATCTAGAAAATTCATCTACACCTGCAACAGTAACGGAATGTGGCAGGGAGAATGGCCGATGTGTTTACCGAAACAAACATGTCCAAAGAGTGATATCCTAGATAATCTTGATTCATCTGTCCAGATTGAAAATATAAACAATGTTTACTACTACAATGATAGCGAATGGTTGGCGGTCGATTTGACCTGGGTCCAATATACCTGTGTACATCACGAAGGCATTTTGGTTGGCAAAAACGAGCGGACCTGTTTGAATGGCAAATGGACTAACAAAAATCCTTACTGTATGCATGGTATGATTGAGATTAATATCCTAAAGCGATGCAATCTAATTCACTTTATTACTTGGAACGAATTCACGCTAAAAAATAGAGCTAAATTCTGGATCATTCACAATCAGTATCATCATTGCAATCTTGATCGTATTGATCATAATTTTTTCGCTGATTGTTTACGTTTCGATTCGTAGCCATAGCAGAAAAATAGCGAAAAAACTAGAGTCCACCAAAAACGAGATAGAGGAGAAGGCATTGAATAAACAAATCTCGACAGATTTCTACTCTGATATCGGCTTGGAGACAATCTACGAAGATTGTAAAGAGATCTATTCGATACCGATGTATGAAATACCGGATGAAATTCGTTACGAGCCTAATCCACATTTACCATCATCATCATCGCCTCGGACGGCTATGAACAAACCTATAAATTCTATTGAACCAGAATATCTCGCTATGACTGAAGGTACTCTCAAAAGGAATCAAAATCTGAAGTCAAATCAATCAACTGCTTTCTCTAACAATCATAATCAAATGGTGGTCTATGAATGAGACCAGACGAATAAGTTTTCCATCTCTAGATGATTAATATTGTCATTTTACATTGAATAATTTCATTTTTACTCTGTCTCAAATCATTCATCCTTTCTCCACCTATATTAATCTGAGTTTGATGTGAATTTTAGACAATTGAAATTAATACTCTTGATTCGAATGATATTGAAGCCGATAATAAAATCATTGAATCGATCGATCAAATTTCGCGATTGAAAAACGTGCTCGAAACGATCGAAATTGAATCAAAACCAAAATAAATTTATCAAATATCATTCATAATTTATCTCCATCCACAATCCAACTCTCTTTAGAGCTCTTTTGAAAAAAATTCAACTTTTCAAGATCAATTCGGAGCTAGTATTCTTCATTTAGAAGCTACGATCGAGAAATGACAATTTCTATTCGATAGAGAAAGATAAGAAAAGAGAGAATAGAATAGAAAATTTTATTCGGCGCTGTTATATAAGAAGAGAGAGAGAGAGAGAGAGAGAGAGAGAGAAATCGAAAACGATTGAAATAGATAAAATTTCAATCAAATCTCGAGACGCGATGTGATTGCAAAAGCTTAGAGAATAGTTTAATTTCACATTAAATCTCTCGATATTTGTTCATTGATTGTTTATATTTTTTTCTTGATCTTCGAGAAGAAAACGAAGAGAAAAAAGAAACGTTTCTCAAATTGACAATTGTTTCATCTTAAAATAGAGACGAAGAAGTTTACGATTTAAGCAACGGAATCAAATCGATCGATTGATTTCGATCTTTTTGATTGATCATCAATTTTGAATCGTTTCTACTTATATCGACGATTGAATTGTTAGATGATTGTCACCCGAACATATCGGAGTGATTTCGTTCGGCAATGATGATGATGGTCATAATTATGTGATAGCTAGCCTCGCTCCATCGAATTAAAACTAGCAGATATTTTTTCGTTTCTGTTCACTCTTACTCTCTTAGTCCTATTCAATCAAGTTTGAGCATTTTTTCATCGAAAAAGATGTTGATTACTTATTGCATTAGATTCTCTCGTCCTCACACATAACAACACACCTCTGACTATACCTTGATGATCTTCACTTTGTAATCATTATCTTCCACCTAGTTGTCTTCCTCTTTCATTCTTCTTCTTCTCTCTCTCTCTCTCCCCATCGAAATCTTTGTAGATGCTAGAGAATTGTTTGTATGCATGCTGGATCCAATCTATCTTTCATTAAGACATTCTTCATAATCATCATATCAACGATGTTCGACGGAATCTCTTCTCTTTGCAATGCGAAATACGTGTGTTAGTTTCTCCTCGAGGTATTAGTCACCGAACAACTAGCGCGGTAACTTTCGATCAATTGGATTGCTTATTGCATGCAATTTTTTCCTACGATTTTTTCAACATCGGTTTCTGGTTGCTTACAAATCGGGTAATTTTATTCTCTGGTTTAAACATGCAATTATAACCAGAGAAACAATTTCGATCATCGAGACGGTGCAATCGTCCGGTGGGATAATTTTTTTGTTGTTCTTTCTAAAGCGTTTAGCTTTCCAAATTAAGATGGCTGAAATTCCCCATACTCATCCTTTTTCATGATTTTTATGTTTGAATTTTGATTGAAAATCTCCGAGCAACGACCACTCGTTGGTAGGAGACGGATTGAGGACCACCACCACCGTCATCACCATCTTTCTCACTTCAAACGATTGTACTTTGACTTTTAACCTGTTCGAATGAAAGTGATTTATTCATTCTTGCTTGCTAGCTCTTCTAGCTTGTTGATCGCGCTCGTTGCTGAAACGTAGAACACACAACCTTATGTGAGACCAGCATAAACATAGACCAGTAGTGTCTTTTTGACACCGCACCTTTTTTCCAACGAAAATTCGGGTCCTCTTTGAGCTATTTATTTGTCTGCTCTTTTTTCCACTAGCTCTGAATCTCGCACGAGATTGAAACTGTGACCGCTGACACTAGTGGATCTTTCACGACCGATCATCATCATCATCATCATCATCAACATTGCCGTCATCAGTACATTTGGTACTTTCATCCGAATATTGACCTTAATGCTATTGTTAAAAGATAGTTTCTTTTCTCATGCGATATTAATATTGATTTATATTGAAGACCATAATCTATTGTTATCATTGGAACCTTAGTGATAAGAAAACAAACGATAGATTACATATGTGAGTGTGTGTGTGTGTGTGTGTGTGAAGGTAGATGACATTTTAGATTTCGATGAAAAGAAGAAGCAATCCATAGGGGTGAATGGCGATAGTTGATTTCAGTTCTCAAACGATTTCGAATGCGAAGTTCAAAGTTCCATTGAACTTTGGAAAATTTTCACGCAATAACATCATCGATTTTTGTCTTGTCTTTGGTGTCTGAAATGGTCTGCAGCACATTCCAAACATTCCACATTAGATTCGTCTTGGCAATCAGTATCGAACTATTGTAAATCACTGGAATCGATCGACCAATGAGCTGCGAACAAGCGGGCGATGAAATGCTAGCAAAATGTATTTAACATCGAATCATCATCTCTGTTCGAATCAAATACGATTGTTGAAACAAATTCCCTTGGTCGCCTTGTTGATTGTTCCGTTGTTGTCGATCGATCGTTTGACAATTAGTTGTTTTATGATCTGTCAGCAAAAATGTGAATGCAAACAATCCTCAGGTAAATTCGTCGCCAATTGTGACGATTACGAGATTGAATATTTACCAAAGGTTGGTAATTGAATTAGTTTTAATTTTATAGAGCTTAATTTTTATTGGTCCGCTTACAGTGCGCACACTTCGATTCACAAATCAAATCTAAACTGAATAGTATACAAATTCTTTCGTTGAATCGGAATAATTTCAAAATTCTGAATGCGAACGCATTCAGCGATGCTTGTCTAATCAATCTTCAACGTCTTCATCTTGAGAATGGTAAGCTAGAGAATGTTCTCTAAGACCAAGTTCAGATTCGTGAAATTCATTTTCATCTTCGTTTCTCAGCTCAGCTATCTTTTATCAGTGATCAAGCATTTTCTCCTCTAACAAATATTATCGAACTTATATTGGCTGAAAACTATTTGGAACACATTCCATCTAAATCGTTGGAGAGTATGGTTCGATTGCAAACGCTAGATTTATCCTCCAATCGTATCGTTGATGTGACAAATAATTCTTTTAAGCATTTAATCAATTTAAGAAGATTGAATCTAAGCAATAATAATATCAGTTTCATCGATATCGATTCATTCGCTGGCCTCAACAATATTCAATCGATCAATCTTGCATCGAATCGTTTAAGCATTCTAAGACCAGAGTCGTTTGTTTCGTTGAAGAATTTACATTCATTATTTCTAGAAGGAAACCAATGGATTTGTAATTGTCGAATGCAACCATTCAAGCGATTATTGCTGCTTAAATCTCGTATACAAATTCACGATAGTCCTAGATGTTCATCTGGTTCGATCATCTGGAGTAACCTTGCTCTGGATCATTTTCAATGTGCTCCGAAAATTCTACGAAATCTAAGCGAAACCGATGTCACTGTCAGTGAAGGCTCAACAATGCATTTGAAATGTGCGATCCATATCGAAACATTCGGAGATGATTCAATAGATCGCGAATATCTCTCCTATACTCAAATCAATTGGTATTGGAACAATCTTCCAATATCGAATAACTCAAAAGGCTGTGATCATAATTGTAACAATCCAAGTAGTAATAATCTTGCCAACAATATAATCAGTAGCATTAGTCATCAAAATCATCATCAACAACAGCATCATTTTCAACATTTTCAAATCGATGAAAGAATCGAAGAGATGAACAGTTTTGTTAAGGTTTGTTAAGTTTCTACTCAATGATTAAGATAGATGAGTTTCTCACTATGTTCACTTTTTAATAGCTAAAAACATCTAATTTAGCATTATTTTCAATAATGACTATAAATGAAGGCAAATATCGATGCAGTGTTGTAAATAATGTCGGAAGTGATGAGCTATTCTATGAAGTTTCCGTCATACCATATTATAGTCTTGTTAACAACAATAATCAAAATCATGATTATTCTCAATCGTTCGATCATCACTCGAAAATAATTCAACCAATCATCTCATCAGCTTCGTCATCGGATCCACAAGTATCCTATAATAAAAATCTTCTCGATGGCACTGATGAAAGTAATTGCGATTAATCTCATAAATTACATTGCTTTTACTATCAAGAGAATTATTTTGGATTTCTTTCTCGATTTCATTTTATTTTAGATGCTGATCATCTACTTTTTGGTTTAGTTCTTGGAATTCTCTCCGGGCTGTTTCTAGTTCTAGTCATTTTCAGTATTATGTTCGTGTTCTTTCTTCGTAAGCAAAAAATCGTACCACATCTTGTGAACCCACATGAATTGGTTATGATTGATGCAATCGAAAGCACCCTCGATAACAATACCCTCGGTGATGATGATAATCATGAGACCAATACTGAAACAACCGAAAGAAATATTTCTCGTAACGAATTTAATCCGTTGTTGGTGGTCAATCCCGTGAAGAAACCACCACGTTTAGGCATTCCAGATGTTAGTTCAAGTAAGTTTTTGACCATTCATTCTATCGATTTGTTATTTAATCGCTTCTTTTCAATCTTAAGTCTATTCACATCCGTCGTCCTGGACCATGAATCGTCAACAAATGAATCGATCTCGGTACGCTTCTTATGCTGAACCAATCTATTCCGATTATCACAGTCTTTATCGGCCGCGAAGATTCATGCCACCCAGTCGATTAGATGAGAACAATACTTTCATTTCGGACACAGCTTCAGAAGTTTAATTAAAAAATAAAGAATTTTCTAATCTTCTGCCTTCTTTGAGATGTAAAATATTGTCTCCTCTCCTGACCAGCTTTGTTTTGATTGTTTTTTTATTGCTAATTTGACTTTATCGTAAAGCTTTATACAAAAAATATTGATAGAATCCATTACATAAATGAAAATGTTATATAGAAAATAAAAAAAAACTTCGAATTTCAATTTAAAATCGCAACTCTGATAAGAGATAAAACAGATTTTCTATTTTTCTCTAAATCTCTCTCTCTCTCTCTCTCTCTATAAACTTTTGCACTTCCTCCATCAATTGATGTAGAGTGACCATTCAATGCTTAGCTCGCTTCTCTAGCGATTATTAGCACTGCGATTATTATTTATTTCTGCTGTGAAGAGAGACGAAATATCATAGCATCATTTGAACATAGGAAACGAAGACGAAGAAGGAAAGAGTCAAAAACGAACTATGTTCAACATCGTTCGATGAAACTTAGAATGTTCCAAAAAACAATTGCGTTGTTATTGTTGCATTGAGACTCCGAACTCTTTGATGATGATGGTGATTGTTGTAATGGTAATGATAATGATGAAATGTAAACTTCATTCAAAATGAATGCAATCAATGGACAAAAAGAAAGACATTGAATGAAATAAATTAAGCAAATAGAATTCATTGAGAAAATTTTCTTGATTCCAATGCATCTTTCGATGACAGCGAAACCTTGAAGGATGAGTCTCAAAAGATTTCTTCAGTGAGTGAGTGAGTGAGTGAGTGAGCTGAACTGTGAAACCGAAACAAAATCTCAATTTGTTTTCTGAATTTCGAATGAATCAATTACACTAATATAATTAATAACAGTGCTGATGGTACCTTGACAATTCCGTAATTGGTAATTTCTCAATTCGAACAGAGCTGCTTTGTTTTGTTTGTTTTCTATGCGATTTTCCTCTCTTCTTATTTCATTGAATTTCTCTTCGATGAAACAAGAATCTTATAAAATATATCGATTTCATCAAAACTAGCAGCAATATCAATCTTTATCAACGATTCTCCAAGGTCTTCGATGTTTTTGTCTCCATATTTTCTCAATGAATTTGTTTTGTTTCATTTTGGTTCTGAATTTCCAAATTATAATTTTGATACGCTTCAAAAAGAAGAAGAGCGATAGATATTCACCAGATGCATTGATTTGTTGATATTGTTTCATCAATTGAATATTGACATTTGAAATTGAATTTAAAAATTGAAACAAGTGTAAAAATGCCTAAAAAATTACGATTTTTTAAGATTATCTTTGATGATGAAAGTCTTCTCTATTTTCCTGGAACATTCCTTACTGGCAAAGTTGTCCTGGAGCTCGATGATGACACACCAATATTCGGTAATCATTTTAGAACGATGTTGCAAGAACAGTAGAAGTTTGACATTGATTTTCACATTAACCAAAATGATTTTATGAAACGATTCTAGGACTTTTCTTTCATATAATCGGCGAAGGAGTTGTACAATTGCTTGGCAACGGTGGCATTATAACCAGCGATAAAGAGAATTATATCGATTTCCGCATGAAATTACTGGGTGATAATCTCACTAGAGTTGGTCAGTGACTTGATGTGCTTGAATGTTTGACGGAAAATAAATCAACTATTCTGTATAGATACACAAAGCAATTTGAATTTAAACAGTTCTATGAGCCGATTATTAGTTTTATCGGCTGGCATCCATACGTTTCCGTTTCGTCTAGGCCTACCTCTTGGTTTACCATCGACATTCATAGGCAAACATGGTTGGGTACAATACTATTGCCGAGCTGAACTCCGAGATTCGTCTGGATTGGTCCATAAAAATCATCAAGTTTTCATCGTAATGAATCCAATCGATTTGAATTTGGAACCAGAATTGATAGCAGTAAGTCATAGAAGTGTATCAACTTATTCACATACGAAACTAATATCGATCCAATATGAAAGCAACCGTTTCATGGTGAGGTGGAGGAAAAATTCGGATTCCTCTGCCGCAAAAATGGTAAAATCATTTGCAAGGTCCGATTAGATCGCAGTGGATACGTTCCGGGCGAAAGTATTCAAATCAATGCCCAAATTCACAATAGCAGTTCGATTACCATCAAGAAAACAAGTGCCATTCTAACGGAAGTACTAATTTTTGATAGCAAGCCATACACATTTTACTAATGAAATATTTTGTTTTTGAAATCAAATCACAACTCTCTAGACTGTACAATATACATCGAAAAATCGGATCGTTCAAAGTGAGGTACGAGAATTGGCCTCGCTCGAGCATTCCAAAATCGATCCAAATTCAACGGATCATTGGAAAAATGAACTTCTTTATATTCCACCTATACCGCCTACAAATTTGAGAGGTTGTAATTTGATACGAATTCAATATGATGTCTATGTAAGTGAACTTATTGAGAATAATTTGAAAACTACTAGATATCAATGATATTTTTCTCATTCTTCCACAAGTTTCTTATTGCACCAAAGGGTGGACGTAAGACAATCAAAGTTCAAATGCCAATAATGATAGCTACGTATCCGTTCCGAAATTCAGATGGAACTTTGCAACGAAAAAAAGGCACCTTTTATCCTTCAACGTTACCGATTTCAAGGTCTTGGTTTAATTCCGACTCGAAAATTCGTTCCAAATAATTTACGAGTATTCAAAAAATCGCATAAATTCATATTGATAAATGTTTAATTTGGCAATAAATATCTTTTGGAAAAATCGAAAATGAAATTGGTTAATTTAAAACACCAAATTTTTTCTTCCTGGAGAGATTAATTTATCCTCGAACTCTCATCTTCTTATCATCTTGAATTTCTTCTTTGATATTGGAATCATTCAGTAAGGAATCATAGAGTTCATCTTTCACAATAATTGATTCATCACAATCGAGTTCTTGTTCCTCACTTCCATTCTCTTTTATTTCAGACTGATTTTCTCTTTTAATCGCTTGATGAAAGTTATTGAAGTTAGCGACATTTATGACTGATCGTTTTGCATCGGTATAAAATTGATTGGGATGATGAATGTTATAAGTTTCAGGCAGTTGACGATTATATTTTAATGAAAAATATCTTGTACAAGCTTCACTAGCTGCACTTGCTTTGATGGATGTGCTGGTTAATCTCGAAATAATTTCTTCAATATCTGCTTCGTTGTTAATACCGTAACGAACTAGCATCGATTTGAGATTTTTAACATCGTAATGACGAAACGGGCATCCATGTGTATCGTTGGGCCCAGGAGCGTTCTCGCTTATTATCTTTTGACAGCTATACGCACTAAGCTGAACTCGTTTGCCTTCCTTACCATAGATATAGCGAATAGTGTAAGCGTATTCTTTTTGGAATCGTTCCGGATTTTTAATTGAGAATTCGGATCGGAAAAAATCGAGCGCATCATCAAGACGAAGCCCGATCGATTTCAAATAGAGACCATAATATAGACGACCATAATGCTTGAGATGATGTTCACGACGAAGTGTCTCGTGAATTGAACGCATACATGGTGGAAAAAATTCGTTCGCAATCTGATCAATATTTTCGATGTCAAACATTTCTTTGTTTGTATCGGAATCGTCATTTTTACGATTTTTCGAAAAATTCGCGAAATAAGTTTGATGCAGCGATTCTAATTGCAAAATCAATCGTGGCTCAGCAAACGAATAGAAATCTGCACGCATTCGATTTAATTCTCTTGAAAGATTTGATTTAAATTGATTGCAGATCACCGATATCATTTCTTGCGATGCTATGTAAGCGTAACCATCGTTGAGATAAACTTTTCGATTTCGTACCAAATCCAATGCATCCTCAAATCGAAGTTTGAATGCGATTGATGAGCTATTATGCTTACCATATTTTGCCCAATAGATTAAATTGTGAACATAATCGGGATCATCGCTGGAGACTATCTCGAATTTGTAACCGTAATAAGCGAGACAATCTTCTAAAGAGGATAGATTCGAATCACTTGAATCAATGAAACGGATCCGGAACAATTCCCCCTCTCTCGAAATGAACCACCGACGAAGCTCTTCGTTTTGGCAATAATAGATTCTTAACAAAAAATGCGAGATATGATCACGTTTTCTGGCTTCGTAGCATTGTTTTGAAGTGTTTAAATCCGATGTACATCGGCCAGCGACGTAAAAATTTTTTTCAACACCGCTTGATTTAGCTTTCAAACTTTGAATTTGCGATATAATTGTCTCGTATATATCACCTAGACGTCGGTGATTGCAATTGTCGGTACTCTTTAAGATATTATCGACGATTTGCAAGATCCTCATACGTTCCGAACATACATCTTCGATCTCTTGCATCAATGCAGTGTAGATAGGTGGTCTGGTGTAAAAATTAATCCAATATGGATATTGATTCTCTTCTTCATTTGTTGCTTGATTCAATAATTTAAAACGTTTTCTTCGCTCGAATTGCATTCTGTGTTGTTCATTCAAAACGATTTAATTTAGAACCCGATAAATATAAATCTCTAAGATTTTTCAAAAAGCGCCAAAATATTTTTTTGTTGTCGCCGAGAAAAATTTCCAGGTAATATTATGGAAGTCTAGAGAAAAATATCCTTCAAAAACTTTTGCAAATAGAAATTTGAATGAATTATTTTTCAATTTATCGATAGATAAGCGAGAATTTGATAAAAACTATTCTATTTTTTAGAATTTCAAAAATTGAAAATATTAAAAATCATTCATAAAATAAATAGAAGTTTTGCAATGCTCAAATGACTCCAGTTTTATCATTGAACAAGAAAATTTTCAACAGAATTCTTTGATCGTTTTGGTTTGACCAAGCAAAGTTCGCAATCGACTCCAATATTATCAAGCAACGAGAGCCATATGGATTGTGTAGAACTAATTCTGTCGCCTGGACCTTTCACTTCGATTGCTTTGAACGCTTTGGTCTCAGCGTTCCAAACCAATAAATCTGGAAATCCTTTCCGAAGATTTCGATGCTTTGCTAAGATATGGATAATTTTCGATAATCGCTTGCCATTCAAACATATTGCGATTTCCTTTATAGATATGAAGATTGGATTAGAAAAAAGAAATTAATGATCGTGAAATTTCTTACAATCAAATCCTCTTCGGAAACGGATGCATTATAAAGAGATCTGTAGTCAGAGCATTTATCCAAAGCATGTTGAAGAGCAGAAGAAAGTGTTATATCATCTAAATTTTCGATTTCAATAACCCTATCATCGAATGATTTTTGACGGCTTTGATAGAATGTGTCATAATTCAAATCTAAAGGACCGATTTGTTGATGGTATCGGAAACTATCGTAGATTTGTTCGGAATAAATTATATCCCAGCATAATAAGATGAACAATGAGCGATAGATAGATGATTCACTATGGATTCCTTTAGTGAAGCTTTGATTTTCGATACAATGTCGAAGGACAAGCTCTTCGACTGAGATCATTTCTTCATCACCATTTTTATGTGTGTAAAAAAAACAATTTTTTGATGTTTGATTTTCTATCCCATCGAAACGACGATAATCACCATAGAGGATAGAATTTTTATAAACGATTTGATGGTATTCTGGACATAATTCCAAACATTCTCCAGGTTTCTCGATACGATTTAATTTCAAATATCTTTGATACAACTCAATTTTATGATCATGTTTTACGGTGCAATCATTCAAGCCATCCAAGCAAAGCTTAGAACTCAATGTTTGATTTTTTAAATGATGATCTGCTATCAACGAAGCACGAAGATACCAATGTGGACGATAACGAATACCATAGATTGACTGAGAGAATAATGTCTCAAGCAATTCTAAATATTCCAAATATTTTCGAGAACGTTCTAAGGCGGTCAAACAATTATGAAGACACCTTAAATAGATTCCAGTTGCGGTGAAATTCCGCAGAAACAGCGGCAATTGTGAATCTTTCGATGACCATTTCTCGAAACATTCTAGATATTTTTGATAAATTTTAGCCAAATTTTCTTTAATAATCTCATTATATTTTCGCTGATTTATCGAAGAAATTATTTCGCATAGTTTATTGAAAGCGATGGTAAATTGTATGGACTCATCTCTAGACTCATAGAGCAAAGCTTTCTTATTTATTTGGATTGGCGGAAATTTCTCATTTGAACCAATGTAATCGCCTAAAATGGACCTATACCATTGATCTTGATTCTGAGACTCAATTTTTTCCAAAAAATGATTCGGGCAATAATATAATAAAAAAATTCTATCGAATAAAGAGGATTTTTTTCCATTTATTTTGACCAAAAGATTCTTGCAATAGGACTTCAATCTATTAAATGATAATTCATTAGTTGGATTCATTTGTTAATATCATCGTTTTTTCACCTGTCCAAAACTTTGTTCTCGATGGTTTTAGAATTAGAACAAACTGATTTAGTGGTTCTGATGTAATCTAGAAACATCTTGATGATGTTTTGTCGGCCAGTAATCGTCGAGGTGATTTTAAAACCATTATATTGTTTAACAAACGAACGTATCTCGGACAATCCAAGTGCATTGAGTCCTTCTTCTATAGATTCGAAACTATTGGCTTAAACATTAGATAACCCAAAAATAATTTAAAAAATGCTTGAAAAAATTTTCAACGATAACAAACCATCTAGAAGCAATTCATTTTTCAATAATGATCTTATTTCATGTCGAAGATTAGTGGTCGATTGAATTTCAGGATATTTGATGCTACTCATCTTGATCCATTGATGCTTACGCATATAGATCTTTATAAACAAAACTTGTACAGGCCCTGTGAGGCAAGTAAATTCTTGAATTGTTTTCCAATCTTCTTCGTTAAAAAGAAATTCATAATCTGAATCGGTCAAAACTTTTCGAATGATCGATCGAAATGTTTGATAAACATAATCAGTTGATTTTTCTTTTCCATCACTTTCATCTTTAAGGAAAAAAGCTGTCAATTTGAATGCATCCGAATCATCATCATCGATCTGATCATTTATTTGACAATTCAAAAATTTCTCATCGAAATATTGAAGATCAATTAATTCGGAGTTAATTTCGCAATGATCTTCTTTAGATTCGACATCATTTTGATCACTATTGAATGTTATTTGAGCTTTTTCAAGATTTAAACGGTCAGATTGTTTCAGTGGAGATGATTTAGGGTAATTTTTATTCTCATCCAAAATTATCGACGATGAAGATTTAGATTCACTAGATTTAGAACTTTTGAAGAAATCCAAAATGGTTTTTTGTTTCTTGATGGTGGGATTCATTATTTCATAATGAAAAAATACTTAAAATAATTTTAAAAAAACTTTTCAATCAATTAATATCCATTCAAAAAAAAAAGTTTGGCGCGGTTTCAAAATATTCTTTAAATTTCAAAACAACTTACAAACACTCTTACTATTTTGATCCAAGAAAACAAAAAAATGTGAAATTAGAAAATTTTTCAGCACAAAAAATCAAATGAATCTTCTCTGAATAATTTGACTGGAATTGATCGTAAAAAATTTCATTTTTATTCCACTCAGTCCAATATAACAGGATTCATAGTAAAGTAATAGTTCAATAATTGTAATGCAAAAACCGCAGTGTAATAAACTGAAAATGGAGAATATTATAATGAGTAGATTGAAACCGATCGCCTAGATGAGATGAGTAAAGAAGATAATTTTCCGAAATCAAATCCGAGATCAAATATCGCCCAATAGAATCAATAGAATTCGAAGAAACTAAAGCTCAATAGTCGTTAGCCCATTCGTTTTCGATCAGAAAATTATCGATAACTTCTTTCATTGCTAAATTCGGAATCAATTGATTGGCTGTCAGTGGATTCCGTGTCACTGGATCAAAATGACCGACTCTTTGAAGATGTTCATCGATATCTTTACGATCGTAGGTGATGCCACTAGGAGTGATCACTGGATCATGCATTATATCGAAACTGATCTTTCCACATAGATAATCTGGTACTTCTCGTTTCTATGATGGACGTACAGAAAAATAATTTAGAATGAAGGAATAAATAAAAAATAATCTAGTAGCAAATGATTATTTACCTGTCTTTTCTCGTTCACTTGTTGGAATAGATCATTCATGGCGATCATTCGTTGCTCATAGCTTGAATTGATATTTTGTTCGAGATTTTTAATGGTTTGTTCATCAGTTATTTTTTTATTCTCGACATCTATCCATAACGTTTTGAATCGATTTTCTTTGTCCATTTTGATCAAATTCGATAGATAAGTTTGCAGCTCAATCTCTTCACTGATTCTCTTCTCCTCCATTGCGTTCCATCTTTTTTTTCTCGCCAATCTAATCTTGTATGTTATCTCGTCGCCATAATTCATTTTACTTTCCTTAGCTAATTCTAGAGCTGCCGAAAAGAGGAGGTAATGAGCATTTATTTATCTAAAAAAGTCAAAAACAAACTTCTTTGAAGATGCAAAATTGATTCATCATAATGTCCTAGTTCTAGAAGAGATAAACCTAAGAAAAAATGGCCTTTGATGAGATTCTGATCTAAATCGAGCGATTTTCTGCAGTCATCACAAGCGAATTCCCAATTTTTCATTTTAAGATGACAAAGAGCTCTGTTGGTGAACAGCGTAGCAATTGTAGGATTTCGGTCCTTCATAATTTGAAATCAAAATTTATATTATTGATTTGAAAAGTCTAATTTAAAAAAAACTCACAATAGCTTGACTATAAAACTGTAAAGCATCTTCGTATTTGTGGAGTGTGAAATATTTATTTCCTTCATTTTTTAATTCCAAAGCTGTCATTTCTTTCTTCACACCAATGGAGCAATCTTCTTCTGCTTTATTCATTGACTTTGGGCTTTTCGAACTGGAACCATTCGAACGCCCAAAGTTTCCAAGATTTCTGAGACGAAACAGTTTTCTTTGTTTTTTTCTATCTCTCTCAAAAACTAAATATTCAATTTGATTGATTCAGATCTTGAAAATTTTATCAGATCATATGATCAAATTAATCAATTTACTCAAAGTGCCAAAATGTCAAAGACTAAGAATATTTTCTTTGTTAGAAACAAAAAAAAGAAAAGGTAATCGAACAAACTCGATTGCGTTTGTGTGTGTCAAATATGTAATGCAATGAGGAGCGCCCTTAGCAGCTGATGCCATTTTTGTTATTGTTCTATGATGATGATGATGATGTACGATTGATTTTCGTAAAATACAAATCTATTCAACTATTAGGTGATTAGATTAGGTGAGTAAATAGCCTCCTATGGAACAGAATTTTGTTGAATTGCACAAATATCTGTTTCGTAAGCAATGGTATAAAAATTTCTTCGATAGATATTCAATTGAAACACTATGCAAATTTTATTATTTGAGAAATTTCGAAAATGATTCGATATTGACAAATGTGCTTTGCATAGAAGGGAAGTAATCTGTGAAATTGCGATGCGATCCACAACTTTGATGGATTTTAAGAACCTTTTTATCAGCTGCTCATTCAATTCCTCGGTTCCTTAGTGGAATTCTTCCCGGTACATTCGCTCATAGAGAGATGAATTATTCGAATATTCGGAACCTTTCTCGACCTCATTTTTCCCTTTAGACTGCCTGACTATTATTGCTTTAGTCTTTAATGTTCAGTAATCATTATAACATAATGAGTTGTGAATCTCACAAATAGTGTTAGGAGAACAAATTTTTTAAGGAAAGATTGATGCAAATTCGATATATTCTAGAATTATAGATCAATAATTCAAAGCAATAAATAAATTAGTTGAAATAAGGAAAGAATACTGGGATAATTAAAAAAAAAAAAGGAAGTTTTTTGCCTCTCAGAATAGAACATGATAAATGTTTAAAAAAATTGTCTTAAAGCTATTGCGAATGACTATGAACTATGAGAGGAGCTGATTATAGCCTCTTCAATGTTCTCTTCTTATCTTTGTTCAATGGCTTGATTAGATTTCTTGATTGATTCATCGAATTATTACTGGCCAATTTTTTTGATAGTGGCATCATGTCATTGGTCGTGGAAATTTTTCTACTTGATGGATCATTATTCGCGTTACTATTATTTTCAGATTCATTACAAACATTCTCTTTTTCGATCGACGTTTTTGCATGGATTTCAGTTATCATTTTGGCTCGTTTAAAATATTCATCATAATTTTCCAACAGTAATTTTGCTGCATCCTCATTCAAAGCAGACTCAGGATTTGGAACAATGAGCAAACATTTGATAATCTATATTGTGATTATTTAGAGAATTTCGTTATGCATATGCAACAGATAAATAAAGATTAATATGAGTACCAGAAGTATATGCTTGATTCCAAGATTTTCGTTCCAATCTTTTTTAAGAGTATTTACACAAATTTCTCCATTCCTCGAGACATTGGGATGGAATATTTTGGTCAAAAAGAATCCTTTAGGAGGAGATGTCGGAAAAGTTTTGCCTAGGACTAACTTAATTCGAAACGATCCTTGATGATAAGGTGTACCAGCTTGAAATATCAAAGATCAGATTTAAAAAATGAATAAAATGAGACAGAAAATATTTGAAACCTGGTCCTTCGATGATGGCTTGAATATCCGTGAAATCTTCTTCATTGGCTAAAACTTTAATCCCTTCTGGTGGATTAGTAACGAGATCGGCTATCTCTTTGGAAATTCTTCGAATCACACTCGGTGTCAGGTTCTCAGAAAAGAACTAAAATCGAAGATGATATAAGAATGCAATGAGAAATCAATAAAATTTTTTAAATGAAATTGTAAAACTTACAGCCATGGTGGTTATTTTGGCAAGTTTTAAAATTTGGAAAAATAAATCGAAAAAAATTGTTATCAAAGAATTTGACAACAATCGCTAAATACAGAGCGAGACTGGGTAAAAACACACCCAAAATTAGTAAAATTCAACGGTTTTTCTCGCTCTCTCTCTCTCTCTCTCCCTCCCTCAATGCAATAAATTTATTGCACTAGACTATTTCAACTTGATTTTCCAAGCAAAATTCAAGAGACATCATAAATCAGACGTGCAAGAACTTGTAGAAATAGCTAATCCACTTTTGCCTCCCTAAATTTTTTTCTCATATCAGTTCATGACGCACGCTATGAGTCGCGCGACTTGTAAAAAAACTCAAATGAGTAAAGTTACAGCTCCTCTGTCATAAATTTTATAATTTTCGCTAATTTAATTATGCATTCACATTTTATTGCTAACGAGGATATTTTGTTTACTTTTTGAAACGTTTGAGAGAGATTCATCGAATATGATTGATCTAAAATGTAAGAATCACATCAATATTCTGAATTTAATGTCTAAAATCGAAGAACGCTTTAAAAATCAACCTGATTGGAGAGTTGAGCAGGTTTGTTAAAATGAGAGCAGTTTAAATTATTGGATTGATTAATTCTTTTGAGTGACAGTATCTCAAATCTTTACTACAAATGCTGAATGAAGAAGAATGTAAAAATGGAAAATTGTAATCGATTAAATTTATTTAAAATTTTTTGTAATTTTAATAAATTAAATTTATTTATTGATTATTTTTCAACAAGAACTGATGAACTAATAGCTGTTCAAATGAAGGCTAAATTTTTCAATTCATTATTGGAAGCTAAAACGAAAAAAAACCTATTGGAACAATATGATGCTATCAATAAACTCTCCCATAATTTCATTGAAATTAATAATCATCACCCTGTTCAAACTACTAAGACAATTCATTTGACCGAATTAGCTAATTATGAAAAGAGAATTCGTGATCAATTGTTTCAGAAAAATGAAAATAAGTATCGAAAATTCCGTGATGAAAGAAAATATGATGATATAATAAAATATCATCAACTATTACAAGATCAAGTTACAACTGAAATGGTCGATTTGGTACGAAATCTTAAACAAAACTGTGTCACCAGCAATGAGATTGTGAAAAAAGACACTGAAGTAAGATTATTTATTGCATGGTATAATTTAAATTCAATTTAAAATTTAGCTTTTAGAAAAAACTAATACATCTACAGACGTGATAGTTTCGAATTTGAAACAAAACACCGACAAAATCCGAGAATTTGCTAGCATGGCTTGCGAATATTGGCTTTGGATCTCTTTATTTATCGTAACATTTACCTTTCTTTTCATGGTCATTTTCATCCGTTTGTTCCCTAAATCTTCGCAACAACAAATCATTGTAAATGTAGTGTCCAATCAGAATAAAATTGAACTTTAAAATCTCTTTTGCTGTAAATTATCCATAATTCAATTGAAAACATATATCCAAAAGAAAATAATCGTAGTAAAAAGATAAAATAACAATTCTAGAACGCCCCTTCATAAGTATACGAAAAATTGCCATTCTATTGAATGTTTTTCTTTTTTTGTTTATTTTGTCTGTTGTCGCTTCTCGAACGTCGCAAAACAGAAATGTTTATTTACTCTAGGACGGACAGACAATAACTTAGATTAGAGCACAGATAGAGAGAGAGAGAGAAAAAAAAATCAATCGAAAGAAATTAATCCCTTTCACGTCAATTTTGGTCCTTCTGGATTAACTTCGACAATTAATTTTGATGATTTTGAAATACTAGACAATCTCCTTTCTGTTAAGAAGAATGATGTCTTTAAAAATAGATTATGATTTAAATGATGAGCATTGTCGACGCAAACATGTCTTATTGCAACAATTCGATGACATCGTTGATCAGGTGAGTTTTCATGCAAAAAAAATTGGTTTCTGATTTGTTCCATTTTATTTATTATCACACCATTTAGTGTCAGAATCGGTTCTCGAATCGTTATGAATTGGCCACCGAAACTAGTGAATCAGTGGCTAAACTTTGTTTCATTATAGAAATCATTCTCTCCTATGGCCTCAAAACATCTAGGAAAAACCCTATAAAACAGTAGCAAAATTGATTCAAATTGACTTCTTGATATTCAAACATTTTTTTATAATTTTCAAGAAAGTTTTTAGGACAAATATTCTCTGATAAAAATGAGATTACTATTTGGAATTTCATCATTTTATTCTTAACCGAGCATGAAGCTGAAAGATTTTCTACACTTCGAAATGTTCACACGGGTAATTTCTCGATTCTGATAGTGAAAATTTGGATCTCATTGTTCGCATACCGGTAGACATAGGTTCGGCTAGATCTTGGATCCGAAATTCACTCAATGAGCATTCCCTAGAGAAATATTGTACAATGTTTTATGATGATAAATTAGAATATCGAAAAAAATATTTCCAAGAATGGGCTATACTGCTAGACGAAGATTTAAAATCCAGACTTCTTTCACTAGCGCGACGACTGAATTCTATTCTGTTCGCGCTTGAAATTGATGTCGCTAGTCTTGATCTCGAGACTTCATCTACTACAAAATTTTATAATCCAGATGAAATCGATAGACAATCGATTTCGACCAGCAAACATGAAGATGATTTCGGGAAATCTGTTCAAAAAAATGTCAAAACTCTGACCGTTTCGGAAAAAAAAAGAAGTAATTTCATTGTGATCGACAGCGATGACAATTGTATCTATAACAATAATGGAAATAAAATCGAAGAAAATGAAGATGATGATATATCTGGAATTAAAACCATTGCTCGTAGCGCTCCTGCGATCTCAATGATTGATAATATCGAAAATTTTCCAAATTCAGAGTCTATCGATTCTAATCTTTCAGACGTACAACGATGTTCGTCTTCCTTTTCTGTCGATAATAGTTCAAATTTATGCCTTTTTCCAATCACAAATGATCAAAATGGATCCACACATTCGATTTCTCGAAGCACAGAAGAGATTTACAATGAAAAAATTGAGCAATTAGAAAAAACAAATGAATATTTGGAGCAACAAAATCAAATGCTTAAAATTCAAAACGAATGCTATCGATCTAAATTAGAATTGATTGAATTTGATAAAAAAACAATAATCGATGACAATGAGCAAATTGAAAATAATTTTCAACAAAAACTTGTACAGATTTCCGAAATGCATGGCGAAATTGTAGAATTTAATGAGCATTTATTCAGGATAATTCATATCAAAAATTCTATAATTAATCGTCTTCGTGATGAACTAATCGACCTACGAGGACCGGTGAGAATAGAATGCTAAAAAAGATTATTATATTCGTTTTTCTTCTTTTTGTTTCATAATTTATTTCAAATAGCTTCCAGACAAGGAAGAAATTTCTTTAGTGAATACCAATACAAATGACACATCACATTCCTTACAATCATTACCTCAGCCATTGATACACGTTTGGATACCAACTGCGTTCCTATCCGGCGGTTTCAAGGGAAAATCTCATCATATCTATCAGATTTATGTTCGAATCAAAGAGGAAGAATGGAATGTTTATCGGAGATATTCACAGTTATACAGCTTCCGTAAACAACTTAAAACGCAATTTCCATCGACTTTACGATTCGAATTTCCTCCAAAAAAAGCGATCGGTAATAAAGATTCCAAAGTAGTACAAGAACGAAGAAAAAAGCTTGAAACATATCTCCGGAATGTGATTAATTTTTTACAAACGCAAAATTCCGATATTAACAGCAAAGAACGTTTGACAATGATTGTACCATTTTTAAGGTCTGTTGATGAGATTCTATCATCCGATTTGATAAAAAAATGTCTGTTTTAATTTTTTTCAGTGAAAAATATTTCTCTCAAAATCAGAATTCTCACCCGTCCACCCAAGATTTATTTCAACGATCGAATCAAGAAAATACTTCTCAACAGCAATCAGCGAGCTCTAGAAATTATTTAGGGTTTTAATTGTATGGAAGATGAGAATAAGAATTAAATTTCTATTTTCCTAGGTGATTGTTTTTATTATCAAAATCACATACACATACACATACTATATTTGATTTATTTCTGTCCCTGTTATCTGGGATTTTTCCTTTTTATTATCTGCAGTAAATATCTGTTTACTTTCGTCGATTTCTTCTTTGTACCATGAATTTTCGAGAGCAGTTTCTCTATTGACTATCACGAAAACTTCAGCATTCTTCTCGAGATTCTCCGTGAAAAATTCTAATAGATTTTTTTGCTAAAATTTATGCAGTCAAAATCAATAGAACATCATCAATTCGATAGAAACTCACGTTTCCTATCACAGTTGGTTCCTTGAGTTTCGAATCTAAATTAAAATAAATTGAATTGATTTGGCGAATAGCTATCCAATGTCGTTTTGACAGTGTGAACATTGTTAAGAAATTTTTCCAGAGATCACAGCTATTCGGAATGTTCAAAATAAAACCAAAAATGACATCTAAATTCAAAAGTTTCAGGTCCCTTAAAACGATTAAATAAAAAAGAAAAGTTATATGCGATCAGAAATATACTCAGATATTTTTTATACTTTCTCTTATTGAACCAAATAGCTTCAAAATTCTTCTGTTGCAATGCCATCAAGATGACATTTATATCATAATTTCCTAGAGCAGATTTGTGAGGATTGAAAAGAAAGGTATTCGGGGACAATCTGGAATAAATTGGAAAATTAGAGATTACAGAAAATTAAAGGAAACAAATTAAAGTTACAAATTTGCAATTTCATCGAGATCTTTCTTAGTGAATGCAGTAGGATCTTGAAACAGATTATTTAAAGTGTGCAAAGCACAAAGTTGTCGAGTTTGAGTCTCATGATAAATTTTGTGCAATGATTTTTTTCCATCATTTTCAAACTTTATTGCTTTCTTCTTCTCTCCCCCATTATCATCACTAATATTATCAAAATTACCGCCGTTCATTTTCAAATTGGTTGATGGGATATTTCATTTTGTCTATATTCATCGATAAAAACTTAGATTCGAGTCCGTAAAATTCTTGAGTAATTCTTATGAAATACTTCTAGAATGCAAGTCTGTCTTCCAAGCAGATTTGTAATAGAAATAATTCATGCTCCAAGAAATTTCATTAATTGTCTCGTAGTCCCAGATTACATTTAATCTTGTTATTTCGATTCGAATGTTAAAAAATGATTAGATGAGCTGCAATGCAGTATCATTGACCTCAACATCACTTCTCAAAAAACTATGACGGTTAATATAGCTTGATTAAATTTAATAAAATTTGAAAAAGAAATTCGAATTCAAATTCGAATGGACGGGAATAAAGATTATCACATCGAGCATCAATGTGCATTTCTAACTGAAGCGAAACGATCATTATCAAATTCTTCTAGGCAAAAGATGTCCTTCAGTGTTGAAAACGTAGCTATTCAACACTTTATTGATGATAATTTCATTGTCCATAAACAAGAGATAAAAATATTTCAATGTTTCAGCTATCCAAAAAGATTCCATGAAATCTCTCGGCTTGATGCTTTGAGGATGACGCACATCACCAATGGTGGTGTAGCCACCGGTCTCGATTCTGGAATACTTTTCGAATGATAAAAAAACTTGCCAGCCCCATTCTCGGTATTGCGGTTTCTTGGTGATATGATACAGAAAAAAGAGTGATTCAATGAATTCAGGTCTCAATAAATTATGTGTGTCTCTTGGCTTAATGAAAAATTCAAAATCTTTTTGATCGAAATAACCAATTTCAGGAGCTAAACCAGTCTCAGTTAGATTGTACATGTGATAGCAAGTTCTGGCAAGATCTTCGGCTAACTCCAAATGTTCAATATAAGTTCGATTGTTTTCTGCCCTCGATAAATTGAATCCATGATAATAACTCAACGCTAATGTTCCGGAAAGGAAGCAGACTAGATGGTCCATTTTAGGATTTAAATTGTGAGGATCGTTTGTCAATATTTCCCCAATATAAACCAATTTTAATTTGCCTTTAGTAGTGCCTAGCAGTTTGCTCTTGATAGCTTCTATAGACTTGATGTAATCATCTAGGAGAAATTCAATTCCAGTCTGAGCGTATTGTTTGTAAAGATATTCATAATAAGAATCAGCTCTAGCTCCCAAAGTTATCGTTGAAGGTGTGATTTGACCTCAAAATTTCAAATTATAATTTACTTTCACGGTCCGAATTTATAATAATTGACAAACCTGATATAGGACTGATATACATAGGTAATAGGAAATCATTTCTAGCTTTCACCAATTCATGTATGTGCTTCGAAGTTGCAAAAGTTATGGCCTAGAAAATAATCAAAAATTCAGAAAAATAACCGATTTCGAATATTTTTTACCTCAAATGATTGGTTGTGAATTTCGTAAGACAAATCTCTGAACTCTAATTGCATGCTTGAAACTTCGGATAGCGAAGAGTCTGTTGACCATTTAGGAGTTGTCGCCGTCGAAGTTTTTAAATTTACATCACTATAGGGAATCTTGCTTGGAGAATCGAAACAATGAATCAACCGATTACCGAGATCATTGGCTTTTTCCAAGAGAACTTTCTCTTTGCTCAAATGATACGCAGATAATAGGCCGGCTAGTCATGGAACAATCAGAAAAGCTTTTTGAATAATTATTAGCAAAATTTTTCAAATAAAGATTACCAAAAGCCCTTATGGTGGTCTCGAAACAATTAACGCTGCGATCAACTTCAAAAGAAAGATCATTTTCTATCCATTTCAGAGCTTTATTAAATTCTATTAAAAACCAAAAATCAGATTTTTAATTAGAACTGGTTATAATCTTATCTTCACCTGGAACAAGACCCGCTATGATCAATGTATCTAGAGAATCTAGAATTGTCAAACCAATTTTAAACCAATTATTGCTTTTTTTGGTTATTGGTTTCAGAAAATCATTGCCCCATGCATATTTTACATAACCTCTCCAGGAATGTAAAATAGCATCTTGAATAGCTTGCTGGCGGATGGTTTGAGATCTAGATGCATTTAAGAATTCGTTCAGAATCAAAAACTTGTCATGGCCCAATGATTTATCTAAATCAACTGAGAATTGATGATCGGTTGATGCTGAATGAATTCGTTCCAATTGTTTCGCCAGTTTAGCTGATTTTCCTTTGGGAAAAAGAAAATCTGCTTCAAATCCTTCATTGTTTCTGTTTTCGACATTCTCAAAAACAATAGGTTTATTAGCCGAGATCATGAAAAAATAATAAACAAATGTTAGAACGAAAAACACTACAATCAAAGTTAGATAGATTTGAAGAAACTTTGGCAGTCGTTTCCATCTCTAAAGAATCGAGAGTAAAACAAGAAAAAAAAATACATCAGATTGATCGATTGACAGTTAGAATATTCTTTTTGAATTTGTTTTTACTCTATTCAATGAAAGTAAAGGTTTAGATTGAGATTCATCAATAATCATCTCGTCTTTTCTGAGACAAACAATCTTTTCATCCGTTTATGAGCTGAGAGAGAAGATATCTCTTTTACACATCATCATTATTTTTTATGTTCGAAAATTTCAAGAATGAAGCTGATTCAATTGAAAATATCAATGGATTATTTTCCCATCACACTTCCGTAATCAATCAAATCAAGAACTTATGATCTATAGAAATCTTGAACGCATCTGACTTGTTTATGCTTGCTGAGAATTATTTTGATATTCCTTTCGAATCGATTCGATCACCCTGCATATACTACGACTACTATGATCTTTTGTACGGTTTTGTTTTTTTTTTTGGAACCAAAATTATTAGCACAAATATCTGGCAATCGATTTTATGGAATCCATGGAACTTTGATTGAAGCTTAACCACAGATCTCTATCTTATTAATGTTTATTCAAAAGTTATTGTAAAATTTCGAAATTTGATAAAGAAACAAAAGCAATTTCCTCAATCTTTGATTAGAAAGGGTGTGTGAGTTAATTCAACAGCATTCAGCATAATCAGATTGATTGTTTTTGGTGAAAAATTCGAAGTAATCATTCAATATGGTGCTCGCTGCGATATTATCTGGCTCGAATAGAGAGAATATCAATCGTTGATTTACGAAATTTCCGTTCGACCAATGATTATTATCCGTAGAAGAGTTATCGACGCTTTGAATCAGACAAGATTTCCGTTGACTATTCACCGAGATCAATTGATTCATTAGATTTTGATCTATTGTCAATGTTAGAAAACATTTGTAATGGCCAGTATTAAGTAGACTTTTGTACGGAATTCTAAACAATGCACGAAATGATCCGAACTCAAGAAGTTCGATAAAATTCTCAGTGATAGCTAGCCATACTTTTGAATATTTAGTGAAGAATTTATATAGATAGAGACTAGCTAGATCATCATATTCAAGATTACTGATCACTTTGGCAGGGAACAATCGTGACCCAAATAGATACCATTTTCTGGTGCAATTCAAATAGATTCGAACACAATCGGAAACGGAACGATTTTTGAGCTCTAACCAACGTTTTGTGACAATCTCTGTCAAACTGGCATCTTGATGATATTTCATTGGTAGAAATCGTTGAGATGCGATCATGAGAATTTTATCGTGCCGGTCACATTCATCATAATTCCCGTACTCGATTTGTATCAACAAAGACATCAGTTCAATCGCTAAATCTTTGGTGATTGGAAACCGTTCTCGTAGTATCTCTTCGTTGGCCTCATAAATCCAAATCAATTTTTCTTTTTCGGTTTCATTTTTAAAATGACTGGCGAAACACAATCGATGCCTGTAGCTCAATTTGATCAATTTGGTTGGATCGAATTTTCCCAGATTGTATTTACGTAGAGTCGATTCCCAATAGGAGATAGCATCAGCTAGTTTACCATTTAGATCAAGTAGATGCTCAACATTGATCTCGATCGGATCATCACTAAACAATGATAGACCATTGAGAAAATTATCTCGAATTCCGATCTCTAAATTGATTTGTTCGATGAATTCTCGAACAGTTGTGGATCCATCGAAGCCAATCACTAGGTAGGACTTGTTGGCAAAGTGAACCGGAATCGAATGCGGATGAGAGTGTAGAAATGGATTACGTTTGATGATCGATAACACTTCCATTCGGGAAGGTATTCGTTTTCGAGGACCATTCAACAAAACTCTCGTCAGTGCTTTTTCAAAGTAGAGAAAATATTGTCCAAAATTATTCGTTTGATTTTTGAAACGTTGTATGTGATGTTTTAGCATCCAAAGAACTTGATTTTTTGGCATCAAAATGGAGATCGCTAGCGATAAAAATTGCAGAGATTGTTGCAGAGAGATCGAGATCGTATCTAAAATCGCATCACTTTTGTTCTCAATCGATTGCGTTTGTTTGTTGAGATTGTCGCAATTGAACAATGATTTTGGTGCGCACCAAAAAGATTGATGGCCATTGATGATTGAAGGTGAATAGCTAAGGATCTCGTTAGTCGGTGAGCTCTGTCTAATAAGCTGATAGTAAAGCTCAGCCTGAAGTTCAGGATAATCAAGACAAATTTGAAAGCAATTTTGTATCAACGCTATGTGATAATCGATCGCTGCAGTATGATCGATTGGAACAGAGATGAATAGTTTGATCGATTTTAATAGGATGGATTGTTCCTTCTTCAAGTCAACATCACACAATGAGATGGTCGGTTCATAATCTTGATCGCCATCGCCATTGGAATAATGTTGAGGATGACAATGTAGCAAAGGATTGTTCCAAATTTCATTACGATAGAATTCATCCCTTGAGCTTGAACTCGATTCAACATTAAGCAAACAATCGAGAAGATTTTCGAACAATGTTTTCGGCATATTTGTTTCAGCTAATGCAGCTTTCAAATGATAATGCCAGAGGCTTGAATCTTGTCTCGAGTGAAAGAGCAGATAAATTGGCTCAGAATTTCCTTTCGGATTGACCGAGATTAGAAATTGATTTTTCTTCTTCAAATCATCATAGATCAAAGCAACATCTTCGATGTCTGGTATGGATGTAATCTCTTTAATTGTGCAATCCTTGAGGCTAGTGTAACCGATCGGGATCTTATCGAATGGATTATTGAAATAGATTAGATGATGGCTATACAATGCGGTCCAACATTTCAATGAATGACCGAAACGAACTTTGGTGATATAATTTTCAATCACTGGACATTGATTATCTTGTAGTTTTATAATATTATTGATTGTTAAAGTTTGACCAATAACATGTAGCCAATCATTGAATGATTGGATGGAATCACAAGCGAGATGAAGATTTTTTTTGCCATCTTGATAGGAAATATGGAAACGTTTCTCTTTCGAACGAATCAAGGAACAATTTTGATCGAGAAAAATTTTTGCTTTTGGACCGAATTTTCGCTGCTGTTGTCGTTGCATCCCATTTCCATCATAATTAAGGCCATCATATTTGCGTTTATAATAGAGAAGCTCACTATCTTTCAATACGAACCATCTTTTTTTCCAAATTTTGAATCTACCCGATAGTTTGTAAAGATAGCCCGATTTCTCGAGACTATGATGAGTATTGGCGGTGAGATTTTGTTGTCGATGCCTGTCGGATGAGAAGATCGTTTGATTCAGATTACTAGACGATGATGATGATGATGAACAAATTTTCATTTTTTCCAATGAATCTTGACAAAATTCAATGAAAAAGTTCTCATTATTATTGCTCTGTGATCGATTTGAGATGTTTCTAATCTCATCGTTGATTTTCGTCGACATTTTTGGCCTTATTTTTTCATCATCTTCATTATTATCATTTGTAAAAATTAAATCACTTCCTTTTCCACTTGATGCTGTAGAAGTTGTGATTGTTGTTGCCGTTGTTTTGTTCTTAGTCGTCGGAGTCGTTTTGCTCGATTTTGATGATGAACGAACATTGGGAAAGAGATCATCATCACACTTGTTCTCGCTAATCGTCATTGTACTAATTGAATCAGATTTTTGCTTGCTCCTTTGATCATCGTTGTGATTGTTATCGGACAACAAAAGCATCTTATCGCTAGCCATAGTGATGATTGGGTGTTGATTGTTGGAGACCAATCGATTCGGAACAGATTTCAATTCGATCGGATTCGATGAGGATTGTTGCTGTCTTTGTTGTCGATGATGATCATCATCATCATTAACATCATAATAATTTTTATCCTCACGTTCGTAATCAAAATGATTTGGAAAAATTTTTTTCTCAAACGAATCTAAAATAAGCTTCCTGTTTTCAAATTGGTGTACAGGTGTCGTAATCGCACTTTGAATACCATTATTGGCTATTTCGTAGATTCGAGATTCCCAAGAAGGCAAACGATGAAGAGGAGGTGTGGGAGGCCTTTGATTTTTAAAATCATCTTTCGGCAACATCATCAGAGCCGTAGACCTTGATGGTGAAGATGGATGTTGAATCGATAATGCCGAAGATGATGGAGGAGGCTGTTGCGAAGACGTTTTTGGTGACTGATTATTTTCGGATTCCAAATAAATCTCTTTTTTCAATGCGAATGCATTCGAGAATTTTTTCGATTGTTTTTGATAAAATTTGTTCCGAGAATATCTTGCTGATGAGGAGTTCTTCTCCTTCATTCTACTCCATTTGCGATCCAAACTATTCGATTTCATTGCTTTTAATTGATCACTTCTACTGTTGATATTATTGAAGAGATCGAGATTGTAATTTTTCCTATGAATATGATCTATATCATCATCATCATCATCATCGATAAAATCAATGGAAGACAAAGAGGAAGAAGACGATGTCACAGAGGAATCGCTAAATTTAAGATTGAAATTGTTCCTCATCATCGATGACCCATGATGATAGCCTAGCTTTTGATTGTTACGCTTATGGTAATATTTTCGTTGAGCTTCAGGTGTGAATGATTTATAACGAGAATGATATTTCTGTTTCAATCGATTCAATTCGTTGTGAACTTTTTTGTTCTCCTCCTCAAGTAAATGATTCTTCTCTTCCAATTGCTCTAGTTTCGATGTGATCCAATTCTTGATCTGAGATGCATTTTTGAATCCATCATCATCATTGTCATCTGCTATTCGATGATGGAAAGGATTTCGATCCATCTTGTCTTTGTTTTGTATTTGAAAGAAATCAAACAGTTTTCTCGCTAGTTCATCGCAATTCAGTGATTCGATAGTTTAATTCGATTTAGTGAAATAACAATCTAAATGACAAATCGTGAAAGCAAAAAACATGTTTCCAAACACCCTTCCAATGTTTCGCTAATGGTAAAATGGCACCGACCAAACTATTTGTTTTCTCTCCAAACACTTCCCGAAAACATAAACGGGATCAGAGAGAGAGAGAGAGAGAGAGAGAGAGAGAGAACGAAAGTGAAAGTAGAAGAGATCATTCGGTTGCAAGCGATAATTTCTCGGAAACTATTTCGAGAGATTCCAATTGGAACGATCTCATTCATAGATGATGGGCGAGAGAAATGAGAGAGATAAAAAGGGATCGAAACGAAACAACGCTTTCATATTTTCCGACTAATCTTATTTTCTTACTTGGTTTGTTTGAATTTCTGAATTTTTTCGATTTTTTCCACAATATTTTTTTCGAGTAAGATATATAAATATGATTTGATTTTTTTCGCTCTCCTATTCGACAAACTAAACCATTGTTTAATGGCGGCAACAAAGTAATTATCGATTCAATGACAGCAAACTCATCATTTTCCATCATTTCCATCGTGGCCATTATCGTTGGGAACATCAGCATTCAAAGTATTCAGCTTATTGTAATCGAGATTAACAAAACAAAAGATGAAAGATTTGAACAAAATAAGATATTAGCTTTCTCTCTCTCTCTCTCTCTCTCTCTCTCTCTCTCTCTCTCTCTCTCTCTCTCTCTTCGAAACTGCCAAAGACAAAATATTTGTTGCGAATGTTGTCGATGCCGGACCACAAGCATATTAAGCGAGCTCTAGTCTCGGATAAACAAGAACAACAATAAATAGCTAGGTCAAATACATTATTGTCATTGTTATTGTGGTAAGCGTTGCTGCTGTCGGTCCGAGATGACCGATAATCTTCGAACGTAAACACATTGGATTCGAGAGAAAAATGGACAAAATTAAATGAGACAATAAATGTCTCACTTTCATTTTGAGATCTTAATTTCTTAGATCACATCTAACGGATTTCGGATTTCTTCTCCAAGAGTCTACCTTGAATGTTCTGTCTGTTGTTTTTTTCCGAGAACAGTGATATTGTGCTTTGCACGTGTGATATATGATCTAGTTTAAACCAAACCATTTAGATTTTCGAATTTAAGGTTCCTGTGCATCTCAATAAAGTAATCTAAGGATTGAGATGATATCAAGTGATGGAATAATCAATGTTTAAAAAAAATCGCAGTCGGCAGGATTCGAACCTACGCGGGGAAACCCCAATGGATTTCAAGTCCATCGCCTTAACCACTCGGCCACGACTGCTTAATCGATGCAGTTTATATTGCTGAAACATTTTTAAGCCAGTTTGCTCTTATCTTATTTTCAACAATTTTCAAGACTGATTCTGAAATTCAGAAAGTATTGGTTGGATAAGTAAATAATGGATAAATTTTTCAATTCATTTAAGTATTCCATCCGATGAGCATCATGATCTTTGTGAAATCAGCTGTTCTATTTTAGAAAAAAACAACTGTTGGATCCGATTGACCCAGTATAATTGGATTCATCAAATCAAATTATTCAAAATCAAATATCAAAGAATCCAAGTGTTCTTTTTTTTCTTCCAGCTCGAATCAATCAAGCAATAAAGATATTAAATTCCATCTTTTTTGTTCACTGGACGACAAATTACAGAAGCAAACGATGATGGAAATGGTCAGGTAAGCCTTTTTTGATCTTGTCCTATCTAATCTTATGGAAACGAGATTGACATTTATAAAGTTTATCACAAACAAAAGGATTGAGAAAATCTTTGCGTTTGTTTTTGTTTTTCTTCAAAATAAATAATGATTTGTTATCCACCAAGTTGACAAATCTAGTTATGAAAGTTCGGTGTTACGTTTTGTTCATAGATCTAGATGTTGAAGGTGAAGGTAAGATTTCTCTCCTGGAAACGCGCGGTAATATTGTGAAGTTTTGAATGCGAGAGAGAAAAAGAAAGTATATTGGGGATAAGGAGAGAAAAAATTTTCCAACATTTAAATTTTATCTTAGATGGTAAAAATCGATGTTTTTTCATCATTGTTTGGTTCGAAACATTCTCTGAAACATCGGATGTTTCTTTGCTTTACTGTGTTTAGTAATTATTTTCCGATTCATTCGATTTTTATCGAATTCTTGTTTTTTTTGTTTTCTCTTTACATCGAAGTGAAATTGAAGAAAGAAATCTTTGCGAATGTTCCAAACAATTGCATCATCTAGATCGAAAGAATTTCTCCAGATTGCTTGATTTGATTACGAAATGTTATCGAGAGAGATCGAAAGAGAATGTCGATAATCTAAGCTTAGATGATGATCGCGGGGATCATCAAGCCAAATCATCGTCATTGTCATCATCCACATCAACGTCTTTAGCTTTCACTGAGATCTCCAACATTCTAACCGCAGATGAACTCGATGAACTTATAGGAATGTTTCGATGTTCATCATCAACAGCAAAAAGCGTGACTGCAGCAGAAACCATAACTGCATCGATTTCCTCATCTCCATACTCTAAAGAGAGTGGTTTGGGTTCGAAAAAATCATCGATCGAATTGGTTTTTAAAACACTATTCCAGCTTTTTGATTACTATCAAAATCAACAAGCGAAGATTATTGTTAATGAGCTCCGAACAAAATTAAATCAAGCTGGTTTCAATCGATTCTTCATTGAAGTTTTTTCTAAATTTCTCAGCAAAATCGGATCTGATTCAAATCAAATTGAATCGTTGATGCCTACAAAAGTGTTAAAAAATCTAGACTATAGAATTAAAATTCAGAATGAACATTCGATGAGAGCGCAAACAAAATCACCGTTAGCTGAAATTGATTTTGAGCTGCAGAATGTTGTTGAAGATAGTGATTGTGATCGAAACGAGATCGGAGATAGATTTTCCATCATATTTGATCATCAAGAATTGTTAGAATTCTATGATCAAATCGAAACGATTCAAACAGAGATTGATAGATTGTATTTCTCTAGCAGCTAATCATTGCCTTCGCAGAGAAGAAACATTGAATGTATCTCCTTTTGACCCGATCGAATGAAAAAAGGTAAAGAATTCGTTAGCTCATCTAGAAACATCATCATCGAAAAAATCGCCTCATTCCAGATTCATCATCTCTACACAAAATCTCATTTTTTCTTTTAGTTCGTTAATTAATCCGTACCAAGAAGACATTGACCAGCGCAAACAAGAAGAACTTCAAACAAAGTTTGAACTTTGAAAGAAATTCATTCCGAACCCAAACGAGTTTCGATGATTCTTAGCACATTGACATTCTACCAAAGTTAAATGTCCGATGTTTGTTGTGGTTTGTGGTCAGTTGTCTGTGATCTTATTGATAGTGATGATGGTTCGGTAATTGAGAACAACCCTTTCTACACCAAATATATGGTTATCATTTTGCTCAAAGTATTAGAAAAACTATTGAATTTAATTCAAGAGAACAAGATTTAGAAAAACTAGAGAAAGAAAAGAAAAAATCTGTTCGCTTTTTTTGAAAGAAAACTTGTGTTTCAAAAGTTTTTTTGCTATTCAATCATTCACCGATTCACCAACGATCGATCGTCAAGCAACGATGACCTTTCGTCGTCTCAAGATGAGCTTCTATTTCACTCTGAGTCTTTTTCTTATTGGATCATCGTTTCACATTGAAAAATGTTCGGGTTACAAAACGATAGCGATCAATGAAACCGAATTTGTTGACCTCAACCAACAACAACCGGAAACAAATTTACTTTCCGATGATAATTGTAAGCTTTTTTCTTCTATTTTTCTCTCTTCAATTGAATCCTATCGAAACAATTCATAATTTCATTCGTTCGCCCATTCATTTTGGATCGATTCGATTTACTGGTTCAGTACTGAACCCGTATTTATGTATCGGTCTGCTGTTAATTGTTGAAATTCGGAACTAATTAACGACATTTTTTCCTAATCTTTACATCAATCTTATTTTTTTTTTTTTTTTTGCTTCATGGTTAATAGCAAAGCAAAATTTAAAATTAGTCTGCTACTATGGTAGTTGGGCCGTATACAGGCCTGGTAGAGGAAAGTTTCCAGTTGAAGAAATCGATCCATTTCTTTGCAGGTTTGTTTGCTTTTTGTTTACTTTCTCAAGATTGCCTCTCTAGTTTTCTTTCTGGTTGTTTGTCGATTTGTATTCGATTTGAATTTCTTATTCTTGTAATTTGTTATTCAATTTAATCATCAGCCATATAATCTATGGATTCGCTGGATTAAGCTATGAGAATAAGATACGTCCGTTAGATGCTTGGAATGATTTGAAAGAAAACTGGGGCAAAGGTGCCTTTCTCAGGTTCACTGGATTGAAAAAGGTTAATAAAAATCTTAAAACACTAATTGCTATTGGAGGATGGAATGAAGGCTCGACAAAATATTCGCAAATGGCTGCGAATCCAGAATCAAGAAAAGTTTTCGTACAAAGCGTTCTAGACTTTCTGGAACGCTACGATTTCGATGGTCTTGATATGGATTGGGGTAAGTTTGTTTCCGTCCAAATTTTGAATCAAATAAGAGCGATCATCTACTGAATTATCTATTAAATGAAAGAATATCCTGGCTCCAGAGGTGGTAAACATGAAGATAAACAGAATTTCGTTGCACTTCTTCGGGAACTAAAAGCAGCATTCAAGCCTAGAAATTATATTCTTAGCGCTGCAGTGGCTGCGGGTAAACATTTCATGGACCCAGCCTATGATATCCCTGAAATTTCGAAGTACATTTAAATTTGAATCAGTTTAAGAACTAAGGAGAATTAATAACAATGGATGAATCTTTTTAATTAGACATTTAGATATGATAAATGTGATGTGCTATGATTATCATGGCAGCTGGGAGAAAACAAGTGGACATCACGCTCCTCTTTTTGCTAGACCAGATAGGCCCGAAGATTATCAGCTTAATGTGGTGAGTTCGCTGTAGACCAAACTTTATTTTCTCTATTTTCATCTAGCAAGGAGCTATGTAATTGATGAATTTTTTAATATCTGCAAGAATTTTTCAATCAATTATTGGATTTCGAAAGGAGCACCCCGAGAAAAATTGATCTTAGGAATGGGTACCTATGGTCGAGCATTTACTCTAAGAAGAGCTGAAGATCATGGAATAGGTGATAGTGCCCCACAAAAAGGTCAAGCAGGTCCTTACACTCGAGAAGGTGGATCGTTAGGGTACAATGAGGTAATTTTTTAAAACTAACAAACAAAAATTAGAATTAATCTAGATTAAATTTGAATCTATGATTGAAGATTTGTGAAATGCAAACTAAACACCCCGATATGTCAACAGTGTGGGATCCATATTATTTGGCTCCATATTCATTCTGGGGACGCCAATGGGTTGGATATGATAATGTTGAAAGTATTGCAATTAAATCACAATACGCAAAAGCTATGGGACTTGGTGGTGGTATGATTTGGTCGATTGAAACAGATGATTTCGGAGGATATTGTAACCAAGGTCGCTATCCCTTGTTGCGAGCCATTAGGAAAGTTTTCGACGACCCTAAGAAAGCTTTTATGCCAAAGCCAGATCAACAATCGAAACAACCACATGAAACAACAAAACCCCCATCGACGCCGTCGTTTCCTCCACAACAGACAACAAAATTTCCAACGCAACCCTCAAAACCATCATCTAAACCATCTTATCCTCCAAAAAAGACGACGAAATTTCCTCCGCAAACTACGAAACCTTCGATTCCTCCACAACAGACCACAAAATTTCCACCGCAAACTTCAAAACCTTCTTCGAAATCACCTCAGACAACGATAACAACAAAGATACTAACTACGAAACCTTGGACTACTACAACTGTAACTCAAGGAACTTCTACATCGATTGTGACAACAAAACAACCTTCATCTCCTTCTAGTACTACCAGGAAACCAGTGACGATGCCAGATTCAGAATCGACAACAAATCGATGCAAAAGACCGAGACCAACGACAAAACGAACTACGCCTTCGACGACAACAACCCAATCATCAACCGAATTCACGACGTTAAGACCACCAAGTGAATCAAGTTCGACATCAGAATCAAGCAAGAAATGGTGGTCTGAATCAACACCTTGGTGGCCCACAAAACCGTCCAAACACGCTTCACCAGGTATAACGACTTGGTGGGCTGCGACGTTTCCACCAAGCAGGAAGAATCCTAACGCTATCGAAGAGAATCCCTCTTCAAAAGATTCAGATATCCTAATTATGAAAGAATCGTCGCAATCTTTTACATGTACCGGAAGTGGATTGTTTAGAAATCCCGAATCTTGCACGAAATTTATCCGATGTGTTGAGACCGATATCGAGGATCAATTTCAGCTCTTCTTCTACGAGTGTCCAGATAAGACGGTTTTCAATAGTAAAACACAATTATGTGATTGGGTAGAGAATGTTCCAGATTGTCTCGATTCGGTCCCAAAATATTATTTCCGTGGAATAAATTTTCAAAACAAAGGAGTAGTCGCTATTGTCAACAAAGGGATCGGTGTTTTTAATGATGATGAAGATGGTGAGGATGAAACTCAGTGAATGAAAAACAAGTGGGTGTATCAAAATCTTTTTAATTTTTTAAAATTATGCCTTGTAATTACAAAAAAAAAAAAAACTGGGATTGAATATGAAAATAATGATGATAAATATGGTACATTTTGAATAAAAAAAATAGATATAATAAGATTTTTCTGAAAAATTTTTGTAAAAATATCTCTGCAGAAAATTTGGTCCAGCTCAAAGGATTTCAGGGAATATTTTTTGTTTTAGAATAAATTTAGCAATGGTTCTTGCAGAACCTAGACTAAAAAATTTCGTACCCAAACACATTTCGAATTGTGGCAGTGAAAGATTTGGATCACAATTGATTTCATGATAAACATGAATAAGATCTGGATCGACCGAACGAAAAATAGTCAGATTACTTCGAACCAATCGATCATAAAGATCAACATCTTCGATGCCCCAGCCTTTTATTGTGGTAGTGTAACCGCCTGCTGCAACTAGATCATACTTATAGATGGCAACGATGCCGTAACCAAACTGTCGCCAATATCCATTGTCATCGTTGATTTCGAAGTTGGATTGATGAGGACATTTGGGCTCGAATCGATCCGAAACCTCACTGATGTGATAGAAGCAATTATTATATTGGCTGAAAACAATCGGATAATAAACTTGAGAATTAAGTAGAGTGTTGCGACGAATTCTATGTAGAACATTCGAATTGAAGATCATATCTACATCGAGAAAAAATAAAAGATCTTCATCGTTAAAAATTACAGAACTTTTTTGCAATGCAGCACCACGCGAGAACGATCCATCTAATCGTAGAACATTAGCTTTGATCGAATGATTTCTTAGGATCTCTTGAATCTCATCAACGATATCGGTACGGTTCAAAGTGAACAATACAATCGTCAAGGTGAAATGATTATCATCGCGTTGAATACTTGCAAGATTATTCACAAATCTTTTGAATGTTTCGGTTCGCTCGTATAATGGAACGATGATATTGACCATTGTACGATCGATAGCTTGATTGTTTGTGGCACATGCTGGCAATATAAGGATTTCGGAGAACGTTTGCAATGCCAATAGGTGTTTTCGAATCGGTATCGTTAAACGTTTGCCTTTGAATTTCCGAAAGATCAACAGAAAATCATAGACGTATTGAATACCGAAACTGGGAAGAAATCGTACATAGCCATAATGAAGACTATTGTAATCGAAAATGGTACCTTTACGATGCGAGTTTCGATTAATTCCTCTCAAGATCGTTTGAAGATTACGATTATGGGATTGAATCAGATCAGTGTCGAGATTTTTCCGAGGATTCAAAGATGTCGATGTGTAAAATTTTTGCTGAAAAAAATCATTTACTATCGGTTTCGAATCGTCCACTTCAAAATAAGTCTGATCAAAACTTGTTTGCGTTATGATATCGTCATCTAGATCATTTTCATCCTCATTTTGGATTCTTTTAAATATTCGACGATATTTGGTTATTTGGAAATTCAAATTTTGATAATTGACAGTCTGATAGTGGTGGTAAAGTGAACGCATAGCGATATCATTCTTTATCGGATGTATTGTAATTGCATTGGAGAGTTCTTTCTCGGGAAAATATCCATCGATTATCAATTGTTGTATGGTATTGTTGTTGTAGAATAAATTTTGCATATCATAACTCCATGTACAAGAGATACCGGAATGTTTGTGTAAACATCGACCAATTTCGACATCTTCATGTGTTGAAAGAAGATTCTTTAGGCATTTATCCGCGTTCTGAGCGAGCTTAGCTAATGTCCAGTACGAAACGATCACACCAGGTCCGCCCATACAAAAATTTTCATTCGATTCTAGATTAAGATGTCCGAATTCTGCGCTATTACCGACACCAGTCTGTCCGATGTAAAGAGAATTCGAGCTGTTTAGACTTTGAAGAAAGGATTTTAATCGTTCAACATTCACAAAAACATCATCATCGGCTCGCATGAAGTAATGATATCGATCTCCAAAGAAATCGTGCATAAATTTGAACATTGAAAAAGATTTCTTTTGAGGTGGATAAGAATCATCAACTTTCGGTAACGAAACATGAGGGATATCGGAATAATTTGTTCTGTAATATTAGTAAATTTTAATTCTTTATTGAAATATTGATCAAAGGAATGAAGCATTCACTTAAGATTGGAGCCGGTGAAGAAAATCAGATCGCCATCAAGGTCTTTGGCCCATGTCTCATTGATTGTTTTGGCACGATAATCGAAATAGGTTTGTGCTGTCATCACACCCACCAGCAAAAGTTTTCTTCGTGGCTTGTTTTCTCTCTCATTCGATAAGTTTGCTCTTGGGTAAATTTTGAGTTTTCTAATCGATTCGAATGTTTGCGCTAGATCGGTCCGTGTATCAATTGAAATCTGTCGATTATTAGGAAGAAAATTGATGGAACGATACGAACACAATCGGTAGAGAATATCGTTGCGAAAATTCTCATAGCTTAATGAACGAAAATAGCTTGCCAAAATAAAACCGATCCAGATTCCAATGAAACCATGTATCGATTGCTTCAAAAAGAATTTGTTCCAAAGCATCGAATTCTTATAGCAAAACATTTCTCTCATCACTTTGATGGGAATTGAGAGAAAGAGAACAAAGATCATCACAATTCTAAGTACTTTTAAAGAGATTCAAACGCTCTATGCCTAGGAATCAGATGAAACCGTCGATGAGTTCCATGCTTATTATGGTTCTTTAATCATCTGGATCCTTTGATAAAATTGCATCGAAACCAGTTGTTGCATTCAATAACCAGAATCACACTTCTCTTCGCTTTTGTCAATCCTCATCTAGCCTCATCATTAGATTGATTGATTGATCAATCTTACATTGTGAAAGAAATCTCACACTTGTGCACACGTCGATATTCGAATATCAAACTTTGTATCCAGAAATGAATGTAGGCATTTTTATTCAAAATTTAGCTATTCCATATGTCTTCTCTCTATGGATACTGTGGATTACGATTGAAATCTATTAGCATTTGTCGTTAGCCTAACTCTATATATTCGCCCCATATCAATGCAATCCATCACAGCTAGCTAGCGAGAGAAAAAGAGAGAGAGAGAGAGAGAGATATCTATCTGGGCATTTACTCCAGTCTGGCCTTTGTTGTACGTGTGATCAAATACAAAGTCTATTTTTTGGTTATTTTAGCTTTTTCGTCGTATCTCTCTCTCTCTCTCTCTCTCTCTTTGTTACGTACGTCTATCCTGTTTGATTCATCGAGAATTCTCAGCATTGCAGCAACATTCTACACATTTTGGTTTTTTAGAAACAAGAATAAACAAACTATTTGACAAGTAATCGTCTGAGAAAATCTTGATCTAAGATTACTTTTTCTCTGGTTATATTTTGTTATTGTTCTTAGTTGATTGATTGGTTCTGTGAAACAAACTTTCCATCTTTCGTTTTCGATTCTTTTGATTGTCTGGATATGTCGACCTATACGTTTGAAAATGATCCGTTTGCGGTAGTTGAGGGTTTTGATTTTATCCGAAATTCTTCTACCCTTCGAATTGTTAATCTAATTAATATCGTTTCTCTATGTTCCATTTTGATGATTTGTTTAGGATGCGGCAATCACTGCAGCAGTGAATGGTAGCAAATCAAATCAGTCCAATGAGAATGTTGATACTTTTGATTATAATCCATTCGCTAATCGTACGACTACTTCAGCTAATGTAAGAATCGAATTTTTAAATCATTGGATCGTAATCTTTTTTTTCAATCCAAATCATCTCATAGATAGACCCATTTTCTCCTGTTACAAGTGAGCCAGCTGTTGTACAAGCATCAACCACCACACCAACTGCTGCAATACTAAGTCCCAGTAATATCGATACAAAAAATATTTCTCCAATAACATCGACGACAACAAATTCTATTATTAGCAATAATATCACTGCTGAACAGCTAAGAATACGCCAAGAAGAGCTTGACCGGAAAGCTGCCGAATTAGCAGCACGTGAAGCTGAATTACATCGTGCTCAACGAATCGCCGGCGGTGTCCGAGAAAATAATTTTCCACCATTGCCAAGCTTCATCCCTTGCAATCCGTGCTTCTATCAAGATATCAATGTTGAGATCGAAATCAATTTTCAAACAATCGTACGACAAGTTTTCCAATTATGGATGTGTATGTTTGTGATAGTTTGCATTGAAAAATTAACTCTAATTTCATCTCAATTCCTTTTTTCCTTTTTCACCAAGTTTATGTTTTCACTTTGTTAACCAATTTCATCGTCTGTCTGTTCGCATTCATCGAGGGAATCTATGCAAGTGGTGGGATGCTATTTTTTTCATTGGTCACCGTGATCATATTCACACCATTATCATTTATTTGTTGGTTTCGACCACTTTACAAAGCATTCAGGTTCATTGATTGATTAATTTATTTTGAATTATAATTTATTGATTTTTTCCCTCAAACAGAGACGATAGTTCATTCAACTTCATGATATTTTTCTTCGTTTTCTTCTGTCAACTAGTTTTATCAGCTGTTTGGGCTCTAGGATTGCCAGGATCTGGTGCAATGTAAGATCATAATCGAAAAAATTCTATCATAATGAATTTCATGAGATTAATATTTTTTTCTGATAATCAGTGGCTTAGTACGAACGCTGCAGTACTTCTCATCTGATGTTTCGAATTGGTTTCGTTTTCTTTGTTTGATCTGCACCATCGTTCTTGTTTTCTATGCATTGGCATCGATTATTATTCTAATCAAAGTAATAATTTCGGATCTAAAATAATTAAGAGTAGTTTATAATTTCATAGTTTTCAATCAATTGTAAGGTTCATGGTATTTATCATAAAAGTGATTTGAGCATTCAAAAAGCCCAAGCAGAATTCACTTCGAGAGTGATGAGTAACGAAAGAGTTCAGCAAATGGCTTCAAATGCGGCACAGACAGCTGCAAGACAGGCAATGAATCAGGCATTCAATCAGCAACAACCACCTCCTCAAACAAATCAACCGACTGGTTTCCGGTATTGAGATCTCTCAAATCTAAATCAAATTGTTTGATTTTAATTCGATCGATTGATTTGATTTATATGTGCGATAAAAAATTTTTGAAATTTTATGATTGCATCATAGCACATCAAACACACTTCAAAACTATTGGATGAATAAAAAAATTTTAAAAATAAGTTGGAAATTTCGAAGAGAGCTTTGATCGATAATGAAACATTTAAATGAATAAATCTCATTCCGAATGAAATTTCGTCGTTTATTGATTCTGGATTCTGAATTTCTTTTAGTCTAATACTTATTGAATTCAAATTGGCAATTATTAATTAACATTGAATTAGGTGTCGATTCGAATTTCGACGATTCCAGTGAACTTTTTCCATCTGTTGATTGTTTGGCTGATGTGAAGAAAGATGCCTTTTTTAAAAAAAGAAAACCGAAGCTAATTTGCAGTGATTCTTGAAGTTGTTCAGAATTTGATTCCAAATGAGGATGTATTAGATGCATGTCGAATGGATCAATATTAGATTCTAAATTTTTCATCATCACATTTAATTCTTCCAAATATTTTAATCGCAAAGTTTCATTCTTAGATCGTAAGAGAATTTTTTTCATAAAAATCGAATCAAAATACAGCTGTATTGAGATAATCTGACGCATCGATTGCCCAATTTTTTCAATGCGATCAATAAAACCATTATAGAGCTCAATGAAGTTTTTAAAAATCTCATTGAGTATATGCCAGAGAACTTTTTGGTTAATTATGTGACCACAATAATGATTCATATCGGTACAAATTTTCTGCAATATTTCGAATGTATTCAGTGATATTTGAACGGGAACTTCGACGGCAGATTGTAGATTTTCTGCAGACATTAAGTTCGTGTTCTCTTCATTTTCGTCATTTTCCAATAGGATTTCTATTGATTGCCATCGAGAGAGAATTTGAAGGAAATTACATGGATCAGAAATCTCCAAAGATCTCATCGATTGAAAATTCTTTGAGATTATCGTATCAAACCAAACAATTAGATAGGATTCACTTATCGATCGAATTCTCTCCTCAATACGCTTATGATCCCGAATATCGAGTGAGATGTTGTTTCGACCGATGGAAAAAATTAAATGAAGACTATTGTTTGTTTCTAGAATTTTTTGAAGAAATATTGCACCTAATAATTTGAATTTGTTCCCGATTACTGGATCGTTAATCTCATCTCCGTAGCTCTGAAACGAATCTATACGATTTTTGATCTCAATGAAAAAATTTTCAATTGTATCGTAAATTTTCACAAGAAATTTTTGATGCTTCTTCTCGAAAACAACCAAATCTTCATATAGTTTTCTTAAGGCGGTGTCGATTAAATCTAATAGCTTTGTGATCATCAGACAGAATGCATTTATTGGCTTATAATTTTGATTCTGCTGTTGAGGTCGATGCCAAACGAATTCCAAAATACTCAACTCGTTTGTTTGTTGAAGGGACTCTTGAAATGATTGCAACATCAACACTAAATCTACGATAATTGAATCGATTTTTTCTTGAACAATATCATAAACTCTTTCTTCAAAAGCAGCAAGAAACCATCCATTCCAGAATGTTTTTTCTATATCCAGCATTACTTTGAACTCAGCCCACTTTTGAAACTTAGAGCCTTCAAGAAATTTTCGCTCACAAAGATCGATCTCGTTGAATAAATCCACAATTGTTTTAGATTTTCTGAATAGATTTCGAATCATCGGAAAACATTTTGAATTCAACGAAAATATCCAATCATCGATAGATTTCTGAGTAAAAACAAAAGCATTCTGCTCTTGAAACGCATCGAGATCTACAAAGCTCTTGATTTTGAATGCATTAGAATTTTTAGATAAACCTTGATTCAACTTGATTCTTGAATCGATCAAACGCTCAGATATTCTATCATTTTCGATTATTGTCTTCAATTTTCTATCGAACATCGATGGTGGGTGATCGGATGGATAGAATATCGTGAAACACTTTAATGTATTAAATATGATTTTCAAAACGATTTCAATCGTGATTGATTGTTGATTGTTTTGATTAGTAGATTGACTCGATAAAACATCAGCAATGTTATCGGTAACAATCTCATAGAATTCTTGCTCGAATCTTATTTCTTTTGGACGCACTAAGATCAAACATACAAAAATTTCGGCAAAGTGATCCAAATCGATCTCATCGAATGATGATCGTTCATTGATTGTTTGCCAACAATGTTGGACAATGAAGAATCTATGATTCTGAATTGATTTCGATTGTAACCAACACAAATGTAACGGTAGAATGATCGAATTGGATTGATTTTTTTGCAAAGCTTTGATTAAATATTCGGACCAGAAAACAGCGAATGTGGCAGCAATAAAATCGTATTGATGCAGGAAATTCCATATCTAGCGATTCGAATTAATCCAGCTATTAAAATTATTCATTTTATCATCTCGGATATTTACCTGCAATGGAATCGCTTTCAAATATTTAAGAATTTCAATGAATAAAAGTTGTTTTGGGTTAGATAAAGTATTCTCTTCATCATTCGAACTAGAAAATGTGTCTTTAAGAATCGGATCTTGTTGTGAAACGATCGAATTCATCGTTCGAAGTGATTGTTTCAATTCTGAAACAAAGAATCCAAGCTCATCGAAAGAATCGGTAGCTCTAAAAAGCTCTTTATGGCGCTCTCTAGAAATGAAAGATCATCTGACCTAAAAAATCATCATAAGAATAGCAAATTACCTTATCAATTCTTTGAGATCATTCTGTTTCTTTACAACATCATTTTTTAATTTTTGCTGAATTTGTATAACTTCTTTGACTGGGTAGTTTCGGAGAAGATCATCGATGTTAGTCATAGTAGTCATAATCGATAACTTTAGAGAGCTTCTGGGTTACGATTCACTGGAAGATAATGCCGATGGATCAACTTATTCGATAAAATCAAATCTAACAATCGGAACAGTTGCAACATCAAGAATCCAGACGAATATAATCGATTGATTATTTCTCTCTTTCCAACTCAGTTTTGTTAAGCCTATTGATAATGTTCAAGTGGTATAAATTTTTGATTGTTTTTTTCGAATTGCAATTCTATTTGAATTTTTAAATTTTTTTTTTCATTTTGAAAATGATTAAATAACAAAGTATAATATGAAAGGTTTTTCTTTTCAAAAAAATTTTATTTGAGAATGTCAATTCAATCATTGGGAATCAGATCGGCAAAAAATAATCCGCGATCGTCTCGGGATTTTTTCTGTGATTTAGATTTTCTTCCATGTCGATCATCATCATCATAGATATCATACGAAAATAGGTGTATCCGATTATCACTGACACTGACAATTTTTTTCTTCTCCATATTGACATGTATACTTTCAATAGATGATCGATCATTGATTAAAGTACAAAGATTTTGGTGTGGAAACAAACTAATGATTTCAACGGTTCCATCGAATGAACCGATGGCGAAACAATTTTTTTCATCATCTAATAATTCTAAACATTCTATGCTCGTTTCATTTTGATTCGATTTGACTGGATATCTATCGCTAATATTGCCCCATTCGTTTTTATTGAATATATTTAAAACACCATCTTCAGCACCAACAATCACCTTGTTTTTTTCGTGAGCGAATCTTACGCACTGGAAACCGGAATCGAATAATTCAGATTGGGGAAATTCCATCCGTTTGGCACGGATATTGAAAGCTGACAGCGTACCTTCACCAGAACTCGCCACAACTATTTGTTTGTTTGAATCAACATCTAGATCGCTGATGTAAGTTTCACACTCTCGAAGAGACATGTAGATTGGACGTTCGACTCGGTAATCCCAGGCTTTGAAATTGCCGAGATCATCGCCGATACCGACTAGATAATCATCGATGATTGCTAGGGCATAGATTTTCGTTTGACCGTTGGAAATCTTTCGTACAAGCTTCTGATTGTTCAAATCAGTAATCTTGATAGATTTAGAAACGCTGAACATAAGATTGTTTTGAAATCGAATCTTTCGGATCGGATTTCCTCGATGATATTTCTCTAGCTTGAAAATAGACTTGGGCTCCACGGTTCGTTTGAAATCGATCCTGAAATCAAAGCGAATATCACTCATCATCGTAATCGTTCACAAAACTTTTAAGGTTTCATATTCGTAATGGAATAATATTAGACTTACATTTCAATATTACCTTCAATAGATGAGAAACAAATTCTATTGACATTTTCTGGACAAAATTGGCAATCATAGATTACATCGCAATCTTTCAAACGATATTCAAGCAGAGTTTCGGTATCGATCAACATTTTCAATTTATTCTATGTTAAAAGATGAGCATATTTTTAGATAAATTATCCGCACGAATTACAACAAAATAAATTATTGTTGCTCTCAAAGATAAGAGTAAAACAGATGAAATTCATTAAAATTCTGAAATTCAAAGATCACGTGTTTCTCGGTGAATCCATTTTCATCTATCTAACACAGACATCTATCGTTGCACAAAATAACAAAGAGTGTACAAATCTATGCTTCATATTTGAAATCTTCATTCTCACTTATACAAATCGATTCAACGAAGCTATCGATCTGTGGCACGTCCGATTCTAGTTCCGCTAGTTGGGTTCCTAGATCTATCTCACCATCATAACCAATTTCTGTGCTGTTTTTAGCAAAAGTCGGTGACGGGCCATTAAAAAATGAGCTCAATCCACTATCCTCAGAAGCGAAGGGAGCATTTAATTCAACGAAAATGAATGATTCGTTCGATGTTGAATAGATTTGATGAGATTTATTCGCCTGTGCACTAATAGATTTAGGTATTGAAATCGGATTCGTCTTTGAACCATTGTTGATGGGTGAGCTGGATGTATGATTTTCTTCGCTTGATTCTGTTTCGATAGACGATTTTTGCTCATTTGATGTCAATAATGCATTGAATGGAATGCTTAAATCTTTATTAGAGTATTTATCTACAAATAAAAACAAACTTAATCTCAAATTTGGAAGAATAAAATTTAAATAATTACTTTTGGGGTCTGAAACGACGAAAGCTGGATTCAAAGGTTTTATCAGATCAAACATATCGATTTCATTGACCTCTTTTTTGAAATGATCTTCTTTTATTATCAAAGATCCATTACTATTATTCGTGTTATAAATAGATGACAACTCTTGTTCTTCATTTTTAACCAGATTTTTTATCTCTGATTCACTGATTATATTCATATCAGTTCTATAGATGAAAGATATCGTTATTTCATTTTGAAAACATTTTATGGACCCGATTGTTTTCATTGAAGAGAAATGATTCTTTCCTCGATTTAGTGTTTGCTGTTGCTGATGACTCTGCACGAAATTTTCATCAAATTGATACACTCGATAACAGATAACATAAGAATCGGCATTTTGACCTTTGCAGCTAATTTTATATGCTGGTGTTGATCGTGTCAAAACAATTAATGATTTTATCATTGTGCTCATCCGGATGAAAGTCTCATGCATCACTTGGGCAATCTTGTTACTATTATTTTGATTCTTATTGGCACTATTATGATTGATTTCAAAATCTTTCTCTCTCGGAAGGGAATTATAGAACATCCAGTATTCAAGTACGATGGAGAAGCCATCAGAATTTTTTAAGGAAATCTCACAGCAAATTTTCCAATCTTTTTTTATAAAATATAATCCCGGAGTTTGTAGATGACTAAAGGTTTGTTTCAAACATTTATTCGTCTGCTCAGCAACATCTTTATAATCTTTTATGTCCAAATTAAATAAATCTTTGATCTCTTGATTAGATTTAGATTCATTGCTGTTGGTTTTTGTTCCAAGTCGTGATTGAACGATAACTTGCACGCTTTTCTGAATGAAATACTGTATCAAAGAATTGATATCATTCAAAGACATTCTTTTCAGATCGAATGATGTAAAACAATTATGTAAACATTCCCAAATAAAATAGAAAGTAAATAACAATTCGATATGTGCTAATGTTGATTTTTTAGTAAGGAAATTCCAAAGAGAAATTGAACAATAAATAAAAAATAAAGCACAACGTCACATTCCAGACTATTTCAACGACAAAAGTCCGAAAACGCAAAATAGATTCAAAAACATTGTGGATCAAATTTTGAATGGATTTTCCGATCCTAATGGAACAATCAAAGCATTCAACTGAAGAATCCGATCAAGACGATTGGATTTCGGAAGGTAAAATAAGGATACCGAGATCAAAATCTGTTTTTTATAATAATGTGCAAGAATTTAATAGAGATTTGAGGTTCTTAGTACGATTGAGAATTTAATTTAGAACTTGATTGAATTCTTTACTAAAATTTTTCTATAGTGTTCTATCTGTTCATACTTATCTTAAACATGAATATTGGAGATCTACATCCTCATCATTTGATCAGGTATTTTCTGCTTCAAGAGGATTGGTCAATGATTTGAATTAAAATTTTTTGTTTTAAGCTTTCAATTTTTGATGCTTTATCAGCGACTGGTCTTCGTTCGATTCGCTATTCAAAAGAGTGCCTACAATGTTCATTGCCTCTTAAAATTATTGCCAATGATTTGTCTGAAAAGTCAGTATCAATAATCAAGAAAAACATCACTCTAAATGGTGTGAAAAATGTAGATGTTTACAACGAAGATTGCAGGTACGGTTCAAAATAAGTGCCAATTAGTTGAATTCTAAATTATTACTTCTGTTTAGTATTTTTATGTATAAGCGCAAAGCCTTGAATCAAAGATTAAATGTGATTGATCTCGATCCTTATGGTAGTCCTATACAGTTTTTGGATGCAGCGATTCAAACGATTGAAGATGGTGGACTGTTAATGATAACATCCACTGATATGGCAGTGCTTTGTGGCAACCAACCTGGGGCTTGCTATGCCAAATACGCTTCCTACCCTATCCGCGCAAAATTTTGCCATGAAATGGTGAATGAATAATTATGGAAAAACATAGTTTATTTCACATCATTACTTGTTACAGGCGCTGAGAATTCTGATAGCCGCAACAAATTCACATGCAACACGTTACGGACGATACATAAAACCTTTGCTTTCATTGAGCATCGATTTCTATATCAGAATATTTGTGCAGGTTTTTTCTTCAAAAAATCATGCAAACAAATCTATCGAAAATCTTTCCTATTTGCTAACTTGCAAAGAATGTGAATCTTTTACTTTACAACCTCTATGCACATCGAGAAAAGAAAACGATCAAACATCTGTTTTGTTGACCAACATCTGCACTCTTTGCGGTGGATCTTTGCGTATCGGTGGACCTATATGGTCTTCTTCAATCCATGATTCAAATTTTGTTCAAAAGATGCAAAATGAATTGAAAACTTTTCAAGAATTGAGTGCAAATCATTTTAGGACATTTCGAAGAATGGAAGGATTACTTCAGATGATTGATGAAGAACTTCAAGATTGTCCTTTATACTATCAGCTAGATAGATTGTGCAGTCTAGTTCGATGTACAATGCCACCGATTCGCTTGTTTCGATCGATATTAATAAATGGTGGTTATAGAGTCTCATATTCGCATGCATTGAAGAATTCAATCAAAACTGATGCACCTAAAGAATTTATCTGGTCGATTCTTCAATTCCTCATTGGAAGTGATTCATCGAATCCGAAAATCAAGCCTAGCATATCAAAAATAATTGAAAAAAAATTCAGTTATACAATCAAAGATGAACTAGTGGAAGAGAAATTATTGTCAAAATCCATGAATCTATTGCGTTATCAAATCAATCCAGAAGTTAATTGGGGTCCCAAATCTAGGCCTAATAATGACGATCAAAATGAGAAAAGAATTAGAAACCAAGACAAACATGTAAAAAAAAGACAAAAAATTCACGAAAATGCATTGAAAACAATTTAATTTTTATTAACTCCATTTTGAAAAATTAATATTGAAGACATATAATTCGAGATATGAAAATCATTAAAATCATGCCGACATTCGAATATGAAATGTTAGAAAGAAAACATCAACAGACATATGCGTGGATTTTTGGTTTTCGTTTCAATTTATTCGCGAGAATCATCATCGATAAGTTTTTGAAAATATTTTTCCAAAATTTCAGTCCAATTATATCGTGAAGCGATTTTTGATTCATGTGCTTTTTGCTAAAATTTAATAAATAATTCAGATTGAATTGTAAAATTCTCATTAATTTAATGATTATGTTGAATATTTTTCCGCCTATAATTTCAGATAACCAAAATGGCGGCCGTCCACCGTTGATGTAATAGACATAACAAAATCCGTCACAGGATGATTCGTTAATTGAATAATAAAATGGTAGAAGCTTGAATCGTTTGAAATGAAGTTTCTCGTAAAATCTTATGGCTAACGTATTGGTCGTGAGAACATGAAGATAGATTGCTTTACAATATTGCAACGAAATCAAATTTTTCAGGTTCTCTTCAAGATTGTGGATCATCAAAGTTGCGATGCCTTTTCTTCTAAAACTTTTAACAACTCCTAATGTTAAAATATATGCCACGAGCGTTTTGTTGCCATCATTGCTAGTTACTAGAAGGAAACCCGAATCTTCTTGATTACATTCTAGATAAGGTTTAATTTCGGTGATTAATATTCCAACGATTTGATTGTCCCAGATTGTTGCAAGGCTAAAGAATCGATTGTTAGAGACTATAGAATCATACCAAGAGTCGGGATATCTATTGAAAATTTCGAGAAAATAAGTTAATCTCATCTAGATCAAGTGAAACAAACAAACCTGATTGGAAACCATTCTTGGCAAAGGCGTTTAACAACATCAATGTCATTTCTAGTCTGTGATTTTAAAAAATATCTATGATCAATCTTTTAATTCAAGCCAGTGAATATCCGATAGAAAACTCACCAAAAATCGCATTCGAAAATCGAATCTCGATTCTCGCATGATGAATGACTTAAGAAATACAATGGCTTCTAGGAGAACATAATCAATGTTTCGATGATAATTTGAAAAAAATACAATGACAGAACATGGATCAGCTGACGAAAAAATTTAGATAAAATTTCATCATCTGATCTATACGTAGCCTCATTGAGAAAACAAACTCATTGGAATATTTTTATCAATTTATATAAATCAAAGTTTTATTCACTAAGAACCAGAATAATTTTGAAAAGATCGAGAATAATATTGACGAATAAAATTGTAATAATTTAGATTTTACGAATAGCAAAGAATTCAGATCGAAAGAAAGAGAAAAGAAAAACTTTCCGGGGAAAAAAATTCGTAAATTAGATTGCGAAAGAGACGAAAAAGAGATTCCAAAGCGGTAGCAGAAGAAATACAAAATAACAAACAGTCCAATGATTGATATTGCAATAGCGTTGGTTTGATATTCTTCTTTTTTTATGAAAACGCTATCTAAATCTTAGAAATCTGCAACATTGACCAATCTGGATTGAATGGATCCTATTGAGTAACTAGATTCGATTTCGTCCAAAAATGTTATACATCGAGAATGAGAGAAATATCTTTCGATTAATTTTCAACCATTCCATCCTCTTCGAATCGAATCTGATTCTTGAAGATTTCTCTTAGAAATCAATAAATAAATTTCTATTTTTGACTAGATTTGGAGCAGTCTCTAAATTCTAAACAATGGATTCAAATGTGATCAAGATCGATATCTTTAATTATGTAAAGAATAGTTATCAAACTGCCATAATTGATTTGGACGATGCTCAAAACAATCTTATCTATGCCGAAGATCTAGTTTTCAACCTGATCGAATCGATGAATATCACCACTGTGTGTGCTCATCTATTCGCTCTCTATCAGCCCGAAACAGATTTTTGGCTTTGTCCGAATCAAGAGCTCAAAAATATCACAAACGAATTGAATTTCGATGTGATGCCAACTTTTCATTTGAGAATACGTTTCGTACCATCCAATATCAAAACTAAATTAAAGGTTTGCTGAGATTATTCTATTTTTGATCTAGAAAATTATTGTTTAATCACTCTTTTTCTTTCCTAAAAACCTACAGGACCAAGATACTGAAGCATTTGAATATTATTTCTATCAAATTCGTTATGATTTTTTGAACATATCAAAGAAAAAATTCTGTGAAACAGAACTCAAAGATGTTTATGGTCTAGCTATTCAAGACATTATGCGACTTATTCTGGAAGATGGCAATCATGATACCAAAAACATCGAAGAACGTTTACATTATTACGTGAATCATGTAAAGAAATATTGTCCTAAAAGTATGGTGAAACCAAAATTGTTGATAATCACCAATAAGCTAAAACAGTCTTTCCGGAGAATCTTCAAGATCGATACTGATCTGGATTATATCAAATTTTGTTACATAAATCAATTCATTAATTGCTCAAAAACCTTCTACAATATTCCAACTCAGACAAAATCTACAGCCTATTATGAAATCTATGAAATAATCAATTATAATAATTGTGAAAAACTTCTACTCTATCAATTTCAAGAGCAAAAAGTATTTTGGCGTAATCTAAAACAACAAAATTCACAGAAAAATAGCTTTTCTTCAACTTATCTCGAATGGGAACCAATTTTTTCCATTGAAGAACTATCAAGCATCAATATTCTTTCGTTGGAAAATTTAAAAATTTTAATCTGTTTAGTAAATCAACCAGCCTTGACGATCATCTTCAAAAATCTTGGCCAGATGAAATCTTTGATATCTCTATTATCTGGCTATTACCGTTTATCGATTCATTGGAATTTAAATCTATCAAATGAATACTTTATACCATCATTGATGCGATTGAAAAAAATCAACTGTTTCGGTCCAGTCGATAATGAATCCGTAAAAAATCGGTTACGAAGTGTCGGTGATGGACATCGAAATTCCGGACTATTTCTTCTAAGACAATCGAAAAAGAATTCGAAGATTTTAAAAATTTGTTTCGAACGGAACGATCAATTGGAATGCTTAGATATCGAATGGAAACGACCAGATAATCCCATTTTGATTTGGAAAGATGCCAAAAATCTTGATACCAATCTGGAACTGACAGATTTTTCTCAATTGTTGATCTCATTAAGAAAAGAAATGAATCTCTACCAACCGATTTTACCAAGCGAAAATGATTGTCTCGACGAATTGCTTCTATGCCAGAAAGCTGTTTCGAAAACAAAAGGCGGTAATTCAAACTCAGATTTTTTGCCCGTGATTCACAATGAACAGATAAAGAAATCAATTCTCACCATTCAAAACAATGGTGTGTTTTGTACTCGAATTGGTTCTGTAAAATTAATCGAAAATCATCAAGAAGATAAAGTTCTCATTAAAGAATTCATCGATTCGAAAGAATCCAACTTAAACAATCGGCTTCTTTTGAAAGACATATCCGAGTGGAGTAAATTGAAAAATGTTGCAATTATGAATTGTAAAGGTGTTGTGATGCATCCTTTATCGATTCTTTTTGAGCATTGTCACATTACTTTAAGAGAATACTATTCTACGCAAGAAAATCGTTTGAATCATTTCAATCTGACCGAAGCTGCCTTTTTTTTAGCCAAAGCAATTGATTATTTATACACCAGAAATCTCACTCATGGCTATATAAAGTTTGATAATCTTTATGTCTCATATTTTTCACGTTCATCTTTGTTCATCAAACTTGGTGATACGATTGGTTTCTCGTGTGATTTCGATCAAAAACACGAAGAGCCATGGCTTCCGCCCGAGTATTTCGATAGCAATGGATTCTTTTTTGAGAAAAAGACTAGCTACCGAGACGTCTGGGCTTTCGGAACCACAGTTTGGGAGATTTTCAATCACGGCAATCCTCCCGAATTTAATTATCAAACAATAGACTATGTCGATCTATCATTGATACCGGAACCGATGGCCTTTTTAGTGAGAAAATGTTGGCATAAAGATTTTTACAATCGAATTCAACCATCAGGCATTTTCCGAGAGTTGGTATTGATTCTATCGAAACTTTATGATGAAAGAAAATGTCGAAAATATGCTAGCGATGAGATTTGTAATAAATCTCTTCAATCGGCAAGCGATATTAGTGAATCTAAATATCTTCTTAAGAATGATTTATTCTCGAAAATCGGTAACAATTATCATCACAATGATTGTAGAAACATCAGCAACGATTTCAAAGGATTCGGTAGCACATTTAGCGGATATCGAAAGAAATATAAAAAACAAAATTTAAATGGCTATCAACAACGATTATCTTTGAGCAGTTTAAATCCTAGTCAAGACACAACTGAGACCACCATTTATGATTCGATTGAAGAGGCTTTCTTGATTTCTGAATCTGATGATATACTTCACATAGAAGCGATCAATAATCTAGAATATATTCCGCAAGAAACAATTTCCATACTTCGTTTGATCGGAGAGGTATGTTCGTTGTGATCAATAGCGATTATAAATTCCTATTTTATCGAAATCAAAATTAATCAAACTAATCAACTTCAAGGGAAACTATGGCAAAGTCTATCAAGCTAGACATGAGAATAAATTTGTCGCTCTAAAAATTGTTCTCGACAATCGAAGTTGCAGTCTAGGTGAAGAGATTAAAATTCTAACCAAACTTAGGCATCGTAACATTGTACAGATTTTAGGTTTCACGAGTAATATAGGTAATTATGACTTACTTATTGAACGCTCGAAATGAAAATAAGATCGGTAATTTGATTTGTCTTTTTTCGAAAGAATTGGATGAATTTTTCACAACAAAAGGTTCGTCAACTAAATTTTTTCCATCTCCCTTATTGATTTTGTTGAACTCTTATTTTTTTCTTTAGAGCCTTCAAAAGCATTGGTTATGGAATTTCTTCCCTTGGGTAGTCTGGTGAATTTTCTCAAGTCTCGAAGCTCGACAGAGAATCTTGATATGACGAAATTTGCCACCGATATCGCTAGCGGTCTCGATTTTCTGTCTAGCAAACACATCATCCATCGTGATCTAGCAGCTCGAAACATTCTTGTTGCAAGTGAAAACTCTGTAAAAATCGCCGATTTTGGTTTGGCACACATTCTCGAAGATGATACTCAATATCAATATCAAAGCGATCGGGGATTACCATTTAAATGGTAACACTGGATTACGATCTCACTTCCCTTCCGATTCTTTTTTCATTTTTTTATTTTTCTAATCTCACCATCGGATTCTTTTTTCTTTTATTTGTTATTCCTAGGCACGCTCCAGAATCGTTTGAAAAATCATTGTTTCGTTTTGAATCGGATGTAAGTGAAACGGATGGAGATTAATGATTCTTATCAATCGATGTTATTATTATCATTCTAAATTTGTTTTTTTTTTCTCCCTATTTTCATTTTTATCTTCTTTTCTTCTTTGAATAGATTTGGAGCTATGCTATTGTTCTCTGGGGTAAACGATATTCTTTGTTCGATTATTCTTAATAATTTATCCTAAATTTTTTTTTTTGATTTTTTTTATTGCTTTTTACTGATTTCGATGGATGGAAACGAAAAAAACAAACCAGAGATGTATACTTACTGCAAAATCGAGCCATACAAAGAGATCGATTCGAGTAAAGGAGATGTTCAAGAACTTTTAACCTTTTTAAAGCAAGGAAAACGTCTCTATAGACCGGAAAATTGTCCCGAAAGTGTTTACGAATTAATGCTAGAATGTTGGGCGTATCAGCCCGAAAAGCGTCCAAATGCAAAAAGTGTCTATTTAAAAATCAGAGAAATACACGAACAACAGCAAAATGATTTGCTTTCTTGAGAGACGCTTCTCTGTTCCTCATACGATATGCAAATTCTTATTTGACGAAAAGTTTCAAAATAATTTCTCTTTCTATTGACCTTTTTGATTTCAAATATTTATTTATAATGTTTTTCTCACTGGAATCTGATTTAAAAATCTTTTTGATAACATAGAAAGAAAAGGATATTTTTGTCTAATGATCATCATCATCGAGTCCAATCGATCAATCTTATATTGATTTTTTTTTACTCTATTCAATCTATTTGTTTCTAATCAATCAATAAGAGATAATTGATTCGCTTTGCAGATTTCGTCTACGTCTTCAATGTAGATTTTTTGTTTGTCTAGTTCCCAGACTCTAAGATCATCATTATCGTCACATAATTAACGAAATCTTACATTCTTATGAATGGTAAGGAGTCCGAGAATCTTAATTTCATTGTAACAATAATACAGTAATTTGTTAGTTAATAAAGTTAGTAATTTGCAAACATAAATATCTCAATCGATTATTCTTTGCATTGTTTGTTTTCCTTTTCTCGCTCTTCTTCGAAAAAAAGTTTCCCACTGCTTTCACGATCACTACGCTTTCAAAAAACCCTTCTTTTGCGCTCTATTCGATTCGATCCATTTTTTTCTTTGCTTTGGCAGCTATTTACTAATTAATTATTTTTCAATGCTGAGCTTAGAAGAGTACAAATCGAGAATAATTCATCTAGACCTTGAATATTATCGGATGGAAAGAATTCTACATAGTTTAGATAAAGTTCAATCGAAATTTTTCGCTTGAAAATCTTGCATTGATTTTGATGATCGTAGAATCATCAAAGGAATTCATCACAAGGACCGTTGTTTCGTAGCACAAAAGAAACACAGAGAAAATGTCAATGAAAGAATATTGATAACATAGTGATAATAATACTAGACGAAATTCATTGGAAAAAATATTCCAATCCAAAAGGGCGTAGTTTGTTTTCATCGAACAGTCATTAAGGATTTTCGATATCTCGAAACTTCAAGCTTTGATGATGGAACGACAACAGCTGTACGTTATCGTCTCCTCGTTTCTCGAATCATTTGAATCCAATGGGATCGGAATATATCTCATTTCGACCCCTCTAAATAATGGACTGATTTTAATTTTTATTCCGGCATGAAACATAATCAATAATAATCAGTATTTCCGAGATTAATATCCAAATTTTAATATCCGAAACGGAATAATCTTTAATGGTCTATCAATGAGTTTGGATCTTGATGATCAATCCAATCGATGATGATCAATTTAATGGACCTATCTCATTCTTCTTTCTTCTGACAGATATGATTAAATCTCGGTAGAAACATATACTTGAAACGTCGTCTCTTTTACCTGTTCAATTAACTAACGGAGAGATGATATAAAGACACTATTGATGACACTGAAGAAGAAAAGAGAAAAAAAAGTAATCGATAATTATCAAAGGTGCCTAACGCCTCTCTTTTTTGAAGAGCAATATCATTTAATATATTAGACGAGCCTTTTTCAAAATTTAGCCTATTTTGAGAACTGATCTCTGAAATGGTTTCTCTAGGAGTAAATGAAACTTGATCCAATATCCTCGAAAAAATGCATACACATGTTCCCATCTAGACAGATCAAAAAGGAAAGACAGAGAGAGAGAGAGAGAGAGAGAGAGAGAGAGAGAGAGAGAGAGAGAGAGAGAGAGAGAGAGAGAGAGAAAGGGAAGAGACCCGAAAAATGGATCCGACGTGAATATTAACCAGGGTAACCAACGGTTACTACCACAATCAAAGTTGATTTTAAAATAATCGCTAATGCTATAAAAAAGCAAAGATTTTTGCAGGGATATCAAAAATCAAAAGAAATGAAACGTGGAGAAGGTATATCACACCACCGTATCTCAATCATATAAATTTAGTCTTCATTGAGGTTACCATTAGGATTGGAGTGTTTGGATCAAATAATAACTACCAGAATAACCGCCACTTCGAATACCAAAATCTCAACCACCACCGTAATCTTCAAATTAGACCAAACCACGACGGATGAATTGAATAGCATTCTATGAGGAATATTCAATACGGAATCATTAACGAAGACTCTAAATGTAGTCGTTTAATAATATTCGACCAATGACAGTGTCACCATCACCATTGCTATCTTCCTCGTCCATAGGGACAATGGCTATGAGTAACGGATTAGCGGCAATTTTTTCAAAAAAAGTTTCTCTCCTTTTGCGGTCTCTCTCTGAATCATATTGGTCTTTGGGTTTTACTTGTGTCTCGCTTTCTAAGTGATTCTAGACCATAATCTATGAATCTTGGTCTTGGTGGAATCAAGTGATCTGAGGTTTCAGTAGACTAGAATTGAAGGAAATTCTATTGATGCTAGTTGCTCTCAAACGAAACCTCAAAAATCATTTGAAATCTCAAAACGATTCTTAATGGATAGATTAATATTTATTCATTGCTCATCAAATCAACGATTTTCTTAAAGATTAGCTTCAAAAGCTCCAATTTTTTTCTTCGGCAATAATTTATTTTCATGGAATTCATTGATTATTGTTGTGATAGTTATATTATTCGATTCTATTCCAGGGTCTATTTTGAGATTTTTTTCTTCTCTAATGATTATGAAAGATAAAAAATTCCTAAATCTTCTCACAGGTGATAATGAAGATTATCATAACGATTGCTGCCCTGATGAGTACATTTACGGCGCTAAAGAAAATGGCGATGACGACGATGAGAGCCATGATTCTCTTAAACTTGAAAATTGTAAACAAATCTACAATGATCATAATGATGAGCATCATCCTCGATCCATAATGAATCAACTTGATCAACAAGATTTTTTCGAAATGAATCGTTTCAAAATGATACGATTTCGATCACGAAAAATATGGAGATGGTTTATATGGTCATTCTCGATCATAATTCTAATGACATTATCGTTGAATAAATTCTACATCAATGATCAATTGAATCGTCTTGATGATGTTGATGATGATCGTTCAGCTCTCAACGATGCACATTCAACGGTGATGAATCTTCATCGATTGCGTCGATCGATCGGGAATCAATCAGTCGATTTCGACCCAAAATTTCCAAAAGATCTCTTTACCGAAGATCAACGTAGAAAAGGTGCCATTATTTTGCATATCTTCGGAATGATCTATATGTTTGTGGCACTAGCGATTGTTTGTGATGAGTTCTTTGTTCCATCATTGGATGTGATCACAGAGAAATTGATGATCAGCGATGATGTTGCCGGTGCGACATTCATGGTTTGTTGATTAATTTTTCTTTCCTCTTTCCTCTTCTATTCAAAGTTAACTCTTATTTGATCTCATCACTCTCATTAGCTTTTTTATGTTTAGATTTTAAATCGAAGTAATTCATATTAGAAGAGAGTCCCAGAGAGTTTGAGAGTTCGAGATCGGTAGAGGAAAATTGGAATTCAATAAGATTTACTACATTGAACATCTCATTGAAGCTCAGAATGGCTAATCATTCTCGCCATTCGATTACTTACATTCGATTGAGAAATGCGAATTCTGTGAGTACAGACAGAATTGTCTCAAGAAAAAAAATAGTGCGAGATGCAAATGACAAAGATTGACGACATTCGATATTATCGAACAGAAACCAAAGGTCAAGTCTGAATGAAATGCTAGGAATGCAATGAAAGCAATGGGCTCATTTTTAATTGCGTCTGTTTGTCCCTTTGGTTCATAATTTTTCTCCTTCCATCTTGATTTTTTCTTCACTCAATTATTTCTATTGTTTCTAATCTCTGCATATTCAGAAATTTTAAAACACAAAAAAATGAATTTATTCTTCTGCTAAAACCTTCTCTCTCTCTCTCTCTCTCTCTCTTTATCTCTTACTTTTTCAAAAAAAAAAACTTCATTTTGTCCATCGTTCATTACTTCATTGGTGGAATGTATTTACAATTCATTCAATTCTAATTAATGAAATCGTCTTTTTTCGTTTGGAAATAATCTTTCTGGTTTGCCTCCGAACGATGGGCTATGTTTGGCTGCTTGAGGGAGAGTAATGACGTTTTGGAATTTCATTAATTCGTTTTTTTTGTTCTCGATGCTGTTGTTAACAATACTGTTCATCTCCATCTTTATTCTATTTCTCGAACAACATGTTTCATTGTTGTTCTCTACCTTCTCGATACCTTTGGTCCATAAAAAATGTGATCGTATGTTTTTGCGATTTCGATGCGCGATAACGCCTGTCTTACAATAGGCAGCCGGTGGATCAGCTCCAGGTTAGTTATCATCTAATTCATTTGCTTTTACGACTATTCTGTCTTTTGCAAAAGACCCATACGTCTGAGAGCAATAGCAAGAAAGCTAGAGATCTTAATTCTTGAGATGAGAGCTATATTAATAGAACTAGAGAGAAAATTAATAGAACTTTTGTTCTCGGATCATTTAGATAATTTTATTGTCGATCTCATTTAACGAAATGGTATTCTTATAGGACCAAAGTTTCAAGAGCTGAAAAGCCAAATCCTATCCATCTAAGCTCTAGATTCTAGAGAATCAAATTGAAATTCAAATCAATTCTTTCCAGAGCTATGAGTAAATCATTTTTGTAGCTATCTAAAGGAATAAAGTTGCATTTTACAGCTTTATTTCTCTTTCTTTTTTCTCTCCGCTGGCCCAAACATATTGAAATCCATCAGAGAAATGAATCATCGATGATTCTGCTGCTTTTGATGATGATGATGAAAGCAACAATCATTATCCACTAACCCTTCAATTCCTCTAAATTTCTCTATGTTTTATATTCTTGTTCGGATAATTGTTATGATTTTTTTTCGCTTGCTTGCAATAATGATTAATAATGATTAAGTTCATCATCATCATTCATTCGTCCATTGAATTTTCTGTGTTTGAAAATCGGAAATCCAATGACTGTACCTTGACATGGGACAGTAGGAAATCAATCCAGTTTTTCTTTTTTTCTATTCTCTGCAATAGACGATGAAATTGAAATCCTCTTGAAGGAAATTTGAATGATTAGCTTCCGAGAGTAGCGATGAGTAGGACCATACACCACACGTACGACTTTGTTTCTTTCTTCTACGCTTTGTTTTCAAAAATTACTTTATTTTCATTCAAAACCGAAGTAGATCAGAGACAGAATTTTTGCCCCATTCTTTTGTTGCCTTCTTCAATCTTTAATCTAGATCTGACTTCTACTTTCAAACAGTCAACTAAGTTTTCTGTCAAATATATTACGCCAAGTTTTTTCTTATGAAAGTTTTAATAGTTTTAGTGATAGCCAAACACCGATGAAAATTTCGAGACTTTCGGTTGCCAAGTAAAATTGTCAATTAATTGTATCTCTAGATCGCCATAATTAGAGAAAAACGAATTTATTCGCAATTTCAATCACATTATAGAATAGAGTCATGGTGATGATGATGATGATGATGATGACCTTCAATCCATTAGAATTATGATGAAATGACCGCTTTTTATTCGAACAACTATACTCTTTATCTAATTTTCCAGAATTTTCTAGCCATTAAAAAGATAAAAAGTCGATTGAAAAAGATTGTAAATTTGATAAATCTCGCAACAATTTATTTCTCTTCTCTAGATTCGCAAACAATTCTCGACTCCTAGAATTCGATTAGTGAGACGACAACAAAAACTACAAAAAAAAAAAAAAAAGAAAAAAGATCCACACCGATCTAAATCGAATTTTGGATTCGAATATAATAAAATTCTTTACTTTTTCTCTCCTACGCTCGCAGCTAATCATTGATTATCTTTTTATGAGGCAATTCTTTTTCATTGTTGTTGTTGTTGTTGCTGTTGTAGCCCCTTGTCAGACTAATAATCTTCTGATCAAGAAAGGAGAAAGCTTTCAATTGGATAATGCAATCCAAAAATGAAACAAAAGACCAAAAAAAAAACGAAAACAATCGAATGTTTAATAATGGAATCTCTAATCTAAATGAGAATAATTAATCGACTTAAACTGAACCGAACATCCGAAAAGAGAAGTGTCTGATACAAATTGAAACTTTTCTACAGATCTGTTTTTGATTGAAATTTTAATCAATCAGATAAAAATTCAATTAGTTTTATTCTTTTGATGATTTTTTTTTTGATAATCACCCATCGATCCATAATCTTTTTGTCTCGTCGCTTTTTCGCTAGATTGCTCTATCATTTTAGGCTCTAGGACCTAGAAACTTTTGAATTTTTTCTTGATTTTCAAATAATCAAGACCATATGAAGATGACGGTCATCATCTTCTCTTCATAATAAATTTCAAATATTCCCAGGCAATCTCTAAATTTCTCTGTACCAATTACATTGATCCAATGTAAAGAAGAATACTCTTGTTTTAATCCCTAAGTATTAATTAAATCTTCTAGTCCCTAATCGAAACATCACTTACTTACCTCTTTTATTTCGTTCCACATTGATCGGCTAGAGTTAGTTCAATCGGTTTAGACATACGATAGTTCCACTTCTGTATTAGTCATTGCTTGTTTTGGGACGGCAATCAAAAACGAAGTAATTTGCAGTCACTAGATCTGTGGCAATGAAAATACTCAAATACCCGAATTTCAAGATAAATTAGAAACAGAGAATCAAGTAAATGAATGAAAATTCATCATTCATGTGATAAGATGCAAGAAACAAAAGAGAAAAGTATCGACTTGAAGTTGGAGAAGAGGAAGTTGATTATAGACCAGATTGAAATCAACCAAATAACCTTTTTTTTGCAATCGATCCAAAATAACCAGATTGATTCATTCCTTACATCAGAAACCTAGAGAAAAATCGAATCAGTAACAGATTTCATTGATTGGCGCTGATTGATTTCTGTATCTTTGATTTTCAGAATGATTTTTTTAGTATCTTTGATGTGTTAATGATTTTTTTAATTTGTTTCTTTATTTTCATATTAAATACCAATGAACGAATCAATCAAAATTCTACTTCTCTAATCTAAATCAATTGGAACACGGATGAATGTGAAACACCACGATGGATTCGAACGTTGGACCATTGCTGTTGGTGCTGTTGCTGTTGCCCAAAACAATCATACTCAAATATGAAAAAAATAAACAAAAAAAAAACAATTCAAATCAATGAATCGAAAACAAATTTGAATCGTATAGAATTATTCACATCAATTATTGGCGTTTTTATAAGTTTCGATGATGTCGGTATCGGTACGATTGTTGGATCAGCAGTGTTCAATATTTTGTTCGTACTCTCAATGTGTGCCATCTTCTCCAAGACCGTATTGGATCTCACTTGGTGGCCATTGTTCCGTGATGTCTCCTTCTATTCAATGATCTTAATCACATTGGTAATCTGTTTCAAGGATTCAACAATATTCTGGTTCGTTTTAGCTCACTCATTCTCTTTAATCAAATCGTTTTTCATCCGAGAGATATTTCGTTTCATTCTATAAATGATTCCATCATCATCGCTTGTAAAAAATCTGAAAGAAAAAATCAGCAAAAAAATCCTAGTGCAAATTTTCAATACAGCTTAGAAGAGATTCATTCACTTAGGCCTAGAAGAATAGAAAGATAGACCAGAATTAGGAATAGATGAAGAGGCTGTAGAGATACTCGAATGGAGAGAAAATCATCTCAGCAGGCGATATTAATTTGCTTTGAAGCATTTCTTTTGTTTTTGTCTTTCGTCTCTACTCTGAATCGTGAATCTTTTTTTTTGTTCTTTGTGAAATTTCTAATCATTTATCAATTGATATCAATCGAACTAATTTCTTTCTTTATGCGTTCTTTTCTTCACGGCTTTTTTCTCTCTTCGTCACTGATCTGATTCTGGTTTGCGATTTCGGTGTTCGTAATCGACTCGATTTCCTATCCGCCACCGCCACCGCCATCAAAATCATGTTTGGAAATTGTGTATTGCTAATGAAACAAAAAATTTAACCAAAAAAAAATCTAGGTACGAAGCATTGATCCTATTGATTTGGTATGCAACCTACGTCCTCTTCATGAAACATAATGAAACCATCGAGCAATTTGTTAAGAGGCTTATCAACAGAGCCAAAGTTAATAATAGAATGGATTCTTTGAGCAATGGTAACGTTGAGAATAGTAATAATAATAATAATCGAAGGAAAATCAACTTTAATAATTTTTTTTCCTTCTCTCAAATCATCAAAATCAAAGGTGATGTTCGAGCAGGAACACCTACATCAATCAGTAAAAAAGATTCCTTACCTTCGAATTACCAGGTAGATGTTATCGAATTGAAAATTGATTGCCAATTAGACTATGTTTCGAGAGAAAGAGAGAGAGAGAGAGAGAGAGAGAGAGAGAGAGAGAGAGAGAGAGAGAGAGAGAGCAGAATCCACAACCTTACTATAAGCTCGATCCTATCATCCCAACACCATCACAATCACTCTCTTACCTATATTGACGGAAAAAATACGGAAAACTAATTTACTCATTCAATCATCCATCATTTTGAATCATTTACATTTGATTTGATTCGATTGCATTTTCCCATTGATTGATTTCACTTTTTTTTTGGATAGCAATTCCTATCGCTGCAGTCTCTGCAGTTGTATGTCTGAGTTGGTGGCCATTTTACCGAAAATTATTTGGATTTGATTATCTTGCGAATCGAATCGCAAAAAATTCGATTGCTTCAATGAATTTGCAGGTTACGTAGACTAGGACTAGACCGGTTCAGTCATCCGCTTCTCTCGAATTGCTATCCAATGTGAAATCGTTGCTTTTTTGTTATTATTATCAATTTTTTTTTTGATTGATTGATTTGTCTGTGCAATTCATTACTTTTTTATTCGTCTGGATGCAGTACAAACGTAAATCATCTACACCGATTTTACATGGCGGAACAAAATTTCGACAAGGATTACTACAATTAATGATCCATTCTATCGATCCTCTATACGAGGAACCAGTGAATCTAGAGAGCGGTCAATTGGAGATGTCCAAAAATCATATACATCCACCAGGTGCACCTCATTGTCCGATCTGTGGCGAAAATAAGCACACAATCAAATTGGATACGAATCAAATATTTGATCGTTCTGAATTGGCACCCAAAAATAGAGCCACTCTAAACAGCATTCACAATGATATTAATAATAGTAATAGCATCAAGATGATCGAGAACAAGATGAATACCAATCATCCGATCAATAATCAACTGAAAATGGATTCAAATTTTGATCATCATAATCATTATGGAAATGAGGAGAATTCAAACACCATCGTCATCACCACAGCAGCAGTATCGGCGAATAATGATAATAATAATAATTCACAATGGTCTCGTCAGAATACGGTTGGTGGTAAATAAATTTGATGAAATTTTCATCCCGAAATTGACTAACATTATGAATTCTTTATGGTTTTTTCTCTCTCTCTCTCTCTCTCTCTCTCTCCCTCTCTTACAAACTTTTTCCCTTCTCGATAATGATGTTGCCAATGTCGATTTTTCCAATGATGATTTTATACTTTTTTCTTGGGAAAATTTTTACCAACGTCATCAACATCTTTTTCTCAATCTCAATCTTTTTGTTGATGATGCCGATGATGATGATGATGCTGATGATCAAAACATGATCAAATGGAATCAAGATTCAGGAAACAGTTGCCGAACCATTAGATGTTTCTTGGCCTAAAACATTTCGTGAGCGAATGACTTATTTTCTTCTAGCACCAATCATAATTCCTTTGTGGTTAACGCTGCCCGATGTTCGAAGGCCTGTAAGATTTTTTAGTTTATTTTATTTATATTTTCATATTTTCATTTTGGTTTCATTTTCGCTCTCGCTTCATGACCAAACTTTCCAATTCTTGTCTTTGATAATTAAGTTTTTGTTTTTTCTCCCCTCTTTGGTTCCCTTTTCTACTGTTCTTTTGATTAATATTTTTTTTCTTTTTTTCTTGATTTCGAAACGAAATATTCTTCATCACGATCCGAAATTATCTTTCATCTGATACGCTTTTTCGAATGATTTTAAATTGCCTCATTCATTCCATTTTTTCTGCATCTTTAATCTTTTCGTTCTTCTATGTCTCATGTGGTTGTTGCTGTGGCTGCTATCCTTGTGATTTCTTATTTTCTTCTCGATTCATTTTACTTTGGGCGACAAGGATAAACGAAATTGGTTCGTTGTGACATTTCTAGGATCGATCTGTTGGATCGGACTCTATTCTTATTTCATGGTCTGGTGGGCCACCCTAGTCGGTGAAACATTCAGAGTACCATCTGAGATTATGGGATTGACATTTTTAGCTGCTGGAACCTCGATTCCAGATCTAATTACATCGGTTTTGGTCGCACGAAAAGGTCTCGGTGATATGGCTGTCTCTAGCTCAATCGGTAGCAATATATTTGATGTCGCTGTCGGGTTAGTGATCCGTTGTGATCCATTGGAATTTTTTAATTAACATCAATTAATTTGGTTTTATTTTTTTCTCCCGAATATTCTTCGGCTCATTCTGTGATGAAAATTTCTTCTCTCTAGATTACCTTTTCCATGGCTTATCTATACGCTATTGTTCGGCAATGTACCAGTCAATTCATCCGGAATGATTTGTTCAGTGATGCTTCTGTTTTTGATGCTTCTCTTTGTGATTGTTACAATTGCACTTTTCAAATGGCGTTTGAATATCGGGATGGCTATCGCAATGTTTGCGTTGTATTTTTTCTTCATCGCTAGCTCATTGCTTTTGGAGAGAGAAATCATCAAATGTTCATCAGTAATAAATGCTTTCAATATATTCTAGCTCTAGATAGGAGAAAATCATTATTATTTTCAACGATAAATTATTATTTTTCTAATTCAATCACTTGAAAAAGTCCTCATCGGATTCTAATAACATTCCTGTAATGATCACAGTATCATCGAAATTCTTTTAATCAATCAATCCAAATTGATTCAATTGTTCGAACGAAAAATTTTTTCGGAAGTTTTGAGAAGAAAATTTAAATTAATTCCAAACAGAAATTTTCCTCTATCCAATTTATTGAGCTGAAGAGGAAGCGCAAAACTGAATTTGTTCGCTTTTTGGAAGTTTTTGTTTCATTATCGAATCGATTCGATCTGATTTCTTCAGTTGAATTTAACTCTTAAAAAATACGTCAAACAATTTGTTTTCTGTCTCAAATTATAGTCCGATTGATGAGGAAACTGATTTTGATTGATGTTCTATTTTTGTGTTCTATTCGATTTATTATTTATTTGTTTCTTTTTACTTCTCGCTCTCTCTCTCTCCCCAACTAGATCTCTTTTGCTGATTGTTTCAATGATTATTACTATTATTATTATTATTGCTATTATGATCTTCTCTGAGGCATCATATATTTTTTTGTTCGATTGATTGAATCGAATCAGACTGATCTAGCAGTGCCAATAATAATAAGTCAAATGATTTTGATTCTCTCTCTCTCTCTTCTAATATTTTGTCTATTTTGTTTTGGACTTAATAGAGAGATAATTCTCGATTCAATAGATTTTTGATTGGCGTATGCAGTGAATTTAGGCTTCGAAATAGAAGATGTTATCTTTTTTCCATAAATCACCAAAAAAATATATTATATGAGAATCAACGAAGCGGACCTCAGTTTGAGGTAATCGAGAATAACATTACGCATTCAAAATGAATTTATCTATACTTTTCTTACTCCTTACATTTTCAATAATACATCGATTTCATAGCCATTAATCCATGTCTTTCTGATTAGATTCTTTCGATAGAACAGATAGCATCGAATGTTTAATTCATTACTAGTTAAGTGATCTGAAGAGAGCTTTCCAAGTAAACTTCTCTGTATAAATTAATTAAAAATTAAAAAAAAAAGTTTTTTATATTGAAATTATTTTTGATTTTATTTTTGAATTTGGTTTTTGAAAAATGAAAATATTAAATTTGTTTTTGGATGTTTTTACAAGAAAAATTGAATAGCGATGCTTGAGATGATTATAAACCTAAGATTTGAACAAGAAAAAAATAAAAAAAAATTACTCAAATCAAATTTATATTAATGAAAAAATATCATTGATCTCAATTGTTTTGTTTCTCTCAGCGAAGAGTCTCAGTTTTGATAATCCATCTTTTTTTTTTAATTTTTGATCCATTTTAAATTCTTTCAAGCTTTTGAAATTTTCAATTTCAATATTGCACAACAGAGAAAAGAACATCGAAAATTATGCTTTTGTTGACGGGTCACGATAAGGTATTTGTGCTAGTGTTGTCGATTGACGATAACAATGGAGATATTCATAGAGCGATGAGGATTATGAAGGATGAGATGAGAGCCTTTTTCTGAGATGTGAAATTGGGCAAATCAATAGAGAAATGTATTGAATGGCAAAGATGTGGAATCAAAATAAAATTAAAATTAGAGAAAAGAGACGAAAATATAAGAAATCATCAATAGATTCGAGATGAACGGAAATCAAGATGAGATGGATCAGTGTGTAGCAAATGAGAGAAAGAAAGAAAACGAAAGAAACCAATATATTCACAGAGAGAGATGGAATCAAATATTCCAGTCATGAATTTTTTCGCCAAGAATTTTGGTCTAGAATCCGAAAAAAAAATGAGCATGGAATTAATAACAGCGAAATAGCGTAAAAGTGATGGAGAGAAAAATAACAACAAATAAATATGAAAAAAGTAACAAATTGAAAAATTATTTTTCTTATTGTAGTCTTAGTGTTTCTTGTTATAGTCGTTTTTTTGCGAAAAATTCTATCAGATAACTTTGCGGTGAATAAACGAAACCAAAATCAATGAAAGAGATCAACATGTGAGAATGATTCGGAGAGAAAGAGAGATCCGAAATCAAACAAAATATTCAAACAAATATAATTATTCACAAGACAATAACAATAATGTCAATTATTATTCTTATTTACAAATTCATAGATTTTTACGATTTTTGTTTTGGATGATTGATTATGTTTGATTAATTTATTTTCGCTCGTATTTAGTGTAGATCTGTCTTCTGTCGAAAGAGTGTCTGTCTTCAAAAAAAAAACTTGAAAGTTCAAAATTATCGAGATAGCATTAGTCGTCTTTTCATTCGTTTCAAATTTAATTATTATGTTGATAATAACAAACAATAATAACAATAATAGTAATACATCATTCAGTTTGCAACTGTATTTACAAATAACAAAAAATAAATTCTATCAAAATGTTGGAATGAGATTCCTCTGGTCGTTTTGGCTCCCGTTCCGAATCCGCATTAGAAGAGAGACTGAGCGAGGAGAAAATTAAAGAGAGAGAGAGAGAGGAAGCTGTCAAAAGTCTGAAAACAACGAGAGTTTGATCGGATAGGAAGAGTTCCACCGACACACTTATTCATTATTATTATTATTATCACTCAATCGATTTATATTTGGTAAAATCATCTCTCATTCTCTCCGATATTGAATCATCTCTTTGCCCTCAAAAAATTCCTTTCCAATCTTAATTTTTCTTTTTTCCCAAACTTTGTTTAACAAATTTCATTCAAGTCTTCTTTGGTAGCCATTTCAAATTCTATTTCATTTGAATCGATTCATTTTCTTCTACTGGGTGTTTGTTTTTCTTTTCCGATTTTCGTTACTTTTTTCCGGAATTCTCCATTAGCTAGGTGTTGCTGCCATGAAAAGAATAGTAAGAATGGTGTTGATGTTGATGACCGTAATAGTAATTGCAATAATAATAATAGAATAAGGCATTTAATGAGGCAATCATCATTTCCGAACGATAATAGCCATTATTCAATCGATTTGTTGTTGATGCTGCACGATTGCTACCGTATTCTCGGCTGTTTTATTTTGTTTTCCATCCGAATAGCAATAATGAAAGATATATTTTTCATTATCGTCCCACCAATAAGAAATTGGAGAAATGAATACAGAGGAGAAGGAGAAGGAGAAGGAGAGATAAAGAGAGAAAAAGAAATAAATTGGTAAATTTTGCAAAACAGCACCGAAACGGCAGAGAATAATATTTTAAAGTGAAAAAAACTTCGACTAAGCAGTAAATGAGAAATAACTTCGAAAAAAGTTGTGAAGAAAAAAAATAACAACGACAGCTATAGTGATGGCCGTGGAAAGCGAAGAGAAGACAAGAACCCACCGACAACAGACAATCAAACATTCAAACAAACAAAAATAAAATCGAATCAAAATGGCTTAATATCGATGCTGAGGGAAACGAAACACAAGCGAACATGGCTATACCAATGAATAGCTTTCTCCGATGAATTTAGCCCTAGAATAACAGAGAGGAAGAAAATGATCGCACTCATTCTGAGTTATGCTGTGTTTGGTTTTCTAGACAAACCCAATAGCAAAGAGAATGAAAAAATGTGAAGTAATTGATTGCATCGCCAATATTCACAAATATTCGCTCTTTCTCTCTCTAGGACCGATTTCGACTGAAATTACAAAAAAAAACTCAGTGCAAAAATGAAAAATGTAACGAATCGAGAAGACGATGTTTTTGTGAAGCGAAGAGAGCAGAGAGGTATCAATGGTTGGTCATTCTTACAGAGACATTTTTTGCTCGAAAGAGAAAGAGAGAAAAAAAAATTGAAACACTTTTCATTCAAAATCTAATCTAGATGAAAATTAAATTTGGGATTGGAGAAAAAAAAAATGCTCTTTCTGTTCTTTTTCAAGTGAATGTGTTTGTGTATGCAATTCTTCGACTTTCTTGGTTAGATAGAAGCTGAAGCTACAATGTGCATATCGCTACATTGAGAGAGAATGAAATCTAGAACGAAACAAAAATCAATCAAATTGAATATACCTAGCACTTCGTTTGCCGTGTTGAATCGAAGCAGCTGGATTGGCATTGTTCTGAATATGTACAGCAATATGGGCAGCTTCGGCATTCGATGGTGTACAGCTATAGTTTCCCGAGTCATTAATTTGAGCCTTTTGGATCATCAATTTCGAAACAGTTTGTTTAGCTTTTTCCGTATGTACTTTAATGCCACGAGGTGATCCATAGTTGATTACCTTTCAGTTTTGGGCAAATAAATACAGAGATTGGAGAGATAGAGATGGAAAGGAAAAAATAAGAAGAAATTCAATCAATTTGAAGTAATGGATACCATAATCATAATTCATTTATAATGATTTCAGGATTGTTACAAACAAAAAAAAAATAAATTACAGATGCGAAAATTGAAAACGGTCGAAAACGAGAACAAGAAGGGGAGGATTTTGATTAAGTTTCATATATTTTCTTTCACATCTAATATAATATTGGTTCAAGGAACATTCGTTTGGGTGGCATTCAATAGAGAAGTTTGGAATTTAGAGATCAGGCAAACCTTACCTGTCCATTGTGATACCAAAAAATGTAATCAGGTGGTTCCGGACTATCTCTGACCACACAGGTTAGATTCAATATTGAACCACTACTCAGGTAAAGTGTAGGACCTTCGATAATTTTGGCTTTGGAAACTAAAAGCAGAGAAAGTAATAAGCAATGAAATAACCATTTAAAATACGATGATCAGAAAAACAAGATTTTCTAAGAGAATGGAGGCAATAATGTGAAAATTTATTGATAAATTGATAGAGAATCAGATTATGTGAAAAAGACACCTACCGACGACATTTAATTGAATGAAAAGACTCATTTTTGGCATCGTTGAGATCTGATTGATGTTCCATTTTTTCAGTTCGAAATCCATAAAAAATCAGATCAATGAATACAGAGAGGGGAAAAATCAACAAAAATCGATTGATCAGTCAACGTAAGGCGAAAAATTGTTCAAATACCTGGCATTCATAAATTCCAGCGTCTTTTTTCGTTGGATAATCAATCATCAGTGACCAATCATCGGAATTTTCAATATGAATTACTTTGAAACGTTGATCTGAGGTATACGTTAATGTCCCAACTGTTATCGAGAGAACCAAGAGGAGAGTTTATTCGTAGTATCGATGATCATTACGATTGATGGAGATCGAAATGAGAATGTTTATAAATCAATCGGTTTAGAATGCAAGAGATATTCCAAGTGGAACGAGAGTGAGAAAAGTGAACGAAAAAATGCACTATTAGAAATTGGGTTTTGGCATTTTATTTTTTATTCTCGAAAATCAAATGCTTCAACCAATCGAAGTATCAATGGAGATAAATAAGAAAAATTATGCATCAAATAAAATTTGGCGAGGGAAAAAAGTAAACTATAAACTAGGATATGGGAACTATAAAATTGAGATAAAATGAAACTGGAACTAAAGTGAAACGAAAAAGTTCTTATTTCTTTCGTTTGTCTTTGCAACAATTTTTTTTTCAAATCATTTATAATTCCGGAGAGAGAGAGAGTGAGAAATGCTACATAGATTCATTTCATTACCAGTCAATATTTGCACGTCTTGACGTCGAATCCAAGAGAGCTATGGAATGTTGTTTTATTTCGGTTCAGATTTGAACAGAGTCAGTGAAAAAGAGAGAAATAAGTTTCGAAAGTAAAGATTCCGTTTGACAGTTGAAAGATCATTTTTCAATCCGTGAATCGTTTATTTTTTCAGTTTCGTTTATTTGTGTGGCATTCAAACACAGTAATAATCATTTGAAAATTTCATCATCACCCGAAACGGTTCCCAATGGTTCAATTTTTTTTTCAATTCATTCGGCAATGATATTTTGATTTTGATTTCATCAGATTTTTTGGATCATGTTTTTAGTTATACCCGAAACAGTTGGTTGTCAAAGTTGCGATGTGGACGAAAAAAATAATAAGAAAAAAACAAGAGAAAAAGGTTAGCATTCGGATCCGGCATCGATATCAATGAATAAGTGGGTGAGGGGGTGAGGAGAGAAGCAAAAATTTAAATTTATTAGGTGTTTGTCCTTTCCAGAGCCTTTTCTTCTGGATAGGTTTACTTACAGTTCTATTTACTAGCTGTTTAACTCTACATGGTAAATGTACAAATCTAGACCCTTCCGATATCGTTACATTGGTGGAAATCGATTCGGTATCGAAATACGGTGATGCTAGCTTATGAGTCAAACCTAAACCATTCGATAGCAATGATGATGATGATGATCCAAGACCAGAGGAGAGACCACCGAAAAATTGTAGGCCACGTTCACGTTCCTCTGATGAGGACATAAATTCTTCGGAGAACGATCGTACGAAACGAATTTTGGCTAACTTAGCATTCGTTATCGAGATGGGATTATCGACATTATCGTCATCAATAAAATGATAATTTTGTTGCTGTATGGTGGATGTCAACGAAGCGGGAGCAAATGATGGAGATGATAATGACAACGATAATGGCCTAGATCGAATTTTTGTTTTATGCTGCTGTTGAAATGGAGACTTCTCCAAATTTAATGATGATCCCGACGGTTTCATCGATAGTCTTGATTCATGATAATGGCCATATTGTTGTTGTTTTTTATTCAACAAAATCGAATCACCTAAGAAAAGAGTAGAGAATAACGATTGAGTTTGTTGTTAGAGAGGTAACGATTCATAGCGAAAAGATATTGAATTAATATTTGATTAACAATCAAATTATCTGATTTGTATTGTAAATTTTCTCCTATCGCTAGGTATCGGATAAATTGATTGATAGAAAATTCGATCTATGCTACTGCAGCTTTGTCTTCTGTTTCACTCTACATTAAAATAAATAAATTGATAAATTCATTACTCTTCTTATTGATTGTTGTCTTGACATAAGTTTTCGTTAAGATTGTTTTCAGTGATGTTTAGTTTAGCTTTCTTTCAGTGTTTATTTTATCGCTAGAGTAGCAATTTAGCAATTCAAAAAAAGTTCACCATAATTCACAGTGAAAAAGAAAAAGAATAATCGATTCTCTCTCTCTCTCTCTCTCTCTCTATCGTTAAAAGTTGGACGAAACTGATATTATTGAGGACTTAACTGGGAGAATGCTATCTCATTAAATAGAGTTTTTAAAAGTTTCGAAAATTACATCAAATCTCAATGTGATTGTTGGCAACGAGTTGGCCGGTTTTGGCGAAATGTTTTTTTTTTGGTTTTGGAGAAGAATGAAAATAATCATCAATAACTAGATCTAGGTCTTCTAGAAAAAGTCTTCAACAAGAAAAGCTTTGGAAAATTTTTGTTCGTTCGAGAATTTATGAGATTTTTTTTTGCCATCTCTATAATTAAAAAAATTGCGGAGCTAAATCGGTCTTCCAATTTAATTCTGGTACCAATTTGAATAAAGTTTCTCGCACACCCACATTCACAATCTGACAATCATATTTGATAATTAGAAAAAAAATGAACCGATTTATTCTGATTAATTCAAAGGCCTGAAATTGAGGGCGAGAATTTCGAGGAAGAAAACAAAAAGGAGAAAAAAAAAAGAATTTAAAATACTCAATAAATAAACTAGGAAGAATAGATTTGTAGAGTTTCAAAAAGTTTTAGTTGAAGCTAACAAATGAAGCAGAGCTCTAAGAAAAATAAGGATTCTTGAGAGCGAATCTTTTCCGCATCGTAAAATATATCAGGGCGGAAGAGAGTAGTAAGAAATGAACAATAAACACACCATATACAAGTGGTTAAAGAGTAGAATAATAATAATCCAGAAGAGCTATAAGAAAATTTGGATCGATTCACTAGACAAAGAGACAGATTTTTGTGAACAGAGAACTATAATAAATGACTTTCTTCTTAGAATAAAACTAATATTCTTTCTCGATTTGAATTTTCCATTTTTTGTTGTTTTGGTGGTGGGAAATTTGAACGTTGCTGAATTTAACGTTACTATCCTTACGGATTGGTCTTTTTTTTGATGGGTTATCCGATTCCGTAAAGAAATCGGTATTATAATCAGAAAAATTAATAAAAATTGAATAAATTTTGATATCAAAAAAAAAAAAAAAACAGTAAAACAGTTTCTCATATTCAAGTATTTTCTAGCCGATTAGATTTATGAATTTTGATTGTCGATCGAAAGAAGAATAGAATGAAAAAATTTTAAAAATTAATTTATGATAAACTTGAAATGAAAGAAAACTTCACTGTCTAAACTCTTCTATTTTTTGTTATTATATTTTTCGCATTGAATTAAAAGAGATTTCTGAGAAGAATTTTGTGCTAGAAATTTGTTTTAGAATAGATTTTATCTTCTACTAGCGATCTCTAATTATATAGCGATGGTTTATCATTCATCATATTAATTTATCGATTCAGATATGCCACCATTTAATGGCGGGTAGAGAAGAAAAGAATGGAAGGATTGTATGGAGATTAGACGAGAGAATTGTTCTCTGCTCCAGGTTTGGATATGATCGAGAAGCAATAAATATGCATCTCTATGAATCATTTTCTCAACACTGATCACTGATTTCCCAATTTCCCAAACACTAGCATCATCATCAGCCTCAACATCATATTCTCTAGGAAAAACAATAAATTATTCTGAATATAATCTGCGATTTTTCATTCCCAGTGATCATTGGGTTGGATCGATGGTTCATTCTGACAAGAGAATAGAGAATGGAAAGTTTCTTGTATGGACACAAAGTTTTTCACTCTTCTTTCACTCTTCTTCTTGAAGCTTCTTTAATCCTTTCACAAATATTCATTTTGGAGTTAGCTGAGAATGAAAGATAGAGACCATATCGAATCAAACAGAAAAGAGAAAAATTTAATGGATTGTTTCAGCGATTTTGATCGTAGAGCGAAAGATAAAAAATCGCCATTCTATGTGAATTTTTATTGATCTGGAACAAATTTCTCAACAAGGAAGAAAGAGAAAAAAAAATACGTCTGCCTTGTTTCGGTGGAGGTAAAAACAAATTTCAATGAAACCGACAATGTAATGATGATCAATTACTATTATTCTTTTTACTATCTGTGGAACATAAATTTTTTACTGCTGGATTTTTAGAAAATATTTTTCAAAATCAATCAAACAATCATTAATTGAATATTGGATGAAGTCTGTAGATAACAGGACAAAGTGGTTTTCTCCAAGTGGTTCCAGTCCCTTCATATTAAAATCAGTGCCAAAAGCGCCCTCTATTACTAGAGTTAGGACAGCTCTGCTTTAGATTCTATGAAGAAAAACCTTTACAGAGAAAATTCAATCATATTCCTAGCTTGTGGATTGGTGGATATGATGACTTTCAAGAGAGGCACAATTTTTTCTCAAAACCTAAATTCTCGATCCTCAACATCGATTTCAAAGATCATGGATGCAGAATTGTATCGCATTTTTCCTCCTTTAGTTCCATAAATGAATGTTTGTTGAAATTTTTTTCTCTCGCAAATTTTTTCCACACAATTTGATTTTAGGTTTGATTATAGGCCACAGTTTTCACATTCAGTTTTCACAGGCCACAATCAGATCATTAACAATTCTCTAGTCCTTCATCTATTTTGATGATTGATTTCTCTACTGGGTAGCGGACAAAATCATCACTCCAGATATTTTCAGAATCCATTGTGATTTGGCTCGATCACGTTCCGAAGACGTCATCATCATCATCATCATCATCATGATTGAGAAATCCTTCTATTCGAAGTCAAAATTGACTTATCAAATATTATTTGTTTGATTGTTTAGAAATGAAAACAATGATAATAATAATAGAAATAATCCCCTCAGGAAAAATTGGCTATTGAAATTCGGTTTTATTCATTCGCATTCTTCGACAAAGGTCTGATTCGTCAGCCACACATCAAAATAAACAAACTCACAGACACACGCCAATGCCAATGCTAGAGAAATATTATTTTTCTTTCTGGCAATGGAGCCAAACAAAAACAGAAAATAGTCCGAGAATTTTTTTTTCGTTTTCTTCCTGGACTGCTATGATCGATAAAGAAATCCATCGAAGATAGAAGGTCGAAGACAGCCATTGAGAAGAAAAGAAGGAGGAGAAGAGAAATGTTGCTGCTGTTGCTGTAGATGGTCAAAGGATTCTCTGTCCAAATATTTTCCCATACAACTTCTTATATCGCATCCTCTTTTCGTTCTCCATTTCGTGCTTCGAGGATAGAAAAAATGCATTCGATTCATCGGGATCGAATATGGATGATTAATTATTCATTCAAATTATTTCTTGATCCTCAAAACAATCATAATGATTGTTGACCATGCAATACTCGTTGCAAATGTAAATAAGCGAATAGAGAACAAAGTGGTCAATGGTGTATTGAATTATCATCATCACCATCATCATTATCGGTTTCTGAATCGATTTCGATCCAAAAGAAAACGATTCATTATTATTATTATTAATGATTTTTCCTTCTTTTCATTTCTATCCTTCTTGTTCGCTATACTTTTTTTAATCGCAACAAAATCCAAACATAAGCAACAAACAAGGAATGGATCGAAACGGAATACATACGAATAGAATAGTCCCAAGGACTATATTCTTCACATCAATTGTTCGATCGGATATGTATTATGTTTACGTTCATTCTAGTGCTCCATTTTGGAACTTTAATCCTAAGAATCCATCTCTTGTTCTTTTTCTCTCTATCTCTCTCTCTCTTTCTTTACAAGCGATTTCTTAATAAACCAAGGATGAGAATAAAAAAATACAGCATTCATCCATTTTGTTTGTATCAAACGTTGGACATAGAATCGACAATAATAACAATGAACCAAAATCATCATCTCTTCCTTAATTTTCTCCAATAGTTCTTGCTTGTTCGATGATAGATGAGAATATTGTCCATTATTCATCGGACCGAACAAACTAAAGAATTCGAATCACAGAACGTAGAAAGACATAGCCATACTAATTATATTGGTTGAATATAATCTAGAGGAAAAAATGGACATTGACATGGAACGAGGGAAAACGTAGATGTTGATGATGGCTGCACAATGATACGAGAAAAATAATGATCTATCTCTGTTTCACTACATATCTCTTATCTATCTCTAATCTGGAGAAGTTTTGTTTTGGTTTTTAAAAACATAGATTGTATCGCTGATGAAACAGAGAGAAACCGCGCGATAACCGAAGCAAAACTAAAACCAAAAGGAACAATAAGAGTGCAGCAACCCGAAACCAGAATATGATAAGACAGAAACAGCAACCCAAAACACAAATCAGCACACAGACACAAACACACACACACAGATAGAATCACTACAATTCTAATATTAATAATTTGGTTTTTCTTCAAACGTAAAAGATAGCAGAAGATGAATGAATGGATGAATAGATGGATGGATAGATTTGAGTCTTAAGACCACAAAAAGTGCTGCTCTCTCTCTCTCTCTCTCTCTCCCTGCAATATCGGTGATTGCGATCAGAATTTAGACGAATCAAACAATGCAAGGGTTACCTTTGACAATACACTTCGAATGCAACCCAAAACTAAAACGTGAAATTCGATCATTCATTATATTTTGGACTATTATAATTATTTCATTATTTTATTATCGAATTCATACAACGCTGATTAATAAAAAATCTTTTGGCTTGAATTTAGGTGCAAAGCGAGTGAGCGAAAAGTAGCGTTAGCTAATAATCATCAGTCATCAGTTATACGATTTTAATTCAACTGCCAACAAATGAAGAAAAAGATCGTTGAGAAACATTTGTTTCATCATAGACATCACGACCATTTTCCTGGTTTTGAATCATTTGGATAGACAACTGACAAACACCGACATAAATCAAACAAACTTAATCATTTCTGTAGTTTTGTTTCTCGTTTCAAAAATGAGACTAAAAAAACATTTCATTCAGGCCATAAAAATATAGTGATAATAACTAAAGTAGAATTAACTGAAAACAAAATAGACCTAGCGAATACACGTTTATGCACTACATTACGAACCAAAGAGAAAATCAGTAAAATCAGTGGTAAGTAGAATATACTAGAGAAGTAAGAAAGAGAGTCAAATTATTTCTCTGATCTTCAGAATTTTCTGTAGAGAAAGACTTGAATGATGGAATGGATTAATTGTATACAATTTCCAAAAGAGAAATCCAGAAGAACGATCCAAATGAATTCAATTTTGAATGGACACAAAATCAAAAGATGGACTATGGCGATTGTTATGAGAAAATAAGTAAAGAATAACAACACTAACAATGTTGAAGATGATTGACAAGTCTATTAGCGAGGTATCAATGGCTTGATTCCATTGCTTTTTTTCATTTCCTCCTTTCATATGATCAAAATTTAAAATTCAATCAACAAATGTTTGAAAAATTTTAATCTCATTAATTACCGAGGATTTAGTATCCGCTCCCATTTCCAACCTCCAGTGCCCGTTAGGATTATAATTTTCGGAACAAATCAGAGGACGGACATCAACAAATCTTTGTCTCGATTTCATTTCAGCGAAGAGAAAAAGAAATGAGCTTTTTAATTAACTATTTCTATGACTTTATCAAGATTGAGATGGACGACCGAAAAGTGCAAGGAAAATGTTCCGATCTCGATTACTAGCTTCAAAGATCGAATGATTTTAGGAGATAAATCGGTCATATTTATGATAGTTTCCAAAAATTTATTAAATTACGGAAATAAGAATCTCAAAAAATTACAGAATCGACTTTTGATTCTCTCAATAAATCTTCATCCTCATCGTCGTCGTTGTAGCAGAATCATTGATTTACACTTCAAAGATATCAAATTGTCTACTGGAATCCAAACTGAGCGAAACTCAAAGTTTTGACATTTTCAATTGTAAAAGAAATTTCGAATTGACCTGACACAAGTCCATGGAAAATATGAAAAAATTGCTTTTCGATTCGATGCAATATATTTGGTCGGGCACTATCCAAACCTAACCCACAGCACAATATCAAAAGCTGCTATGGCTATATTAATGGTAATAATAATTTTAATGATTGTATCATATCTTCTTTCTCTCTATATATGCTGCCGAAATTAAGAAGTAAACGAAGTTAAGATGGAGAGTCCAATCGAATAGAGATTGAGAGTGAATGGAGAAGATGAGATCGAAAACGATCGAGGCCATTCATTGTGTAACGTAAACAAACAAAGCAAATTATTTCACTTCCACTTTTGAAGTGTTCGGTGATCTAATTAACAGACCAGAGAGATAATAGTAAGATGATGATGTGAAAAAGAGCTTATGAGGAAGACCAAGAAAAAATAACAGAGCAAGAAGATTTTGAGTTTTGAATCGAGAAACAAATAATGATTGGATTGGATGATGTAATAAGAATCCATAATCTATGGCTTCAAAGAAAGAGAGACCTGTTTCGGACCTTATGATTCTCTTATCTTCTATTCTCTGGTTTTTTCTTTTATCATTTTGTTTACGTATACTCGAGATGGGATATTTTCTATGAAGAGTGCCGAACATAGAGTATAATAGACCAAACACCAAGTGAAATAATTACATGGGAAAAATTGAAAGTAGTAATCAAACAATGCTTTTTATCAATTATTGATTCATTCTTTATTTTTATGGTACCGAAAGCTTATTTGGAAAGCAAAAAGTGAGATCGAAGAACAGACAAGAAACTAAACTATCTTCAAACAGAATTGAACAAAAATAGCATTCTAAGATTTTAGACTCTCTTTCTTTCTCTCTTCGACATTGTTTTGTTTAAAATTCAGCTGAATAGGAATCTTGGCCCATCATTTACATCCTTTAACATCATCATCATCATCATCACCATCATCGTAATTATTATTATTATTATTTCAATTACATAGCGATGATTATGTTTAAATTAGATGGATTCTATACGATTGAGAATACAACAATCGAATTGAAGTTGATTGAAATCAAATTTCCGCTGAATGAAAATTGACTGATTACTTGTTTGTCTGGTGAAGAGAGAGAGAGAGAGAGAGATAGAAGTATAGCACAATACTAGTATATGTCTTCAATCAATAAATGTTTTCGAAAGGGCTACAATTCATTCAAATGATTCAACAGAGCGAAGGAAAAAAACTCTTCGAAAAAATTTGAAGATTGCTGTGTGTTGAAGTCTACATTACTTTTTTTTCTCGCAACAAATTCTAAATCCAACCCAAATTCTATCCAATCAAATTGTTCAGTTTCGAATCGAACATTCGATCACAAAAATTTCATTCACCTAGTGAATTTATCAAAAATTAATCAAGATTATCATCACTATGATAGTATGATCCATCATCTAGTGTACAGTACGTGATTACGTGAAGATGATTCAGCGAACGAAACTAGGAACGAAATAGAAGAATAGGTAATAGTTCTAATTTAATGGAATCTAGATTGAGAACAGTAACATTTCGACGTTGAACTAGATGATGTTGTATTCTCTTAGGATCTAAATCCAAACACCACTGCTGTTATATCCCATGCTAGTTTCGCTGTCTGGCTTCTCTGAAATTCGATTCGATTCTTGTGGAAGTGTGTGTGTGTGTGATCCTAACGATGTGTGAAATTTTGTCTTTTCTGTTTGTTGCGATACGAGACTAAATTTTTTTTTCGCTTTTCTTATCACTGAGATTATGAAATAGATAGAGATTTTTTCTCTCGAAAAAAATTAACTTAATGATAAAATTTTCAATTCTGATCAGAGGCAATACTATTTGATGGGAATGATTCGAAATAGAACCTACACTAATTAGATCTATTAGGAAATTTAGTTGCTACCAAAAAAAATCCATTAGACAGCTTTGAAACTGAAAAGCTAGAAGGAAACATAGAGAGAGAGAGAGAGAGAGAGAGAGAGAGAGAGAGAGAGAGAGCAGATTTTTTAGGTAAAACTGATTCGTATTCAATTTCGGTGCGTTCGAAACTAAACGACAAAAATGTAATCGACAATTTACCAGAATCGACTCAAAAAACAATTTAAATTTAATTCCATTCAAAAAAAAATAACATTCCAAAATGAAAATAGTATTTGTGGGGCTTCATAAAGATAGAATTTTTGAGAAAAAAAGTTTGCCCTTTAAAAGCGAAGAAATGGAACGAGATTCAAGAAACTAAACGGATGCAGACCGAAGAAGAAGATTAGGTAAAATAGCCTTTTTTTGCAACTCTACTCTCTTCGCATATAACTCAAACTTAGTTTATTGTGAATTCATTGCAACACAAACACTCACGTCGGGATGAGAGAGAGAGAGAGAGAGGAAGAAATCACTTAGTTTAATAACATTTTTGTTTTGTAAATTCTAGAATTGCACAAACTGAATTGATTTCTCTCTCAATTGCGATCCTCACAGATTTAACCTAACATTAGCTAGCTTGATTCTCATTTTTGAAATTCCATCCGATTTGTTGTTGATTGTTACGCTGGTAAGCTAGTGAGACACATTTTAAACAAGGTACAGGAATTTTTTTGCACTCTGGATTTGATCAGTGATATTGTTTCTGTTGTTGTTGATGATGATGGGCTGATGGGCTGATGGACGAGTTAGATATTTTTCTCTTCATTCCATCATTGTCGACGATGAGATTGGAATAAATCGTTCGATCCAGACTATATTTCGATTGCATCAATGATTCGGAGGATGATGATGATGATGATGGTGGTGGTGGTGGTCTACTTAATTTTCAACAAAACTTTTATTCTTTCAGAAAAAGTATTAAAAAAATGCAGTCTTCTCTGTCGCGCTTTTCCGACACTCAAACTTGAGAGCTTAAGAGAGTGAAACGACCCAAAGTGATAGATTGAAAGACAGCATTGATATATTCTCCGAGTCTAGATTATTACGAAGAAAAAACTTTCCAAATTTTTTATTTCTATTATAGCTGTTATTATTGTTATTATTTGATGATGGTAATAAGCTAGAATGATTTGTTTTTCTCTTGGCACCCAGAAGATTTTTCTCGACGTTTCGCAAACTTTCGGATCGAGAGATGAATTGCGAAAAAAAAACAACGATTGGCCAACAAAAAATGGTAGTAATCTAGAATTAATCTGAAAATAGCCAATGAAAGAGTGAGAGTGAGAGTGAGAGTGAGAGAGAGAGAGAGAGAGAGAGAGAGAATGGGACCCACAGTGAATTGATCAACTAGAAGATCGAATGGCGAAGAATTATTTCAACTGTGCCTTTTGTCAATGTGAGGAAAGCACTCAATCTAGTTTCTTGCACTTTTTGTTTCGTTTTGTTCGGTTTTTGTTTGGTAACCATTTCCGTTCTCAGTGGAAGATTTTAATTACTAAAAGAAGAACGCGAATCTAATCTAGAAGTTTCTCCGACGTCTTTTTGTCCATACGAAACGCAAGACTAGCTAGGGAATGAAAAACTGTCCGATTGAATGAATGAATGATTTGTGTTCTTGATTCTCTCAGTGATTCCTGTGTGTTCCTGAGTGTGTTGAAGCTCTCCTTCCTACTATATCTTAATCATGGCTGTGATTGCATACAAAAATCTCTCCTAAAATTGTTGCATATTCATTATGGCGAAGAGAGAGAGAGAGAGAGAGAGAGAGAGAGAGATGATGGTGTTTATATCAAACAAAACAACAAACAATTGTAAGTGTTTGTGAAAGTTTGTATGAAAGTGAGAAGATAGACAAACTAATCTTTTGATTCCATAGCTGCAGTATTCTTCTACGAAGTAATCAGTGGATGATGATTGAATAGTGATGAAAAAGTTATTGAAGTTTAGAAGATAATAGTTTTTGTAACGCTCTGATCTCTTTCAGTTGGCGATTATGGATCGCTCATTTCGAAAACTGCGAAAATAATTATAGATTCTCTTATTACTTTAGTGATAATTTGTTCGAGTCTTCAGATCAATGAAGCTCGAATGGAACACATGCGATGTGAGAAACGAATTTTACGATTCAATAGATTGATTTTGAAACGAAAATAAAAATTATAAACAAGCAACCAATAGGGTCCGAAAAAAAATCTAGTAGCTATCTACGTTTAACGCGGTCGACTATCTTTTCCTCATCGTCTCATAGTTGCGTCTGTTTTTACCGATATGGAATAGACAATGACGATAATATCGTTAGAATCTTCTCAATTAGATGGACGTTTGAAATCCACAGAAATGAACGTTGAACATAACGTTTTGGCTGAAAAATGATCCATCTATAGAAACAAATCTAGATGATATTGTTTGAATTGTTCTCGAGATATGATCGAACAGCTATAGTTTGTATTCCATCTGCATTGAATCTGTTTCAAATCTGAAAAATTTTCAGCCAAAGTGAAATCTGACTTGAAATCGTTCAACTTCTCAGACCGCTTCAAACCATTCAATTTAATCTGATTGTTTGAAATTCAGATCAATAAAGTGTTTCAAAATGAAAATTGAATCGATCTTGACTTCGAGTAAATACTCTTTTACACTTTTATTATTATAATGTTAGTGCAAAGCATTGTGAAAGATTAAAATTATAGACAAGAGCAATATTAATTATTTATTATGATTCGTATAAGCCTCAATCTAGACCGATTTCAAAGGGTGTAAGCTTCTCTGAAATGGTTTCCTAAAACGATAGAAAGCGAAGAGAAAGAAAAAAAAACCGAGACCAAAACGGAATCAATCAAAACGAATGTATTGTGTTTAGAGCTCCTTGGGTGAAGATGAAATGATTGCTCGCCACCATTTCCATAGCCATTATAGAATGAATTTCTAAATTAAAACAGCCGAGAGATAGACAAAAGTGTTCCAAGATCATCAGCACTTTTGGAGAAGATATTCAAGAAAATTGAAGCAATTTATTCAGAGAGAGAGAGAGAGAACGAGACGAATGGTTTTTTTATTTGTTTATTTGTTGCATATTAAATGAATATTCTTTCACCGTATTTTTTTTTGCCTTTTTTTTTTGAATACAAAGAATAAAATAACAAAGTCAAAAATTAATATGTGAATGATGATGATGATGATGATGATCCATGAATTCACAATGCTACGAATAAATTTCAACATTAAAAAAAAAATTTCTGTATCTATCTTTCCTCATTTTGGAACGCGATTATGTTAATACTATCGTTTGTCTGCTTTGAGACCAGAATTCGAATTGAACAAAATTCAACTCGGTTCAGAAAAAAATATACCAAGGGAAAAAATCTCTCAGTCTAGAATCAAACTGTTCTCGCTTCTGTAACAGACTTGAAATGAAAGATCGAAAAAAATTGTCTTGTGGAATCGGAACAGACACAAGAGAATCTGAGGATTCTCGAGCAAAAAGGCAATAATAATTATTATAATAGAAATATGATTTCGTTGTTTATTACCAAATGAAGCCAACAAAAACAACAACAATAAGTAGCAAAAAAGAAGTAATGAGAACATCGATGAAAAAAGAAGGAGAGAAACAAAAACAAAGTGATTGGATGGAGATTTTCGAGAATATTATTTTAAATACTAGCAATAATCATGGCACAATAATAGTAACAAACTAAATCCAGACTAGAAGAATTATTTGAAACCGAAAGAAAGGATTAGAACAAACATCGTGGCTGATTTTCGATGTACTTCGGTGCTTTCGTTCCAAAAATGCTGATGATTAAAGAGTCCTAGGAGGAAAGTTTCCTAGTTTTTCATTCAGAGATTCTCACAAATCTCCACACTCTTAGACAAATACACACTCATAGAACTTGTGGACGAAAATTTTGTTTTACTTTTCTTCTCCATAAAAATATTCGCACACAAAAATATTCCATTTTCGTTTTCAAAGTCTCAGAAAGATGTAAATCAGATTATAGGTTCGAGATTCCACAAAGAAAGCTAACCTTGAAAAATAGATTCTGAAAGCTTATTGTTTCTGTGCTTCTTTCTAAGAAATAGAATTAGAATAAAATTATTCTTTTTCTCCATCTCTCACTCTCTCTCTCTCTCTCTCTCTCTCTCTCTCTCTCTCTCTCTCTCTCTCTGTCATCAAATCAATTCTTTTTGTAACTTCATTTCTTTTGAAATTTTTCTTGAATTTATTGTTTAAAATGAAGTTCTACTTTGTCTCGAAAAAAAAAAAATGACTGATCATAGCTCTAGATTTAGCTTGGTCTGATTCGTTTGTTTTGTTGATTTTTGTTTTTTTTCGATTTTGTCCGTGTAAATTTGAAAACAAACGAACAAACATCTCACTCACTTACGAACTCTCATCCTTTTTGGTGTGAATTTTGAAACAATCAAGAAAAAATTGTTCTGTACAATTGGTACCGAAGCTGTTTGTGAAATGGTTTGAAATTGTGAGAAAACAAATTTTTCATCTAATTCAAACCTAGTGTTAAAAAGAAGAGTCGATCCTTTGTGTATTTGTTTCGGCTTGTTTGAATGTTTGTTTGCATTTCTTTCTTTTCCCTCTTCGAAGATCATAGATCAAATTCATATCAAAATCCAAAACATCGGATTAGAACAGAGTCTATAATTCGATCTAGTAGAGGAATTTATTACGACTCAGATTCTCAGAAACAGAATCCCTTGGTTTCCAATCAAAATCTCTGTAATATCTAGACAGAGATAATTATTTTCTAGACACAAAAGTCTTCCTCTATAAATCATAGAGAATATCTTTGCATTTACATAGAGCGAATTTCGCCGAAATAGTCTTCCAGAGATTCGATTGTCTCAAAAATCGTAATCTCTCAATCTAATAACTCAGGTGTTAGTCTTACCAAGAGATCACAATTGATGATGATGACTATAATCCTTGAAACATTAATGAATAGGTTTGGTTCGATTGGTTACGAATCAATATTTCTCAATTGAATTTGAGAGAAAAATCTCAAACAAAAAAGAAAGCACTTGGTGGGTCAGATTCGATCTAATTCTATCGCTTCCAAACAAAGCAATCGAATTTGAATGCTATCAATTTATGCAGATGGGATATCTACATTCCAATTGGAAAGAATTAGACCAGAAATAAAGAATAGAAGAGATGAACTGTAGGGAGATCCACAGCTGCGATAATAGCCATATCTCTCTAAAGACAAATTAAAAAAAAAATTGAATGAATTTGAAAATCGAAGCAAACCTCAATCATCGATCATCGATTATTTTTCTTCGCTTTGATCGTTCAATAATATCTAGTATTTTGCTTGTCATTGATAGATTCGATTACATTCAATCAAATGAATCGAATGAATTCTGGGATCGCTCCTTAAAATCACCAATGAGAATAGAAGGAACGACGAAAGAATCGAAGAGAAATAGAATTGAATCAATTTCCATTCATTCGATCGCATTTATCTATTTTTTTTTTCTTTCAACCACAATTTGAATAAATCGGGCAATCTTTTTCTTTTTTTCTTATCATTCGTTTTCATCTCTGGGTCTCTCTCATCCACTCACACACACACACACACAAACTCACACAGACAGACACTCGATTCAAATCAATTCTTTTTTTATTCTTACAATTTTGAACGGACTAAGAAAGAGAGAAGGAATAGTTATGGAATGGTAAGAAGAAAAATGAATGTAATAATGATGAGAGAGAGAGAGTGGGGGGATGGGGAGAGGGAGAGGGAGAGAATAATCGGTACAATTTTCGCCTTTCACTCGCTTCAGAATTCTAATTTTGGCCTAAAAAAAATTTTTCCACTCTCTCTATCTCGCTCTTTCTTCATCATCTCATCATCTTTTTTTCATTGGTCACACAAACGATTTTGAATTGATTTTCTATTTGCAAATCAATAGAGATTCAATTGGTGTCGGTTGAGAGATAATCGATTCGAAAATGAACAATAGTGGGCGAAAAATTCAGAAAAATTTTGTCAGTGAAATCAAATTAAATTGGAATGAAACTTACATGAGTTCAATTGAATCAAATTGAACGAAACAAATATCTCTAGTATCAATATAAATTGAACTATCAAAGAATATCGTCGATCACCAAAACTAAATAAATATCTCATTGAATTATCGAGACACTCTCTTTTCTTTAGGAGATAATTAAGATGGCGATGAGGATAATGGGGTTGTTGCTGTTGTTGTTGATTGATCACTGATGATTTAGATCTTCGAAACGATAATGGCATCAAAGATCTAATCGATTGTTTATTTATCTCAGATTCTAGATTTCTTCTTCGAGGTGATTTATTTGAATGGTGATTGAATTCTGATGAACGGTTCATTTTTATTGCCATCGATGATGATAATGATAATGATGATGGCTGTGCAGGTATTTCAGAGCGTTCAGATGATAATGATGGTAGCTCATTATCATCACAATCATTACCATCATCATCGCTTGCAAACAATAACCGATTTTGTTGTTTTTGTTGATGTTGATGTTGATGTTGAGGAAATTGATGGCGATCGTTTAGATCGCTTCGATTTAGTTTCAATGACAAAGATATGGACATTGTTGATTGAATAAAATCATGATCAGAGTTCTTCGATAATGATTTTATGATTGCCTAGCTGATGATGAGAATCAGCTCGATTAAAGAGATGTGGCAAGAGAGGGAAACATGGATGCGAGAAAATTTTTTTTGTGACTGTCGATTGTATTAAAGACCATCCATTCTACAAAAGTAAGGCTTTCAAATTTCGAAAGATGTTTTGAATCGATATGAGCATTTTCATATAAAGCACACAGACACACACACACACACTCACACACACACACAATCAATAGTCAATCAGTCGTTTAATCTCGAATAGATTCGCAAAATATTAATTTCTTAGATTTCTCTGTAGACCGTAATAGGAAAAGTAGAAACGTAGAAGGCTAATTGATCGCGAACGGCTTGAACGAAAAGAACGAATCTCGAATTCGTGATTCAATCGAATTGATGATAGATTGATTGTGAGAATTTCTTTGCAAAGAAACTCTGCTTCTATAGTAAGTTCGATACAAAAAGAAAAAAAAACACACACAGAAACAAAGTTAAGTACCATCAAAAATATATGGATGAATGGGTAGAAATTAGGCGACAAAAAGAAAGAAGGATTGCATCACGATGTAGATCATTCGCACGATGAGATTATAATCACTGACGATCACTCGTTAGTGAATGGTGTGAAGTCTCGAAAAAAGTTCCATCCGTTTCAGTTGCTGGATGCTTATCGTTTCGGTAATGTTAACTTAAACTTCGCAGAAACGAAACAGGCGATGAAGATGATAGTTTTGGTGTGTCGATGATTAACGATTTTGGAAGGCGTGATCGAACCAAACAAAAGCAATGTGTAGTGTTTGGATGGAGAAGAAATTAATATGATGGTGATGGTGAAAATGAAGAAAGCTACAGAATTGATAATTAATTTAGAATTTTTTTTTTCTTCTACTTTCTTGGATTCGAGGATCGATTCGAGGAAAATTGATGACGGTGTCGTGCGATGATCGAATATGAGATGATAAACTTTTTCCAAAGAATTCAGACAACACTAATACTCTAGGGGGGGAGAAAGAGAAATAGAGAGAAAGAAAAAGAAAACTTTATTATAATCGACAACAAGGCGTTCAACAACAATGACTAACAAAAATACCAACACGCCCACACTAGCATTTATCGAAGCTAAAAAAAACGAATACTTGTAAAGCGTAAACCCTTCGACACACCTATTTGGAGAGAAAAAAACAATTGTTTGTGGGAAATTTTTTTTCGGAGACAAACATTTCAAAATTGATGGGAAAACTTCCGATAATCGAACAGATTTTTGAGCCGATAAAATTGAATAGAATATCAGCTTCGGATTCTAAGTGGTTATGAATTTATTTAATCAATTTAATTCGATGGTGGGAACGAAAAAATCAGCAAAAAAAAAATATAATAAAAGCACTACCAGCAGCAAAGATCGACCACCACCACCACCACCACTAAACAAAACAGCAACAAAAACGGCAATGAGAACAACAAAAACGTAACCAAATTGATTACAGCAATGGGTTGGAATCATTGAGAAGATTAATTATTCAAAGACCATAATGGATATTCGTTACGTCAATTAGAGCGATAGTGATGATGATGATGATGGATAGAGCGGTCCATAGATGATTTATCCAAACAAATCGCTCCACATAGATTATGTCGATTATGAGAAATTCGAGAGAGACAGAGAGGGGAAAGTAGATTTGCTACTTGATGTGCGGTATGGTGGATCATATCGAATTTCCCATGATAATCATCGAGACACACAAATCATTCTTGCGAAATGAATTCAAAATTTTGTGATACGTTAAGAGCTGAAATCTGTGTTCTCATTCGTTCAAAAAGCATCCTGAATAGCAATGAGAGATCATAAAATTACACATTGGATGAAGGTCGACCATTATTGCTATTATTGCTATTATTACCAAACTTTTATTATGCCACTAACGAGAAACAAGATCGTTGATCTTAAGGATAGAAATTTAAATTTTTCAGTTTTTTTTTAAAGTTTTCATCTGCTCATAAAATCTAGAGCAATCATGTTGGTTGCTTTAAAACGTCAAATCAAAAGAATCAAATATGAATTTTGAATCGATAATGCCGAGCTTCAAGAGATAAAGCAGATTTTACCGAATAATTATGCTTATGATGAAGAAGAAGAGTTTAAACCAGAATCTTTTCGGATGTTTTTGTCATCTAGATTAGAAAAAAAATTATTCCTGAAGCTTGTACTCGTTAATGATGAGGTAATAATTCTATCAACATCCGAAAACTTTGTTAAAACTGTAGAGATAACAAATCTTTGCTCTCAAAACTCCAAGCATTAGCGGTTAAAGTAAAATTTAAGTGGAACGAATTCTTCATACCAATTTTTTTCGATCAATCAAGATCAATCAAAAAGAAAGTAATATCAAAAGAGAAAAATATGATCTAACCTTTGTTTCCGTTTTAGAGGACACAAAGAGATAGGATCCAAAACGCCCACCAGATATCAAAATGAATTTCACTTTGATTAAAATTTATTCGCCATTGTAATCAGGAAAAAATTCGAAGAGAGATTAGCATTGAGATGCGATCCGAATGAACGACAAATGTTAATGATCATTCAACACAGATCAGAGAGATCTAACCATCTTGGCGCGGCCACCGCACACTATTATCTCTCTAATGAATTGAACAAACAAACAGAACACACCGGAGCCCAGTGTATATTTGATCAATCGACACTATGAGAGAGAGAGAGAGAGAGAGAGAAAGATTTTCAATGATGTCGAGAATTTTTTTTCTTCGCTCCTTAACTCAAAACCGAACATTTTTTTAAGGGAAAGGAAAATAAAAACAAGGCTGAAATATTTTTTTGTTTTTTTTGAATGTTTCCGATGGATAAAAATTCCGATCTGGAATGCGCGGTAACCGCCACGATCTTTTTTTTCTCGATCTATTGCTGTCTGAGTACTGGTTTTGTTTTTATTTCGACTGTCGTCTTTGGTCTCCGGTTTTTGAAGAAATGACGAAAGTTTTTTTCCTCATCCGTTTGCTGTTCTAAATTTTGAATGTGTGAAACGAATAAGAATCATCGCTAACACAATTTGTAGAGGGCTCGGTCCCATAGAAATGGGCTGACAATCTCTTTTCTTTTGTTCAAGTCTCTAGTGAGAGAGTTGTTTGTGAATAAAAATTTCACTATTCTATGGTTGTTGTGTGCCTGCACAGACTGAACTGTTTCCCATTGCTCTTCCTGTTTTCGCTTCTGTTTCTTTTTCGTCTTCTTCTCCTGGTCCTGCTTTGTCCGCTTTCATCTCTATTATTTTGCTGATCTAATTTTTTCCGTTTCTGATGGACTTTGACTGCTACGCTCAAAACGAATTTCGTTTTGGTTCTTTTTTTCACATTCCGAAAAAAAACTCTTTGGTTCGCCTCGATATGACGTTTGATAATGTTCTTTTTTTTTTGGTTCAACAATCGTTTTGTGCTTGCAATCAAAAAGGATTGCAATGATAGCAGGGAATGAATATTTAAGAGATTCTGTTTCCACTACCAGTCTCAGTAGTGAAAGAGAGAGAGAGAGAGAGAGAGAGTCGATTTGAGGCAATCTAGCACGCTAGACCGTTCATCGTTGTCATCGTGATCTGATTGATGGTGGTAGAAAGAATTGATTCGCAAACACACATTCTATCTTTTCAGCCATCATACGATAAACTATATAAAATGGGTTTCCGAACTGATAGGAAAAGATCACTCACTTTTGACTCCCAATTCCTATTTAAATCATTTCGATTCATTTATCAATGGCGTGAGTGAAAAGATTCAGAGAAAAACATTAAATAAAACAGAGTTTGGAAACCTCTATATTGCTATATTCATTCGAAAACAAGTCTCAGCATGCGCTTCGGGATAGTTAAAGTTCTAAGAAAAAAACTAGGATAGTTTTTCAAAAAAAATAAAAACTATTTCTCTGACGAAGAGAATGATATGGAATGAGAATGGAAAATAGAATATAATAGAATCGTTTCAGCCCACATTCTTCAAGATCTTAATCTTCACCCAAAAAGTGAGTAGAGGTGTGGGTGTGTACATTCGAGATTCTGGATCGGAATCTTGTCAATTAGATTGTTACGACAACGATGATGATGATGATGATGTTGTTGTTCTTGTTGAAGCTGGTGTTGATGATGAAGACTCTTAAACTGAGAACACATCAACTTAAAACAAGAAAAAACAAGGAGGAAGAGAGAGAGAGAGAGAGAGAAAGGGGAAAAATGATGAAGAGAATTTCATCTTGGAACCAATTTATTAATCAAAAACAACAGTGAGACGAGAGAGTTAGATAAAGAGAGAGAGAGAGAGAGATAGAGAGAGAAAGCAACGGAACAAAACCTACTACCAAATTATTCTCTCTCTCTCTCTCTCTCTCTCTCTCTCTCTCTCTCTCTCTCAATCTCTTTTCATTTAATATAAAAGAAAAAAAAAATTAAATAAAAAAATGAAAATAAATTCTCTAGCCAACCGACAATCGGTGAACTATGAGAACCAACAATTTCGAGAGATTCTAGACAACGATGATGGCGATGATGAAGATGGTGATGATGGTGAGGAATGAATTCTAATCAAAATTTTCACAACACACTAAGAATCGCTATCAATTTGACGAAGAAACAAAGCGAATGGAAAAGAAAAAGAGAGATGGAATGAATGGAAAAATGAAGTTTGAAATGAATTTGTTTCAAACAAAAAGAGAAAACGAGATCACAAACGTCAAGATGAGAAAATAAATTAAAAAGGAAAATAAGATTTAAAGTGAAAGTTTTCCATCTCGTTCTCCACCATAAACGATACTCTCCTTGTCACACCCATATCGTTTCATTATTGCAATCAGATTTTGGAAAATACTGAAAAGAAACCAAAAAAAAAAAAATAGAAGCAATATTTTCTAGCTAAGTTTTTCATCTTAGGTCTGGTTGAGTGTTTGCGATTCAAAACAAATAAATAAAACACCAGAACAATTTGTCATTGTCTTTTTTCTTATTCCACCACTCTCCTCTACTCTCAGGTGTTGATGATTAGGCATTTTCTTATTTTTGATTCTAGGTCTTTAAGGTCAATGATTGTTTCTGAAAGAACGAAAAACTCCATTTTAATTCTCTTCCGCAGCACACAATTAGCATCTCAATGAGATGAGCATATTCTGCATGATGTTTTCGGTACGAAATCGGACCAAAATCAACAAAAAAAAACATGCACTTAATTGTAACCTTAGTAAGAATATTTCTTGCAGTCGCTTGTGACATTGTTGTCTCTCTCTCTCTCTCTTAGGACGCTTTGTCAGCTAACTAATTCCTTCTATATTCTTTATGGATCGAAACCAATTCTATTTTTTTATCGCTACAATCTAATTAGAAAAGCTATTGAACAATTTCTTCTATTTAGGATCTTTCTGAACAGCTAAGTGCAGCGATTTCTTCGATCTCACGTCTCGCCTTCACAAATTGATTGAGAGGTAATGGTGATCGGGTTGAAGTATTGGTGTGAAGTTACGAAATTAAATCGAAATGAATCGAACAAAATTAGAGAAGATGTCGTCTTGTTTCATCCCTACTATTATAACGGAGAGCAAGTATAAAGGTGCCGTTTTTCCCACCCCCATCATACTACAAATTATTGCCAATTTCAGTCAGTCTTTCACTAGATGTGATGGGAGGAATTTTTTCGGGCTCAAAAAAAAAAATTCTCACGGAACGATTTCTTTTTTCTTTCTTTTTTTTTCATTTCGAAATGTCTCGGGATTCAAGCTTGATTAGTTTGTTGTTGTTGACTTTATTTGGAAAAGTGAGAAAAAAAAATATTTTAAAGGATTTGAAGATGAATGGTGCATTCGCTCTGCTTCTTTTTTTTTTGCACACAATAGAAAGGAGAATGGTAAAAAAACAAACAACAAAATCAACAAGGAATCGAATGATTGTAGAGATGTGAAACAAAAAAAAATTCCTAGCTCACAAACAAGCAAGCGGAAGAGAAAGCAATGAAGATGAGCTACTCTACGGATTGTTTGGTTTTCAAAACTACCGTTCGATTGTTTAAAATTTTATCATCTTTCTCTCGTTCTCTTAAGTAATCATTCACTTTCAGCATCAGCATCATCATCGATCGAAAAGCTGATCTAGTTGCAAACGATTTCTTTTCAATGTTTTGTTTAATATTTTACTACAAAACGACTACTAACAATGACTTGAAATATTACCTTCCGAAGAGGAGATGGCTCGATCGATTTGAAAAAGAGTAATCTCAAGCAAAATAAATATGTGGGTAAGGGGAATGAGAAGGCCAGGTTTTATGATTTTATGGCGAATCGAAATCCATTCATTCTAATCTGATATTTGTCGCTTTTTCTCATCCGATTCTATGAATTTGTTTTCATTATTTCCTAACGCTATAGCTTGTCACTGCTTTGTTTTCTCCTTCTTTTGTTTTTGTCTCAAAGAATCGAATAGAATATTTGCAATAATAGAATAGAACAATCGGTTAGAAGACAATTTTTTTCTATTTTTCAGTAGCGATTTGATTCTATTTGAATCTACTGCTCACTGATTCATTTTCTAATTCTCCGAAAACTATTGGTTTATTGAAGATTGAAAGAAATTAGATTTTTTTCGCCTTGAACTAATCAATTATAATCGAAGCTGAACTCGGCAGAAATAGCACCAAGAAATTCTCAACGATAAGGTAATAAGTTGAATATGGTGGCTTGAAAATTGAATCGTTAAAGGCCCATAAGTGATTGATAAGTTCAATTTCGAGAAAAAGTTTGCGAGTGTCACTGTGAGCGAACCAAAATCCAAGCGATCAAAAGAAACCAAGAGATAGAGGGACAGAATTTGAATAGTAAATGAGATAAAATTAAAATAAAAAATGAACTTTACAAAGACAATTATTATATTAGATAGATTACACTGATAGAAGTTTTTGATTTCTTTCTGCAGAAAGCGCCGCCGTTTCTGGAATCCTACAAAAAGATTCATTGCCACCAAGAGAGTCTAAGAATGTAGTGGTGGAGAAATCCAGGGACCAAAGTGATTGAAAGAAGAAGTGACTTTTTTTTTAGGAAATCATTGGATGATGATGACAATCATGGCGAAGTTAATTGAAGAATGTGGATGAATTCGAAATGAAATCGAATCTAAATGAAGTGGAGAGAGAACAAAGACGAAACCTTAGTGGAACTTTATTTTGTTTTTTTTTTTCGTATCAAAATGTTCAAATTTGCTGAAATAAAACAAAAACGAAATGAGAATTGAAATGAATTGGAAAAAAGGGAAAAGAAAGACAGCATCATCAACACACCTAACAAGATGAGAGGAACGGAAGAAGAAATTCGATTAGGAAATTTTTTTTTGAGAATAAAATCTCTTTCTGTTAGATTGCACTAAAGAATCTGTTGTCGTCATCAGCATCATCCGTTTGTTTTTCTCGCTGCATTGCTGTTGCTATTTTCTTAAGAATTCAATCAAATCAAACATTTTGTTGTTGGCGCTATGTTGGTGTTGATTGAATGGTAAAAAAAAAAAAGAAAAAAAAAATTCTACTCTTTTTTTCTTGTTCAATTTTTTTCACAGTGATTCTATTCCGATGAAATCATTCTGAAACAAAATTGGACCATAAATAAAAGAAGAAAAAGAAGAACGAAAGACATCATCTATTCATTTATTCGTTTCACTAGTTTTTCTTTGATCGGTTTTGTTCCTCGTTTTCTCTCTTCTCTGCTCGCTAAAAATTGAATTCAGAATCAAGAAGACCATCTAACAATGACCTTAAAACGGATCGATCTAGAATAATCTGTGGAATAAGAACAGAAAAAGAGCAAAAAAAAAAAGGCAAAACGAATAAACTTTCAGACCAAAACACTGAATAAGAAATTGGATCTAAGACGAAAAAAAAAACAATAATCAAAACTATTTTATTCCATAAGAATGTTAGAATGATTTTGGCTCTCAATACTAAGGCAAGAAAAAAAATCCAAATCCAATTGGATCAGTACAGTTTGTTCGAGCAAAAATAACATCATTATTGAGATGATCAGTACGATAGATACAGCTTTGGTTTCGAAACGCATCAAATGGCGATGATAATAATGGAGATTGGATTTTGATCTAGCTGATCATCATCAACATCATCATCATCATTAAACAACTACATCTCTAATCTGGTTTATTCTTCTCCTCACAATTATCATTCAGTGAAGGCGAACTAGAATTATTATTAGCAAAGATCTCGGAATGAAAATCTTTTCTAATTTTCTCACTATCCTCGAACCGATCCCAAATCTCAAGCTTGATAGAAGTAGTAAAGAAAGAAAAACGAAAATCACTCGGTTCACTTTTGAAACATCAGAGCTATCTGTCTCGCTCTGCTAACTTAACCCTTTCGATTTAACAATCTTTTAATTATTTGCAAACACTAGCTAAATAGTCAGCAAAGCAATATCTTGGACAATTGAATCGATGGAAGAAAACAAAGCAAAAAACCAAATCAGCTAATAGAAAAAAAAACTAAAGCTATTTTTGTGATTATCGGTTATTTTCACTGCTATTTCAATCGTTTTTGATGCAACTCTCTAGTATCAGTAATGAAGAGCTATTCAGAATCCACATTGATATCTTCTATAATCATCGACTATTATTCCTATTGCGCGCGATCGATTTCATTCGTATTGTTATTATTATTTTTTGTAGTAGAAATTTAGTCATCTGAACTTGATAGATGACTCAATATATCGAAGGAGAGAGAGATATATAAGCTCTCCTTCGATATATTACAAATAAGTTCTTTTCTCACGATTTTTTTTTTCTTTGTTTGTCATCATTATTATTTTCGTTTTTTTTATTTTTGTTTAAAATTTCATTAAAATTTCTTTAATTCAACAATTCTCGAGTTTCCTCGAAATATCAAACATTACATGGTGGTAGCGGTTCCAAATATTTTCATCAATCATCGATAGTTTCATTCTCATAAGAATCTCGTGGAAATGATGGACGAAAAGCCGGAGCGGACTGGTACCTTACGGAAGAAAACGAGTCAGGACCAACGTCCAACCGAGCTAACGTACCAATCAAAAGTGCCTCTTCGTTGCAAACGACGCAATGAAACGGTACAAGAATTCCTGGAGATCTTTGAAAGTTGGATGCTAATCAATCGATGGTCAGACGAGGAAGCTAGCTTATACCTGAATTGTTTAATTGAAGAACGAAGTTTGAAACAAAAATTATCCCAATGCGAGCGATTCAACTCGTATATGGCAATGAAAGCAGCGCTTTTATCAGTCGATAAAGCAGCTAAAGATCGAAAAATTATACAGCTACGAAACGTTAAATTCTTCATTGGCGGAAACGTCGATGCATATTTCGACAAAGTAAGTAAATTGGTCGATGAAATCTATGCGGAAGAAGTTTCGAGCATGCAAATAAAGAGAGATATGATTCTTTCCGGTCTCGATCCTGAAATGATCGCTAAGCTAATAGTGAATCAAGCATTGCCAGACGATATAACGAATTTGAAGAATCTAATTTTTGGTCTCAATCTAACGATGATCAATAAAAATAGAAACAAAGAATGGCAGAATGCAAAGAAAAATGCAAAGAAGTTTTGCCAAAATTGTAAAACCAAAACGCACAATACGGAAGATTGTCGCTCTAAAAAGCAAAATCATCCAAAGTGTGAGAAAATAACGAATGATATCAGCAATCCAAGATACTTCGTCCCAATGAAATTTAATGGCGAAGAAGTCTTAGCTCTATTCGATAGTGGTTCGAATCGTACAATAGCGCCTGGTAATATTTTAAAACCAGAGACAAGATTTAAAAAACGATGCGGTACGGCTTCTAAACATGCGTATCTATCAGTAATTGGATCTACCAATGTGAATCTAACTCTACAAGACGTTGAATTCAAACATAATATCTTAATTGCTGATGACATCAATCATGCCATTTTCGGAATGGATTTGATAAATAGATTAAGATTATCTTGGAATGAAGATCGTTCAATCAATTATTGGCTAAACAATCAACAATATTCGTTGAAATTAGTTAAAGAAGACGAATATTCAATTCTATGCATGTCTATCGAAGAAATTTGTAATATTCTTCCTGAAGATTTAAGCTTCGATAACGAGAAAGAGAGAGAACTTCAACCAATCGATCCAAGAGTAAGTGCTATAATTCAAAAATTTCCTGATATTATTAAAGGCACTGGTAAAACGAATATCATTGAGCATGTGATCGAACTGAAGCCGGGAAGTAGGCCAATACGGTTGAAACCCTTTCGAATTCACCAAGCTCTAGAATCGAAAATTGAAAAACAGCTTGCCGAAATGGAACGAACAGGAATCATAGGGCGATCAAAAAGTCCATGGTCATCACCCCTGATAGCAATCGAAAAGAAAGATCATACATTGCGATTAGCCGTCGACTATAGAAAATTGAATAAGATGACAATCTTTGATGCCCAACCGGCACCTAGGATCGATGAAATACTAGCTGGTTTGAGAAACGCTTGCGTTTTTTCAAAAATCGATTTTCGACAAGGTTACTATCAAGTACCCTTGCGAGAAGAAGATAAGCCGAAAACTGCCTTTCAATTCAAAAGCAAGTTGTATCAATTTAACGTCATGCCATTCGGATTATCCACAGCTTGCCAAACGTTCATAAGAATGGTTGAACAATTATTTGGTGAGCTAGAATTCGTCAAAACATATATTGACGATGTTCTTATCTTCTCTAAAAATGAAGAAGAACATTTACAACATATCGAAAAGGTGCTCTCAATCGTCAACAACGCATCTTTATCGATCAATCTCGAAAAAAGCGAGTTTTTTAAAAAAGAAATCGAATTTCTGGGCTTAAAAATTGCCAACAACGAAATTCAGATGACAACATCGAAGATCAAAGCAATAAATGCCTATCCGAAGCCGACTAACACAAAAGAGCTAAAACGATTTTTAGGTTTAGCTTCATATTATCGCAAGTTGATAGAAAACTTCGCTTCAATTGCCCAACCTTTATATAGGTTGATGAAAAAAGAAGTAAAATTTGTGTGGGGTAAGCAGGAAGAGGAGGCGTTCGATCTATTGAAACAAAAGTTGTCATCAAAACCAATTCTGAAGATGCCGGATTTCAATAGAACCTTCTGGGTCCGTACAGATGCGTCGGATTTAGCTATGGCGGGAGTTTTATCTCAACGAGACGAAAACAACAATCCGTACGTAATCGAATATTTTAGTAAGACCTGGACCGATTGCCAAAAAAGGTATCCAGTGATAGAGAAAGAAGCAACAGCGTTGTTATCAGCGATAGAAAAATGGTCGTATTACTTAAAGGGTCGAAAATTTATTATCGAAACCGATCATAGACCATTAACATTTCTCAATACCATGGCATCGAAAAACAGCAAGATAGCGCGAATGTGTCTTCGCTTACAAGAATTCCAATTTGATGTTCAACACCTATCCGGGCCTGAAAATGTGGATGCGGATGCGTTATCCAGAATACAAGTAGAATCGATCGATATTAATCGAATTAAAGAACTACAACAAAATGATGAGACTCTGCAGCAGATGCAGATGCGATTTCCAAAACGCTTTAAAACGATCGATGGTATCATTTACTATTACAAGAATCATCGTGAACGACTGTATCTACCAGAGCAAGAATTGGCCGAAGCCTTGAAAGCCGCTCACGATGAGGGGGCGCATCAGGGTGTTTCCAAAACTTACAGTATCATTTCAAAAAGGATTTACGCACCGAAACTATTCAAAATCGTTCAAGAATATGTCAAAAAATGTCCACAATGTCAATTCAAAGAGCAGGTATTGCCAAAAGCTCATTTGAATCCTATCGATATCGCTAATTTAGATGTTTGGGAACGTGTTGCAATCGATCTGGCAGGACCGTTGCCTATCTCTAAGAAAGGTAATAAGTATTTGTTTTGCCTTCAAGATTACAAAAGCAAATGGGTTGAAGCTAAAGCCTCCCCATCTACCAAAACGTCGGATATCATAGAATGGCTCGATGAAATATTTTCCAGACTTGGAGTTCCTAAAGTGTTGGTATCAGACCGAGCATCTCAGTTTCAGTCAATCGAATTCACCAATTATCTTAAAGATCATAATATCGATCACCATCAAACGACGGCTTATCATCACCAATCGAACGGAATGATTGAAAGGTTGAACAGGACCTTTTGGGAACCTGTTAAAATGCAAGAGCAATAAGAAACACAACGATTGGGATTGTCATATTTTGAACATTTTAAAATCTTATAGATCAGCCAGGCATGAGGCGATAAACCAATCCCCATTTGAAGCTATGCATAAACGATCAATGCGAATAGCATTAGATAATCGATTACCAACTATCAATTCGCCTGCAGAACCATTAAAGGTATCAAAAACATATAAGCAGCGAATGAAAAAATATTACGATCAAAGATGTAAACATCGATCATTTAGAATTGGCGATCATGTCTTAATCCGTTCAATGAATTATACGCAAGGCATGAGTCCGAAATTAATCAGTCCATTTAAAGGACCTTTCACTATCGAATCAATCCTTCCCAACAACAAAATCTTATGTAGGGATGCTAACGGTAAAACCTTCGATACACATGTGAATCTCATCAAGAGAGATCACTCTGGCACTAAACCTTCTGAAGTTCTTCGCTCTCGTGGCCGGCCCCGAGGAACGAAGAGGGGGCGTGTAGTAGAAATTTAGTCATCTGAACTTGATAGATGACTCAATATATCGAAGGAGAGAGAGATATATAAGCTCTCCTTCGATATATTACAAATAAGTTCTTTTCTCACGATTTTTTTTTTCTTTGTTTGTCATCATTATTATTTTCGTTTTTTTTATTTTTGTTTAAAATTTCATTAAAATTTCTTTAATTCAACAATTCTCGAGTTTCCTCGAAATATCAAACATTACATTTTATTATTATTTTGCTTTGGTTCCTAGGCTCATTGTAGGCTCATTCATTCATTGCTACGTTCGAATTGGGTTCCATATTCTTATATCACATTCTGTTTCGCCAAGATTGTGATTCTTTGATTTTAAATTCTCATTGTTGATTATGATTCATTGAATTTCTACACTGCTATTCATCGATTTATTTTTCTACCACTATAGAGATTCAGTTCGATGCCAATTAAAATAATCTAATATCGTAGAGAAGATGAAGCAAGTGGAAGAGATAAAGTACTTCTTTATTTTTATCTCGATTCTCAGAGAATAGAGAGTAGAGAATATATTCGATCCATTTCGTAGATAGAAATTAACAATAATGGCAATGAAGATGCTTGCGCCAAAGCGATGAGTTTTGTTTCGCTGAAGAGAACAATCGGCCATTTTCGATCTAAGAAATAGAGACTAATCGAAACAGCTCTCAGATATAACAAAGAAAACGCATCTAAAAGATGTGCTGTTTCAGATAATTTTTTAAAGAAATTATCAAGAAAAAAAATTAAAAAAAGTAACGAAAATTATCTCTTTACTTATTGCGTTGAAATCAATGGGAGTACAATTCTGAATCTAACAAAAACAAAAATGAATCGGAGACTAGCCAATCTGAGTTCTCACAGAACAAGAAGAGATACTCATCGAAGAGGTCCAATCAATAGAACGGATATCGAGAACGAAAATGAAACAAGAAGATTAAATTTCTACATCCGTTTGTTAGAATTTCATTGAAACAATTACTAATCGATAAAATCTTGTTTCAATATCCGAAATGAATATCAGATTCTTATAAATTCCTACTCTTATCATAGAACGAGCAATCGAAGAAAAATATAACAAGGACCGAAGAGAGAGAGGATCGGGAAAAGCTAAAAAAAGAAGAAAGGTTCTTGCTTCATCTCGATCAATCGATTGGAAAGCATCATCATCATCAACATCATCGAAACATCTGGTTGATTTTGAATGCTTTCGAAAAAAAAACTTCATTCATTAATTTTTATTTTACAATTTCTTTCACTGCCTCTGGAACACTTCCTTTCCGAATTCTCGAGAAAAGAGAAACGGAGAGAAAAAGTCTCATTCAACAAGAATTAAATCCATTCAATCCATCTGTTTACGTAAGGCTTTGGTATTAATCTCACCAATGCTGTACTTTCGATTCGAACACAAAAAAAATCGTTTTTTTTTTTTAATATTTGTTCGAGAAAAATAGAAAACCTTCTCTTTCGCTAACTAATTTCAAAACCGGACAAGAAAGAGAATTCGAACGAAGAAAAAGAAACGAAGGAAAAGTTATTAGCGATATGATGGATTGATTTCATTGCGTTCTCGTTTCGCGTAACAAACAAAGAATTCTTTTCTCTCTGCACTCGGTATAGAACAAATGAATCAAAATTTTGTCCCTCCATTCTCATTGTCCAATCATCGAAACCGTTTGAGCACAAAACTATCAAACACAGAGAGTGCTTCCTTTCTCGATGGAATCTAAAAAGAAAGAATCTAGGGAGAGAGGGAGGGAGAGAGAGAGAGAGAGAGAGAGAGAGATGTTATAGAATGGGCTTTGGATTGAATTGAAATTGGTATTTTCGTTGTGATTGGTCACAAAGTGAAGTGTGGAAGCTATTAAAGTTTTTTTTATCCGCTTAGCTAAGCTAAAGCAATATGTTTGAGAAGAAATAAATAATAAAAAAGATAGAAAAACTAATATTGCTTGTACAAATAAGAATCGATGACCATCAATAAAACTCTTATCTCTCTCTTTCTGACCTCGTTCTCTATGAAGATGCTATAGTTGCCCGAGAGCGAGAGAGAGAGAGAGAGAGAGAGAGAGAGAGAGAGAGAGAAAGGTGTATAATATATCAATTGCAAATATTCATAACGAAACGAATCAAACACAATCATATCGATTGATTATTGTTATCGTTGAAATTTAGCCTCTGGCTCTAAAATTGGTCAATAGGAAACAAGATTCCAATTTATATGCTCTCTCTCTTGGCCATACTCTTTCTCTATGTCTTTCTGCTCACAATGTCATCCAATTGAAACTAATTTGGAATCGAAACAATAGAAACACAGTCAAAAAGTATAAATAATATCATTTTCATTAAAGAATCGTTTATCTTTTCAATGTGATCTATTCAATGACCAGAATATAAGAAGAAGAAGAAGAATGAGATAACCGAGAAAAGAATTTCTTGTTTTTCTTTACTTCTCTGAATCTTTTCTTTTCAGAATTTGATGAAGCATCATATCGTAATGATTGATCACAATAAAATCAATGTATCCCAACCTCTTTTGTTTGCTATTATTTTTTTTTATAATAATAATAATAATAATTCAGATCCTATTCAATAGCTCTGAATGAACTTGCTGCCTTATTATTATCAGCATTCCATTCAATAACAGACCATAAACAAACGAGTCATTCGGATTCGTTAGTGAATGGATTTTTTTTTTTTTTTTTCCTTAGAAGGAATCAAAAATTTTAACAATAGCATAAAAACAAGCAAAGAGACAGTCTGACTCTAAGAATATAGCTTTTCACAATAAATAGGTATAAAATTCAATCGAAATTATTCCGAGACAGATTGATGAGAAATGTGAAAACTATCCTTAGTGTACCGAATTCGAGATGCAAGATGATGGCATGCTGATTCGTACTGCGAACCGTTTGGAAATAGATCAAAATAATCATCGAAAACTCTGAATTTCTAAGAAAAAATAATGAAATCGTATGAATATTTATCAAACCCATCTCAATAGGAGAAATTCCAATAAAATTTCAAAACTTTCAATTTTGTGTGTAGAAGAAAAAGGTCCAGTGAATCTTTTTATCTATGATGCCGATAGACTAAGCGATCCTTTTCATATTTTAATGGTCCTATAGTCAAGAGAAAAAGTGTTGAGAGTTGAAAAAATTACCATTGCTCAAGACACACTTCAGTCACCGTAGCCTATCAGTTTGAACGATGAAAAGTTTGATTCTAATCTAAGTGTTGATGAAAATCATTTTCCGTTCCACATCTCTTCACCCTCCACTCGGAAGGTGGAAAAATTGAAATATTTTATTCCACTTTTCAATACTTTATTATCTTAATTGAACATCTTCAATCGTTTTTTTTTTTCACTTCTCTTTGTCATTACTTTTTTCTTACTTTTCTTAAGTTTGTCTCACTAATCTGTATACCGATGTGAAAATTTCTAGCAAAAAGCAGAGAGAAGAGAGAGAGAGAGAGAGATAGAGAGAGAGATAGAGAGAGAGAGAAGAGAGAGAGAGAGAAGTGAAGAAATTGAATGATTTCCATTTCCAAGGATTGAATGATTATCGATTGTGTGTTTTTGATTTTTTTTCTCTATTGCAAAGTTTTATAAAATTTTCTTTAAGAAAAAAAGAAACATTTGAACTGATGGAATAAATTCTGGCTTTCAACAAATCTACTTCGACGAACCAGAGCGAAAGCGGAAAAGAAAAGAGGGGTAAAACTTGAACCGGATGAAAGATGATGATGGTGATGGTCTCATTTCGATGATGGAAATGAAATTCGATTCATATGAAGCTGCTGACGTCGATATTGTTGGTGTTGTTTTCTCGAGAATAATGTGTTTGTATACGAGCCAACGAAGAGCTAGAGAGGAAAAAAATCCTCCGAAAGAAACAAAGAAATTTTAGTTTGAAACGATAAGAGGGACGAAATAACTCGAAACTTTTTCTCTTCTTCTCTGTTTTTGGAAAAAAAACGATTCATCAAGCAACTAAGGTTTCATATCCATTCATGAATAAAAGATTCCATTTTCAATATCCGTACATCAAGTATCGAACAAGTTTTTACAATTTAACCGATAAAAGTTGTTGTTTCAAATGAAATCAGAAAGGCTTCCAGAAGAGAGAGAGAGAATAAAAAAGACGGAATCACTTCGATTCTAAGACTCCCTTGCGCAACACTTTTCTAAAACAAAACTTAATGAAGAAAAAGCATAAATTTTTCTCGCTCTCTTGTTCTCTCTAGCTTTTGCTTTTTCTGGTTCTTTGCATTCAATGGAACAAATTTGAACAGTTTTCAAGTGAACGAAACGTATCTAGAATGTGGAACTTAAATTTCTTTTCTTCATTTTATGCTATAGAGATTGTAAAATTTAGAGAAACAAATATTAAATTTACATTTATATTTCTCATTCTAATTCTTTCTTATTTTTGATTTTTCTAATTTTCAAACTGTTTCATTTGCCAGTGTTTCTCTGTTCGAATTGATTGAATTCATTTGTTCTAGAATCATTAGATAAGTCAAAACTGTTTTTGGGTAATCGATCGAATTGATTCTTATTGAGAGAGGATACTTATTGTTCGAGCGAACGAGAAGAGAGAGAGAGAGCCGAATAGCGTAAACGGAAATGATAATTTTGCTTCGAAAATGCTTTACTTCAATCAGCTTTTCTCTTTGAATAGGTCTGTCTACGCCACTATGTCTCTCCTTTACTGTTTTCTGATTGTTTGATTCTCTTCAGAAGATGGTATCGATATTCTTTGCTTATTTATTTAATAAGAATTAATCGATTCATTTGTACGAGGTCATAAATTGTATTGTAACGCATATATCCATTGATTGATTCGGATTCAAGCATCATTCTAAACTGAGAACAAATGATGCTCTCATCGGACCTTATGAGAAATAGATAAAAAAAGAAGATTGACAGATTGCCACAATCAGAGATTCATTACACGAGATACAATATGAGAAAGTGATATAGAGAGATATAGATATTTGAGATTCTAAATAGAGATAGATTCGATAGATATTTTTCAAACATCACTGGTTCGGTAAGACGAGAGAGGACAATGGTAACGAAGACGAGAGGCTTATGGCGTGAAGTGAATTATGTAATGCTGAATTCCCTGAATGACAATCTCATTGTCATCGTTGAAAACTCGATTGTTTTGATTCCAATAATAGCTAAAATTTCGGTTGTTTAAATGGAGAAAATTTAGTTATGATTAGTCTAATGGCTTGTCATCGCTCTTTTGCTTTCAAGATTGCGAAAAAATGGAAAAGAATCGATTTTTCTACTTTTTTCTTATTGATCAAATGAGTCTCAGGGTAGGGCTTTCAATGAGTAGGGCTTGACGTTTCACAAATTATAAAGATTTGCACTGATCTGTGATAAAAACTGTAGCGGCTAAGATTCGGGTACTCTGATTATTGCGTTCGATGTGTCTCCAATTCTTATTATTCTAATTGTTATTGCAAATTATTTTATCATTTCTTGGGTGATATTTTTAGATCAGATTTTCAGATGTCCTCATAGTTTTCATTATTAAATAACTGAATTAATTCTAAGGTTTAAGAGCGGATGATACGGAATGTGTTAGAAAACATCTCAATTCTAGCAAAGGTAATTTTCATCTTTTTGAATCCTTTTTTTTTGTCGTGAAAATTGTTAAGAATTTAACGAATTTCTGAAAATGTAGCTTATTTATTGCTTTTTTAGACCATAATATTCGATTAACATATTCTCCTCCATCGAATTGATTTGAAAGACACACAAAAATAAACAGCTAATTCACATTAAAAACACATAGATATAATGTCAATTGTCGTTGATGATTTCTTTGGAACGTTTTTTTTTTTTTGGAAGAAGGAGGAAAGAAAATATCACAAAAACGATAGAATGAATCAGACCAAATCGATCGAAACAGAGATCGATACTAGGAAGAATAGAGAGAGAGAGAGAGAGAGGGAGAGGGAGAGAGGGAGAGGATAGATACAAATATAAACTATCATTTCTATTTTAATGGATCGAATTTGGAGAACTAGAAAAACTAATGGAAGAAATATAATCCAAGTAACAAGAAAGCGGAGAGAATTATCGTTTTTGATTATGATTATTATTCAAAATCAATAATCGAAATAAATAACAATAAATTTTGTTGAGACTATTTGCTGAGTTCTTGTTCGATTATTAATGTCATTATTATTTTCATTACTATTGCTGCTGTTGTTATGCTGTTGTTTCGATCGAAGAAATCTTCGAGATCGAATGGTTTGTTTTGTTTTGTTTTGTTCCAAAGCGCTATACTGTGTTCTCGATTCCAAAAAATCTATCGATCTTTATGTTTTTTTCCTACGACAATAATGATGGATTTTCTTTCACAAATATTGTCGCTCCTCTGTCTCTTAGTTTTTTCGATTGTCAACAAGAGCAGAGAGATAGATAAGTAACGATTAATTTCGAGCGATTATCATCGATCATCGGAAAACAATCCTTTATTTATTCGAATTTTATGTTGGTTTTTTTAATTTTCAAATAAATTCCAGATTGTGAACTATTCTATGGCAGATGAAAAAAAAATTGTTTCTGTTTGGAGTAGAATAGCGACTCTTTATTTCACTTTAACCCTTTCGCATCGATTATTCTCTGGTCCAAAATCAATCTATATTATTCATTTTTTTTTTGCGGACAAAATGAACAAGATGCATTGCCATAATCAAAACTATGTCCCTCTCTCTCTCTCTCTCTCTTTCTCTGTCTCATCAATCTGTCTTTTGCATCTGTTTGATTGTTGAAACAGTTGATTGAACAATTTTTTCGAAACAATGAATAAATAAACAGATGTGGAAAAAAAGATGGAGGAAAAGAGGTGGAGAGTTTATGAGTGGCGGAAAAGAAAACACTGACCGGAAAATAAAATGACGTTTTCGGTGACAAAACCCACCATAATTCATTGAGAATATTTTTTGTTTAGCAGAAACGAGAAAAAAAATGGAATGAAATAATCCAATCACTACTATCTTTGTTGATTGATTGAGATTTCTTCTCTGCTACACAGTAATAATAGACAAGAATGAATAGGGGAAAAAATTCTCAATTAAATTCTCTTTCTCTATTCTTTCGATTAATATTATTTTCAAACTAATATTTTTTTTCATTTGATTTCGATTTGAATTTCGTTTCGAATAAAAAAAATCGCTGTGGAAAATTACTAGAGCTTTGGTTCTGGTGATGTTCTAGAATTTTGACGAAAAAAAAAGTGTCGACAAATTCAACAAAACCGAATCCTAATTTTCTCCAAATAATAGATTTCTATTAAAATAATCGTAGAACGATTGGGGAAGCAGAGAAAAAAAAATTTCCTAACGATTACATCCAATTCAATACTTCACTACACTATTTTATTTAAGATTTTAGTTAGGATAATTATCAACGCCCACTGATCTACACCCATATACTTTTCATTCCACTCTTTGCTTTTGATGTTTTAGCGATGGCTTTTACGTTTTGAGTTTCTTCTCTCTCTCTATAACAGTTTGAAAATATTCTTTGAAAGCATCTTCGCAGCAAAGATGCCTTGTGGACGAGAAGAATGGGAAAGAGAATCTCTATGTACGCCTTAGTAGTCAGTTTGCTCTTTCTCGCCTTTCGGTTCGGTTGATTTTCGTCCGTTTCAAATCCATCAAGACCGACTATGAAACCTAAACAATGGCTGCGATTGAATAGAGAGAATAGTTTAGATCTAACAACAACACGGGCAACTAAACAGCAACAAAAACGACAACCATATGGGTGTTTTGGTACTTCAGAATAGAATCTCTCAATGGAAATTTTAATTTCTTTTTGGAGAGAAAAAAACAAAAAAAAAAATTCTCCTTTCTTCGAATCAAAAAGCGTCTGAGTGCTATCTTCATTATCATAACTATAGCATTTAGGTCGTTTTTCTTTTGTGTTATGGTTTAATTTGATTGCTGTCAAAATTGTTCAGAGAGAAAAAATAATGCATCATAAATTCAGTGAGAATATCTCATCATTGCTCCGAACAACAACAGCAACAAGAGCGAGATCGAGTCTCAAAGGTGACGGAAATGGATCGTAATCGCTTTCAGAATGAAAATTTATTAATTTATTAAGAATAAACGAGATGAATGAATAAATTTTGATAGTAAGATTTTAATTTTGATTCGATCAAATTCAAAGTTGAAATTCTTGCAGAAAAACTCAATTCTAAACAACATCCAGATTCTTTTCAAACAAAACACAATCTCTTAGTTAGTTTTTCTTTTTTAATTTCACTTGTCTCCAAATTAAAAATGACAGGCCTAAAAAGCAGCTAAATATTGAATTTTAGAGATATGAGATGTGGGTGTGGTTTGACTTCTTTTAAAATTTAAAAATATTCGTAAACTAGCCCTGATTCGGGATGATGGTTGTTGTTGTGAGAAGATTCACCAGTTTTGTGATCGGTTCTGCTCGGATCTTGAAAAAAATTCGCGATATTAGAAAAATAAATTGATTGAATTAACAAATAGGACCCAATATGGTAATGGAACACTGAGAACCACCAAAAAGCTGTGGTAAGAAAAAGGTTTAAAAGAAAAGAATGAAAGGAAAACTTATCGCATTTGTAGCAACCGAACAAGACATCTTTGTTGATTATGAGGGCGAGTGATGATGAAGATAATAACTTTCAATAATCATCGAGTGTAATGAGATTACACAGAATGAAACGAGAATCGTTCGAAGCAAATGAGATCTAATCAAAATTGCAAACTGAAGTGAAAAATAACATTGAAAAAAATGGCTTTTTATTGAAAAGTTTCCACTACAGAGAGGATAAAGCAATAAGAATTTGGAACAGACAAAAAAAAATTCCATAGAATAAGAAACGAGCTAGAGAGAGAATGTTAGAGAATTGAATTGAATCCAATCTAAACTAACACCGTAATAGCGAATAGAAAAAGATGGAACAAATTGGCTCTGAATTGAAATATTATTTTTGAAACTTTGAAATCGACAATCTAAGTTTCATCAGTGCTTATCCCTCATCATCATTATAATCAATGAAATCAAATTAAATAAACCGTAATTGTTGCGAAAATGTGGTGATGAAATAATATAAAGAGGAAAAAAAAAAAACGAAAGAGTCCTCGACGATGATTGTGATGGCAGTTATACCATAAGCTTCATTCGGTTCAAAAGCGATGAAATTATTAGTTTTTTTTCTATTCGAACACAATTCGATTCGTAACTAAAATCTTTTTTTATTTGTCCAGCAAATCAAACTTTGAAACATATAAAAAAATTTTTTGATTGCAAGCAATTGTAGAATGAAATAGCTTTTCTTTTGCTCTCCCATTAAGTTTGCCATTTTCGATTGTGTTCGTTTGAGACTAAAATGATTGATTAGTGCTAGAAAGTCAACTACTATGATTGGCTATCGCGAATTTCTCTCCTCGCGAAAATTTAATTCGATCGAGACAAATTGTCAAAGCAGAAGCGCAAAAAAAAACTCAATATTTTAAAGAAATTGAATCTGCAAAAATCATTTGAAATACCCATTTTTCCAATCAATCGCCTATATTAATAAGACAATCTAGGGCTCAAATTTCTAAAGACCCTAAGATATTGTGAATGCAATAAACAACAACAGAAAGAAGTGCAATTAAAAAATTGAGCAATCGTTCTCTGATTAGAGCTATTTCCAAGTGATGGCAATCAGGCAGCCTAATTATTTTATTTTTTACTTTTTGGGCACCGATACAAAAACTTACCTCGAGGTCATTTTATTCAATTTAAGAATTTTCAATTCAATAATTTACAGATTACTAAGATTATCGCCGATTAGAATTTAAATCTTAGCTAAAAAAGAATGTCTAGCAATAGGGAAACATTCGAGCATTGAATTGATAATTGAATGATTGAATCATTTCAAATGAAATCAATTTCGGCCCACCTTCAACAACATTCAGATTAGCTATGGCCTCTGCTTTTGGTCGATTATTTGGATCTAGACTCTAGACAAGTTTCAATGCAATCTGTTTATACTTCATTGATTCCGTAGAATAACAGATTGAATCATTTGTAAGAGTAATGATATACAGTATTGATATACAATAGAAAGAGAAGTAACAGTGAGACCAATATGAAAAATTTTTACTCAAAACTTTGCATATGATTCTTCAAGGAAATGTTCAATCAGTGTTTTGATATGATATCGATGTAAATTGAAACTAATCTGATTATGTAAAAAGGTATCTATTCAATAGAAACTACATAAGCAGACCTTTTATTTGAAAACATTTGAATTTCTAGCTGAAACATTATTCGACAATGTTGCCAAGGATTACGAATCGCTATTAATTTTGATCATCTGGACAGTAATTTTGATCATAGAGAAAGGAAAGTGAACGAGATCAAAACGAAACAATAGATCATTTGGCTAGTAAAAATTCGAGATCTCAATGTGAATCTGAAATTAAATTTAGACAATCACAAACTGACCTTTATTAATGTATTCAGTGGTGATTAGAAAATCTAGAAACGTGTGTTTTAGCCAAAAAAAATCTAATACTGAAATTAGTTCGTCCCGAAAGCTCTGAGCAAAAATCACACTTTCACAGCATAAATTTCCGGCCAGAATTTTCGGGACGTACAAAAAGAAACCCAAACAAAAAAAAAAACAAGCGATTTGTGAAAGAAAAAAAAAGTTAGTCAAGCATAGTTCTTAACCTAATGTAAATGCTAGTTCTTTCTTTCAACAAAAAAAAAAAAATAGCCCCTAGTTTGAGATTCTTTGATTGCATGTAACATTGATCACCGACAATGAACGTGGAGAGAAAAACACAAACTTCTCAATGACAACGGTTGTCACCGAGACACACTGATCGTTATCGGTTCAATTGATGATCCTAATCATAATCATCTCTAATCTGTATTATTCGGCCCAGATGAAATCGTAATAAGCAAACAAAAGATGGACGAACGTTTGGATCGCCATATTTATAATTTAATTTAATGGTTCACAACAAAGAAAGAATATTGACGGGGAACAAATGAATTTTTTTTTTTGTTCTCAATTATTCTAAATTCGTATAGAAAGAGAAAGTGCGGTTGGAAGTTTTAAAAACAATTGCAGGCAAAATATTGTGATAATTAGAAACTAATTATCATCATTATCACAACCGAATCAAAAATCGCAAAATGGCGATGAGAAAAAAATTAATGAAAAAAATTAATTGAAGAAAACAAAGAAGAAAAATGTACGATTCGAATGAATGTTAATCTAAACATTTGTGCCGATTCAAAGCCAAATGGAAGAAAATAATTTTCATTCCTCTTTTTCGTTCTCTATGTTCCAATACGAATGCCCAGCAGGATTGGTGTCTCAAAAGTACCAAACCATTTTGAGACTGAATCAAAAAATAAGACAGATCAATGCCTGGATACCCAAACTTGATCTTCTTTTTTTCGATGAAATGATCAAGCTGATAAAGTAAATTCAATAACATCATCATTGTAGACAAAGATTCAATTGAAACACATCAAAAACACACTAATCTCCACGCCCAAGACGCAAAAATTGTGCCGAGACAGGACAGAGAGCAGAGGAGAGAAAAATTCTCAACACACGCCTCTCCATCATTCGTAAATGGCTTTAATCGAAGACACTATTGTCTTGCTCATCTTCCCAACCATCTTCTCTCTCCCTCTCCTCTTTATCCATAATGATTCCTACTAAAATCACCATAATAATCGAATAACATCAAGTTGATCATTCTCATCATCATCCGCATCATTTATTGAATGAATTCATTTATCTATTCATTCATTTTTTTTTATTTTTTTTTCGAAAACAATTCGCTTCGAGGCATCCAGATAGAGAATCTTCCTCTTCAATATTCCTCTCTACATCCTAACATCCTATTCATGCGGGAGCTTTTCTTGCCGTTTTGGCTGTTGTTTTTTCATTCTATTTAATCCATTCTATTCATTTGATCTTTAGGAAAATGATAATAATAATAATAATGATTCGTTTGTTCTTATAGCAGACACATATCAATAGAGAGAGAGAGCCCATTAGTGTGTCTAGGACTAGATAACCAGATCGAAAAGATAGAAGCTATTTAGCTTGGTATGAGTGAATATCTATGGAATAAAATTATTGCTTTCATTTTATATAAACACTGATTTATGTAGAATTTGATTTCGATATTTGTTTTTATTATCCTCAACGTTTGCTTAATTGTTTAAAATAATTGTATCAAAATCAAGTGGAAGGTAGGAAGCAAAAAGAATTTTTCAAGGATCTAGATTTTAGGTTCAAAGATTTAATTCCTGATCAAGAAATATTCAAAAATTATTCTAATAAATTTTTATTAAAAATTCGTATGAAATGAATAAGTTTTGCTTAAAATAGATTTTACTTTTTTTGAATGTTTTCTTTCAAATCGTTCGAAATAAATTCTGTGAACGAACAATCGATTGGCTTCAATCAGACGGGTGAAATAGAGAGAGAGAGAGAGAGAGAGAGAGAGAGAGAGAGAGAGAGAGAGAGAGATAGGAAGAGAGACTTGGAGCTTTTTTGAAAATCACAAGTGTTTTCTTCCCTTCCTTTTTTTTCGGTCTATCTGTTTGTATTAATATTTACTTTGGATGCATTGTGTGAGAAGAAAGAGGAAGATTGTCTCCAATCACTTTTTCAATAGCTAGAGAAAACAATCTTAGATTGATTCAATGATCACAATGATTAAGATATTTGATTTGATTAAAAATTCAATGCTGATGTTTCAAAGAGGCACTATATCGAAGAAATCTTTTCTCCTTGTCTGCTTCGCCATATCAGCTGCTATTTACAGTATGAATTTCATTTTTTCCTATCTTTTTACGTGTAATTTAGATGATTTATTCCAAAATATTTCAACAAAGCATCTTTATTTTTTCCTATCACAGAGATAGGAATCGGTGAACAAAAACACACTTCTGCTATTCAAGATTCAATCCAATCATCAATCTCAAACCGGAAACAACAAGCGAGAGTAACATCGATTTTTATTAATCATCAGATGCATAATCTTGATTTTTCTTTCTAGAGTAAAAAAAATTCAAATAAAAAAGAGAAAAAACTTCTTCACAAAAGATTGCATTGCTTTTTGAGCTCATTTAGTCAAAGGTAAAATCATTCAATCAAACTAACTTCCTTTCTCTGTGAGATTTTTGCTTCTAAGTTCGATGTTACTACTAACAACAAAAAAAAAACATCTCCATTTTTATTGAAGTTTAACATAATGATGATGGTGATTAGAGATGTCATCGAGACTCTTTTCCTCTCATCTTGATTTTTAAGCCTTGAATCTTTGAGGAAAGCACATCAAGGCCATCATCATTGTGATCGAATGGGCTGCAAGCGAGGATTTTAGTGTCGCGATTCTCTCATTTTGATTCATGGATAGCTATAAATCTTTCTCATTTCTCAATCCTTAAACGCCCAAAACTGAATGAAGTGTGGTGGATATGAAAGGAATTTATGAAATTTTTTCCCCCATATCATAACTCTTTTATCCACCACTCATCGCAAACGATCTATCTTCGTACAAAAATAACGGAAATAAAATAAACTGTATATCTATTTCATCAACAGCAAAAGACGATTTCGAGAAGGTATTGGTGATAGTCCTAGTTTTATACTTTAGAAAAGGGGAGAGGGAGAGATGAAGAGATCTTCTTCCCTAATTTTTAATGTCTGGTGGAAGGGAGAGGAAAAAGGACGATGAAATTATCGGAAAATAATCATCACCCACGACTACATCATCTCTCTCTCCTCTCGATGACATCCGCCAATAACGAGCATATATTTTTAAATCAAATTCTTACAATGTGAAAATGACATTAAGTAAACATTTTCGATGAGGATCGAGATGTACTCTCGAATTAGAGCAGAGGAGAATTTTGCATCAAAAAAAAAAAAAAATAAAATAAAATAAACGATAGTAGAAACTTTTCATCTCTTCATCTTTTCTTTTGGCATCGATGGTTTGAAAGACTACAGGGGGGGGGAAATTTAATACAAAACAATCCGATATCATCATCTTCATCATCATCATCATCATCTGCATCGATGATGTTTTTGAAAATCGAGATTATTATTACAGATGTATTGTAAAGAGATAATGTCATCTAAATCCTTCTTCTCTCTCGGTATCATTTTTTCTCGTAGAAATTTTTTCAATATTTGGTGGGAGAAATTCGAAAGAAATGTAACCCTAAATAGAAAATAGATGCGATAGGTTTGTTGTTATTGTTGTTGTTGTTGTCGTTGTTGTGAATGATTATGAAAGCATATTCATCTCACTCAATCTTTCGATTATTTAAATATCATTTTTGTGTGCGGGTGTATGTTGAGTTGCTTTGTTTGTATAGAATGTCGAATTCTAGGTCTGGTGACAAAATCAATATTAACATCAATGAATTGAGTATAATGTCGATAGTTTCGAAGAAATGAGTTTCATTCCAAAAGAATCATCATCATCATCATCATCATCATCATATCTGGATTCTTTTTTCGATAACAGAGAAATGTGATCGAAAATAGAGATAGAATAGAGAGGCTGGGAAGTTTCGATCCATTGGTCTTGCAAGGGCCATCATAGATAATAATATTCAGTTCGATTATTCTTCCTCTCGATCTCGATCAGAAGGGTTTTTGCTACTCTTAGCTGTCGTGTCTCCATCATTCACCGACTGCAAGGCGAACGAAATATTTTACTGTTTTTTGAGGGGTTTCATCGTTCCGAAATCAAACACTTTCCGATGATTGCTGTTACTGTTGCCATCATTGTCATTCATATTTGATTTATTTGCGAGGTTTTCTTCCCTTCTTTTCTCTGTGTACATTTCATAGTATTCCTTGTCGAGAGATGTTTGATTTATGCCATTGCGATGGCCCTGATATTGATTCTTGAAAGCTAGAATTTTTCCCTCTTCTGGGATAGTTTTTTTTTCGGCAGCGATTGCATGGTTGAATGGAAAAATCGATTTTGAAATATAGAATTTGGTGATTTGATTATCGAATATGTAGTTGAAAGTGAATGTCAATCATTATTTTAATGATGGTCCAAATGATGAGATAATCAAGCTTGAATTTTGGCAGTGAAGTTTATGTCTGTCAAGTTGCGACATTATTTTAGATTTGCTTGCGAAATATCGGTGACAAAAACACCTTTAATCAATTTTTTTTTGGAAAAATATTGAACTGGAAAAAATTTTAAACACTTAACCACCCAAAATCATTCGCATTATTCTAGAAACTTTGCTACAAAAGCCGAGTTTGAATTGCATCGTACAATGAAACTATTCAAAAATCAATAAATCCCTAATTATTTCATCATCTTTTTTTATTGAAGCATCTCTATTTCATATTGTCCGAGATGGATTCAAAATGAATAGGTTGAATTTAATTCAAATCATCAATTCAAATCAATTTTAATCATTGAGAGATAAAAAAATCAAACTCAAATCATTTGGTTTGCAAATGGAAGATAGGAAAGGAGAATAGTTTGCGTTCGCAATTCTGTGTCGGAATATTCTCTATCCAAATGTACTAAAAGTCAAACTTAAAACGATAGAAGAGTGATTTTTTCAGATTTCTTTCTTTATAATCCTCTATCTAATGCTAACCAATGCACTTTTTGCTCAATTTCGCTATCTTTTCTCCAAAGTCATAGCATTTTTGTATTATAAAAATTTGGGTCGATTCGGGCGCCAAATATTTTATTGACAATTTCGCAATTCGAATACGAATTCAATTTCTTAATGAAAAGCTCGACATTCTAGATTCAAGAAAATCGATAATTTCTTTCCTCCTCGAATGAAATGAATAGTTTAAAGTCTTTATTCCGTTCACTAGATTCTCTTTGATTGCTTGACGATGTACCCTTGATATATCCCAATCAGATCAGATCGATAAGGAGGGAAAAAGAAAAATAATAACTTAATCGATCGAATGCGGAAGAAAGGCTTCATTCTGCCGAAATGGATTGTTGATGCGCCTATTGAAGGATCTCTTCATAGAAAAATCTCAACTCTTCATCTAACCACCATTAATGTATCGATGATATTTCAATATTTTACGATTGAGATGTCTGATTTGGAAATTTTTTTAGCGAAGCTGGTGGTGATCCTCAAGATTCATTGTGATGTATGTTAACTTTTTACTATTTCTAGTGACGGAGAGAAAATCCAGGCCAAAGGGGAACACATAAGGATTCGTTTGAGGATTCATTTAATTTATGCTTTGTTAGCCTTTTGATCTTCATTGATCTTTCTCTCTCTCTCTCTCTCTCTCTCTCTCTCTCTCTCTCTCTCTCTCTCTCACTTTTTTCATCTCTTGAGAATCAAATGTGTCCAATAAATACAAATTTTGCATCGAAAAAAAATGAATAGAAGAATAAGGAGCACAGAGAGGAAAAAAATGGAATAAAAGAATCGATCAATATTTTCATTTATTCATTCAATCATTTAGTCTTTGTTCATTTATTTCAGATCTTAAAAATATTTACTTTGGGCCTTTTCTCTCTCGCTATTCTCATCGATTGGATATGCTGAGATAATCATAAGCTCAAATAGACAGCTAAATAACTTCAATTGGCAGCGAAAAAAAAGAGATTATAATCAGAGAATCAAATCAGTAGTTCAAGAAATCGTATTCGAATCACACCCACTTCAATGGCACCTAAAGTAAAATGCTATCGAGAGATTGGATCATTGATTTTGTCGCGAAATTGAAATGGCTGGTCTCACCAACCGAGCGAATCCGATCGCAATCCGATGGTGCGAAATGATTGTTTGCTGTTTTCCATTGAAATCACGGCACTGCTATGCATTGCATCGCTTTTTTTTTTGATGACAAAACAAAAATTTAAAACATAATTCTAGTGAAATTTGTTTGTTCAAACACTCATACATCTGTTACGAATTTTTGAAAAATTTTCTTTGTGATTTTTGACCACAATCCTTGCTTTCTTTGTTTTTATTAATTTTTCAGAATAGAATCGAAAAACTTTGAATTTATTTGTTCAGATTAAGACTGATACAGACCGGAAATCGGAGAATCAGAGCAGAGAAAAAGAAGAAAGGGAGAATGGCTTATATACAATGGCCATCGATTATTATTAGTCTTTTATTAGCAGTTTATCTTCGTTTCACATCTATTATTTCATTTTACTTTCAATGCTTGCAACAGCAGAAACTTTTTTTTTGGGAGATTATTATCACTGAACCGATCATAATTATCATAATCATTTTGATTGACCAGAATTTGTTCCAACACCAATTGGAGAAAAATAGAAATCGGTCCTATTTATTTCTAGCTTCTTTCTCTCTATATTCCAGCCGATTGCGTTGAGAGAATGTGGAAATCTCAGTGACATTAAACAGAATAAAATGAACAAGATGGAGATGCACAGTTGTGCGTAGAATCGAAAACAATCATATCAGGTTTAGAGTTGGATGAAATTTAAATCCATGGACGAACCTCGGAATCCATGATTATCACTCGATGAACTGCGATCTTGATATAAGCGAGAGACAATCTTCTCATTTCTAGACAGAGAGAAAGAGAGAGAGAGAGAGAGAAGGGACTTGAATTAAAATGCTAGTCTCGAACAGATTTCATTTCATTTTTTATTCGTTTTGAAATTATTAATAGAAGAATTAAACCATAGAATTTGAAGAGAAAAAAAATTGATATGACCATTTCTTTCTCATAGAAAATATTAGGTCTCAAAAAATATTCTGTGCCTTTTAATTTTGTCTAGTTTCAGAAGAATTCGTCAGCACCTAAAAAGTGGAATTCCATAGGCGAGAGTATTCTTGATGACCTTCACCATCTTCATCATCTTCACCAAGAGTACAATTTGTTTTTGTCTAATTCAATGTCGCCAAAGAAGAGCTTTGAAAAAGGGAATAAATGAATCGAATTGTGGCCAATGACGATGATCAACTCGACTGACCACCAGGAATGAATAGATAGAGAATAGTGAAGAACGATAAAATGAAGAGCTCCCAATAAAGTGCTCTGTGATGATAGTTTTGAATCTGGCACAAAAAAAACTACTTCTCTTCTGTTTCTTTTCCTGTTGGTCTGTTGACCGACATTAATTGGAACGAGAGAAAATGCAGGATCAATAGATTGATCATAACCGTCGCCATCCCCGTCGTTTCGATAATATCATAAGAATGTAAATTCTGAAAAAAATGAAGAAAAAAACAATAAATAAATAGAGCCTATTAGAGCGAGATTAGACCTATGATCAATGCAATTGATAGAACATCTTTTCCCTTTAAATCGAAAAGAGACACAAAACACTGCATAGATCGGAAGAATGCAAAAAAATATTCCAAAAGCGAAAAAAAAAGAAAATTTTTTACAAAAAAAAAATCGAGCCTTTGATGATTATGTAGATGTTGATGGTGGTTTGGTGGAGATGACGAGAAGAGAGAGCGAGAGAGAAAAATCCAATCCGAGTAAGGAATAGTCCAAAAAACCGCAGATTTTATCTCTGTTTATTTTCTCCTCCCTCACTTCGAAGTTCGCTTGAAAAAGCAAACAAATAAAGAGAATCGGGATCGGATCAAAATCGAAGCTTAGAGATAGGGACCCTACTGTTGATTTTAACAAAAAAAAAAAAAAAAAAAAACAAAAAACAAAAAACAAAAAAATAGCTGTTGAGATTGAAAAGCTTAGAGGTGGAACGAGGAGAAGAAAAAGAAAATTCTGTACGAATTATTTTGTTTTCATTGTTCTGGATTTTATTTCTAGATGAGATCGATGATGATCTTGGATTGGAACAAGATGTAAGGATCCAAGGTGGAATTTAGTTGGAACGAAGTGAAAAACAAGAAAATAATCTCTGCTCTCTCTCTCTCTCTCTCTCTTTTATTTCTTGAATGTTTGCGTTTTTTTCTTCATTTTCTATTTACGACACAAATGATCTGTTTTCGATGTTTCTCAGAGAATAATTCGAAAACACTGTGGAAGTCGACAAGGTCCTAATGGCAGAAGAGCTGAGAAAATGCTAAATCGATGATCAAACAATCACTCTAATACGGACCATCGAATGAGAATATTAAGAAATGAATATCTCATCATTATAATCTAATGAGAGTGGACCATGTTCGTCCAGCGGAATGTACCAGTTCTCCTAAACAAAGCTCTCTAAGGTCTTCAATGACGGATGATGAATTTCGAAAAGTAGGAAAACAAAATGAAACTCATCATTATCGCTAAACATCATCATCTATGATGGAAGTTTATGTATGAAAAAGCTAAATAAAGCTTTGGAGCCAGTTTGGCTGCGGACCAAGCAATGATCAGTTATGTGTTATGATTAACTCATAGCTACCAACTGACTTTCTCAATGGGAGAGACTGAGAGCGCTTGGTTATTCAATGTAGTCATTGATGTTCTATTGTTGGTTTCTAACCAAAAACAAAAAAAAAATAATGCAATAGAAATAGTGGATTTGAATCCCAAAGTGAATGCTACAGAGCAATTGGCTACGGTAATGAGGTTTATTGATTTGAATAGATTCAGACAGAATAGATTGAAATTATTATCGACATCCATGATTGATGGATGAACCACAAAAGAAAGCATTCTAATTGACCAAGAAATAATACGAATTCAGACTTAAGCATTCAAATTCGAAATTGAATCAAAATTGAATTCAGTTCGATCAAAGATATCGATGTTTTATCGGAGATTCATCAATTTGAATCTCGATTAAATCATAAAGAATTGGAAAGTTTTTGCGGTTCAAAATTAATCCAGAGATATCCAAAGATAAAATTGATTCTCTTTATGGCGAAGAAGTGTTGGTTCATCACCCATGCAATACTCCAACGATGTTTTCGGTTTTCTTAGAGATCGGATTCTGTAGATGCCATTTTTCTCTCTATTTGTCTTCTATTTTAAGGATTAATTTTTCTCCTTTCCGGGAAGTATGTTTCAATTTTTCATTGTTCCTTTTTCTTTCTATTATTGTTTCTAGAGAGAGAGAGAGAGAGAGAGAGAGAGAGAGAGAGAGAGAGAGAGAGAGAGAGAGAGACTCCATATTGTTTTATTAATAAATTTTCAAAATGAATGAATGAAAGTATCCATCAGAAATAGAAGAGCATAAAGTAATGAATTTCGAAGGATATAATCAATCAAAAAAATGTTTCTATGTAAATCAGCTCGGAGAGAATAAGCTGCAATGGGGTGGTTAGCTGCATTGAGCTAATCTATCAACTATCAAAGTTTCGCAACACCAACACTCCTATCCCTTATATACTACCTTTTGTTCTTTTTATTTTCCTACTTTTTCTTCAAGAATCATTTATTTTGTTTCGAGATTCGATCATTTTAGCCTCTGTGAAACTTTTGATTGAAACAGCTTGTAAAACATTCGATTTTTTGCTTCAATTCTTTGCAAAAATCTTTCGAACGTTCGCGGTGAACAATCTCAAGAATGTTCGCTCTAAGATTGAGATTTCAGGAGAGTTACGAAAATTCCATACAAATCCTAAAGGGGCAATTTTCTTTTGAAAGCTCTCTCTCTCTCTCTCTCTCTCTCTCTCTCTCTCTTCCTCGTTAGCTATTATTTGAAAATTTTATCATAATTAATCTACTAAATTTTCTATGTCTAGGAATTTGAAAATTTCTAAATAGAAAACGAAATTAAATACTTCTAGAACAAATTCTTAAATGCAAAAGAATCAAATCATCGAAATTAATTAATCAATGAATTAATCATCTAGACTTATATTCTTCGAGAAGAGAATCCAAAATCTAAATGAATGCTAGAATTCAAAATTTTTTAAAGTTTCAAATATTGGAATACTGTTTGTTAACAACGGTATAATGGAAATCGATCAGATCCAAAGACTAATGATAAGAGGTCGTTGTGAGAGTTATAGTTTTTTTCTGCGATTATAGAAACTCATCAGTTCCAAAATGATTCTTATGTCTCTCTTGAATCTAGAATCAGTTCTTTCTCGAAATTTCGACCGGAAGCTACACAGATAGTAGATCTAGATAGAGAAATCTTCAAAATGACTCTTCAAACATCATTCGAACTCAAAGAAGGTAAAAAAATTCAAGATAATTGAATTAAAAAACAAACACACAACTCTACTCCTACGTAAATTTAGATTCTATGCAAAGAATTAGCTTCGTTTTTGCCTGATATTTTAATTCGAAAATCGTCAGAGAGCTGAATACTAAATCAGTTCATAGATCAATATAATAATAATAATAATTCATTAATGCTGAAAAGTTAAGTCTTAATGAACTTCTTCGTCGAAAAATGGTCGGAATCATATAAAAGAAAAGACTCTCTCTCTCTCTCTCTCTCTCTCTCTCTCTCTCTCTCTCTCTCTTTCTTTTTCTTCTTACTGAATGTGCTTATCTTTTCATTAAAGGATTAGGATTTTCTCGGAAATTTAGAGAAGAATCATTCAAACGGAAGTGCGTAAAGACCGAATTATTTCTGTCTGAAATGGAATTCTATTCATTGGGCTGTCGATTTCTCACCTTTCTATTTTGAAATGAATTTATTTTCTAATCTACAACTAGCGTTATCTATCGTTGAGATACCGAACGTCAAGAACAGTGATGCACAATGACAGAACGAAGGGAACGAAATTCGGTTGAGTCAATTTTCAAAGCCAATTATTTCTCGATTGTTTTCGTTTGTTTCTGGTTCTAGTGAACCGTTTCGCAAACGATATGAAATGAGTTAGGCTTAAAAATTATGTAACCGATTCTTTTGATGGTCTTAGAAAAAATACACTAACTCATAGTATTAATTCTGATTGATAATAATTGAAGCCATCAGCATCGATGTGGATAGCGCGCGCGATCCAAAGGCGAACAGATTAAAGGCGGAAAACAAGATGAAACTAAAACCACTACCCAAAAAAACTAGGGTATCTATTGCTGAGCGATGAATGAAAGGTTAAACGGTGTTTTTCATACCCAAAAAGACCTCAGTGAATTATTTTATCTCTATCGCATGTTATTGTGATATCAATCATTTCGAAATCATTGCATTCGAATCGAATCCAAGTTGGGAATAATTTTTGAATATAATCAATTTTTTAAGTATCAATCCTTATCCGATTGACTACTGGAGAAGAAAAGATGTAAATTCGACCAGATATTGATAGAAAAATTTGTCTCCTACAAAAGAGAAAATGTTTTCCGGTCGTCAATAATGAATCATTAATCTATTAATTATTTTTTGTGTCTATATATCGATTGTACGTACGACATTCTTCAATCATCATTAACCTCATTCATATCAACACTAAGAGATCTAAACATAGATCATTTTCATAGTTCGAATTCCATCATCCATTTCGTTCATTTATGGTCTCGAGAGATTCCAATCTTCTAGTTTATCATTCCATCGTTGTAGCCAGATCGCAATCATTGTTCAATACTCATTCCCAGACCACTCTATGATTCTTAGATAAAAAGCAAATCCAATTCACATTGTGAGGACGTATCGCGACAAAATGGCTTCCAAATTGCTCTCTAGATTTGGTTCGAAAAAAGATCTAACTCTTCAACAACAACACTTTGATTGTACAATTAAATTGTTGGATGATGAAGAGGTCGTACAAACCAATTTCCAGGTGAATAAATCGAATTATTTCCATTGATTATTGCCACTTATCATTTCTAAATTGCTAACTAATTTTTCTTGAGCAGAAAGAACAAAAAGGACAATTTCTGTTGGATTATGTTTTCAAAATGTTGAATCTATTGGAAAGGGATTATTTCGGTCTACGATTCGTCGATCCTAACAATCAAAGGGTTAGAATTCCATTTTTGAATTACTTAATAACCGAAGATAATTTTTCAATCGACTATTCGAAGGTCTGGCTAGATCCAACAAAATTGATCTATAAACAAGTGAAAAATATCACTCCACCAATCATTTTCTGTTTCCGAGTCAAATATTATCCCGCGAATCCCACGACATTGAAAGAGGAACTGACGCGTTATTATCTCTATCTACAATTGCGTCGAGATATACTCAATCAAAAACTTCATTGCCTTTCTGATTCCACCTATCTGATGGCTTGCGTTCTTCAATGTAATTTCTCAATCTATTTCCGTAAATTATTCCTTATTTTGTTTTCTATTCTTCTCTATGCAAAAAAAAATGAAGCGGATCTCGGCGATTTCGATGCACAAGACCACAAAGGAAATTATATTGCATCGATGAAGATTAAAATTCTTCCGAATCAAAACGAAAAGATCGAACTGGAAGCAATCGAAATCCATCAGAAAGAGATGAAAGGTTTAACGCCAGCCGATGTTGAGCTATTGTTTCTACAACGTGCTTCGAAGCTAGATACCTACGGTATCGATCCATACCCAGTGAAAGATCAAAAGAAAAATCAATTTCTTTTGGGAATAAATTATTCCGGAATCGTTTGTTTTGAGGGAAACAAAAAAGTCAATCATTTTGCATGGTTAGTCTCATTTTCATTTTCTTCATTATTATTTTCTATCCAAACGATTTATAACTTTGAAGAAAATTTTTTTCGATATCTGCTAAAAAGTGTTAGAATTAGATCGATTTGAATCGATTTTAATATCTTATAGGAACGTAGAGCTTTTCCATTCTCTATTAACCCTTTTGATTGGATCGATCTTTCTTTGGATCATTTTTTTTCCTTTTTTTCGGATAAAAATTGAAAGAATCAAACTTTTAGCTTCACTTTTACTGTTTTATTCTTATTTTAAACGTTCTGACTGATTGATTTCGATGAATTCTGGGCCATGGGGAAACTTACAATTTGCGCCATTAAAGGACCGAGTTGCAGAAAATAATTTACGAAGGAAAAATGCTCATCTTACATCACTACTCTGCTGGGGTAAGTTTTATGTCTCAGTTCTTAGCGATAGTCTTTGTTTAATATTTTACTTCTCTCGATGGTATTTTTTCCGTCCCAAACTTTCTTGAAATTTTTTTCCAATTTTTCTTTTTTTGTTGTTTTTCTTTATTATTCGGAGAGAAAAGAAAGATTTTATTCTAAAATTCCTCCATACTTGTTCTCAAACGAAAGGATTTTTTTTTGCCGAGAAAAATTCAAAGATTGAATCGAGAGAGAGAGAGAGAGAGAGAGAGATAATAATCGATTTCAATGATATCTTTGTTCTTTTTATTTCAACCATTGATTAATTCTATTCCCATTCGATTTCGGCTCATCGAAATGAAGAAAAAGAATCTAATCGGTTTCAAGTGTTCCAATGTAATGACATGCCAAAATCTTTGGCGAACGGCTGTTGAGCAGCGATACTTTTTCACAATGAACTCATCGAATGAGATCCCAATGGTTATCAGTAGTGGAGGACTTTTCTCCAAACAATGCAAACTTCGTTATAGGTAATCGATTAGTTGCATAAGCGAGGAAAAAATCGACCTTTTAATGGTTCTCTTTCTCATTACAACTAAATTGTCTCCAAATGGTTATTATGGACCATATTTTATGATGATGACGAACGTTTTTCATTTCTCCTCGTTTTCGTCAATCAATCTATTCGATTGCTCTTTTTGTAACAGCGGACGCGTTGAAAAAGAATTAATCGAGGATATGAAAAAAGTTCCAGCATCTGGTGGCACAATCAATCGACGACATTCCATGAATATGGGACCTTCAATGATGCATTCGGTTGGTCGAAGTAACACTGCCCCATTACCCGATGCATCGCCACCAAAATTTCAATCCAGCATTTATGAAGATAAAAGTAAATCAATTTTCGGTTAAATTTATCTAGCCTAATTATCTTTTATGGCAGATCCATACTTGAATTACTCGGTTCTTTCGGATCAAGAACCCTACACAGCTACTAATAACAACACAACGAATAGAGATCAATCTCTTTATCCTAATTCATCTTTGATATTAGAACCGAAAGATCTTAATGAGACCTTACAGCAAAGCACAGCATGTTTGCCAACCGAATTCAATCTGCGCCCTGATTTAACACCGAATGGACAAGAACAGCAAACGATTTCGTTTGAAACTCCAGTGATACGCTCATCACCATCACAGCTATCGCAGACTAAAATCTCGACCGGTGAAGAGACCAACAACGATTCCGATGAAACTTTAGAGCAAGTCAGCGAGATCGTTGATCAAAGTATATCGACAGCACATCATTATTATCAGCAGCAACAAAATCAAACCAAAGAATCGATCAACAAAAGAGCTGGTGATTATCTGGCTCCATCGACGGTGGCGTTGAAAAAACGGCCAACACTATCGAAACTATCTTTTTGTAAAAAAATGGCGATGGTACTGGTTACATCATTGCTAAGCGCTCTAATAATTTTATCCTTAGTTCTGATTGTTTTGATTTTAATTCTTGAAATCGATAATGAGTTCTTTGAGAAAATTCGTGGATTACCGGAAATGACCTTGTTTCGTCAAGAATATTATGATCCAATTAGAGAGCAAGTTCTACAATCTTACAATCATTATCGTGAATCATTCAAGATTGAAGAGAAAAGATGAAGAAAAAAAAAGAAAATTTGCATTAAATTTTGATCGCAAATTATCGAAAATCACTTGTCCACATCATAACAGACACGACTTCACCGCGAAAATATTCATATTATATTCTCTTAAATTCTGTTTCTATATTTCTTACATTTATACTTTTTTAATCTAATCTCATTTTATACCGATTCTCTAGGAGGAAAACTCTCTCTCTCTCTCTCTCTTCATCGTTCTGATCGTTTCACGAGAGAGGACCAAGAAATGAATTCTAATCAAATATCTTTTGCATTTATTTTGAGGAAAACTCAAAGATTAAAGGAATTTCCATTCTGAAGAGGAGATTCAAAAAAGACCAAAGTCATCATTCCAAATATTTTCTATGATTGCTATACTTTCGATCTACAACAAAACAAAGTTAATGATTATTATCAAATGGAAAATTATTTATCAAGAAATTGAAATTTTGACCAGAAGAAAATGTTTAAAAAAACAATATTTTACAAGCCAAAATCGAGCCTAAAAAATGAAAAAAAAAAAAATTGTTTTCAACAATCTTTTCTCAATTGTTTTAGGGCACTTTTGATTGCTACCACTAGAGCTTTCGATATGTCCTCGACAGTGATTCGATCGGAACATTCTGGAACATGTATGAATAATGTTTTGCCACAATCTGCTTGCAAAGAACACTTGTAGGTGTATTCGCAAAGATATTCTCCCGCGTAATCGGAAATGATCCCAGGCAATTTGATGGAACCTGATTGAAATTTTTCATTTAGATCGTTTCGGATCGCCTCTAGATCTAGATTACTACAGAGATATTTTTGTTTCCCTCGTATTGGTTCTTGTTGACAATTTCTTTTCGGCAAACAAGAGGAAACATCTGGAAGACAATAGCGATCTTGATTGAGAACAGCTCTCTTTTCCAAATGCAATCCTTTAGCGAGCGAAGAGACACCACAATGAATGACCAATTTTGGATGCAATTCGTTCCAAATTTTTTGCACAGTTTTTTCCGCTGTCTCATACACAACTGGAATCTCGAACTTGATTAGTTCAACATCGAGATCATTGAATTCGTTCGCATCAATTATTTTCACCGCTTCCCAAGATGGATTCTCTTTGTAAATTCTGAATGGACCAAAACCTTTGTTTGGTTTAGAATGAATATTGAAATATTAAAATCATTAACATTGTTCTCTCATTAATATCCAATTTTCAAATGTGATCTAACCGGTAACTACAACGATATTGTTGAAACTCATCCTTAACAGGCAGTTTTGATTTTTTTTTTCGTTTTCGATTCGATTCAAGAGAGAAGAGCTACTCTGTTGAGACACAATTAAACGATTGTTTGATGCATTGTTCGAGTTCATTCATCGTTTCGCTCATATGATTGATATGATTTTGTTGAGCCAATTGTTATGCTTGTTGCCGAATCGTGAGAATCATTTCATGATCAATTTAATTCTCTTCTCATCAAATAGTTCAATAATTAATCTATCAAAAATGTTGACTAATTTTTTTTTTGATCACTGTAGAAAACTTTTAGAAGAAAAAAAATCCTCGATACGATAAAGTTCACCGGAAATCTCGAGAGGATCCTCCCTTCTCTAGATGAAGATCGGTAGCTTTTTCTTCTAGGACGAAAAATTAAGACAGAAAAGAGAAAGAGAGAGAAACGAATCGCGTGTCTTTTTCATAAAATAACTTTTTTTTTGAGTTAAAATGCCTGTGGGAGTATCATTTCATTCATTTCTTTCTATCTCTCTCTCTCACTCTGGTAATGGATATCGTTGATCAATCTGGTCGTCGATGTTTTTTTTTCGCTGCACTTTGGATAGTTATACAATTTGTTTGTGACAAAAACAAATTGCTTGAAAGAAAGGAGAGAATATTTGGGACTACTCTTTTTCTTTCAACTTTCATTTTACCTCCAAGAGTAACTGGATTTTTTTTTTCTTTAGTATTCCTTCGTTTTTTAAATCTTTATTTTTGTATTTTTTTTTTCTGCTGTCGATGGTTGCATGGCTTCAAGTCTCGCGCGAACAGCAACTTATCGCTTAAAGCACAACAAGCTAAAACGACACCAAAAAGACCATTGCAGTAGTAATAATCAGCAGATGCTGCAGCAGCAACGGCAACAGCAACATCGAAAGAGCTGATATTACAGCAGCAGCAGAACCAAAACATTACGGAGAGGCGATGGTGATGATGTTACCGTTGCCGTTGTTGTTTTTCTTGTTGGTGATGATGCCGATGTTATTTTGTTTTTGATTTTTTTTATTTTGATTATAATTTTTCTATTTATTTTTCTACACTCACAAATTGAGGATTGTCAAAAACTAATTCATTTAACAAAATATTCATAGCTCCTCTCCAACTCTCTCAATCCTAATTGAAATATTCATAATTAAAAAAAATAAATTCACCTGGTGATGATGATCGAACGTTAGAGATTAGAGGAAAAGTTCGGTGGTCCAAATTTATAGCTCCATTTTTTTACATTTTTATCCCTTTATAAATAACTCATCAAATCAATGTTTGTTTTGAATCTGATTAGTTCGATTTCTTGTTGATTGTGTGGTGTTTCTCAACCGATTTAAATTGTTTTTCAATTAATCGGTCGATTGGAAAGTAATTAATCCAATTTTTCTTGTTCGAACGATTGAATCTCACACTTATGAAGATGATGAGAGAGGCGAAGACGAACTACAGCAACGGTTAAAGGTATATTTATTATTCAATATGACTTAATTTTGTTGTAAACTATTTTTTCCGAAAAATACAGCCACAATAAGTAGAAAATTTAATCTATCTCCAATTACAATAGACTTGGCTTGAAATCAGAACGAATCAAAAGCGTATTAAAAATCGGACTTCAAACTATGGACGATAAAGAAGAACGAGAGATAATCATCGAGAAATATAAGAAAGGACGTGATAAGGTAAGTTTATAGAATTTATTTCTCAGAGCACAATATTTTTGATTTTTATAACTTTCATAGCTTGATAAAGACGAGATTAATGTTTGGGAAGATCCAAATTTCGATATCTATCATGTCACTGATCGTTATGGATTCATTCAGTAAAACAATGATTTTGATTATGATTTAGCAAAATTTACTAAATAATGACTGAAAAAAATTCTCTTTCTCTCATTTTTTGCCAAAATTTCAATTTTTTTCAAAAGTCCTGAACGACTTCCAGATCGTCTCCCTGAATATGAAACCAAAGTAAATTTAATAATTCGATTTCTGATGAATTAAGATCTTAATTATTTCGAATTCTATTTCTCTATCTCTGATGCAAGCTTAAAGCTCAAGAGAATAGTAGACTGAATAAATGGTTGAAAATGCTCAAACAATGGGATCAGTATTATCCGGATTCAGAAAAACTTCGATCACGAACTTATAAAGGTTTGCCAATCGTCGATTTCTTTCAACTTTGCTTCAACTAAATTCTTCTAAATTTTCTTCTTTTCAAATCACATCACAGGCATTCCGAATGCATTGAGAGGCGAGGTATGGAGTCGTCTATTGAATATCCACCAATTGAAGCAAGAGCAAGCGGGAAAATATTCCGAAATGTTGGAGTGTGGATTTCAATATTCAAAAGATATCCGTCAAATCGATTTGGATGTCAATCGCACCTATAGGAAACATATCATGTTCCGTGAACGTTACAATACAAAACAGCAGATGTTGTTCAAAATTCTTGTTGCTTACAGTGTATATAATTCTGTATGATATCTTCCCTTCTTCTTCATTCATTGGACGTTACTGATCGAAATTTTTCTCCTGCATCAGGAAATTGGTTATTGTCAAGGAATGTCTCAAATAGCAGCACTTCTATTAATGTATATGGATGAAGAGGTTAGTGTTAGAAGTGAATTTGTTCCTTTGTTCCTTTGATTATGATCACAATGTCAATTTTTTCGTTCCTAGGATGCATTCTGGTCATTATCAGCATTGATGTCAAATGAAAAGCATGCTATGCATGGTTTTTTCATCCCTGGCTTTCCAAAACTGATTCGTTTCGCAAAACATCACGATAAGATTATCAATAAATTTCTACATAAAGTTTGGAAACACTTCAAGGTTACACTTTTCTTCTAGTTCTAAGATGTAAAATGTTTAAACATTGTTTAAAATTTTCTTTGATTCAGAAATTTGATATTGATTCAACATTATATACGCTTAAATGGTTTTTTCAATGTTTTCTCGATCGTGTTCCATTCTCTTTGACTCTCAGGTTATTGATGGTGTACTGTAATCTGGACATTCTAATTTATACTTCAAACATTTAGATTGTGGGATGTTTTTCTTCTTGACGGTGAAATCATCCTGACTGGAATGAGTTATACTTTGTTGAAACTACATAAAAGTAATTATTTGGTCCATCAAATCATCTTGTTCTCATCTAAACTATTTCAATTCTGCTAGGGACAATTTTACGAAAATCTATGGAAGAAACAATAGAATTTCTTCAAATAGAATTGGAAAAAGATTTCGGTTATCATGACGAATCTGCAATACAAGCTTTACAACAATCTATTCAAGAATTAAAGTCAGTTTATTTGAATTGACAATTTTTTCAATTCTAATTTTTTGATATTTCCGGTTTAAATTCCGTGATGCAGAAAATACAAGTTACTTTATCCAGAAAAACCATCGGATAATGAATTTCCATCGAGACCGTTTGGAATTTTGTGGTCCGAAAAACTTTGCCTTGATGATCAAAGCATTGCTGGTAGTGTTCGTTTGAGGCTAAATGATAATTCTTCTATAGCTACATCAAGAACTAGTGAAGCTGGCAGTAGAGAAGACTTGGGGTAAGTTTTATCGATAAACCTTGTTAAAATCTTATTGATCTGAACTTTTTTAGATCAATTTCTTACTATGATAATGTCTCAATCAACGAAAGTATTGAAGCGGCAGTAAAACGATCAAGTGGTTTGTCGAATTATTCATCGACACCAAAACGATCTGATTCATCTCGAACAGAGGAAAGAAATAGATTTGATTCACCTATTCATGAGAAATCGATCAATGAGATCGAGGATGAAATTAATCATTTAAGCGCAGATCTAGATGAAAAGCTAAACTGTTCGAAATCTATCATGTCTACAACGATTGGAATCGATCGACCACAGTTAAACAAATCATTTCAAAATGGATCAATTCCAACATTCAAGTCAAATTCATCACTCTACAAACGGGTTATGTTGGAAAATTCATCTAAGCCTTCATCGTTATCATCTCCACCATTATCATTATCATCATCGTCTTCGTCACATCGAGAAACAATTGTTAACAATCCAACTGAGAGACTTCAGCAACCTGAGCAACAGCAGCCTAATTCATTTGGGACGAATCAATCAAAAATTAGTGTTATTGATTCTAACAACAAAAGCAATGACCAAAAAAATCAATATTCTCCTACAACGGAAGTAGCAAACAAGAGTAACATCGAGCAGCAGTATTTAAGAATGAAATCATCTAAAATAAAAAATTTCACACCTCCAAATGCAACCCATATAACTATAGCGGGAAATTCAAAATCTGAAATCGAAATAATTGATGGAAATCATTTCGATATGGAATCGACCATACCAAATAATTCATCACATTTATCTATATCACGACCTCCATCATCATCATCATCAATGTCTTTCTTGAAGCAAACAATCAGCAATAGTAACGATAGTGATAGATTTAAAATAACCTCCTCACAAGGAAACAGCAATGATAGTTCACCATCGAAAATTCGTATCTTTGTGCCGTACAATCATCAAGATCATCATTCAGTAACAACGGCAACCACGAACATCACCAATTCTAATGGTCATCTATCAAACGATGGCGAGCTAGAGAGAACCAAATCTCTTGATAACACTTGCTCTTCAATTTTGATCGCTGGCAATAAATCAAATATGCCTATTGTAGAAACGTAAAATTTTTTTCTTCATCAAATTCAATATTTCTAGTGAAAGAAAAAGTAGTAACGAACGCAATCATGAATAATAAATTTGAAATAAACGAAAGTTGTGAAAAACTGATGAATAAATTGTGTTAACGTCATTGCGATTTCTCCTTCTCAATATTCAATTATCTTTGGAGGAATTAAATTCGCCTTTTCCAGTACCAAAAACAAATCAAAATCATCTCTTTATACAACATTATCATTCTCGCCACTCTTGAATCTAGATTGATGATATTTTTTCACTCCAATCGATTGATATAGAAGATTGACTGATTTATTGTAAATATAGAAAAATTTTGTTTTTTCCTTTTTTTTCTTCCATAGATCAATTCTTTGTAATAGAACTTCTTTTTCTCTTTTTAATGATTTGTCGAAAACTTACACACCAATCGCAAAGTTTAGCTCTGATTGATTTCAATGAATTCCATTCACGAACTGACAATAAACACATCCGTTCAAGATTGAATACACTAAAATATGGGTACAGTTAATTAGCTCAGATGCATCTTTCCTTCACACCCCTTCAACCTCTTTGTTTCGAGAATTTGTGTTTTTCAATTATAAGGCTTTTCTCTATTTCGTTGTTTTTTTTTTCTCTCCTTTCGTTTGATTTCTTAATTTTAGTAGGCGAAGATTTTTCTTTTTTTTCAAAATTTATTCGTTTGAAATTTGTTTTCTTGTTCGTTTTCCTTCTTTTTCATCTTTTCTCTACACTTTCATTTTTCCCTTCGAAACTATCTGCTTGTTTTTTTCAATAAAAAATCTGGAATCATTGTATGCACCAATACGTGCTTCCGATTCATGATTATTTTCTTGTATTAAATAATCGATCGAATTCATTCATATTCGATGCCTTACCAATTTGAATCCTCGTAACTAAAAGGATGCAATTCCCCTCTCTAACTTATGGACTGAATCCTCTTCATCAAAGATTGAAGCGTCTGGAATAAGATATTTGAATAAATGGCTATTACTTAGAATCGATTTATTTAGATTAGCTTCTTCCGTTTCGGTTCTGAAACTTGGTTGATGAACTTCTTTTGAATAAATCTCAGACTAAACAGATTATTGAACTGAATCAACATTGCTGTTTTTCAGTCTGGTTGGGTCGTCGTTGCCGATGAATTTCATTGATTGAATTTTCGCTCGATTGGCAGCTTTTTACCCTAAAGTTAATCTTTTTCTTTTCTATCTCTTTGATTTTTGTTCTCATTACAACATTTTTCAATTACAATAGTTTTCTTGTCCATCTTTGGTTTACCAGCTAACAGTTTATATAATTCAAACACTGGTATTAGATTGTTACCAGACTGCTGCCTGCTCTCGATGTTGAATTGTTTCTTTTTAATCTTTTCAACATCCTCTGCTCTTCTATCCTAGATAAAAATCGTTTTTCTTTCGAGAGGTCATCACACCACCTTTTCGTAAATTGATGATTGCTCTCAATTTCTTTATTGTGGCCATTTTACTCTAAGTTTTGGTCATCGAAAATGAGCCATATAATCTGTTTTTCGTTGCTTTTGTTTTTTGTTTCCTTCTTAACATTCTACACTCATTCAGTTTTAGGCGATGCGAATTTAATCAATAATGAAGAATCAATAAGATTTCATTTTTGGGGTATGGAGTAGTCCAATTTTCACCACCAATTGATCGCTTAATTATTTCATTAGAATGTAGATACAACAAAAGTCCATGGCAAGCGTGTGATTCCACGACTAGTAGGATAAAAATTTTTCGTTCTTCTTTCATTACACTATAATTTAATTTTTCAATTTTTTTCAAGGGGTACAAAAAAGAATTTTGAAACTACGTTCGGATCCAAGACATAATTCTACTAATTGTCCAGAGGAGAAAACAATCGAAAGACCTTGCAGAAGAAGTAAGCTAGACTTTTTTGAACAATTTCAATGAGTAAATCAATCTCCACTAAATTCATTCCCGTTCTAAGGATGCCGATATTCCAAAGGTACTTGGGGACAATGTATTAGCGGTTTTAGAGAACGTATCGATAAGCTCAAGGATCACATTTCGTCAAGCGATTGTCCACCAGAAAAAACTGTTAGCAAAAGATGTCGAAAACGTGAGTAGATTTTATCAAGAAAAGAAATCATTTGAATCGAAACGATCAATTATTTCATTGATTTTTTTTTCAAATCTATCGCACAAGAATGTAGCTACACTAGATCGAGATGGAGTGCTTGTGAAGACGGCTTCAAATCGAAGACGTTGATGTTAATCGAGAATCCACGGCATCCGAATAGTCCTGATTGCGATTCAATAAAGCATCTTAGTAAACCGTGTCGTCGGAGGCATTCGAAGAATTATCTAAATCCCTCCAAGAATATCCATCATTCGAAGAAAACAAATGAAACAACTGATTTTATCAATAAAAAATAATAAAGTAAATTTCTATGAGATTGATTTCCCTCATAAAAGCAATTCCAACTTGAGAATCAGCATCAAAATGCTCTTTCATGCTCCATCAGAAAACTTACATTCTAATAAGGCCTAGTATCTAAACTAATTTTATCTTTTGGAAAGATATTGCATAATCTCCGATTGATTTTTTTGCAATCACTTAATCTATGAGTGGAGTCTTAAGAATCATCTCGATTATTAAATTATATAAATTTTGTTGAATTTTAATTTTTCCACAATCTATTCGCTATAGATAGGATATCGTTCTGGAATTTTAGATAAAATAATTGTTGATGATCTATTGATTGTTTCTAATCATTGTCGATGATCTTTGCTGAAAACAAAGCACCCTCAAATGGATCTCTTCTCACAAATTTGAATTTTCGCAGAGAGAGAGAGAGAGAGAGAAAATAGAATATGGACTTCATCCATCGTTTATTAATCAATTTCATCGTTTGTTTCGTTTTTGCTTTGATACGAGTAAGGACCGATGTTGAGATCCCTCCAAATGTTCATCAAGATCCCTTTGAGAGAATAATCAATGATGACCAATCAGCTGATCATAATCCATCTCATCAAGTCAGAGATAGAAATCATCATTCATCAGATAACAGCATTACGAATCATAGTAAAGCTTCCATTGAGAAAGATTGTTCGAATCTAAAATTGAATCAAATTAAATGTGATCTCAATTATTCATGTATTTATGGAACCGAAACATTAACAACTTGTTTACCATTGAACGCATCACTTTGTCAAGTAAATGCCATAATTGACTGAATCAAAATTGATTATTTTAAACTTATCTGATCGAATTTCAGAATGGATCGAAATCATTTCCGAAATCATATTTGTGTTCATTTTGTTATCAATTACCACCAAAATTCTATTCATGCAATGTTCAATTACCTTGTCAATTATTTTCTCGAACATTGACGGTATGCAATGTGGATGAGAATGTCCTGTGTCTTGGTCACAGAAAATTTTTCAAATATAGCCGATGTGAGCATAAAACTGGGTACAAATGGTCAACAGCTTTATTGCTAAGGTTTTTTTCTATTCAGATTTGTTTCTAATTTAATATTCGTTAACGATTTGTTATAGCATAACACTAGGAGGTTTCGGAGTCGATCGATTCTATCTGGGCAATTGGCAAGAAGGCATAGGTAAACTTTTCAGCTTCGGTGGCCTTGGAATATGGACATTAATCGATGTCATTTTGATCGGATCTGGCTATTTAAAGCCAAACGATGGCTCAGTATACGTTTAATCATATGTGTAAAAAATTAAATCGTATTTTCATTAAAATTTATTTTCCAATACAAAAATCTTTAAATATCACATCAAGAATATCTTCAGTGGTAATGGTTCCGGTTAGGCACGCTAAATGATACGATGCTTGTCGTAAATGTGCTGCGCCTATAGCTGAATCAAATCGGATACTCTTTTTCGCAACATTCAATTCTTTGAGACAATTATTCAAATGTAATAAATGTCGATCATTTGAAAACGGGATTTCGGAATCCTTTTCAAAGCAGACATTTTCGATTCTTGTCTTGAGATTCTCGACAAAATTTTCGAATCCTTCATTGCTCAAACAGCTCAGTTTAAATTTTGGATTCTGTAAATAGGAACTAGTCTCGATTATTTTTTCTAATTCATAACGCTCGTTTTGATTTAATAGATCGATTTTATTGATTACAAAAATCAATTCATCAGCAATGCGATCTGCAATGATTGCTTCGAGATAATTTGGTAGTGATAAAGTCTTTGCTTGAAAAGTCTCTACGGCATCGATGACCATCAAAATCATTTGGCAATCTTTGGCTCTGTCGAAAAAATCTTCTATTATCAGAGGAATTAGAAAATGAGAAATTTCTAACTTTTGAATAGCTTTCTCGATTCCTTGCAACTCGATAATGTCATCGGTTGATGAAATTTCTTTAATACCGGCAGTGTCTGCGATACAAACTTTATTGCCACAGATATCTAGCCAAATTTCAATAATATCTCGAGTAGTTCCGCTTATGGGCGATGTTATGGAGACATTTCTTTCACCTTGAATTCAATTGGTTTTTATTGAGAGATGGAGTAGATCCATTATATCTAACAAACCTAGTCTATTTATAAGGCTACTTTTCCCAACATTAGGCGATCCGATGATGGCAATCTGAAATCCATCTTTGACTAAATCACTTTTTAGTTTAGTCTTATGAAGATAATGACAAATTTTTCCTGAAATGATCTCTATTTTCTCAAAAATATTATTCTCTAAATCGCTATCCAGTAACTCTTCATCTGAAAAATCAATTAAAGCTTCAAGATGAGCAACTATCTTGATGATTTCGAATCTCCAATCATTGAAGATTTTGTTCAAATTACCGTAAAGACCACTCAAAGCACGACGACGTTGATTATCAGTCTGAGCATCTATCAAATCTCTGATACCTTCAGCTTGCACAAGCTCTAGCTTGCCATTGATTAAAGCTCTTTTAGTGAATTCGCCTTGAACCGCTGGCCTGAGACCTCTAATTTCACTTAGAACAGAAAGCATTTTTCTTATAACAGCATGTGAACCATGCACATGGAATTCGGCCAGATCTTCGCCGGTATAACTTTTGGGTTTCGGGAACCACAATATCATGCCATTATCGATTAGTTGGTTTGTTTTCGGATCTAAATAATCATGCAGGAATGCTTTTCGCGGATTGCGTTTATGTATCGATGAATTACCATTCGTAATCAAATCAATTACATTCAATGTTTCACCGCCAGACACTCTAATCACAGCGATAGCACTTCCAGAACTTTTGATGTTGGTGGATAAAGCGAATATTGTCGATGCAATCGACTGAACGCCTCTATTTATATGGGTTATTAAGCAATCAGAATATTTTCGATTCAATCTTACAATCCCAAAACCACAAAATCTTTTCACAAGCATTTTGATCAACAAAAAAGAAAATTTCAAATACCAAATGATTGGAAAGATCTATTCACAAAAAACATTATTTTTCTGTTGAAAAAAATGAAAACTACAATTTTAATAGCATCTACAAATGTCCAAAAGCAATTCAATATAGACTTCAATCAAAATTTCTCAATTTAGGATAGATGAAATTAGTTTGAGTTCGATTTTTTCGTATCATATCTCTGTATCGTTCTAGCTTCTCTTTTGGTGTTTCAATTTTCGGAACATTATCGATTGTTGAGAGGATATTATCGACATAAGCTTTTGGATCGAATTCTTCCGCTTCTTTGATTTGAGCCAATAATTCGGCTCGAAACAGTTTCTCTTTCGCAATATTTTTTTCCAAGCATCTTCGCTTGATAGCGGCTAAATTTTTCCTACGCCATTTGATTCTTTTGTGTTTTTTCATTTTACGATGACGGACCCAAGTTAAATGAGTGAATCGGTTTGGTTGTCTATTCCTGTAATAATCTGCTTTTTTTTCATTGTTATTTTGTATGGTCGTCGGGAGAAAAACTTCATTTATTTGATCCAAAAAAGGTGGCAATGGATGATTTAATGATGAAATTAGACCACCTTGATAGATTGGTAGATAAAGGTTAAGATTGATGGGAGCAAATGCAGATGTATAAAGATTGCTTTCGATCTCTCTAATATCAAAAATGAATTTTTTATTTATTTGATCGTTGATTAATATAGTTTTATGTTTTTCCGGCAAGCGAATTTCAAACGACTTATTAGAACTTTCTCCCAGAATTTTTTTCGCGAAACACACTTGATGATGATTTGATGGAAAATTGCGCAAAAAAAACACATTTGACGCTGCTTGGATGGATCTTTAAAGATTAAAATTCTATGATTAAGTTAATAGATTCTTCGGATCAGAATAAATTACCTAATGAACCGATGTGAACTCATAATTGACTCTTAAAATTATCAAAATTTGGCATTGGATTCAATTATCGCTACAATCGGGATCACATGAAAATCTAAATCAATCTATTTACACGAGAAAGTAGGAAAAGTCTGACACTTTTGTTATTATAGACTCAATAATGAACAGAAATTCGAAAAAGAATTTCCAAGTTACAGAATAATAATATCGATAATAAATTTGATCTCTTATGTTTTGATTTCTATCCGCTCCGTCAAAATGTCCGTTTTGATGATAGCTGAGAAGCCATCATTGGCACAATCGTTGGCGCAAATCTTATCGAACGGCCGAATGAATTCTCGTAGAAATGCCTCCTCGATAGTGCATGAATATCGTGGATCATTTCTTGGTAATCGCAATACTATGTTCAAATTCACATCGGTCTGTGGCCATCTATTCACCGCTGATTTCGAGCCCAAGTACAAAAATTGGGACAACACTGAGCCTATTGATCTTTATTCAGCAAGAATCGTTCGAGTTGAAGCGAATCCTAAATTGCATCTAGTGCAATTTCTCCAACGTGAGGTTGATTCTTTACAAGAATTCTAGATTGTTTGTATTCATAGTGTTTGCCTTGTTTGTTTTGTTTTCTATAAAGGCTCGCGGTTGTAAATATCTTGTTCTATGGTTGGATTGTGATAAAGAAGGAGAAAATATATGTTTCGAAATAATCGATACTGTTTCCTCAGCGATGCACATTTCTTTTTACAATCCACAGGCATGTTTTAATTAAAATTTTGACTATAACACCTAAAATTTTTATCAAAAATAGACAGTTTTTCGTGCTCATTTCAGTGCCATCACACCGAAAGATATTAGATTTGCTTTTGATAATTTGCGATTACCAAATGAGTTAGAATCTTTGTCAGTGCAAGCTCGTCAAGATCTCGATTTGATTGTTGGATGTTCGTTTACTCGTTATCAAACTCGTTTTTTCCATGTAAGAAAATTTCGCAGTTTTTTTTACTTATTCTACTTGATCATTTTTTAGGGAAAATACGGTGATCTCGATAGTTCTCTCATCTCTTATGGACCTTGTCAAGTTCCTACCTTGACGTTTTGCGTTGATCGTGATGATGAGATTAAAAATTTCAAATCACAACCCTTTTGGACACTTTCAGCCGTAGTGGCCACCATCAGATTTGTTGAACAATTCATCGATTTAAAATGGATGGGTGAACCAGAATTCAGTCTACAAAAAATCAAACAAATCCACAGTGGACTAAAAAATGTCAAAAATGCTAGAATTGTATCGGTTGAAAAAACTCAGAAAATGATGGAGAAACCTAAACCCTTAAATACGGTTGAAATGTTGAAAGTAGCCAGTGCCAAATTCGGTATCGGCCCGCACACGGCAATGCAGATTGCTGAAAAACTCTATACACAAGGTTACATAAGTTATCCTCGTACTGAGACTACTAAGTATGCTAAAAATTTTGACTTCGATGATGTTCTGAATATTCTTAAATCGAATCGACATTGGGCAGATGACATCAAAGATTTAATAGCTATCGGCTACAACCCATCAAAATCTGGTCACGATGCTGGTGATCATCCACCGATCACTCCATTGAAGAGTGCAACATCTGATGAATTATATGGAGAACAATGGAAAATTTATGATTATATAACTAGACATTTTTTAGCTACTCTTTCAACTAAATTAATCTCCGACGTTTTCACTATCGTCGTGAAAATTGGTTCCGAGTCATTCCAAGCTTCTTACACCGAGGTTGTTCAACCTGGTTTCACTAGATTTCTGCCAAAATCTTCTGATACATCGGATAAATCTTTTCGTTGTGTAAAAGAAGGTGATCCAGTTCTTGTTTCAGAGGTTAAAATCAACGATCATATGACTCAACCACCATGTCATCTTTCAGAATCTGGTAATTTTTTTCCTATAATCTTTTTTGTATTGATTTAAATTAATTAAATATCCGCTAAAAATTCGTTCAGAATTGATCTCTTTGATGGAGAAACATGGCATCGGTACAGATGCTTCCATACCGACACATATAAATAATATTTGTCAAAGAAATTATGTGGAAATTTCGAGCGATAGACGACTGATTCCAACAAAATTAGGCATTCTTTTGGTACATGGATATCGTCGAATCGACAACGAGTTAGTCTCATCGGATATACGTTCAAATATGGAGAAAGAATTGAATGAGATTGCGAAAGCCAAGAAAAGCTTTGATTTTGTCCGACAAAGAAATATCGATTACTACCGTATCAAATTTATGTATTTCGTTGAAAATATAAATTTAATGGATGAGCTTTTTGGTTCCCATTTTACTTCGGTTGTTGAGACTGGAAAACCATTTTCAAAGTATACTTTTATATCTTCAGTATTAATATATGTGTAGATTTGTTTTCTCTTTGCGGTAGATGTGGAAAGTGCAAACGTTTTATGCGATTGATTGAAACCAAACCAGTGCGGTTGATTTGTCCGGCTTGTAATGAAACTTACAATGTTCCTAAAGATGGTACCATCAAAAAATTCAAAGAAGAAAAATGTCCTATCGATGATTTCGATTTGCTCTACTACAATGGAAATAAGATGTTTATTTTCTGCCCTAATTGTTACAATGATCCTCCGTTCGAAGATATGCTGAAACAATCGGAATGTTTTCGCTGCACCAACGACTCATGTCAATACTCAAAACGGAACAATACTCTATGCCAATGTCTCTCGTGTGATTATCAAGGTTTATTAATGTTGGAACAAGGATCGGCTCCTAATTGGAAATTCGTTTGCACTAAATGTACTTTCTCAATTACCCTCTTCAAAGGCATCTCGAAAATTCGCATTGAAAAGGAAAAATGTGAAAATTGTCAAAGTAATCTGATTGATCTACAAGATCCTAAACAGAAAATTCTACCAAATGGTATGAAAAAATTTCGAGGTTGTCTTTGGTGCTCTTCCGATCTGAACTCGTTTGCCGATTCACTTCGTGTTTATTCAAATACCTACAGAAATCTATCTCAGCGAAATCCTCACACTAGAGGTAGAACTCAGGGTAGAGGAAGAGGAAGAGGTGGAGGAAGAGATGGTAACAATAACGGTCGTGGTCAATCTAAAGCCACAAGAGGAAGAGGGCGTGGCGGAACACGAAGATCAAATGCTGGAAATTATCGAGGAAGATAAAACAAAAAATTCAGTCGGAGATTTTGTCCTTCTTCAATTTTTCGGAATCTTTTTTTTTGATTTCATTTTATAGAAATGAGTTTCGAATGCAAAAATCTATTGCAAATTTCGATTCAATTATTTATTGATTGACCATGAACTTTTGGAATAAAAATATTCAATTAGTTTGTCATTCTTAATTGGAATTCATTTGAAGTTTCGAATGTATTTGCGTCGTCACAATTCGATTTGAATTGGAATTGATTGTTTTGAAATTTAGTCCCAAATTTTCAATGATCAATAGGCTAGTATTGATAAACTATAATCAAATATCTCATAGATGCATTATATATTAGTCTCTCTTCACAGCTTCAAATCATCGCTCAAATGGCTTGAATATCTTTCAAGGTTGTCTCCACTTCCTCTTGTAGAAGATGAGACTTTTCTCGTTCACCGGAAAGCTCCTCTTCAAGACGATCGCATTCAGATTGAAGTTTCTGAACAGTTCGTTCAGCCAATTCAGCTCTAGTTTCCGCCTTAATGTTGAAATAATTGATTAATCAAAGCTTTCAAATCAAAAAATCGATTACTTCTTTAAGCTTGGCAGTGAGGATAGAAATCCGACTTTCGTATGATTGTTCTCGTATGTGAGCCTAGAAAATTGAATTCAAAATTCAAAGTTGAAATCTATCGAATCCATTCATATACCTTCTCATCATTAGCTTCCAGGGATTTTAGATTAGTACCAACGATTCTTAACTCATTTTCTAATTCAGCACTTTTACTAGGAATTTGAAAATTTCAATCCGAGGTGAAAACGAACAAGTAGGAAGAATTTGAAGAAAATTTGCTTTGCAATTTATTCTATTACATACGTCTCATTTTTAGAGGCACGTTCCTCAGCACGTTCCAGATCGGCTTCGAGCATCGCGATTCTTCTTGCCATCTTCAAAGATCATAGTAACATCAATCAGAGCGGGAAAAAAAGAAAAGAAATTATTCGCAGAACTAAACAAGGGAAAGTATTCGAAGGGAGAAAAGGAAGAAGAGAGAGAGAATATGTGAAACTTTAATTTTAAAACGCTACCACGCAAACTTCACTGCATTTACTCAGTCTTAATCTCTCCTTAAACTCAGACTTAATAAGTCTTATTATAAAAGTCCTATTACCAGATTTGTAATATCGCAACACTAAATTTATGCCATTTTTAATCAAACAATCCGTTCTAGAATCCAATGACTAAGATCAATCAATCAATCAAGCTAGAGAGAAGACAAAGCACTGGAATTTATTATTAATCTAAGTATGAATATTTTAAATAAATAAAAAATGGCCCAGACTACAAAAGATTACAAATCAATCAGAAATGATTTGTTATAAATCTTTAAAAATAATTTTGATATTAACAGTGAAGAAGAAAATTTTTTAAATGAATAAATCAGAATGAGGATGATTTAGCGATGAATGAATCAATTCTCCATTCAATTTGAGGAAATTATTTATCAGATCCAAAATTAACAAGATCCTAACGTTTTGAGGTACTTTGATTCGAAATGAGAGAAACAAATAACCAAAATTAAAAAAAAGGATTAAAATTGAGGTATTTTTTATGTTGGTTACGTTTGTAAGCTCTAAAAAAGAGAAATTTGTTACTTCTTCTTCTTCGGTTAGCCTACCTCTTCATATTTTTTATCCGATTCTTCTGCAATTTGACGAGCTTGCGCTAGTTGCGATTCCAGGAATGAGATTCGATCATCTTCCATATTGGTTTTATTCTCGAGAGTTTTCCGAATTCTTCCAAAGCGAATAATTTCCGAGAGAAAGGGAAGATAATGTAAACCAAAAAAGAATCAAAACATTGTGGGTGTGGATTGTGCAACCAACAAACCGTTCGCTTTCATCTGCGGCTTGCTGCGCTTCCTCCAGTTTAAGCACAGTGATTCGTAATCTTTCTTCGGTTTTTTCTAGATTATCTTCGATCATTAGAATCCTTCGATTCAAACTTGAGACTTCTGATTCAGCCTTTTCAATTGGATTAATGTAGAGAGAGAGAGAGAGAGAGAGAGAGAGAGAGAGAAAGAGTGAGATGTTTGGGGAAAAATTTCAGAAAATATTCTCATTAATCCTAAAGATGCTGCAAAAATTTGAAATTATCCTATGAATAACTTTCTTTGCTGCAAAGAACCGAAACGGCCTTTCTATTCTGAATCGAATAGACTCTATTCGATTGTTGTGACCAAAAATATTTGTAACACCGAAAATTATCAATCGAATCGGAACGGAAAATAGAGAAAAACTCACTTCTTCACGACGTCGAAGTTCTTGTTGCAATTTTTGCAAACTCTCCTGTGCGGATTCTTGAGTAGCCTCAAGTTCCTCTTTCATTGAACGCATTTTTTTCTTAAGAATATCAAGCAATGTACCTTGACCAGCCATTTTGTCTGATGGGTTTGGTTCAGAGTGAAAAAAACACACCCACAGAGACAGAGATTTTTTTCAAAAAATAGAATCGGAAACAGAAATGAAAAACTTAAACCGAACACAAAATGGTTTTGTGGAATGAATTCGATTGGATTCAACCGAACAAACTATGAGCGATTTGGAACTTTTTGGAACAAAATGATTGAAATCAATCAAAAGAGAGATGGAATTAGTTTGAAACGAATCGATTGGAAACAAATGGAATGTGTGGAACAAATTCACTGGATTCGTTTTTTAGTTTCACTGCATAGAGATTTGAATGGAATGAAGCGATTTGATATGGTGTGGAAGAAGATTTTCGATCGAAACAGCAAAATAGAGATAGCAAAAACAAAAAAGATTAAAACATTCGTTTCTCTCTTCGAAAATTTTAAAACAAAAATTTCATTTTGTCATCGAATGCGATGCAATAGAAATCATCGAATACGATTTCTAATATTCTTTCGATAGGAAAAAAAAAACAAAACTGTAAATTCATCCGAGGAATGAGATTGCAGATTGGATTGGAATTATTAACCGAAAACAGAGCAATGAAATAAGTATAACAAAAACAAATGGCATTAAAATTTAGCAATTTTGTCTTCACAATTGCTTCGTTTCGCTAAATTTTCTAAAAGAGACGGAATGAATAAATTCACTAATAATTCGTTTGATTATTAAGGGCGAGGTATCTCCTCGAATCCTATCGCATTCGCTATCCGCTGTTCGATTCGAAAAATTAGAAATTCGAATAAAATTCAATTCGAGAGCAAATCATAGATTCTATCTGGATATGCTCCTCGGTTGTTATGATACTGCTGTTGTTGTGCTGGTTATTATTGTCGATGTTCTTTTAAACAATGGTAATATTCACAGAGATATAACAACAAAACCACCATCACATCAACTAATACAACAACAATCATAGATCTATTTGCGAGGTCTAATTCAAACAACAAGAAAATTGAACGAAGAATTTCACATATTATACTGCAGAATGATTGCGAGATGGGAAAAAGAATAGAATGGAATTAGATGCAAACACCACACAGACAACACAAAAAGAGAGAGAGAGAGAGAGAGAGAATGGACAGAGAATAGAGAGATTGAACAGGTAGAAAGGACTCTTAGTTTTGATCACAAGGGAACTCTCTTTTCAGCGTTCTATGTCGCTATCGAGAGAGGAAGCCAAGCCAATCTATCGTTTCGTTTTGATAGAGAGAGAGAGAGAGAGAGAGAGAGAGAGAGAGAGAGAGAGAGAGAGAGAGAGAGAGAGAGAGAGAGAGAGAGAGAGAGAGAGAGAGCGATTGCATTGAGGCATAGAGTTACGAGTGTATTGGAAATGGGCAATGAGTGAAAGATAAAGATTGGCAAACTTGTCTCAAATACATAAAAATGATCCCCTATGAAGTAGTGTCTATGTTTTGGATCATTTTGTTGTGTGTTTCTCTACCGAGATAAGCTATGAAATGAGATGCTGATGAATGCTATAGCAGTTCTCTATTCACTCCGAAAAACTATTCCAGCCTCTCATTTCCACACACACACACACACACAAATCAATAGAAAAGCCACACCAAAAATTCAATATCTTTCTACGAATAACGCTGGTGTTGCTGTGGATTTGGATGAGATATTCAATGATCGAATTTGAATTTAATTTCGATTTTTTTTTCGGACGTCGACTGCTACCACTCCAATGCACATAGATTCTGAAGATAGGAAAGAGAGATAGACAGCATATCGAAGCTGTCTGCATGGAATCCAGCGAACGGGTGTCTGCATAACGCCAATCAGTGAAAAAGGCGGTGGCGATTTCCAATACGCTGCGGATTAGAATTTGATTCGAAAAACTAAACTGGAGTGTGTAAGTGTGCTGACGGTGAAAAGGAGAAGCTAATGCGGTCGTCTTTTTTCTCGATCTGACACTAGAATTCGGAGTACTTATTATTGGACCCAAAGGAATTGCTGCGTTCCAAAGTTTCCTATCAGCATTAAAACTCCGAATAGAAAATCTGATCGGTATTTTTTTGCTTCAAACAAGCAACAGACATCTAATGGAAAGAAATTATTGAAGAAAACCAAACAAATTCGACACTGAGTGAATGAATCATTGAATGCATCAAAAATAAGTCAAGTTATTATAATCTTCACCATCCATTCTTTCTCATTTTTGTTTGTTCGATGGCCGCATCACAATTGTGTCGGACACAATCATCATTCTATTATGATGATGATTTAATTTGATCAAAGTAATTATACAGATGCTGTAGCTACAGATGATGATCATCAATCTTGATGACTAAGGAAAGCATCGAGATATAATAAGAATTTTGATAGAGCGTTTCCATTGAAAAAAAACTGGCCGTCAAAATCTTTCGTTGTGATCCAAATGAAAAGAGAAAAGATTTCCGACTGCAATCGAAATAGACAATTATTCAAACCGTAATGGCTTCGAATTGATGCTCGGGTATCTTCAAGGTAAAATGATTTGAAGAAAATGTTGACCAAAACAATAATTAATAAGATAAAATAATGATGTGATTGATGACAAATGACCGCCAAGATGGATGAAATAAGAAGAAAAGGGACCGTTTTGGCCGGATTAACCTTCGGAAAAGAAATGGTCTAGAAAAGCTTGTTTGGCTAAGTTTCTAAATCCGAGTAGCAAATAGTTTGCAGCGACAAAAGTCTTTAGACAAAAATATCCCTTTTATAACCGTCACACAGCAGTCAATACCAACCTTTCTCAACTGATTCTGTTTCAAATCTTTCAGCTCGTTCGCTATTAAACTAAATTTGAACAATGTGTTTGAGAACATAGGCGAACCGAAAGCCAATCCTGGATAGCCAGCACTTGACCTTCTTCGTTGTTGTTGTAGTTGGCGACTTTTTTGTAGCTCTTCGATTTGTAGACTAGAACATCGAAGATCGAAAAATTCCTCACCACCAACATTGTTCGTTTTGTTTTTGCTGCAATTTTCTTCACAAAAGTAATTATCTATCGCTGTGAGATTATTCTTTTTGCAGCGAATTCGTTTGAGAATCGCTTCGGAATTAATCGTTTCATTCTGATTGATTGATGGTGATCTGGAGGATCGAGGTTCTAGTTCTCTAGCAATATCAGCATTTTTCAATGCCATATTTGAGGTTTGAAACGAAAAGTTGCTTTCACTTTGACCAAATCTGCTATGTGTTGATGATTGCTCTTGTTGTTCCATTTTATCTCTCTTTTCGATAGAGAATAAAAATCAGATTATTAGCATAAAATAATTATGAGTATCATACCTTTTATGAAATTAGTTAATCTGGATCGCAGTGACAATCGTAGAAAGAGAAAATCCTAGCGAAAAGTGATGCGAAAGATGTTTACATTCAATATTGATGATGGCAACGAAGATAAACTTCGCGAACAGAGACAAGGAATTTCGTTATCGAAAAGAATCGAATCGTAATAATATCGCTTGCATCATATTGCCACACATAATTAGAATCAACGGATAATTCCATTGATTTCGGATACTCTATTGGATTTTCCGTTTTCTCCTCTTATTGATTCGCTCTGTTAGACCTCTTCATCGAATCATCTCGATCATCATCTCTACCATCTCATCACAATGATCACAACTAATATCCAGTGACAACATCATCATCTCTATTTTTGATATCGAAATTGTTTTAGTTTGGCTCTTTCAATATCTCTCTCTCTCTCTCTCTCTCTCTATCTCTCGAGTGCTATGTCTTTAAACTACAGTGGCGAAGATGATTAGATGTGTTACATTTTAAGCATAGAAACCGTTTTGATGATTGAACGAAACATTTGAGGAGAAACGATCGATCGGATTAGATCTGGAAAATAGAAGAATTCGATGTTTTTAATAGACCTTGATGTTTTAATCTATTTGATCTAGACCCAGCACAACATCTCTCAGACTTTCTCAGACTCTTATTCCGCAGTTAGAATATTGTTTTGTTATTTCGTTTAACCAAAAAGATGATGAGGATGATCTCTCTCTCTCTCTCTCTCTCTCTCTCTCTCTCTCTCTCTCTCTCTCTCTCTCTCTTTCTTCCCGTTCATTATTTCTTTTGCGTTAGCATTCTTCGAGGATATTGGGTGTATTCGTGGAATCCAAAATCTATCATAATATTATGCATTTAAAGGGCTATTTATAGATTTACTTCAGATTGCCGCTTCTTTTTACATCAGTATTTTCGAACAAAATCAAATGCTAAATGTTGATTTGTGAACGACATTGAAAAACAAGAAACTATAGAACAATATGGTCTATTCTGAATTCTAATTCTGCTCTGAAATCAGACAGAATAGGCCAAGAATAAAGTCTTAAATCTGTTGCATCTAGCATAATTTAAAAATTTTTTACGCTCAATTCGATTTCAAAAATTAAAAGCAAAAAATCGAGACAAATGATACTTTCATGCAACAAATTTATTGCGAAATCGCAATCAGATCAATCAAAGAATATTCGGTATGAAAAAAAATCGGAAAACTTTACGGAAATAATTTCAGTTTCCCAGGCTTCATAGGAATTTTTTCTGTCAATCGACTCTTCCTCCCTCCCAACCAGTGTTTTGTCTAATAATCGCCAAGACACACGTGTCGATCGCCGATTTCGTTAAACATTTTATGATCGAATTCAGTTCTTTCTGACTTTTTAATCTTATTGACGATTTATACTTTTAGAAAATATTTTCCAAAAACAATGAAAATTATTTTGCAAGAATCGATCATTGAGACTTTGATTATCGTCACTGTTTTGTCGCAATGCGTTCTCGCAAGCAGTGATCCATCATCGACGTTAATATCAAGTCTGGATCGCAATGATATTGAGCGATTGAAAAACGTCGTAGCGTTGAAGACACCTCTCTCAGAGAATCCGTTATCGAATCTCTACTACCATGCTCATCTTAATTTTGTTCTCAACCAAAAACTTCAAGATTCACAACGATTTTGTGAGCATATCAAAAAAGTTCCCGACACTGAATTGAGTCTGGAGAATGTCTATTTCATCACATTATTATCCAAATTATTAAGCTGTTCGATCGATTCTGTAAAGTTTCAGAATAAGGTACAAGCTCTGGTGAACAATAATCTCTCAATGATCGATTTATATCGGATCGGTTCAGTTCTACACAATCTTGGTAAACCAATGGATTCATCCAAACTTTCAAAGCTCCTTCTCGATGCATTGAAACGTGAAGAGTCTCTTCTTAACACTGGTCTAGCGTTTCAGCTAGCCTCACGTTTCACTAAACTAAACGATCGGAATTTATTTGTCGAACGGATACCCGATGTTATCGTACAAGCGGATGAGATTAACAATCGTTTTCTACAATTTGAAGGCGGACTCGGTGTCACTGCAGCCATCATTCGTGGCATTTATGATCTATCCGCTGCCCACAATAAAGCAATCGATATAAACACAGTAAATCTTCACCTCTATTTTCGAAAATAAATTTATAATTATATTTTTTCGCTCCCAATCAAGGATCAAGCAATCAAATTTGTCAACTATTTTCTTTCTCGAAAACACGTTTTAACGCCTAAAGGAGCCAACGATGTGGTGGATATTCTTCAAATGTACACAGATAACAAATATCACATACCATATATCATAACAAAATTTGGATCATCATCTCTATCACGCAACAATCCAGTGTTAACGTTGAAAATAACCAACGTTCTTGGGAATTCAATCGATTCCGTATCCGTTTCAGGGACATCAGTGACCAACGACAAAGCTCAAGTGGTGATGAATGAGATCCGATTCAAATCAGTCACTGGCGATAGGTTAGAAGTTTCAATATCTCTTCATTAAAATTAATCATATTTTTTTTCGAAACTCTTTCATCGCATTTCAGCACATTGTTTGCTTTTGATTTTTTTGAAAAACCATTGCCATCGGGATTCTTTACCCTTACTGTGAATGCATTGCCATCGAAACCCAATACAAAAATAATCGGAAACACTAATGTTAAGATGAGTTTTGCAATACAGACTCAGATCAAAATCTCTGATGCTGAATTAATTGTTACTTATCACGATTCTGGTGTTCAGAACTTTCCGTGAGTATAATCAATTGTTTTTAAACCGATCAGTCAATCAACTATTGTTCCATTTCGAAAGTTTACTCTACCCGAAAGAGATTTTTGATCTTCCAGAAATCGGCTATCTTGATCGACTCCAGCTCAAATTTAAGCTACACACTGATCTAAATAGTGATGCTAAAAAGAATCTCGTTGTTCATCAAGCTTTCATTCGATTCCATCATACCACAACCAATCAAGAGATAATTTTCATTGCTGAAATCGATTCCAACGATCATTACAAAATAGATCTAAATCTTCAAACTAGATCCAAAGAATTCAATGATCTTTCAGGAATCTATCAAGTCGATTTGATTGTCGGCGATGCATTACTGATGGAACCGTTGAAGTGGACCATAGGAAAAATTCCAATGAAATTAGGTTCCATCTCTACATCTCTTGACGATGTTGCCGTTGTTGCGAAAGAGTATCAACCTAAACCCGAGATCAACCATATTTTCCGAGAGCAAGAAAAAAGACCGCATGCTTTGGTATCGAATTTTTTCACATTCCTTGTTCTGGTTCCATTGATTACTCTCTTCATCGCGGTAATAATTTTTCTGAATGAATGGATTTTTTTTCGAACAAAGTTCTAATTATTTTTATTCCAATACTTATCACTTTTCTAGTGGGTCAAGATTGGTGTTAATCTGTCCAATTACCGATTCAATCTATCTTCGATATTGTTTCATTCAAGTTTAGCTGCCATCTTTTTACTTTACGGCTGCTTCTTTGTCTCGCTTAACATGTTCCAAACCATCAAATACTTGACTGCATTAAGTGTAATCGTTTATCTTTCCGGTCATTCCTTATTATCGAATTTGATTCGAAAAAAACTCTAAAATTGTTTATTGTCTTTTTTTTGTGATTAGTTGCATAAATTTTTCATTTTTTCATTTATCTTTTTAAAATTGCAATGAAATTTATTCTGCTTACAAAATTATTGTTTGAATTACATTGCATTTCGAAATCATTCTCGGTCTCGGTACGCAGAGTCTCGATCAGTCGTTGCTATGACAACATTCTAGGATCTATTTACAGTTCTTATAAGATCGAAACAAACAAACTTCTTGTTTCGAGTATTTCGAAATCTCTTTCCAACTGAAATCAGTTGGATCATCATCGTCCTGGAACCGAAATTGGCCAACAAAAAGACGAGATAATTATTGCTATCCTTTTCCTTTTTATTGTTTCAATTTGTTTGATTTATTACCAAACATCTTTGACGAATTTTTTTCTCATTCGACACTGGCTGCTATTGTTGATCTATTGTCGTTTCCTGTTCTCATCGAATTAAGCAATGAAAAAGTGTCTACTGCCGATCCGTTTCATTTCGCTGCTATCTCATTCAGTCCTCGTCGTCTTGTTTCTATCCAATCGTGTTAGTCAAGCTAAGAATAGGATGAGAAATAATAATCATAATTTATAAATAATTCAATCCGAATTGAATATCGATGCTATTTTCGATTAGGAATAGAGACACGATTTCAAATGATTATAACACTGATTATTAATTAAATGAAATCTTACAGCTTCATAAGAGAAATTGTTTTACTTCTACTCTTTTTCGTTTCGAGATCGTTGAGAGTCGATTAACATAGATATCTCATCGTGAAACAAAATGATTGTAGCCAAATAATATTTGCATTTCAAATTCAATGCTTCATCTAGAGTTAGCATCCGTTTGTTTTCGCATCTATTGAATTCTGTTTCGGATCTTCAATGTCGATGATTGTTTTCTTTTTTCGAATCAATCAATTTAGTTGCAATCATCATCAACATTCTAATCGTTTCTTCTATTTATTCTTATCTTTCTTCCCTTTGTGTCCGATTTCGATCTATCCTAAAACGAAATCGCCGATATTGTTCTGATTTTTTCCTGAATCCATCGACGTCCATATCCCTCTGTTGACATTCATACGATAGGATTTCAATCTTAAAATATGTCTACCTTGGAATTACACCGAAGATCAATACTGGTCACTCGATCAAGAGTACGTTGATGAATTTTTCTTTCTCTTGAATGATTGAATTAGAAAAAAATTGTCAATGAGACTTATAAAGAGCAAAAAAATTATATTCCTTTTTCTCAATTGAACAAGCATCAATCAATTGCAACATCTTCTAATTTGATTCGATGAGAAAGCAAATCAATCTAATGAGTATCATTCTCCGAAGAGCTTTCGATTGATTCCATTCATTAGCCTAACTTATTGAGATTGATGGAATACAGAAAATTAATCAATCAATTTATCTGTTTTATTTTTTTTAATGAATTTTTTCATCTTTATTAATCGAATGGATTTGATCACTTCAATTCATCAATGTTTTTCTTCTAAATACTTTCTATTTATTGCATTTCCCTCCGATCTTTGATTCCGATTCGAATCATTTGGTCTTGAAATCGATTCCAAAAATTAACGAAAAAAAAACATTAGATTAGTCATTGGTCTTTCGATTTCTTTGGCTTTGCTCTTGATTGAGCTTTTGGCATTTCTTTCTGGCATCTCAATGCTCCATCCCAAACAGACCCTCTTTTGTAAGTATTTGTTTTTAATTCGCTTCTTTTTTTTTTCTTTCGAAGGTCTTTCATTATTAATCTTGGAAAATCTGATCTTCTTCAATAATCGTTTTGATCTTCATTTCATACACCTGGATTCTTTAGTTTTAGTTTTTTCAAAATCGACTAGAAGAGGAATGTAAAGCCATCAAATAAAACTCAATTTCCCCACTCTAGACAAATAAATTTTCTCTTTCATTTTTCTCGCTGTTGTTTCTATTTCTTCAATTCTGCATTAGTTTGGATGATTAACTCTACTATTTTTTTTTCGTTTACTTTATTCTCAATGTAAATTTGTTATCGAAATCAAACGCTAGCCCTTTGTATGCATTCATTTGGATCATTTTCATTGCTAAGCTTCTTGGTGGATGGCTGGGAATGCAGCCTCTTTTGGTGGCTCTTCGCCATGACCATAGTTAGTCCTTTTCTTTCCGAATTATATGTCGTGCTGCGAACTCTATTAATGGCATCAAACTTAAATAATAATAATAATAATAATCGTCGTCAAGCTTGAAATCGCCATGGACGAAACAGAGAAAAACAAAAATTTACGAAAAGGAAAAAAATTATGACTTCGCTGTTTTTTTCGATGCGCCTAAAATTTTGAGAGCAGAAACGAAAAACGTCAAGGGACAAGGTCATTGCTTCAGCTATAGCATAGGGTTTCGTTTTGTCGTAACATCCTCGATCAAAATATACGATGTGATGATGATGGAGATGAATCTAGACCCTAGTCATAAAAGTCAACTTTGTTAAGCCATAATCAGTTTAGCTGGATCAGACTTGAATTGAGATGTGCGATGGAAGCTTTTACATCATCTCTTGATTACAACGAGATTGAATTACTTGTATTGAGGAACAACACTTGTTTAAATAAATTTACAAGTTTTTTTGTAAATTATTAAATCTTTTTAACAATAATTGTGCTTTGTTGTGAGTTGATGTATGGCCAATTGAACAATCGAAAAAAATTATTTGGTACCTAGCATGTTTGATGTGATCGAAGTTTGCAAAGTGATTGAGCAGAAACCGCCCCATCATCATTTTCCTCGTTAGAATGTTTAGAGATAGAAGTAATGTAATTAAAATAGCCATAGCGACCGAACTTTTTTGAGGGCCATCCACTTTGACCAGATCTATCATTAAATGGCTCTAGAATTTCAGATCTGTTTGCTAGGCTAGTTCTTTGCTTACCCTGTTGTTGTGTATGTGCTGTTCGCGAGTCTTTTCTACTTTTTATCCTAGTGCGAATTTGAATCGAAAAAGCAAAACCTACGAATCTCTTAACAAGCACGAACTATTCGCTGCTATTCGAGCAATAACCTATCTAATCTTGTTGTGATGATGTTTCGGATCGTGTCTTTTTTTGATGCTAAGCATCATTCTACTCGGGCGAACTAAAACCAAAAAGGTCGAATGTTTTCCTAAAAAACAATCATCTCTTCACAAACACTTACAGTTTTAAAACTTCTAGGCCGATCTTTGTCTTTGTCTTTATCATATCGACGTCGGTTTTTTTAACATTCGAAAAATCCACAAGACTATAGTCCTAGAAATAGGTTTTGTAATAAAAACTGTCTTCTGATTAATCCAAATCTTTTGCTCAGAAATGTTCTTGGATTTCGTTTCAAGGGACAAGATAGTAGATGCAAAGCAAAAGGGATGCAGAGATTGAGATTTCCTCTATATTTTTAGAAAGCTCTTTTGTAATCGCACTATAATATTTCGTAATTTGATTGATCAACAGATCGGCTAATCAGACATTGGATCTTGAGGAAGAGATCCGGGCCTACTTTTACTCCATCTCGATGGTTGAAGGTCCTAAGATCCTACACAACTAAGCTATGATGAACTTTTTCAACGACACATTTCTAGCACACTAATAGTTAAAATGTGATGTTGATTGTTATAGATGATGATGATGTTTCATAGTAAAACACACATGCAAAATATCATTCGGGAACAGTTTTGGCGTTGAACAAAATTCATTCAAAAACCCAAGCTCATCTCCTATAATAGATCAAAATCGAAGTTTGAATAAAGCGAGTTGATGATGATGGTGGCATGATTCGAAGATTGAGCCAAATCGAAACAACCAGATTATCTTTGGCAATTGTTTAAATCAAAAAAAAGTTTTTCCTCGGATCTTCTTCCCCATCTCTATGAGAAGTACTTATAGAACCTTGTTTTTGAGCAAACATAGAGCGAAAGTCTCCATTCAGAACTCTTCAAAAAGCTTCACACACATTCATCACCATCGCCATCATCATATTCAGTCCTCAACGTTCTGGTTTGATATTATTCTTACGCTGGCATTTCCTGATTTATATGATGACGATGGCGGTGGTGGTGATGATGAAACAATCGAGCTCTGACAGTGTGACGAGCCAAAGCAAACAGACTAAACCGAATCGAGATAAACGGTGCTGCCTTTTTCTACTCGATTTGAGAGTTCGCCTCATCAAACACCGATGCCATGTTTGAATTTTTCTCCGCAGCAATGATTTCTGTTTTGTTTTGCTTAATTCTCAAACTTTTTCTCGATGGTCTCAGAATCGAAAGGTCTGTGAGACAAGCAGACAAGCAGGGATTTGATTCAATAAAACAAAGCGAAATAGTTAAATACGTAGATTCGCTATCTTTGGATCTGAACGCCACTGTATGGCTAGATTTTGCTAAGCTTGATTGGCTTAGAATTGCATTATTGGTTCGATCCTCTAATCTCATTTATTAGAAAACGACAAAACCATATTCGCAATGATTTTTTTGTGATAATTCTACTAGGCTTTAAGAGATTGAAAGAGAGAAAAATCTTGGGAGAAAAATAATCACTTGGATTCTCTTTAATTCTTTCTAGTGGGTAGGATTCTATCGCATTAAAATCTTTTCGCCAGATTCTAAATTCTTCTTCTTCTTCTTATTCTCGAATGGTGTCGATGTGTTGTGCAGAGTCACTAGAAGCTTATTTGATGATTAATGCAACAATCTGTTCGAAAATTTTTACATCTTAAAAGTTGAACCAAAAAAAGCAGAGAAAGCAATAGAGATTTTTTGGACCGAAACCAAAATTCTAATTCGCATCTCTAATTTGCTTCTCTAGAACTATGCTCTCTCGATACTAGAAAACTTTAAGCGAAGAGATTATTACAGAACAAGGCCGTAAACATGTGGCCCGATTGCGGTTATTTATAAATACAGAATTTCTGTTTAGAACCAATCTAATGAATCACTTGCCCCCAATTTCCAGTTTTTTTTTGTTTCTAATTCTAAATCATTCAAGAGAATAATGAGCATTAAAGACAATCTAGAATGAAATCTATTTCACTATGTGCCAAACATGTGTTGCTCCAAGTGTTATCGTATTTTGAATCTCGGTCTCCAAATCTAATCCTTTCTTTGTCAACGAGGACCAAATATAGGTCCAACGATTCAGGGTTCGAAGGTGAAATATGCGATGCTAAGATCATTACTAGGTTCTTTATGAATAGAATAAAAAGTTCCAATCATTGCTTTGAAAGCTTCCGAAAGTGACCAACAAACATTGTAATTGCTAACCCTCAAAATCAGTCATAAAATTGACCAAGCCTTTAAATCAAGGACAACGAGGATAGAAATTAATGAATGAAATAAATTTCAATAAACGAAATCTAATGAATGGTTGAATGAGGAAAAATTGAATTCTAAACGAAAACCCAGAAGAGAAAAATCTAGATTAAAGAATATTCTCTCTCTGTCTCGCAATTGCGATCAATGATCCTCTTCAGTTTTAAACATGGCCCTATCTTTGTTCCCCATTTCGTTTTATCCAAAATAACCGAACAGGTTCTAGTTGATCACGATGACAAAACACTAGTGCTATGTGAACATTAGAATTTTAAAATCTTCATAGCCACCACCACCACCACCACCATCCTCATGATTCGGTTAAGAATAGTGCCGATTGTCCGAAAACTGTTTCCCCGTATGGTAACGACCCGACAAAAAAAAGATAGAGCGAGTAAAAGAGAGAGAGAGAGAGAGAATGATTAAATCATACAAAAAAAGGGAAAAAAGTTAAGGACCGAACCTGTGTGTGAGTTGGTTTTTTTACATCGGTGCTTGGAGTGAGAGATTTTTTTCCTAGAATGGCTAACTCTGATGGAAGTTGATGTTGCTGTTGGTGTTGTTGAATGTTGTCGGTGATGCCGTTTGTTGTCGATTGTTGAAAGTAAATCCATTCATCTTCACTACCAACAAAGTGATAATAATGCAAGCCTAGTATTAATAGTAACGACAAACAAGCAAAAAAAAAAAATTCTCTTCTTCGGCTGGTCTGCGGCCGTGCCTGGGTCGACGTACTCAGGATCATTCAAGAGTATCACGCTGACTTGGTTTCACTTGGTTTGATGCGATAGACTGGTGTCTTTGGTTTGGACAATTGTTTTTCGAAATTTTTTCTTAGTTTCAATCTCGTTTTTTTCTCGTTACGAAATCTTCATTTTTGGACTCCAAACTGTATGATGGTCAAAGAGAATACTAACCACCTTATAAATAATTTGGTGAGATTTGGTTGGCCAAGACAGTTGTTGATCGGTTTCAATACCAAAAAGATCTATGAAATCTTTTGAAACAAATCTATTACGAAAGTGATTTCACAATATTCAAATGACGACATATATTTTGTACCAAATCTAATCTACCAAAGATTTGATCCCACAAACCGTCTATGATTTTGTCGGCGAAAATAAAAGAAAAATAAATTTTTCATAATCGATTCGATGACATAATGAGACAGATAAAAGATTATTGGAGAAAGCAAGGCTAAGGGGATATCGAGCGAGAGAGAGAGAGAGAGATAGTATGGACAATATTGTTTATTTTGCCAGCACAATAGGGAGCTATTGGGGCATCACCACAAGAGCCATGGAGGGATATCTCTAGCTGATATCTTTTCTATATGCTTCGATGTGTATCTACTCTACCTGGACAAGAAATATGCAACAATAGGCAACCATCATAGCAAACAAAATGAATGATGAAAAAAAATGTAAAGATTATGTCGGTTACAGAGACAACAAAACAACAACAGGCCAAAAGCAGCACCAGCAACGGCAAACAATCGGTGCCCACCTAAAATCATTTGCCATTTGAGACAGGTGCGTCAAATATGCATATCGCGCTTCGACAGGTGTGCACCGCATTCAATCATGTCTTTTCTCCCCATTCTTCTTCTCTGGCTAGTCGATTTTGATTCGAAAGAATTCAACGAATAAAGACAGGTTAGTAAGTTAGCACTCTTTTTTAAATCAAATAAAATGATTCTGATTCGAAAGGAGATGGAGGAAAACATTAAAGAATTCAAGATTATCATCATTATCCTATTCAATTTCATGCCCTTTGGTTTTCCCCTCCCTCTTTAGCTCATCTACTCATAGAGACCTAACTGGTCACGGAAGGTTAGTATTTGAAGAATTCGATGCTCTTGTTGCTGATGCTAGCAATGGTGATCATAGGGATGATCACGAGTGTTTTCTAACAACATCCTAGTGGAATCAATTGAAAGAAAGATGTTGAAGCTTAATAGAGTTTTAGGAAAAAATGTTCGGTCGTGTTCTGTTCAAGAAGATAGGTAGAAAGAAAAAGTCCGTTTGGGCGATCGTTTTGTGAGACCAGCAATCTTTATTCTCTCCCCCATTCGTTTCGATCAAATTTTCATTTTGTTGCTTGTCTATAGAATCTGCGCATCATGGCGTGTTCGTTGATCATATCGAATCAAAGAGAAGGCATAGATCGAGAAACAGAAAAAGTTCAAACGAGGTCAAACGACAAAGGGCAAGGGACAGGTTCAAATCGTTTGAGATAGCGAAAGCTATCGCTAAGCTATTATCTTTTAATCGCTCTGATAGTTGAACCCTGATAGTATCATTTTCATTGCTGGTTATTGGTGTTCTATCATTATTATTATCATTGACTTTCATCTCTGTATTCTAAGGTCAGATCATTAATTTAATCATTGGACCATTTGATAATTCAGTTGAGGAACGCATCGATCGGAAAATTAGGGCTCTAATTTCGAGAGCGATTCGTCGACGCCCTAATACCTTGGTCTAGGGAGCGTTGCTCCGAACGAACTCATTCATTGAACAATACCGAGAATAAGAGACGGGAAAATGAGAAAGTCTCTAGTCCTTTGTTACCATATCAAATAATCCTCGAAAAGTTAATGATTAGGAGGGAGTATAAACGCTCCGATAATTTAGAACACAAAATTCACAGTTGAAGTGAATGAAAAACGATAAAAGACCGAACTGGTGGAGATCTCGATATCCAAGAGAGCCAAAAAACAAAAAAAGATTTCCGAAGAGAAGAGAAGGAATGACTATCATAGCAAAGGGAAGTGATTTAGTGGAAAAAATTCCCCGAACAAAACATTAAAATTTTTCCCCATTACCCAAAGAGACAAAACTTTGGTCCATATAGATAGCGCGAATCGGAAAACATCGTGAACACATTCAATGAAATCTCGAAATCCTCAGATAAATTGTCGCATAATACATTGAATCCGATCAAATCAAACGCTACCATAAAAAAAATCTGACTTTTTAGAAAATAATGAGGGACTAAGATGCTGAAGTTGATTCTGAAGATGAAAATTAAGCATCGTACAGAGTGCTTGAACAAGGCATAGCCCTTGTTGAGTAAATCTAGTATCAGAAGCACAAACACACACTGATGCAAGCACAAAGCATAGAAAACTTATCCTTCAATTAAGTTATTCTAGCTATTCTCATTCTCAAGATCTCTCTAGCTCTCGAACAAATTCGATGTGAAAGCAAAGAACTAAGGATTTCTTGGGCTTTCTAGTGAGATGGAAAAATTGTTGCCCAAGATAGAAAAAATAACTTAGTCTATCGAATGATTATAAAAAGAAATTCAATCTTCTATTGGCTTTCTTGATACCTTCGCTCTTATTCTTGAAGTGAACTTTTGATATCTCTCATTTGCCCCTACATCATAAAAAAAGTTCCCAAGTAATCCTTAATGATGTTGATGGTAGTGAAGGTTCCTCTAATAGCATCATCATCATCTTGAGCATTCTCAGCCTCGAATTTCCAAAACTTCCCTTACGAATCTTGTTGTCGCCACATAGATCTCTCTCTCTCTCTCTCTCTCTCTCTCTCTCTCTCTCTCTCTCTCTCTCTCTCTCTCTCTCTCTCTCTCTCTCTCTCTCTCTCTCTCTCTCTCTCTCTCTCTCTCTCTCTCTCTCTCTCTCTCTCTCTCTCTCTCTCTCTCTCTCTCTCTCTCTCTCTCTCTCTCTCTCTCTCTCTGTCCTCTTGCGTACTCTGATGATTTTTTTCTGATATGCCTTCACGATTGTGGTCGTTGGATGCTATGCTTCGCCTACCATGGCCACCAACTTAATCAGCATTCTATTCAGATATCAGCGATACACATACCTACACAGCAATGCACATTAATACATCGATATCATAGGAACGTATGTTGCACACAAACACCAACACCAGCATCATCGCGTAATTGCAGACTTTTTTCTCCCAATCTTCCCCTATCCCTGTTTCCAGCTTTATTCCCCTTTTTCCATGATTTCTCTCCCTTTGTCACTGGCTCTTCCCTCTGTCTCTCTCCCTCTCGCCGCTCAAACTATGCCTTGTTTGCAGTACAATGTTGCTGCTGTATGTGTGTGTGTATAATAGACACATTCATTGGTATTGCCATTCAAAGATTGAGAAATGAGAAGAACCAGCCAAAGAAGAACAAGTTAGAGAAAGCCAACGCCTAAGTGGTGTCTAGGACTCCTAGAGCAGAGTCTTTTCATTTGATGCATGCATGCATGCATACATGTGTGTGTGTGTGTGTGTGTGTAACAGTATGTGTTTTGATGGTTCCCTTCTGTTCCCTTCTCTTCGTCTCTTGGCTGCGTTAGTATCTTGGCCGCCAGTGAGTATTTTAATTTTAGCTTGGCCATCGACAAGCACAAGCAAGCAGCAAGACCATTGTATTGGTAGCGATCGTGTTGTGAAGAATACCAACGACCACGCAATTAGATATTTTCAACTTATTTCTTTTTCTAACTCCAAACGTAGAGAATCATCAGCAAAACCATCCGAGAGTGTCCAAGATAAACGTTCCAAAACATCAAGAATCGAATTGAACGAGATCGAAAATGGCAATAAACAACCCTAGTGTGTTTGTTTTTTTTGCTCTGTGTGTTCCAAACAAAAATGATATCTTCCGATCAAGATGATCTCTACGATTCTTCATCAAAGTAGCCTTATTTTTTTCTCTTTATTGCTCCATTTATGTTGAAAATTTGTGCAGAGAATCACGAACTTCTCCCCACCTCTTCCGCTCAACATCATCGTCGTCTTCAAGATACGTAAAATGTATGTAATCAAAGAATAATTTATAGCATGCGAAATCGATTCCTTAGTCTTCTTTATTTTCGTTCTCGGTAACTTTTTGAATGATAACCGCGAGCTGATGTCAAAACAGATAGGTAGATTAAATTGATTGCAATCATTTCGAGATTGATATTATCTGTAAATATCAGCCATTCTAAAAACTATCAATCGTAAGACGTAGTATTTTCCATTTTCTTATTTGGTAACTTTGGTACTCTCTGGTGCAATCCAAATTTATCAAGTATATCTCTCTTAGTATTAGAGTTGAAGCGCAACACACAGATCATGGCAAACTACTAGGCGATTTTTTCTCCGCTCCAGCTTAGGGAGTAATTGCATTGAGAGGGGCAGGGATCTCATTGATGTGTAAAATAAAGTGTGGAGAAAAGTGAAAAATTTACAATTTCTCAATCTCTCGGTGTATCCCCGGGAATAGCGAGAAAAATAGATTTGAATTCCACTTGACAATTTTAACCTTTCTCTCTCTCCCTCCCTCCCTCTCCCCCACCTTAGAGAGCTCTAGGCTTGATCCAATCCTAAGATATTCGATTGCCATCATATCATTTAGTATTTTCATTTTTTTTGTTTTCTTTGCTTCCTTTTGAAATCATTACTAGACCTACATTGAAATTTATTTCCACTTGTAACTCCCGTGAGCCTCGCTCTCTCTCTCTCTCTCTCTCTCTATTTTGCTCACTCACTCGGTATGTGTTGTTCGCTCCCAAATTTTGTCTCTAACAGGTGTATTGATTTGAAAGTCTCCTTGTGTGAGCCTCATCCACAGCAACAGCAACAATAACATCTCCGATCGCAATCAAACGTTTTTTTTTCTGTGGCAAAGTTTTCAATGTCATCCTTTCCCCACTTCCCTTTTTAATCTTTCTGCTTCTCTTAAAGCTCTAGCTCTCTCTATCTTTTATTCGCCCTATCTGCGCCAAAGAGAGAATAGTTAATACGAACGAAAAATACAATTTTTTAGTTCTTTGAGATGGAGAAAAAAATCCTGTGGTGTGTGTGTGTGTGTGTGTGTGTTTAATTTTGGCAAGTCTCACAATGTTCTTGTGTTGTGTTTCAACAACAACAACAACAACAATAATAATAATAATAATTCTTATTCATTCACGATTCAATAATTTTTTCACTGATTTACAACTGAAACTTGATTGTGCCAGTGCCACACTGTGTGTGCGTATGTGCCATTGCCAAATATCGGTTTCGATTTTATGGTGGCTAAGTACTGCTAACTCTCCAACTCTCAATTCTCAACTCTCTACCATAAATGAGCGCCTATCCATATCCTTGTGGATTCGATTGGACTGCCTGGCTGCTTGCCTGACTGGCTCGCTGAATGGCTGCTCGATTGTTTGGCGGCTTGGCATTTAGGATCATTTCAATTTTTCTTCTAACTTCAGATAGATAGAGATCTGCAGCAGTAACAGCATCATAGATTGATCGAGCAACCTTCAATATTTTATATTCAATTTTGAGAAATTCCGATATTGATAAATAGGGATAGCATGTTTGATGGATTCCTCTCTCTCTCTCTCTCTCTCTCTCTCTCTCTCCCTCCTCTCGATTTGCAATCTTGATGATGCTCATCATCATGGTCATGTTGTCTATTTGAAGTGTTTTTGTTATTGATGATGAAGATCAATGGCTAGCATCATTGCAATTATTTTGTTGTTGTTGAGATTTTTTCAAATTCCAAAATGAAACTACCTATGAACAGTGAGGATGTCAAATTGATCCGAATAGAATCGAAATCAAATCTTAATTTCTCATTACGGCACAAATATCTTCAGCAGAGGTGGGTTACGGCTCATTTCCGCTTTGATCGAATTTCGCACCTTACTTAATTGATTCTATTTAATTCGATTGAATATTTCGCTGTTTATTCCGATAAATTAAATTTGCTTTTTTTTCGTTGAACTTTCTCTTCTCGTTATCGAACATTTTAATTCGAATCTTTTAGAAATGATTTCGAATTCAATTGATGCAAATTGAATTGAAAATGGCTGCAATAAATCATCCAAGTCAGCAACAGCAATATTGTCTCAAATGGAACAGCTTCCATTCGAACATCACCGATGTGTTTCAAAATATGTTGGTCCACGAAAATCTCGTCGATGTGACTTTGGCGTGCGAAGGTGCGTCAATCAAAGCACATAAAATGATTCTAGCCGCTTGTAGTCCATATTTTCAGAATCTCTTCATGACGAATCCATGTAAACATCCGATTGTCATCTTGAAAGATGTCAAATTCAATGATTTAAAAGCAATCATAGATTTCATCTATAGTGGCGAAGTTAACATACCTCAAGATCAACTAAATTCGTTATTAAAAACAGCGGAAACGTTAAAAATCAAAGGCCTTGCAGATTTTGGTGAAAAACAGATGTTGAATAATAATCATCATCACAACAACAATAATAATCATCCTACAAATTTGTCTATGAAAAATGCAATCTCATTAAATTTCACGAATTTAACCAATTTCAATCGTAAACGGAAACGAACCAGAATTCATTATCCTCATCATCAGAACTCCAATCCAAATCTAAGTGCAATCAATAATCATAGTCCTCATAATAATATAAATAATAAAATCTTCAATAATTATAACAACAACATCAATCACAATAATAATAATATCACTAATAATAATCATCTTCCGAACAATAATGTGCAAGCTAAAGAATTGATGAATGGTAACAAAGATAGCGGCGGTGACTCTAGTGATGATGATGAAGGCAATCGTTCGACTAAATCATCTACGATCGAGAAGAATTTATTCTCTAACACTCTGACTAATGGTGGTGGGAACGGTGTTTCTATCAAATCACCAAGAGAATACAAGAATCATTCATCAAACCATTCTGTTCAATCGCATCAATCTAATATTTATGATCAAGATGATAATGATCGCGATGATTCGGAAGAGTTTGAGCCCACCAAACTTCTTGAGCAATCAATGTCAACTCTAGACGTAAGTTGAAGTGAAATTGCTGAGAAATTTTTGTGAATTATTGTTACAATTCCGTTAAATAGAATACTGGTGTCGACTATTCTCCTGAAAACAATGCCGGTGATGTTCAAAGTGGAGAAGATGATGATGAAGGTAATTATTGCAAGAATGTTTTTTTAAAATTGATCATAATATTTGATTTCAACATTTAGACAATAAAGGATTTTTGGATGATGAATATTCTTCTAACAATTCAAATGCTGATTTGAATATGCCTCCTCTAGCATTGAATAGTTTTACTAATCAATTCAATTCTAGCTCAAACAATAATAATAATAGTAACCACAACAATAATAGCAATAATAGTAATAATTTGAATGTTAACAAGACTATTGAAGGTAAGAGGAAACAGTCTGTAATCGAAAACCTTATTTATATCTTATTTATTAGAATATGAAGCATTGTTGTCGGAGATCCAAACGAAAAATCTAACCACCTGTCCGATTTGTTCAAAAGAGTTCATTAAGAAAAGCAAACTGATTCGACATTATCATACACATTTCAGTGATTTTCGACCAAAATTTTCTTGTGTTTTTTGTGGAAAACTATTCACAACACAAGATTGGTGCAAGCGACATGCCTTAAATTGTCAGCTCAAACATTATCAACAAATATCTCAACTCGATTTGTACAATGAATGAAGATTATGGAAAAGAATAACTGATCGGAACATAGGAATTCAGATCATCACTACAAGAATGTTCTAAACTGACAATTGGTTACGACTAATTATAATAATTATCAGCCTTGTTAAGATTCGCATCATTTTAAATTGATAAAAACCGAAAATATTGTTGTTCATTATTTTGAATCAAAAGTTTTAGCTCATCGGAAACGAATGTAAAATTTTTATTAAAGTGATGATGATTAGTTATGATTCTATCCTCACAGTTGATGAATCTTCTCGGAAAGTTATCGCAATGAAGAGAATTTTGTATTTTCTGTTGAATATTTATCCCAAATGGTAGAAATCGATATGTTTATCTTTGGTTGTTAATCATAATTTATTTTCTCTTTCTTATTGAATAATATGAAAATTCTATTCGTTTGTATACATCACATAAACATTGCACAAAATTCATCTCTTCCAAGCAAAATTTCGAACAATTTATTTATCGATAATCAAAACCAAGCCATTAAGTTTTAACTTGAAAAAAGAATGAACGATAACTCAAACCAACTGAACAATCGTATTTTTTTTTTATCAAAGCTGCAATTAAAATTTTTTTTCGTCTCCGATTCCGGTGATCTCTAAAGAAAGCAAATTTTTGTTAACAATTATTATCACACTATTAATTGTTGTTCATCTAAATTGTTTTGTTTTTGATCTGAATAACCCACACACACTTAGATTTAATCGAAGAGATAAGAAACCGTGTTTTCAGATCGGATTGAACAATCTATATTGTATGATTGTATCCCCTTAGACACTCGCTCTTTGAATCTCGAACGGAAGAAAAACTTTCCGGAGTTCAAATGAAAACGAGAAAATACCATTGTTGATATTTTGATACAAACACACCTACATGTGAGATAAGAATAATTAAAATTTTATAATTCATTTACAACAACTAATTCTGAAAAGCTAAAACCTTAATTTTTTCTGTTTGTTGATTCTTATTATACAATCTCTATTCTATTTTAATTGAATTATCAAATTTCTCATTCATACAGATTATTTTCATATTTTTTTTTGACATTCTTCTAATTCTATTCTTTAATTTTTCTTTCTTCAATCAATTTTTATTGTTGATTCTAAATGAAAATTGAAAAAAAATGTTCCTATGAAAACAAATAAAGAAAATATCGATGCTTGAAAGATATTTGGAATTTGTGCAGGGAAGTAATTCGTCTGTATATCGAAGAAATTTTAAAATTATTTCATTAATATTTTTGAATGTTTGAGAGATAAGTAAGGATTCGAATTCAAAATAGAATTTTTAAGAGCACGATGGGTTAGCGGTCTCCATTTATTTCTCGTAAACGCAACAAGTCGTCTCTAATTAAGTATCCACACGAAGACTCATTTGTGGTAAGTGGCCATTTTTATAAGTTTATTTAGGAGATTTTTTTTTAAATTCTGTCACAGAGTATTTCTAAGTGAATCAAACTGATTCGATTTGTTTCTTCCAAGAAGATCGAAGTCGATCAAAAGCTTTCTTCTCATCATCTTTTTTAATCGAAGCGGTCTCAGTAACGATTCTAGTCTTATTGTACAGAAGCACTCCAAAGATGAGCAAGAAAGTTCCGATCCAAGACATTATTGTTACGGAGTTGCCAAAAACTATTACCGACAACCAAATCAAGAAAGCTCTTTTGACTGTATTTGCAACGCTAATTTATTTTATTGAAAAAAGATAATTTAATTTTTCATTGAGATTAATCCATATTTTAATTAATTAGTGGAGTTTACCTGTGCGAAACTGGACTGATAATATTCAACAGTGCGTATTCAGTTAAGCTCTGGAAATGAAACGAAAGGCCACAGATCAGATAGCTTAGGAGAGAGATGCCATTTGATAGCTTATTCCAAGCAATTTCTCTTACGGTTATATGATAGAGATATGGAAATTGAAAAATTAAGGAATAAACGCTTGTAAATAATTGAATTTGATTTGGTTCATATTTGTCTAGTATCAGAATCTCTTTGGCTAAGACTGTTTGCAGCGATTCAGATAGAATGGCTGAAATTACAGCCATGAATCCGAGTGTATTGAATTGAATTTCATACGCTGAACATAGAGCCAATCCAACCATTATTGGAACAATCGAGATCAATGTCATCAAAGAAATTTTTTCTCGCAACACCAACAGCGAAATTATTACGGTAAAAATTGGTGCAGAACTTTTGACCATTTCAGCGAATGACACCGGTATATACCAGAGAGCCACGAGACCTAGGATGACTGTTGAGAATCTTAGGACAAGTTCCTATCAAAAATTCATGCTCTCCAATAAAGATATTCACAACAAAACAAACCTTAATGCTCCAATCAAAGCTAATCTATGAGGATTGACAAATAAATATCTTAGATTAAATTTCAATTGTTTACGTTCATCATCATGCTCGTTTCGTAATGATTTTGTGGTCCATATCAAGGTTAAATAACTGGTTAAAATACAGCAAAACATTTGAATGATACCTTGATGAAGTTTTGATTGATAATTTAAAAAATGAATCGATCAATTAGCAATGAAAGATATATACCTAATAGTATTGCATCTCCGTTTTGGCTCGAGATGATATGTTTGTTGAGAAACAATGTTGATGCACTTAACGAAAACCAAAGAAGAAGATAGCGAATTAAAATTGTATCAAAAATCATTTTATTTTATAGAATTCGTTTTGAATATCTTCCATAGTGGACTTTGGCTATAAAACGTGAGTCTATTATTGGCATGGAATTTTGGTAAAATTTCAATGAAGGGCTACATTTTTCGTGTTATGAAGTTTTATCAAATCACCAGAAAAGGAGCATTCGAAACGGTTTTTTTTCGAATCAGCTGATTATCTGAGATTTTCATTCTTCGTTGTCCTACAATTTTTTTTCTAAATTTAATTTGGCGAATGGAATTTTCAAAAAGAGTTCGATATAATCAAAATTTAACCGATAATAATAAACAGACAAGTAGAACTACAAATTTTTTCAATTTAAAAAAATATGTTCTGTGCCAGAAGAATTTCATCACAAATCATCTTTTAACATTTGAAATTTTGTATGAACGAAGATGTTTCGATATTGTTGCGATCGGTTTATTGATTATAGAGTTTTTCTTAAACATAATCATAATCAAAAGAGTTCCATGTAGGATTTAATAATAAGTTTTCTAAATTTAAATGATAATCTAATTTTCCAATTCAAAGATACCGAAATCGATTGGTCGACGTATATGCAACAAGTTCAATGTTTTCTAAATGGGACTCTAAATTATGAGAACATATCAGGCAACACCGGCCCGATCGTGTATCCTGCAGGTCATCTTTATGTCTATAGTCTGCTATATTCAATCACTGAGAAAGGATCAAATATTCGTAAAGCTCAATATATTTTCGCCACAATCTATTTACTGACAATCATGACTGTTTTTCGATTGTATCGGAAATGTTCCAAAATACCTCCATACGTTCTCATATTCATGTGTTGTACATCGTATCGAGCTCACTCGATCTACATCCTGCGATTATTTAATGATGTGATTGCAATGTTTTTTCTTTATCTTTCGATGTTGATGTTCATCAACCAAAGATGGAATCTAGGATCGATAATTTACTCGTAAATAATTTGCAGATTTTCTCAATTTCTTTAATTAATTCCAAATCATTAATAGATTGGCTGTCTCGATCAAGATGAATATACTTTTGTTTGCGCCAGCTTTGTTTTTACTTTTTAACGAGTTTTTAAGCAAAAAACAATTGATTAGGAATTTATTTCAATGTGCCTCAGTGCAGGTATGTTTTGCCGATTTCTCGGAATTGCTTGAAAGTTTTGTAATATGATTTGATTATTAATATTGATCTATAATGATCATTAATTATAATCCTCTGATCAAATTCACAGATTATTTTAGCGTTGCCATTTCTTTCTACACATCCAGTTTCATATCTACGAAAAGCTTTCGAGCTGAATCGAGTCTTTCTCCACAAATGGACTGTCAATTATAGATTTCTGGATGAAAATATTTTTGTTAATCGATATTTTCATTTGATTCTCCTTCTACTACATATTTCGATGCTTATTTTAATGTTTCGAAAAAGGTTTGTTTTTGAAATCTATGATTAAAATTACTGAAGTAAAATCTTGCATTCTCTCAGATGGGTCATATTGCTGCAAAATTTATTCAAAACTGGTCCAATCATTCAATCTAGACAATCTTTAGATTCAAGTGAATACAAACCAGATTGATTTGAATTCTCTAATGTATCTGATTCCTTTTCTTTTTTTTATACTATTTAGGGATTTTAATGACTATGTTTGTCTCAAATTTCATTGGTGTAGCTTTCTCTCGTTCGTTACATTATCAATTTTACATTTGGTATTATCACTCACTTCCGTTTTTAATATGGAATCTTGAATACAAAACACCCACTAAGTAATTGGATTTAAACTATTAGCATGAAATTTTTGTTTGAGCAAAAATACCATCATTCATATCTTATAGATTAGGGTGATGACTAAATTAATTAAGTGATTCATCAATTGATTAATTTTTTTTTTTCTTCATCGTATTTGCCTTTCACAATTCATTTTTCTTTCTTCGAAATATCTTCATTGAAATCATACCAAAGAATCTGTATTTTAGGTTTGATTGAATTCGTTTGGAATGTTTATCCCAGCACAGCATGGAGCAGTGCTCTTCTACACCTAATTCATTTATCGATTCTGATTGGTCTTCTTCGTGATGATGGCCTTCAAAATTTTAACATCGGTTTTGATGATGGCGATAGAGACGCTGATGACACTAAACCAAGCATAGTGACGATTGTTACAGAGAGAAGGAAAAAAATTCAATGAATTAATCTAATTGTTCGTCTACTAATGTCTATTTTTGATGTTTATTAATCAGTAAAATTCGAAATTCTATAGAAAATATCGTGTGATCCGTTTGTTTGCTATCTCTTTCTATGTCCTTTTTAATTTGATTAGCGAAGAGAATTCCAGTGTTGGTAAAATTGAAAATTGAATCCTTGTCCATCCGGTGCCCGATGAGCGCTAATCAAATGGCGAACTCTGTGACCAAAATGTGTGCGTTTCATTTGAATCATTTCCAAATAATCAAATAATTTCGAGTGATCGAAAAAATCTCGATCACTTGCTGTTAGCAGTGTTAGGTTTCTACTTTTAATTACTAAGTTTTGCCAACAAACTTCTCCGATGCTAGATTTAATGTTTTACTTGGCCTAGTTTGATTTGTCTCGCAACCGCTATTCTTTGACCATTCATCAAATCCATGTTCTCCGAAGAGATTTTTTCTTTGCTATGATTGAACACAACATAAATTTACAACACAAATAAATAAACATAAAAATAGCGAACATAAAAAAAAATTGATTAACTTTGCTTCAAAAAGGAAGTTCTAGTTTTGTATTTCTTTTTTCTTTCATTTTTCTCTCTCTCTCTCTCTCTCTCTCTCTCTCTCTCTCTCTCTCTCTCTCTCTCTCTCTCTCTCTCTCTCTCTCTCTCTCTCTCTCTCTCTTTTCATTCATCACCAACATTATCGATTTAGACCGATTTCATTCATCGAACTAGATACTAAAAGGATTGTGTTAGGAAAAGAACAAATTCTGTGATCTTGTTAACAAATCACAGTTTGATTAGTTTCCGATTACATCGTAGAATTGATATAAAAAGGATCTAGAAACATCAATGAGATTCCAGTAGAGAGAATCGTATAGTTTGCATTTGATTGCGGACAATTTTTATCGCACAGATTCTGAATATTTTCGAACCTTAAAAGTTCATTACTTAAAAGTTCTTAGTGAGTCTAAATAAGTCAGGTATGTAACATTTTGGTTCAAATAAATTTTCCCATATTAAAATTGATGTTTTTTTCAATGATTTCGCTCGAATCTCCCTTCCAGAATTTTGTTTGAATAGAATCGTTCTGTTGAACTTGGACTGGACCACAAAAAATGTCCAATTATTTTATTTCGATTTTTCTGTTTTCTGTTTGTATGGCCTGTTGGATTGTACGATCATCATCATCGTCATCATCAGCTAGCGATACAAGCATTCCGAGTGAAAAATCCTCTCAAACTGACCAAGACATCATCGAGAATATGGCCAAATTAACTTATTCCCCATTCACATCATCGATACGTTCGGATATGGTCTGATGGATGCCGGTCATTTTTAGCATCTTTCTAATAAATGGTCTCTTTTTTCTTTCTCTTTTGCTTTTCTTAAAATCAACGTCTCTGGTTTTCAATTTTTGGGCGTTTTTTTGGAAAAATCCCAATGATTAGGATCGATCTAATGATATCGATACGATAGAAAATCGATATCTTTTAAATAAACTCTTCAGTATGCTGGAAAGGAAAAAATTACCACAGAATTTTCTCTCGAATCAAGCGTACCTGACTGGTCAACAGAAACGTCAAATACGTTACCAGCAATGCTACTTCAATCCAATCTCTTGCTTTTGAAACGTTCCATTGGACCTTGAATCGATTCACAATGGCCGCTATCAAAGATTTTGCATTTCCTTTTCTCTCCATTTTCAAATCTAAAATTTGAAATATTTTTTTGTTTCGCTTTGAAGCGAATCGCGATCTCTTCGATTAGAATCTTTCTCTCTCTCTCTCTCTCTCTCTCTCTCTCTCTCTCTCTCTCAAAATCAAATCGATCTCGTTTGTTTGTAGCATTTCAATTATTATTGTTATTTTATTCATTTGTTCCTATTTGCTTCTCTGGATTTGTTTTGCTTCATCATAAAAATACTTTTTCGCAGATCGTAATTCAATCGCATCGAGAATGAATCTCAATCTTTGAGTTCTGTCTCGTAGAGAAATCAAAAGTAAAAGAGATTCTATAAATCGACAAGAATCTATAAGATTATATTTGATAAAAGTGTTTTTTGATCGAAACCATAGAAATGGAATTCTATCTTCCTCTCCCGAATCGCCGTCCGATTCAATCATTAAAAAAATTCTCATTCTCAAATGAATAACATAATCACATATTGTCATTAAATATTTTTCTTGATCAAAGATGATATCTTAGAAAAGATTTGAAAGAATCCTAAAATTTTAAAAGTTAAAAGAAAAATTAATTTCGCAAGGAAGTTGAGTCCAATATTTTCAAATTGGAATAGCATTCCTACTCTTTGAATTGCTCTCTGCTCTCTCCATCAAACCTTAGCTATGCTATATTATCAGTGCTATGAACACGTCATAAAATTCTTCATCTTTCACTCAAGCTTTTTTCGATTTGGTGGTGATTTTGTTATTCCATGTTGAAGCGAAGAAAAAAAGCATTCCAATCTGATTTTAAGATCTCTGTTTCGACAAATCAATCATAATGGTTTGTTTGGTTTTATTTTGACTGTAATTTTTTTTCAAAATTTCTATCGCCATTTCTAGCCTCTCAAGCTTGATGTTCGGCGTAAACTTTTAGCCCATTCGGATCGTGTCAAATGTGTCGATTTGCATCCGATCGAACCTTGGCTTCTTTGTGGCCTCTACAGCGGTCAGGTTCATATCTGGAACTATGAGAATCAACAACTTTTGAAATCGTTTGAGATCAGTGATGTACCGGTTCGATCTTCCAAATTTATTCCATCAAAAAATTGGATCGTCACCGGTGCTGATGATATGCAAATTCGAATTTTCAATTACAATACTTTGGAAAAAGTTTACACTTTTGAAGCACATCAAGATTACATTCGTTCGATTGTGGTTCATCCAACGCAACCATTCATTTTAACTTCAAGTGATGATATGTTTATAAAACTTTGGAATTGGGAGAAAAACTGGTCTTGCACACAAATGTTTGATGGGCATACCCATTATGTAATGCAGATCGTCATCAACCCAAAAGACAACAATACGTTCGCAAGTGCCTCACTAGACCGTACCATTAAAGTCTGGCAACTCGGATCAAACTCTCCGAATTTCACTCTAGAGGGCCACGAAAAAGGTGTCAATTGTGTTGATTATTGTCATAGTAGTGATAAACCATATCTGATTTCTGGAGCCGATGATCGTTTAGTCAAGATTTGGGATTATCAGACAAAAACATGTGTTCAAACTCTTGACGGTCATGTTCAAAACGTTGTGGCTATATCATTCCATCCAGAATTGCCTATTTTTATGAGTGGGTCTGAAGACGGAACGGTCAAAGTTTGGCACCTTAACACCTATCGACTTGAAAATACTTTAAATTACGGTTTGGAAAGAGCATGGACGATTTGTTGCCTCAAAGGATCTAATACCGTTGCGGTTGGTTATGACATCGGAAGCTTGGTTATCAAACTTGGAAGAGAAGAGCCTGCAATGTCAATGGATAGTTCTGGTAAAATAGTATGGGCTAAACATTCGGAGTTACAGCAAGCAAATATTAGAATGTTGGGAGATTCAGATGAGATCAAAGATGGCAACATTTTGCCTCTTAATGTCAAAGACATGGGAAGTTGTGAAATCTATCCACAAACTATCTCACACAATTCTAATGGTCGATTCGTGGTAGTCTGTGGTGACGGTGAATATATTATCTATACCGCTTTGACACTTCGAAACAAAAGTTTCGGATCTGCTCAAGAATTTGTTTGGGCTCAAGATTCTAGTGAATATGCTGTTCGAGAAAATAACACAACAATCAAAATATTCAAGAATTTCAAAGAACGTCAATCATTCAAACCAGATTATAGTGCGGATGGTATTTTTGGAGGCTTCATGCTAGGTCTCAAATCGTTCGCAGGGCTATCATTTTATGAATGGGACACTTTAGACTTAATCCGACGGATTGAGATACAACCTAAAAATGTCTATTGGTCTGAGAACGGGGAGCTAGTCTCGATCTGTACCGATGAATCATTCTATGTTCTTCGTTACAATGCTGAGAATGTCGCCAACGCAAGAGAGAATAAATTAGACACAATGACCGATGATGGGATCGAAGATGCTTTCGATGTTCTTGGTGAAGTACAAGAAGTCGTCAAAACTGGTCTCTGGTTGGGCGATTGTTTCATCTACACCAACAATGTCAATCGTTTAAATTATTTCGTGGGCGGCGAAATCGTCACCATCGCCCATATGGATAGGTAAATTTCATTTTGGATTAATGATTCTTAGGCTGACAATTTTAAAAACTTAAACATTTTCATTACAGACCAATGTATTTGTTGGGCTATATTTTGCGAGAAAATCGTCTATATCTTGGTGATAAAGAGTTGAACGTGGTATCATATTCATTGTTGTTGCCTGTTCTCGAATATCAAACAGCTGTGATGAGAAATGATTTTGAAGCCGCCGATAAAATTCTACCATCTATCCCAAAAGAACAGCGAACTCGTGTAGCGCAATTTCTTGAAAAACAAGGCTATCAATCGCAAGCTTTAGCTGTCTCCTCTGATCCAGAACATCGATTCGATCTAGCTTTGCAATTAAAAGAGATCAAAATTGCTTATAAATTAGCTTCTGAAGCTCAAAGTGATATAAAATGGAAGCAATTAGCCAAATTAGCGACCTCTCTTTGTGAATTCGAGCTAGCTCAACAATGTTTAAGGAACGCTAAAGATTATTCAGCTCTACTTTTATTAGCTTCATCTACTGGAAACGTTTCGATGGTCCAGAAACTCTCCGAAATGGCCTACGAAAACGGTATCCATAATGTAGCCTTTCTTTGTTCATTCATTCTAGGAGACGTCAATCAAGCGTTGAAAATTCTTATTGAAACCGATCGACTACCGGAAGCAGCTTTTTTCGCACGATCCTATATTCCATCTGAAGTTTCAAGAGTTCTAAAACTTTGGAAAGAGAATCCGAGAGCCACAAACAATCGATCAGTACAAGCCTTAGCAGATCCGTTAGAATATGAGAATTTATTTCCTAATTTTGGGAAGGCTCTTAAAGCGGAACAATATTTTAATGAACGTAAAAAGAGAATTCCAGCAAGAAATTATCCACAAACGGTATCGAATCAAGACCGCAATCTAATTCAAGAAATGATAGATGGCATCGAATCTTCTATCCCGAACTACATCAATGGTCATCTTAATTCCTCGATCGAAGATCGTATGGACGCATTGGATTTAAATAATCATGCAGATCAATATAATGATGATGATTGAGAATGTCAATGAACATTCAAAATGATCCATATTTTTTCATCATTTTGGCAATGTAAAATGAAATTTATTTATTTCCAAAATATTTCATCCAAAAAATGATGATGATTATGACTGAAAAGAGATAATCATGTTTTTTTCATCCAATTAATTTAGTGATTTTTATCTATTCTAATCTATTGCTTTTTTCAAATTGTTTGTAAATAAAAAGAGGATTACAATTTTTTTGTTCAAAATCAACCAGATTATTGATTTCAAGTATTTATATCTTCATTTCATAATGTCTTCAATATTGATTGTATCGGTGTAATGGATTCAACATGCCGCTATTATCGAAGATCGAAATCGGATGTGTACTAGGTCGTGACATCGTAACATCGAAAGTGGCTCCCGCAATGGTCGACGTTGATGTGGTCGGGTGTGTAAGATTCGAGCCAGGCAAGGCTAGAGTCAAAGATGAATTCGCTATATTGTTTTGGCACTGTATAGTGTTACTGTTCGTTCCAACAAAACTAGAGCAAAAATTTCATTTTTCATCGCTTCAATTAAAAATCTAGATGATAAAAATTTTTACCTATAAGGAGAAAGACTTGTTATTGGCCATGAATAATCTGGTAGCGCAGTGTTCGGAATCGGATGAGCTATTGGATTGCAATTTTGATAGTTATTAAAAAATCTGCGAGAATTGTTGCCATCTGGTCCATTGCTATTGATCGATGCGAACGATGCTAGTCCCATTTGATTGCCTCCGATGCTATGCGCAATGATTGAATTCGTATTGATATGAGATCGTTGGCGGTGATCCAGCACATTAGCTACTGTCGATTGTGATGATCGCGGAAGATGATGATATTTTGCATCGAAAGGTTGATATCTTTTCGATTTTTTAGAATGACTATCAGTGTAAATCAATGTTTCGAATGGTAACAAATCCAAATTGAATAACGTACCTATTTTTTTTAATTTTCTTTCTTCGTTTATAATTTCCATTCTCGAACATATTGGCATAGGCAGGATTCACCTCCCAGAGATTACCTTTTCTTTGGCTCGAGTCCGTAACCTCTCTTGGTATTTTCAGAAAGCAATCGTTTAGACTTAGATTATGTCGGATACTATTCTGCCAGCCTTTATTACTTTTTTTAAAATATGGAAAATGTTTCTGAATGTATTCATAAATTCCTGAAAGAGGTAAACGTTTTTCTTCGGTACTATTGATGGCCATTGTAATCAATGCTACATAGGAATACTGCGGTCGAGTATTCTCATCACCTTTCAGATCTTGTGAAATCGCAATCTTTTCGAAATCACTTGGTAAGGGATCTGAAGCTTTAGCGTTTGAAATAGATTCCAAACGATGTTGTGCCCGGTCGGATGGATGTTGATGATGATTAGGATTATGGTGTAAAAGATTCGGTAATTTGAAAGAAAGTTTATTAACACTTGTTGAGCTTGTGGTTGCGATCGAATTCGATTCAGAAATATTTTGATAAATCACCGAAGTTCGAATGATATTAGATTCTTCATTACTGCTCTCTCTTCGATGAGTTTGGGATCGTTGGATAGTTTTCGGATTGCTACCCGTAGAATCAATCATCGCTGCACTGGATTGATTCGATGCTGATGAGGACGGCTGAACTGCATCTTGTGAACGACGATGATCATTTTGATTGTGATGATGATGCTGCTGTTGTTGGTGATCGATTCTATTCACTTCTGAATGAGAATGAAGATCCAAATCACTCGAAATGAATGATGAACAGTTTTTTACTTTATTATCGAAGCTTAAAAAATCATCCGAACTTTTAGACAATCTCTGTTGTTGTTGTTGCAAAGGAAACGATTCATATGCAGATAACAATGTTGAATTCGTTAAAGACAATGTTGATGATGGCGCTTCAGTCCTAGTATCAGAATCAAAACCAAACACCAGAGATGGGGATGAGGATGATGTCGGAGCTGTTGGATTACGAATTAATTCGAATTCATTTCCGTTGCTTGGCGAGCCAACTGAAGGTCTGAAATCTTCGAGTGCGAAAAGATCAAGAGAGAAAATTTAATTTTTTCTAGGGGAAAATAATCTCATCAAAAGGTGCGAGTGTGTTTGCACACAATTCGCACAAAACTAAGGTAAATCAACGAAATCAAAAAAAGATAGCAAAACGAAATTTATCTTCAACAAAAAAAAAGCTTTTTTTTTTGTTTTATTTTATATTTTCCACCCCAACATTCGGCATCTATTATTTAGATAATATTCGTAATTTTGTTTTGATATCTATCTTCAAGCACTGATAAACAAAAACAACAACCGATTCGATAGATGATGGGAACATCAAGAACTAAAAGAAGACAAGGTTCGAAAATGAGAGAAAGAGAGAGATAGAGAAAAAGAAGGAGAGAGAGATAAAGAATCTCAAAATCAAACAAACAAAGCAATCACAACAAACAACCGAATCGATCGATTTTGTGGTTTGTTGTGATTGTTTTCGATGACGAAATCCAGAAACGAAACACCTAAAGAAGAATGGAAAGAACAGACAAATAAACAAACAAATCATCTAATTGATTGGATCGAAGTGGAACATAAACACACCTCAAGCTAGAATAATTTCGATAGTCCAAGAGCGGATAGGAAAAAAAAACTTAAATAAATTCAGAAATACCTGAGGGCGATTGGAAATTATTGCCATTCAAAACCGTTTCGATAAGAGTGAATTTGGACAAATTTCCACCGGTTTCTGTATCAATGCTGTCAGAAGTGACCGTTATCGTCGGTCTAGTTGAATGGTCCTTGTTGATCGTCGATAACAATCGCATTTCATTCATTTTGATTTCATTGACAATTTATGATTGAGCAGAAGGAATTAGAGAAGATTCGAAGCTAAACTGAGAAAAACGATAACAAAACTGAATTGATGGAATCTGATGTTCTTTTTTTCTTGGATTTTATTTTAAATTTTTCAAATTCAGCGATCTAGATTATCCTAATCATCCACATAATCGACAACGACATTGTCCGCCCAATCATATTTGAGATAGTCGGTGATTTTTTTAGATCGAAAAGATTTATCTTCAATCAAAGAGATGTAAATATAATTATTTTAAAAATAATAATAACAAAATCACAAAAAAAATTGTATTCAATGATATTTTTTTTCCTCCACAGCAATCATCATTCACTTCAATGTTGCGATTTTGTTTCTCTAGTCGAGAATCAATCAAAACGAAAACTTTTTTCGTTTCAATCTCTCGAAAAGCATCTACATTCAGGGCTTGATTTCGTCGATTTCGATGATTATGTTTACACCTAATTTATTCGATCAACAAAAATAAACGGATTGAAGAGGATTCGAATTGTTTGATGAGAAGAAACAAAAACACCATTTGATTCGGAGACACAATTCGATTTATGATGCGATGATTAACATCAAATTCGTTTCGGACAACTTCGATCAATGAGGATGCTGGTGGTGATTGGATATGAAACTATGGAGATGAGAATTGTTACAATGAAAAAAAAAAACGAAATTAACGCGAAGACCAACCAGCGATGGAAGGCTACGAAGTGAATGCAAAGGTCTTAATCGGCATTCGGTTCAAAACACGTACCGAGAGAGACGTCGAGAGAGGGGCAGAAACATCGAAAACAGAAACAATCTAACAAAGAATTGAAGGAGAAAGATGTGGAGAGTACAAATCGAATCGGTTTGGGATTGTTTTGATAACGAGGAATAAAAAAATCAGCATTCAATGAAAAACGAAAGAATAAAAAATCTCTAAACAAAAAATATCATCTTCATCCTCATTTATTCTGATCTAGGCCTTTTTATCTTTCGATTTATTTTGAATCCAAGAGGAAAGGCTTGCAGCAAAAGTCAAAGAGATCTAGGAAAAGTGAAATTTTTCTACGAATCATTTCTGTTCCCTTTGATGAGTTTAATTTCTTCTTTCAAATAGTATCTAGGCTTTCGTTAATGGACATCGCGCAATCACTTCATTTCTAGTACCGATGTCTGATTGTAGCATACCGAAGTGACTTACCGATGAATTGAGCCAAGAAAAAGAAAAGAAAAAAAAGTGACTAATTGATGTCTATATTGAACACATTGATTCTCAAGGGAAATACTTGTATACTATTTGAAAATATTCCGCAATCTCTAGCGAAGTGGTTGGGTTAGAAATTCTTTTCTGCATTTCTCTCGATCAAAATGATGATTGATATAAATCAGAACGCTGATTACGAATCTAATTTCTCATTCGACCTCGAAGCGATATCCAGAAAAAAATTAACTCTGAAAGTTCAAAGACCAAAGATCAAAAATCGTCAATGAATTCGATAGTAAAATAGGTTCGAGGAAACTCAAAGAAAACAATTTCAAAAATAAACAGACTTTTCCACCATTTATTTATACCTAGCCTATTAAAGAAGTAAGAAATTTACAAATGAACGAGAAAAACTTTTTTGTGTTTGTTATAAAATAGAATAATAAGAAAATTATGAAATAGACCGATTTGGAAAATAAAGTTTGGTTTTGGAAATTATCAATGATAGCAAACTAGAGCTCTTCTTTGTAGGTACCGTCATCTGTAGTAGAAGTACCATCACCTCCGGCACCAGAAGAATACAGTTTTGCAATAATTGGTTGGACAGACTCTTCGAGCTGTTTCTTCTTCGATTTATATTCATCAACATCAGAATCGGCATTTGAATCCAACCTAAAATAAAAGTAATTAATTAATGGAATTTTTCAAACAATAAACTCTCAAATTTACCATGAAATAGCATCATCAACAGCTTTTTCGATGGTGGTTTTATCTTCATCACTCAATTTGCCTCCTAATTTCTCTTTATCACTGAGCTGATTTTTCAGAGAATAGGCATAAGATTCTAATTCATTTTTAGCTTCCACCTTTTCTTTCACTTTCTTATCTTCGTCAGAAAACTTCTCTGCATCTTTGATCATTCTTTCAATATCTTCCGGAGTCAATCGATTGTGATCATTCGTTATTGTGATTTTCTCTTTGTTTCCAGTGCCTTTATCTTCAGCAGTCACTTTCAGGATTCCATTAACGTCAATTTCAAATGTAACTTCGATCTGAGGAACTCCTCTCGGTGCAGGTGGTATGCCAGTCAAATCGAACTTTCCGAGTAAATGGTTATCTTTTGTCATTGGCCGTTCTCCTTCATAAACTTTGATAGTGACTGTGTTCTGATTATCAGATGCTGTACTGAAGATTTGAGATTTTTTGGTCGGAATGACAGTATTACGAGGGATTAATTTGGTCATAACTCCACCGACAGTTTCGATACCCATAGTCAAGGGATTGACATCTAACAACACTAATTCGCCTGTATTTTCCTCACCGGATAAAACACCTGCTTGGACGGCAGCACCATATGCAACAGCTTCATCCGGATTTATACCTCGCGTTGGTTCTTTGCCATTGAAAAATTCTTTAACTAGCTGTTGAATTTTTGGGATGCGGGTCGAACCACCAACAAGAACAATTTCATCGATGTCTTTCTTCTGAAGAGAAGCATCTTCGAGAACTTTTTGAACGGGTTTCAGCGTCGATCGGAAAAGATCCATATTCAATTCTTCAAGTTTGGCACGAGTCAACACTTCACTAAAATCTTCGCTATCAAATAAAGACTCGATCTCTATCCTTGCTTGATGAGCAGAACTAAGTGTTCGCTTAGCTTTTTCAACTTCTCTTCGTAGTTTTTGTATCGCTCTATTATCTTTGCGAATATCTTTACCAGATTTTTTCTTATGCAATTTGATAAAATGCTCCATAACTCTTTGATCGAAATCTTCCCCACCTAAATGAGTGTCGCCGTTCGTGGCAACTACTTCAAATACACCATTATCTATGGTGAGTAGAGAGACATCAAAAGTTCCACCACCCAAATCGAACACTAAGATATTTTTTTCGCCTTCTTTCTTATCTAAACCATAGGCTATAGCTGCAGCAGTTGGCTCATTGATGATTCGCATCACATTCAATCCAGCGATGGTACCAGCATCTTTTGTCGCTTGGCGTTGAGCATCATTGAAGTAGGCTGGAACAGTTACGACCGCATGAGTCACTTTCTTTCCCAAATAGGCTTCAGCAGTTTCTTTCATTTTGGTCAAAACCATTGCACTGATTTCTTCCGGAGCGAAAACTTTGTATCCAGAGGAACCAGTCTCCACTCTGATATGAGGCTTAGCATTTTTCTCAATAACTACAAAGATAATTGAATGAGATCTATTAGAGCACATTTCAAAGAAATTTACCTTTGAAGGGGAAGAATTTAATATCTTGTTGAACAGTAGGATCAGTCCATTCTCTACCAATCAATCGTTTTACATCGAATACTGTGTTTTCAGGGTTTGAAGTCAATTGATTTTTTGCTGCATCACCAATCAATCTTTCACCTTCAGACGTGAATGCAACGTATGATGGAGTGATTCGATTACCTTGATCATTAGGTATGATCTCAACTCGACCATTCTTAAAGACACCAACACAAGAATATGTGGTACCTTGAATAAAAATTAAATGCTAACAAAACTTTAATTACAACCTGAAATACTAACCTAAATCAATACCAATCACCGTTCCTACATCTTGCTTTTCTTCTTTAGCCAATAATAGATTATTGCTGGAAAATATTAATACGAATAAAAAATTGTAAACGAATAGCATTGTTATTTTCTTGAGACCAATCAAAGAGATCAATGCAATACAATCATCAGACTTCTTTTTTTCTTCTAATTGTGTTGGCAAATCAATCTCTGATGGTTTATTGAATGATTTTCTTAATGATGCAACAATTCAAATGCAAAGGGTCTAATTTATTTTTTGATTCAGATTCTAAATATTGAGCTCTATCTACCTCTTAGCAGAAAATTCTGGTGAGGTTTCTTCGATCAAAGAAAAAGAATCGAAAACGTCATGCGCTCTTTCGAGTTGTACACGTTTCAATAGTTTCGCTGTGATTGAACGATGAGACCCCAACCTCCAATGAACAGCATTCGTTCGGTTCAGCATCTAGGGGTACGGCCATACCGTCGGCTGTCTCTAAGAGCTCTAAGCTCTCTTGCCACTCTGCTCAGCTGAATCAATTGAGTCCGGTTTTTTTTCAAATTAAATTTTGCTGCGGTTATTTGATCGTTGTTGATTGAATGGAGGTTTTAAATTGAAAAAAAAAATCTAAATCGGTAATTTCAATGAGTTCGCGATGCAATAATTAAGATCAGCTATGAAGCAAGTTTTTTGGCTTCTGATTCGTTTTTCTCTTGTGAATCTATCGAAAGAATCTATCACAGTCTAATAGATTTCTCCAAGACACTAGGACAAAGGAGCTAACAATCACAAAGCTTCGCTTCAATAATTCTTCTATTATTCGAGTTCGAAAATTTGAAAAAAAGGTCTTTTCGTTTCCGAACTAGTTTGAAAGAGCTTAAAATCTTAGATAAATCTTTGAAGATCAGTAAAAACCTTCGAATCATAATTTGAGCGAATTTGAGAATTATAATTTCTGAAAATCTACAAATCTAAGCTAAAATGCATTTTATTTCTATCACTAGATGTCCTCTTCAACGGAGATTCAAAATTTAAATTTCCAAAAATTGTTCCGCTTTTGGTTAGTTTCGAAAAAAATTAGAATAGGCAATTCAAGCGATGTTGAAAATGTTTGTATTGTCTCGATTTGGCATTTAGAATATTTTTTTATTTCAATTTTATTCACTAGTTTCCAAAGAACGTAATTCAATCGTCTAGTCTCTTTTGTTATTGTTGGCATTCAATCGAATCACTATTGTTGCATTGTAATCTTCATACTAGTTCCGCCAAGTTCCTTGCCTAGAGTGTTCTAGATTCAGTCAAAATTCCACGAATCGATTCATTAATTTTGTCTGAAGCGATCGAGATTTTTTTCTCGCGAACGCATAGCTATAATCTTTATTCATTTCTTGTCATTCAAAAGATCACTCGAATGCTCAACTATAAGATTGAAGGCCATTATTGTCCATTGCATCAAGATGATGCGATACCTTTTCTTCTATCTAAGTTTCCAAGCCGAATAAGTTTGTGAGAAAAAATACCAAAAAGAATAGAATAGGTAATAAGTGAGAACTAGAAAGACCATTTGATTTTTTATTTATTCTTTTGTCTTTAACCTTTTGGCCTGATTTCAAATTGTTTACCAAAGTCGACAACGATGATGAAGATGATGATTGCATAACAAAATCAAATCGTAGAAAAAAGAAGAGAGAGAGAGAGAAACACTGGTGCTTCAAGTATTCAATGCTAATTTATCTGTTCTGATTTTTTTTCTCCTCATTCTTTTTTCCTCTTAAAGAAGGTTCTCCAAAGATCTTTGGTGAATCAAAGTGATATTAGACTTGGTTTTTTTAGAAAATATTAACGCTTCAAAAGAAACGCGAAAAAAATAATAATCTCGATTTGATGAGAAAAATAGGCTATGGGAGAAAAGGAACAGGTACCCTCAGGTTTACATACTGACAACAACACAGTGGTAAATCAATGATAAACATCAACCTGAATTTTTCGGGTTTCTGGATGCGATAGTCTCCTCTATAGAACGGTATTATAATCAGATGTCGAAAATTGTCGGAATCACAAACTATCCAAGTCTTTTGCTTTTTCTCCTCTTCAAACTAGGAAGTGTAGGAAGTGTTCAGGTGGGAATGGAGGCGAGCACAAATACATTGAATTAAACAGACCATCACGGAGTAAATCAGTGAATAATGGCTAATATAATGACCTTCTTAGCCATTTATTAATTTTGTCACAATAATCTTTGGCGAATCGAGATCCGAGAATGCACCCTTTCGCATTGTCAGTCACCAATCGAATCTCCATGTCAATTATACGATTTAGGAAAGATTTTGCTTATTTATTTGCTGACAAATTTTTCCGGTAGCTAAATTTTTTCAATCAGCTTATTACACAAGGAAAGATTTGATTAATGAAGGAGAAAAACGATAAACTTCTTGTTAGCAATGATTGTAAATTCTCACTCTAACAATATCAATTTGATGAAAGAACTCATTCATCAGCTTAACAGTTACTATTTTCTTTGTTCATAAACAGACTCCAGGAACCTTGCCCTCAAACCAATATGGTTATGGTAGATTTTTGGAAGGATTTTTTTTCTAGTAATAATTACGAATAAAAATAAATCTATATCCAACATCTTATCCTCATTATCATCGTCATCATCGAGATGATAAGATTTGTTCACAGTCTAATTGAGAGTCGTTGTTTTCACAGAGAATAAAACTTTTTAATCAAACATTCGGATCGAAATATTGGTTTAATTTGAGTTTCGAACGATATGATTGATTGTGACGATGATTCATTTCATGTCTATCTGGTCACAAACGATCCACCTCTCTGTAATCTTCATCTAGTACAAATTCTTCGATCATTCATGATCAAGCGTTTGATTAATCCAAGAATATAGTTTTTTGATGATGAAATATGATGTTTTCGCAACGATTATCTTTTCATCCCTATTAGTGATTCAATCTTAAAATACATCGAATGAAATGATTAATAATTGATTCATCTATTTTCGATTGTTTCTTAAAATTTTGAATAGCTGATCGAATTCGCAAATAACTTTTGTAAAATGATTCTGAAACAATCGAATGAATAATTTCGAAAACGTAGATCTGGAAGTGTTTTGTACTAGAAATTCATCAATCTAACATAGACCAAACAACAATCAAAGAATCAAAAACCGGTAAGTTCCGATGCAATGTTCCGTTGATTCAATTTCAAAAATTCTAATCTATCATTGTAAATGTTGAATGTAAGTCGATTCCGATTCAACGATCTAAATTCTTGGGCCCGAAATTTTTTTTTATGGAAAATTTTTAAATACTTTCTTTCGCACAAAAATTTATGACTCAAATGAATCGGATTGAAGAGTCAATCGTTGATCGATCAAATAGAATGACCTTTTTCATACAAATATTTAATTGATCATACAAAATAATCAATCGAATCTTTTCGTTCTGAATGCTTTACTTGTTGAGAATAGGATTCCTTTTGATTGATGGCAATCATCGAATGGAAACATAATTATCATTCGATTCAATCATTTGATTACTTTCCCATCATCATTATCCATCCATTAACGAATGCGACAATCAAATATCAAACAAAATTATCTCTCCATTGTTCACATCCTATCTTAGTTTCTTGTCCGATTTGATTTATTTATTCGATCGAAACATTTTCTCTGTCCAAACATTTTCTCTTTTTTTTTTTTTTTGCTATTTCCTACTTCCTCAAACTGAAATTCAAGGCTCTAATGTTTGTATTGTTTCGTATATTATCGCTACTATTTCTATCAATGGTTATTGTCAAATTAATACGATCAAAAAAAGGTTTGAATTCAATCATTTTAAGCTTTTTCTAGTTTCTCGATTCGAATCTCCTCTCCAAAATCTCGAATCCTATGCTTTACTTTTTAAAAATTTATTTTATTATTTAAGTGAATCAAAAAAAAAAAAAAAAAAACACGATAAATCTAAACAAGTATGGAAATGGTAATGTGGAGCGGAAAATGAGTTACATAATACCTTGCACTATATGGCTTTGTTCGAAAAATGAAAGAGAGGAAACAAAATCAAGAGTCGATCAGTTCATCTGATTTTTGTCCTTCAACTTCAACATCAGACCGAAAGAGAAAGAGAGGAAAGATGGAAATATTCAATACCGAATGTGAAAGGCTTAATCGGCTAGTTTGTTTTTTTTTGTGCAAATTTTTCCACTACAAACATTTCGCTCTCCATTTTTCTCTCAGATTGAATATCCGTAGATAATTAAGCCTTTTTGCTTTTTCGAAAAAAAAACTAAACAAAATAAGCTCGGTCTCGAGAGATGATGAAAATTGTATGGGAAACAGGTCACAATTTGTAATCGTTTCGGTTTGCTTCACTGAAATGAGCTGTTTTTTTTTTTGTTTTTGCATCGATATTTATTTCCCTTGGATTAAAAACACGTTCTTATAGTGTGTGTGTGTGTGAAAGAAGAACCTCAAGCAATTGCCGATCTTCACCTGAGCTTATCTGATGATACAATCTATTTATGAATAAGTGTGGCGAGTATTGGGATTTGTCCTTCACCTAGATAATTTTTTCCAACATCTTTTCTCTTTTCCAAAGTATCTCTCTACCTCTCTGATCTCATTCTTTTTTCATAGTCCTTTGAGGACTGATTTGCTACAACATCACCAACATAAACTCATACAATTTTTTTTTTTTTTTTTTGAAAATTATTATTGTCATTGCTCTTTGTGATTATTACAGGCAATATTAATTCGATTTGAATTTTTTTTTTTTTTTTTGAGTAAGGAAAACGAAACTGAAGAGACAGCATTTTCTCATCTTTCTGTTACGGAACAGTTCGCTGTTTAAATCATTCAACCGATATGGGTGAGAAGGGTTCAATCCAAAGTTTTTTTTTCGATGAGATTTATAAATCATATTTTGCTTCCTCTCTCTCTCTCTCTCTCTCCGATCCGGTTGCTTTGAACTACTTGACCGATAAATTTATTATGGAATATATCGTTCGATCTAATCTGGAACAAGCATCCCTCACTTATCCTTATCCTGAGCATTTTAATGTCTAACAGTGCTGATGATTTTAATAGTGATGTGATGCTGAAGCTGATGAGGATTTCGGTCTTTGCGCGACCTTTTTATGATTCTCAAGAGAATTTTCATCACGATTATGTCTTGTTAGATGTCGATGACCTTTTTGCTTCTCTCGTTCTGATTGTTTTCGATCATTTTTGTTTTTTTTCTCGTTCGAAGAACTAGATAGGCATTTTGGTGGTGAGAGAGAGAGAGAGAGAGAGAGAGAGAGAGAGAGAGAGAGAAGAAAGAAATTGTACTCTAGGATTCGAAAAAGAAGATTATAATATTTGGGATAATAAGAGGAATATGCACTGTTTTGCAATATCAAAAATCAAACGAACAAAACTATCTTTTGTGCCTTCTGGTCTCTTCGAAACAAAACAACAACCAAGTTTTGTTGAGGATATCTGAATTCTAAATGAATAATGATGGTGTTGAGAAAATTTTTGAGATTCCAAATAGAGCTTTGAAATTTTTTATGTATTCTTTAATGCTAAAATGCTGGAATAATGCGAAAAATGCAGAAGATATCGTTGCTAAACATCACCATCACATGCTAGAATACTGATTCTATAACCGCTAATTGTCTTGTATCATTTTTTTGTTTTGTTCTAATTGACATCGTTGGACATCTACATTGTTTTAATGTTTGTTCCAAATCGCACAAAGATCAGCCTATCCATAAATTCCATTTGAATTCAAACCCAAATTTTCAGAGATTTGTTGCTTTGATATTTTTTTCTTTGTAGCGGAAGTTAGAACTCAGAGATTGCTCCGAAATAGAAAAACGAAAAAGAAACAAGACTAAAGGAACGCAAAGATTCAAGACTGAATAATAATTCAATGTTGAGATTATTATCGAATCGAATTTATCGATCAAAAAAAGCAGCTCATGCGGACAGAACCAGGGGACTGAAAGGAATAAAGACGTTGATGGAAACTTGAATGGAAACACTTTGGCTCTCTCTCTCTCTCTCTCTCTCTCTCTCTCTCTCTCTCTCTCTCTCTCTCTCTCTCTCTCTCTCTCTCTCTCTCTCTCTCTTTGCAAACCAAAACAACCTAACGAAAAAATGAACAATCGAACAATTTTATAGCCACGAGGCATTTCTTGGTAAATTTATTTATTTATATAGAATAAAAAATTGTCTAATTAGAATCCAACGGCTATGGAAAAGAAATCAAATAAACGAGGAGAGAGGGACTTAGAGAGAGTGAGAGAGAACGAATGAAAAGGAAATCTATTTATCTTGGTTGGCACAAATGGATAATATTCAGCTTATCTCAACGATTCCCCAACTTTGTTCTACCTATACTATTAATTTTTGGACGATAAATTACGAGTAAAGAAATCGAAAAGAGAGCGAGAGTGTAAGAGATGGAAAATTGAAATGAATGGAACGCATATAAATGCCAAATCAAACCTATTGGTCAAATAATAAAGGACAAATGAAACAAAAAATAAAAAATAATAGCAATAAATTAAATGATGGACAAACGGACTAGAATACTTGGACCTAACGAAAAACCGATAAATAAATGGAAATCCATGTGAATTGTTTTTCGTTTCTTTCGATTTCGAGCTCTCCATCGACGATGGACAGTGGATCATTTTCCAATTTGAGAGACATAACACAAATGAAAATCAAATAATTTGTAGAATTCGTTTCCGATCCTTCCGTTAAAGCAATGATTACTCATTTCCATGTGTTCCATCTCTAGACGTTCTGAATATTTTCGGCGAAAAGAGAAAATATTTCTGTTTTTCGATCAGACCCACAACCAATCAATCGGTTTGCGTACGTTCGAACATTGGAAGATTTGAAGCACGTGCTGATATTGTTTCGTTCGAAACAAAACAATCTCTCTTTCATCAGCTCTTCCTCTCTTCTCCTTCAAATGTGGAACAAATCATTGAAGAATTCAATCTGATCTCATTCGCATTCGAATGTTTTATTCTTAATGCTAGTCTTTGATTTTTGTCCAAGTTTATTTATTTATTTTTTTTTCGCTATTGAATTCAGCAGTGCAGCTTCTTAGTCTTCGATCAATAAAGAAGAGATTATTTTCGCTCTACGAAAAAAAAATATTTTCAATATTCACTTTCATTTTCAAATGAAAGTGAAAAGAGGCCAATAATTTAGCCTAGAGCGATTTTTGATTCAACTAGTCTGCACTAAACATCCCTATCGCAACGGCAGCTCACCGTCAGATGAATAAGATGGACTCGAAGTACCCAAACAGCCGCCGCCACCACAATCAGCATTGCCATCTGAACCGTCAACGATTATCATCGAGCGCTATTAGAATGAATGAAACGTGCCATAGTCAATCTTTGTTGTATGAGTTTGTAGGACAGAAAGTTTTTTTCCCTATCCATATAACGACTAAAAAACATTTGTTGAATGTTCTTTCACTCGAATGAAATTCCTAGGAATAAGGCCGTTGACATCGCACTCACTCACTTGGACACTTATCGTTGTCTTGCTTTTTTTCGTTAGAAATTCAATCTGAAACCGAGCGATCTGCTATGGTCTAAGCACTAGCATTTGGTATTCAGAAAGCAATCGATTTGGCCGATGATATTTTGGAATTATTTTTTCCGCTTTAAACCTCAAAGAAGGTGTGTGCATTCATTTGATTCTCGAATGTTCGTAAAAACGGAGTAAATTTGAAAAGGAAAAATCAATTGTGATCAAATTTAAAAATCTATCACAAACAGAAGGCAAAATTTTACAAGGCAAAGGACCAAACCAATAGCCAAAAGTTGTTTCCTCTGTCCTTTAGTGAAAATTGCGAATTCTGCAAAGTACTTTGCCCTATAATAGCGCTAATTTCAATGATGATTGTTATGGCGACTATTCTTATCATTCATCATCTTAGGAATTTATTTATGTAATTTTTCGGCAAAGCTTAATAATTTAAATCCTAGAATGGTCTAAAATCCAGTAGATCTTTAATGAAGACCACATTTCGCACTTGAGCACAATGAAATCGACAAACGGTTGCTTTTTTCAGTATTGTCTCGTTCGAAATGGATAAAGATACATTGGATGAGGAAGAGAACGAAGGAGATATAAATTGACAAGCATTTTTCCAAAGCTTATTGATCAGTCTGATCAATCGAATCGGATCATTATGGGCAAAACAATGGTGGTTTTACACTCGATTCTCGGCCACAACAACAACGGTGGCAACGATTCAATCAAGTGTTCTGATTCACCATCATCATTGAGGAAAGTTGTGGTCATTGTGCCGAATGTCCTCGAAATTGTTGTAAGAAAAAGTTGCAAAAATGAGTACAAGTGTGTTTGTGAGTTTTTTGTGCGTTGCATTGAAGATTGTTATTTATGAATCGATAGTTGTAAAGAAATAAAAAAACTCGGAACTAACCAATAAACTCAATGAAATAAAGATCGAATGAATGAATCCAATGGCCAATGGTCAGAGAGAAGCAGACAGTAAACAATCGAACGGAATGGACAACGGAGATATAATAAAGCGAAAAAAATGTTAAAAAATATGTAAATGTCCTTGATCAATCAAAAATTTGATCAGCTGCCGTCGTCTTTGATGATGATAATGGTGTGGATAAATGATGATGCCTTGTGATTGTTCGCAGACACATTTTTTTGTCAAGCCATTTTTTCGCTGGACACTGGTTGTTAGTTCGCTGAAGAGAAAAAAGAAAAGTTTGTAAGCCATTGGACTGCGATCATCAAGCCATAATGACAATGTTTCTTGTTTCTTACGTAGCACTAGGAGAGAAACACGAAACAGCAGAACGATATCTAGATGTGGTTTCATATTGAATCTTTTCCTCTTCTCTTATTTATTGATTGATTGAATTTTGATATATTTTGAGATTTTTTTTCTCCATCCGTTCAATGAATGAGAATCTTTCTGCACCTTTTCTTGTTTTTTTTTGTTCTTTGATTGGATCTAGGCCAATCGATCGATGAGAAAATTGTAAAACTTCGAGTTGCAAATTTTTTCTGGTGCGTTCGAGAATGAGAAAAAGCTTTGATACGATTCGAATCAAATTGATGATTTATCATCTTAGGCCTCGTAATGAATCTCAATCCTAGAATAGCACATAAAGTGCGACAAGAATGATAGAGAAAGAGAGACAAATAAAAGAGAAAGTTAAAGATCGAGAATGCCGGTCGATGACCGCACCGATGATGACCACCCGATGCTCAACATCTTCATCATCTAAAATTCTTTTGCGTTTCTCTCTCTCTCTCTCTCTCTCTCTTTCTCTCTATGTCTCTATAAATCGAGCGAGAACCCTCTAAAACCATAGCTGCTGAATGGTTATAAAGAAGAATGCTCTCCAATGATCATGTTGAATGCTGAGCTTGCGAAAGATATTACAATCAGTTTGACACAAAACAAAATTCCATTGCAACTAGATTTCTCTCCACCCACCACCATCATTGTGGTCGTCGTAATAAGAAGTGAACTGTCCCGAATGGATTCAACAATCTGAATTCTCTATCCTTCCCTCATAGATTTTGACTATTTGTTGTGGTAGATTCAATGTAACTAACACTCAAACACACGCATACACTGTCTCTCTCTCTCTCTCTCTCTCTCTCGAAACTGATTAATGTATTTATATAAATGCTCTCTCTACACCAGAATGTGGAAATATTTCAGCACGCGTTTAAGATCAAACATTTGGCGCACGAACTGTCACCGACCGTTGAATGATAGATTTCCTCTCCTTCAATAGCTATCTATCGAAGCCATCGATCGAAGAGAGAAAGAGGTGAAATTTCCGAGAGGCAGAAAAGAGAGAGAAGAAAAAAGGAGGAATATTTGGATTAAATCTAACAACCGGTAGTTTTTGGACTTGATCTTGACAGACAAAAATCCGCTTAAACTTCAATTTCAATCCTTCCATTCATAATTCGATTGTTTTCGTTTTGTTTTTCGCGGTCGAAATCGAACGATCGTCAGCCTAATGTAGTGTTTGCCTCTATCTCTCTTGAAGATTGTGAAATTTTTGAAATACTTCTCGTTCGTTTCTTTTGAATCCACATTGTTATTAGTGGTGGCTGAATCTTGTCTCATTAATTAACTCAATTATCGGCGTAAATTTTTCTCAAATCAATCATTACATACTTTCTCTCTCTCTCTCTCTCTCTCTCTCTCTCTCTCTCTCTCTCTCTCTCTCTCTCTCTCGCTGGAATAACATTTTATTGTGCCTATTCTTATGGAATTCCGCTTTTGAAGAATTTTTCGTGATTAAATTTTTCTCTAGTCATCTACTCTGCTTTCCACAATTGTCTCTGTTTTCTAAGTTTGTGTATCTATATCGGTTTTTCCAATGGCTAGTTGTTTGGATCAAGTTTTTTTCTTTAAAGCAAAAAATAAATGTATGAATGAAATAAATTTAAATGAATGAATCAATTGAACATACTTCTTCCTACCCTACAAACCACCAACGGGCGGTGTTCTTTCTTGCGTTTTTCCCGATTTTTCAAGTAATTTCTACCTTCAACCATCCTCTACCATCATCATCATCATCGACAGCACTCCACAACCTTACCTTACCTTACCTAACTGCCATATACCTTCTCTTGCACCATCTTACTTTATTTTCTTTTTACCTTTTTTCGTACAATCTATTATTCCAGACTCTTCTTTGAGTGAGGTCACTGAGTCACTCGGTCAACTTTTATAAAGGTACTTGCATCTAGTGTATTTAGTTATTTTTTATTCGCTTTTTCGCTTCTTGTTTCGGACTGTTTGTATAATTTTTCCTTTTCTGCCTTCCTTCTTCATTGATCATCGCCATCATCGTTCATATTATCATCTTCATTGTGGTGTCGACTACGGAAAACCTTTTTAGCTAGACCTTAGTTTTAGTTTTGCATAAATTCAGGACTGCTGACAGACACATTCTTCGTCTTCTCCACTAATCGCAATGATATCATCGTTTTTCTTGTGACTAAAGATTCTTTTTTTTTGCTTTGAAAAAATTTTATCGACAAAATTTTAACGACTTAGTTTCTGATCAAAAATTTCATTTAGATTCAGTTTCTATTATCCGACTTGGGAGACATTTTCGAATCAAATTCAAATTTTAAAATTTTTAAAATGTCCTGCTACGAAGAACAAAGTCACAATAATTGCGATAATCAGAAAAATATTGATGACATTAATCTGAATGATCCAATACATAGACTGTATGAATCATCGATTGATATATTCAATAGTGATGAAAATTTACCCTGCTCTCACAAAGATCCTCGATTGAATTATGATTTTTCGACCGAAATTGATTCGAAACACTCGCACATCAATGCACGGCAAAACAGTGACTATATGATAGACTATGAAGATTATGAAATGAAGCCTTTATCGAACGAGATTGAATTGATTTTCAGACAGATTTCTCATTCAATCACCTCTGAGACAATTGAAGATAAACAGATTCTCAAAGATATTGATGGATACGCTAGTCCTGGTCAGATTCTTGCTGTCATGGGACCATCAGGTAGCGGCAAGACAACATTCTTAAACATTCTAAGTGGCAGGACAAAATCATGTTCCGGCGAAATTTTGCTCAATGGACAACTAATGAACAAGCAACTTCGGAGAAAAATGTGCTACGTTCTACAACAAGACATCTTCTTTCCAAATTTAACTTTGAAACAAACATTGATGGTAAGAACAGAGATTTTTTTCCTTTATTTTTGTCTTCTTAATTCAAAATTGCGCCTTTAGAATTTTAAATGTGCTTTATTCAACGACATCTATCGGCTTGTTGTGTCTGTAACAAATATTTCAATTTAATTTTAATTTACGGAAATTTTTGATTTTGTTATTTTATAATCGGTTGCGTTGCATAGTATTCAGCGAGATTAAGATTATCGGACTCGATCAGCGATAAAGAGAAATTCAAAGCGGTGGAGAGAATCATCGAAGAGCTTCAATTGACAAACTGCCAAGATACAAGTAAGATTTAAATTAGAAAAAAGGCGATCGAATATTATTTTGTTTTTTGTTTATTCGATTTTATTATCAAAATATTTATATAATATAAAAGTTATTGGAGATTTTTGCAAGAGAGGATTGTCTGGTGGCGAGAAGAAAAGAGCCAATATCGCTTGTGAATTAATCACCAATCCTAGTATTCTATTGGTCGATGTAAGTTTGAGATCATTCATAGTATTTATTTATTGATAGATTTCTCTCTTAATCTCTATTTTGCATCTGCCAATGCTCATCCAAACATTCGATTGTTTGATCGAAGGAACCAACATCCGGTTTAGATTCCTGTACAGCATATAATTTGATTAAATTATTGAAAAATTTCGCATCTAAAAACAAAAAGACCCTTGTGATGTCGATTCATCAACCATCTTCACAAATGTTCTATCTTCTCGATAATCTTCTTCTTCTTGGTGACGGTGAATTAGCGTATTTCGGTAATGTAAAAGGAATCATACCGTTTTTCAAAACGATCGGTTTCACTTTTGATCTTCATTATAATCCTGCGGAATTCGTACTGGAAAAAATAATGAACCCACAGCTTCATAAGAAAATAGTGGAGGAAGCTAGAAAGTTATCAAAGTTTCCTCATCACCACCACCATCACCATCACCAACACCATCATCATCATCATCATCAACAGAATCATCATGAAGCAAAATCTATCGATGATGAAGGCAATAGTCAAACGAATCACTCTAACAGCCCTATCGCTATGCCTAAAATTGACTCATGGAAAAAAGATAGTCTGAAATCAATCGAGATCAACGATCACATCGAAGATCATCAAAATAGTCATATTTTCCATGATAATGATTCAGGTCGTTCGTCATGGAGCGAGCCAGACCGATGTTCAACTTTCTCTTCGATTAGTTCTAGTTTTAAGGAGGAGATTCTTCACAACAAAACCAAACAACGTAAATGGCCAACTTCATTTTGGACACAAATCAAAGTTTTAACGGAAAGAAATTTTGTCGAATCCAAACATCGAATGCTATCGAAATTGAATTGGATTCAAACTATAATTTTGGCAATTGTTGCTGGTTTGATTTGGTTCCAAATTGAACGTAAAGAAGAGACTCTTAATGATATTCGAGGATGGATGTTTTTTAGTAAGTGGCATGAAATCCTAACGACATCAGTTTTAATTTGATTATTTCTCACTAAAAAAGCAACAACTTATTGGATGCTTTTCGGCCTATTCCAGGCACTTGTATCGTTTCCACCAGAACGTGAAGTAATCAACAAGGAGAGATGGTCTGGTGCCTATCGTTTATCATCATATTACATTGCCAAAATGATCGGCGAGCTTCCATTGACAATCGCATTGCCAACAGTATTTTTTATAATCTCATATCCAATGCTTGGTTGTCACTCAATCATAACATTCCTGTATTTATGGTTCTTTCTAATCATTTCCACCATTTGTGCTCAAAGTTTTGGCTTGTTCATTGGAGCCACTTGTTACGATCTAGAAGTTTCCGTAACAATTTCCGCACTCTATTCCCTGTCGACAATGTTATTTGCTGGGTATTACACCTCAATGCCAGCGTGGCTCTCTTGGGGCCGTTATTTTTCCATAGTTTTCTATTCATTTCAAAATATGCAAATAATCGAATTCAAACATTCGAATATTGTGTAGGTTTAATTGGAGATTTCTTCATGGAGTCATTGATAGAAACTGAAATTTTATTTTTTTTTTTTCTCAATCAATTTCTAGATGTTCCGAGTCGGTCTCAAAGTTCGCTTCATGCCAAAATTCTTCGATGATCAGTCTGAATCCTTTTATCGATTTCGGCGAGCTAGAGCTTCAACTTGATCCAATGAATATGAATAGCAAACCTCTGCCACTATGGTTCAATAGTCTGATGCTGATATTGTTTTTGATTGTCTTCCGTTCGGCAGCCTATCTAGTTCTTCGCTTTGCGAGAAAACCATTCTCAAGCTAGCTAAGGCCCTCAAACTCCTAAAATTGCTCTCTTAACAATTAATAAACCTTTTTTTCTCATTAAAAAATTATCTTTATTGAATATGGAATTTTTTCCCATTTTTTTCTTTATTTGAAATAATTCAAAAAATTTTGATCAAATTTAATTTTTGATAATTTCGATTATCTAAATTCAACCAATAAATCTACGATTAATCTTATCTGAGCGCTTTCATTAAGAAAGATTTATATGCTGGGCCGCTTTGTTTAGTTGCCTCCTCCTTAGTTTTCTCTTCGTTTTCGGCTAATTTACGTTGATTTTCTTTGAATTTCTCCAAAGGATCATCGAACTGTGAATAATGTCGAAGAACATCTCGAACATCTTCGACCCGTTCATTAGCTATAGCCATTAGGAAATTAGTCAAATCATAGAGAGTACGATCATCAGAATCGCCGTCCCATTTTTTCAAAGTGAAACAATTTTCTTGATTTAGACGACAAGCTTTGGCATCCCAATCGATGTGAATCACTTTTTTGAGATCACGATTTAATCGATTTAGATCTTTTATATGAACACCATCTTCATATCTAGTTGAATCTCTGAACAAACGATACATTATATAACCATTAGGATCGAGGCTATTCAGCAGCGGAAACGCTGTGATTCCTTGTTCATGTGTATAGATGACCAGTTCGAAATTAGTTGACATAGCACATTGATGGAGGAAATAATCCAGCATAGGACGTTTCTTAAATCTCCATCCAGTTTTATAAGTCCACTCGGGATTGACTAGGATACCAGTCATTTCCATCACAATCGTATAAGGAGGCTGATAGTATGGAGGCGGAAGAGGAGGTGGTAATAATAATTCTCTTGACGGCTCCTTTATAATTTGGTTGTAATGTGTCAGTGTTTTCCAAGCTCTTGATGCGTGTTGCGGAAGGAATGAAAGGTCACTGAATTCATCTTGTATTACATTACCATCATCGTCTCGTTTCGGTGCACCCCAAGTGAAAAAAGCATAGATTACCGAACCAGAAAAGGTGACCAGCATTCCAAGTAAAGTGTAGTTAGTTATCTTTTTTTGTCGGCGTCGTTTCTTCTCCTTCTCTGCGTTCTCTTTTTCAATTTCTTCTTGCTCATTAGTTGATGATGGATTGCTTGCTTCAAGAGATGAAAATGATTGTGTGAAAAAATTTTTAGACGTCGTCAATAATCGACGGTGAACGATAAGGGAACATGGAAAAGATAACGAGAATAAAGATGGTTGATTTTGAAACAAAACTTGAAGTTTTGAATCATGATCAATCAATTTTAGATTCGATCTTTGAAGCTCATTAGAACAATTGTTTTGATTTGTGATGAAACGTTGATGAAATCTAGCAAAACATGAAGCTTGAAATGATTTTGGAGAAGCAAACTTTATGATCATTGCAGAAAGCTCTTCTCGCTGAGTAATTGATTCGAAAAGTTTAACAAGAATTGGAATCAAACACGACAATAAAGCCAGATCGGATCTTCAAGATCACATGGTCACTACATTACATTTGCAACTTCTTTCAAAAAAATCACCTGGTTGAAGCTTTGAGAAAAATCTGGATGCCAACTCTAGATGGCAGTTTTTAGTAGCAAAACTAAAATTTATGATCTTGAAGTAGGGACGACCCTTCCTATAAATTAATTTTAATCCAGTTAAAGAATTATGATTTTAAATTTACAATTAGAAGTTTAAAGTGTCGTATAGGATTCAACTTAGTTTGGAAAAATTTAAGAGATATAATTATTTAATGATTATATTTACAATATAGTTCTAAACATTGAGAGTAAATATTGAAAGATGGAATTCTAACATATCAGCCTAAAAAGATCAAATATGTTCTGAATTGAGGTTTATAATAATCAAATAGGAGATCATAGCTCTTCTTTAGCATCGGACTCTTGATGAGGTGGAGATTCACCTGAACCACCACTGCCGCCTGAATAAAGTTTTGTGATGATAGGTTGCACTGTGTCTTCCAGAGTTTTCTTTTTGGCTTTCAATTCTTCAATTTCCGCATCAGAATGTAAATCCATCCTTGAAGATTAGAGAAGATTAATGAAAAAATAATCTTATAAATTTCTAAACTTACCATGAAATAGCATCATCAACAGCTTTTTCGATGGTGGTTTTATCTTCATCACTCAATTTGCCTCCTAATTTCTCTTTATCACTGAGCTGATTTTTCAGAGAATAGGCATAAGATTCTAATTCATTTTTAGCTTCCACCTTTTCTTTCACTTTCTTATCTTCGTCAGAAAACTTCTCTGCATCTTTGATCATTCTTTCAATATCTTCCGGAGTCAATCGATTGTGATCATTCGTTATTGTGATTTTCTCTTTATTTCCAGTTCCTTTATCTTCAGCAGTCACTTTCAGAATTCCATTAACGTCAATTTCAAATGTAACTTCAATCTGAGGAACTCCTCTCGGTGCGGGTGGTATGCCAGTCAAATCGAACTTTCCAAGTAAATGGTTATCTTTTGTCATTGGTCGTTCACCTTCATAAACTTGTATTGTTACGGTATGTTGATTATCAGATGCTGTACTAAAGATTTGAGATTTTTTGGTCGGAATAACAGTATTACGAGGGATCAATTTGGTCATAACTCCACCGACAGTTTCGATACCCATAGTCAAGGGATTGACATCTAACAACACTAATTCGCCTGTATTTTCCTCACCGGATAAAACACCTGCTTGGACGGCAGCACCATATGCAACAGCTTCATCCGGATTTATACCTCGCGTTGGTTCTTTGCCATTGAAAAATTCTTTAACTAGCTGTTGAATTTTTGGGATGCGGGTCGAACCACCAACAAGAACAATTTCATCGATGTCTTTCTTCTGAAGAGAAGCATCTTCGAGAACTTTTTGAACGGGTTTTAGTGTCGATCGGAAAAGATCCATATTCAATTCTTCAAGTTTGGCACGAGTCAACACTTCACTAAAATCTTCGCTATCAAATAAAGACTCGATCTCTATCCTTGCTTGATGAGCAGAACTAAGTGTTCGCTTAGCTTTTTCAACTTCTCTTCGTAGTTTTTGTATCGCTCTATTATCTTTGCGAATATCTTTACCAGATTTTTTCTTATGCAATTTGATGAAATGCTCCATGACTCTTTGATCGAAATCTTCCCCACCTAAATGAGTGTCGCCGTTCGTGGCAACTACTTCAAATACACCATTATCTATGGTGAGTAGAGAGACATCAAAAGTTCCACCACCCAAATCGAACACTAAGATATTTTTTTCGCCTTCTTTCTTATCTAAACCATAGGCTATAGCTGCAGCAGTTGGCTCATTGATGATTCGCATCACATTCAATCCAGCGATGGTTCCAGCATCTTTTGTCGCTTGGCGTTGAGCATCATTGAAGTAGGCTGGAACAGTTACGACCGCATGAGTCACTTTCTTTCCCAAATAAGCTTCAGCAGTTTCTTTCATTTTGGTCAAAACCATTGCACTGATTTCTTCCGGAGCGAAAACTTTGGATCCAGAGGAACCAGTCTCCACTCTGATATGAGGCTTAGCATTTTTCTCAATAACTACAAAGATAATCGAATGAGATCTATTAGGGCACATTTCAAAGAAATTTACCTTTGAAGGGGAAGAATTTAATATCTTGTTGAACAGTAGGATCAGTCCATTCTCTACCAATCAATCGTTTTACATCGAATACTGTGTTTTCAGGGTTTGAAGTCAATTGATTTTTTGCTGCATCACCAATCAATCTTTCACCTTCAGACGTGAATGCAACGTATGATGGAGTGATTCGATTACCTTGATCATTAGGTATGATCTCAACTCGACCATTCTTAAAGACACCAACACAAGAATATGTGGTACCTAAGAATCATAAAAAAAATAATTTTAGCTAGGGAAGACTTGTCAAGAAAATTACCTAAATCGATTCCAATAACTGTCCCAACATCTTGTTTCTCTTCTTTAGCATTCACTAGCAAAATTGATGCGACAAGATATGAACAAAGTATAATTCTCAATATTCTCAGGCCAATCATCGTAGTTGAGTTTGAATTTTGTGAACTTTTGATTAAATCAATTTCAATAAATATCTGTACAGTTGGAATCTTCTTTTTAATTGTACCAAGAACTTTATGATTCCGTACGATTATGCCCACGTCACCGTTATAATTCGATGTGGATGAAAAAATTGGTGACAATATATTATAAAACTAGGTGAGAAAAACAGAGATAAATTTTTTTCAGTATCTAAAATTTTCGGTGACTCGTTATCGATCTACAAATGTGTTTCAATCTTCGCAGAGATAATTCAGTCTGTGTTTTTATATTCGGCAAATTAAATTCACAGTCGCCGTGTTCGAACATCATTGGCTGTTCAATCTATGTGGCGTTTTCTGATTGGCTGATTTTTTCTTCAATGCTATAAGCATCACTGCGTTCTTTGCCCTTCCTTCTTTTCATTTCTTTCTTTCTCTCTTTCTCTCTCGTTGTTCCGATGAGGAGCGTCATTACTACTAGTGATCAATAATCAAATCATTCTCTTCACAACCTTACTCTCCCTATGCGTTAGATCTGGCCTAGCCAAAATGCTATGATGCAATCATCTGATGCAATGTAGTCGGTGTTTTTCAGCTTAACTTTTCCATTTGTTTCATTTTAATGGAGCGAATTCAAAAATTGATTAATTTTATAAAGTTTTTTTATGAATAAAAAGCGGCGATAAATTTAACCAAATTTTAAGCAAAGAAAATATCTTTTGTCTCTGTAGTAATAGGCAGTAATATTCTCTTAGATCACACTATTTTAGGTCTTGAATTTTTAAAACTCCAAACTTTTCCTTCTTTAATTGTTGCATTAATCTTTCTTTGCGCCGGATTTCCGCCCTGATCCGTGGATCGATTTCTGGTAGAGGAGGACATTCATTGTTGCGATATTTCAACGTTTTCTCGATAAGTTTATCGAGATTTTCAGAACGTTCATTGTGAGTGGGATGAGTGCTGAGAAAATCCAAATTAATTGGGAGATCAGATGAACCTAAAATTGCTGCTAAATCAGATTTTTCCAAGAATGCCATATCATCCCAGAAAACAGTTGCTTCACGAATATCAAAACAAGCTTTAGCAGCTAGTATCAATCCAACTTCATCAGCTTCTGTTTCAAGCATCTTATTGTAGGGAGTCTCCATTCCGATTTTTAGTAAAATTCTCGAAACAGTCGTTCCTATGAAAGCAATCAGATCGGTTGGGAAAAGCATCCAAATGAAGCCTAGAATGCCGATGAATAACAAATCGACAATATGTGCGTGGCTAGCCTAAATGAATGATCGACAATTTGATGAAAAAATTAATAGAGAGGATTTCTATTGATAGAAATCATCATAGTCACCAATTCGATTCCATGGCCAAGAATGGCGTGTGAGATTTCGTGCGACAAAATAATTCCTAATTGATTGTCGTTTTCGCAAAAATTTAACAATCCGCTGAAAACAAAAATGTTTCCAGATGCCAACACGAATGCGTTCATTATGGTTAGATCATCAATCACCGAAACAGTCCAATCATGTTTTTTGATCTCATCAATATCATTATTATGGCTAATTAATCGTTTAACGACTCGACCAACTCTCTGAGTTATAGGATGATTTGAGGGCAATAATTTACCAGAATAATCGTTCAGTTTTGCTTCCAATTCAATTTTGTTAAGATAATCGAATTGACCCGAAGTAAAAGCGATGAATCTTCGACGTTTCGTCAAGATAGTCTCTTGTAGATGTGATTGATAGTAATAGATTGAAGATAGAACTATTATTGATATAACCGTCACCAATTTCCATCTATGTTGAAAAAAATTAGCAAGAATATTTTTTTTCCTATCTTCGGGTAATTTTTGAAACCATTTGCGTACGGCTCTATTTTCAATGTAGAATAGGAACAAATCTGATTAGATAGGTATAATGAAAGAGTAATTTGAAAAACGCTTTCCTAACCTAGCTCCAATCATTGCTGTCACCTTCATCACTTGTCGTACGATGGTCGCTATAATCGGATTGTAACGCTTCGAACTTGTTTGAATCGAACATTTCGGTTTGTGAAAGTTCAAGGTGAATCGATCAAAGAACCTTAACAATGAACGATCGAGACGATGGCCTAAATGGAGATTCTTTTTTGAAATATCAGGAACCAATCTATAAAATTTTTTCGCAGAATTGCGGGATATACATTGAATAGTTTGTTGTTGTAGCACTAGATGATGATTGATAAGAAACCTGAAAAACATTGGATGATAGAGAGACCTTTGATTTGATAAATAATTTAATAATTCTCATCGACTGATTCTAGAATCTAGAATAAAATTTTGATTATTTTCTCATCACATCAAGGACAGAATTTTTTTGGCTAGAAAATATTCTAGAATTTTAAAATTTTTCTAAGAAATTTCCTAGATATAAACACACGAACATACAGAACGAGAAAAACAACAAATTCATACCATAATAGTATCTTCAATGTCGTTCTAGAATCATTGAATCATGCTTGAATTCCTCATTATCTCCCCTACGATTCCGTATGATTCTTGGATGCTGTTTTGTTTGTTTTTATTATCAACTATAAAATTCTTTTGATTTTATGATCGATCTCAATGATATTAAAATGCTGATCGATCTGATGCGATCCGAATCACGTTTACTTGAAGGATGCTTTGTCTAAGAAAATCTTTGTTGTTTAAAGAAATTTTTCAACGATCTTTTAGAATCTCGTTGGTGAAGCATTATAGTGCCGAAGCTAATGTTTTCAAGATAATCGATGAGATACAACATCATAAATCCAAGAAAAGTGGGAAAAAAAAGAAAGAATTGTTCGAGAAAAACATTTCGACAAAAGATACAAAAATTAAAAAAAAATTAGAAAAAAAATCGATCAATCAGAACATCTTGAAGGCAAATTTTAATGTTTTACTGGATAATTGTGAAAGTTATGATAGCCTCTTCAATGACCGGAACAATGTCGAGTGCGATTCTTTGGAACGAATGTTCGATGAATATAACTTCAATAATGTCGATACTATGATCATCAATGAGGATGAGAACTATGGGGGCGAAGAATATGAAATATATGATGATAATTTTGTTTCGAAAAAAAATCTTCAAAGTTTTATTCATGTTTGTCTTTACAACGATCAACTCAGCGAAGCACATGCATTTTTGATGGAATTCGTAGGAAAATTCTCTAATTCCTTGTCTTCGACCGATATAGCTAGCTGTTGTGAGCTTCTAATGAAAGGTATGGCACGAAAAGGCCGCACCGAGAATGTGATTGAATTGTTGGACTTCATTCGAAACAATCTAAATGTGAAACCAAGTATCAATGCATATGAAAGTTATTTGCTTTCCCTGTGTAAGCAGATGAAAAAACTCACACCAGTTTCAATCGAGAATGTTTTCGAGCGAATGGCTGAAGATGAACATAATCCTAACACTTTACTAGAGCGAACAAATTTGAATGCATCGGAAATCAAATTGATCCGAAAGCTTTTTGAATCCAACAACATTGATTTTGGTTTCCGATCTACACAAATCGATCAAAACTATGGTATTGAGTTGGTTGATAAAATTCTGGAAGAGCCACAAAATTATTATAATCCATTCGAAGGGATCGATTTGAGCCAAATGGATGAAATGATTGAAAGACAATTTCAAATCGAAATCAATTCAGTCTTTCATCTAGATCCAGTTGAAGCGAAATTTCGTGATAACTCATTGCAACAATCAAACAGTTATTACCAAGAAACATTGCGAAAATTAGAAGCTAGATGGACCGATTTATTATCAAAAGGTTTCTCAAATTATCTGAATAGATTGAAGCAAAAACATAAACGATTAAATGGAATACCATTTATTCATTATATGACAATCATGGAGACAGAAATATATGTGAAAGCTATGCTTGAAGAGATCCAAAAATGTGCTTCATTTAGTGAACATTATTCGCCATATTCCGCCTCACTTTTCGAAGGACTTGGTCGTAGAATAATGCAAGAGTATTTGACTAGATCGAATTTAATGGATGAAACCTATTCGGATTTTAAAAAATGTTACACACAATTTATCAAATATGTAATGAACCCCAAGTTATTAATGCAATATAATCCTAGAGAATATTGGCAATTTCTTCAGAAAAATGGTTACCATTATTATTTCGATGAGAGTAAATATTGGCCTAACAATGTCTTACAAGAGATCGGCAAAGATCTCTACGAAATTATTTCATCGGAAGCTAGAATCGATAGCGATATCTTACAAATTGAAGAGTTGCATCGATTTTCGCAGCCAGTGATAACGTTTTACTATAAAAATCATGATTCCTTCAAAACCAAAAAAGAAGTACGCTTGAATCCGTTGCTGATTGAACTTTATGAAGGTTCTGGTTCGAGCATCTATTTAGAAAGCGAACGTATGCCATTACTTTCCCCGCCTGTGCCTTGGATCACTCCAAATTTCGGTGGTAATCTATTAATCCGGAGCTTTCTTGTTCGTCTTCCCCAATATTATCCTAAACATCGATTAAAACAATATCCATTGCAAGATCTTTTTCCCACTTTTGATTCTCTCAATGCTCTTGCCTTGTGTCCTTGGAAAATCAACGAAAAGGTCTGTCGTGTTTAGTTGAAGAAATATTTTCATTGTTTTTTTTGAATTAATTTTTTCAGGTTCTTGATGTTGCTATAGATGTTTTCAAGCGTGGTGGTGATAAAAACTTAGATATACCAGTTTCATTGGCCCATTTTGGTCCTTTACCTCGAGCCTCTAGGTAATTATTGATGAACAAATTGCTGTAGTCACAAATTGTTTCATATCATTAATGAATTTATTCTTGAAAATTTTCGCTCTCCCTACAGTGATATGTGCGCCAAAGAGAAAGCTATGATTTATTACAAGCGAAAATTACAGAAAAAAGAGCAGGCAGAAGAGTATAGCCTTTGGGTCGATTGTCTCTATAAACTTTCCATCGGTAATTCGGTAATTAATTCATCAATTATTGAATTTTATGGTGACCAATATTTATTTTGATTATAATATTTGATATCCATTAATTTATTTGATTCACATTCGATTTTCCGATTTAAAGCTTCGAGGTAAATACTTTTGGTTCCCATTCAATGCCGATTTTAGAAGCAGAGTATATCCTATTCCGCCGAATTTCAATCATCTTGGGAACGATCTTTCCAGAGCTATCTTATTATTCGGAAAAGGGAAGCCTTTGGGCGAGAATGGCCTTGATTGGCTTAAAATTCATTTGATAAATTTGACTGGTTTGAAGAAGAAGTCATCCATTCAGGAGCGTTTGAAATACGCAGACGAAATCATTGATCTTATAATCGACAGTGCCGATAGACCCTTAGATGGACAAAAATGGTGGATGTCAAGCGATGAAAAATGGCAGACACTAGCTTGCTGTTTTGAATTGACCAATGCTCTTCGAAGTCCAGATCCTCATTCATATGTCAGTCACATGCCGATCCATCAAGATGGATCGTGTAATGGTTTACAACACTACGCTGCGCTTGGACGAGATATTCTTGGTGCCAAATCAGTCAATTTGAGTCCATCAGAATATCCGCAAGATGTTTACAGTGATGTAGCAGCTTTGGTCGAGAAAGAAATCGAGAAAGATATTGCAAAAGGAGTGGAGCTTGCTAAAATTATCAAAGGATTCATAAATAGAAAAATTGTCAAACAAACAGTGATGACATACGTCTATGGTGTGACCAGATACGGAGCAAAATTACAAGTTTTGAAAAGGTTAAAAGAAGATCCAAATTTTCCCGATTGTCACAAAGTGAATGCGGCTGTTTATATATCGGAGAAAATTCTTTTTTCCATCCAACAAATGTTTACTCAAACAAGAATCATTCAAGAATGGCTCACCGATTGTGCTCAAATCATTTCAACTGAATACAATTCAACTGTGGAATGGATTACACCACTTGGTTTCCCAGTGATACAATCCTATTATCGTAGTCCCAAAGTATTTTAAAATCATTTGATATTGATTCAAATAAGCTTTATATTTTTTTTCCTATAGAAAAACTCTAATCTAGTGTTGCTTCCGAATCCAATGAAACAAAAGAATGCGTTTCCTGCGAATTTCATACATTCTCTCGATTCTAGTCATATGATGCTGACAGCGTTGGATTGTCATCGCCATGGACTAACATTCTCCTCAGTACACGATTGCTATTGGACACATGCATGTGATATCGATACGATGAATTACTTCTGTCGAAGACAATTCATAGCCCTACACAGTGAACAGATTCTAAGAAATCTGGCTAAATTTCTTCACCACAAGCTGGACCAATGGAATGAAACTTTGAAGCTACCATATCATAACGATCTGGTGCAACACGTTGATCGTGATATACCACAAGGGGAATTCAAACTTGAAACAGTCAAGGATTCAGTGTATTTTTTCAGCTGAGAGACTAACACAACTCAAGATAATTGTAAATTCAATTGTGATAGATTCTATACATCAAATTATATGTTATATTTCTCTTTATTTTTCTATACAAAATTCGATTGAATCAAATTCATTAAAAATCGAAAAAATGGAAAAAAATTTGTATGATTCATTTGAATTGGATATTGATTAAATTATACAAAAATCGTTCTGTGATAGTATTAGAAAATGAATTTCCAAAAAGCAAAGACAAAATAAGGCACATTTTTTGCGTTCTAGCTAGAAGAAATATGCTCATTTTAATGAGATCGATTCAATCAAATTCACTTTGGGACATTTATCAAGAGCATCTCGAAGCCATACGAGATGGTTTGATTAACAAAAAAACTTCAAGGCAAAAAACGAAAATCTTAGTGAGGTCAAAATTATTGTGTCGGTGGTTTGTCTGACCAAACAAAAATTTCGAGAAAGCGGTCAGGCGGAGAAAAAATCAAAAATTCAAATTTCTTACAATTGTTCAAAATGATTATCTTACAATCATTGAAAAAAATGATGCGAATAAATAATGGATTCAATCGAAATGATTTACCTATCTATTTACAATCGATATTTAAGGCTAAAAATTGATTGATTCGAGCATTGATCAGTGAAAAATCATTAATAGAAATAGAGTATTAACAACGAAAACAGATTGTTCGGACCAAAAAAAAAACCAACAAAAACAATAATGATGATGATGATTAGGATCGATCTTCTCTCGACAAACCATGACTAAAAAGGGCTACGTCGATCAAACCGATTGTTTCAATTGTTTCGAATTATCCGAGAAAAAAATGCAGAAGGAAAAAGGAGCAAAATCATCAAACAGATTTTCGAGAATCAAAACAAAAAATGATCGTTGTCATTGAGCTTGGATACAATCGGAAAAAAAACGAAACAATCAAAATGAACCTAGACAATTATTTCGTTCATGACTCTGGTTCGGTTCGTAGAATAATCTCCAAGACTATCATCGATACCATAGGGAAGATGTGAATGAGCTAGATTTGTTTTATAGGTATCGCTTGATGATATCGTATCCATAACCATCGATCCTCCGTTGCTGTTGATCATAGTTCCGTTTCCGATGTTTGTCGTACCAGCATAACTGGTTCCATTGTTCATTTCATCATAAAAATTGATGTCTTTCGCAATTGAAATCATAGAATTTTTAAAATTAGTCATAAGTTTTCGATCAATAATGTAAGGCCGAGAAACAAACTTACTGTTGATTTTTTTCCGCCCATCCGATTCATCGAGTGTTTGATAGCCAGGAGTTTGGTAGTAAGGAGAATACGAGTTCATAAATGCATTTGGATCGATCAATTGATTGTTGAGCATATTGTAACCAGTGTTATAATTCATTTCTGCATCGTTTAAATTTTCATGCATCATTTGTGATTTCATTGAATTCCAAAATTCTGTTTGACCAGTTTCGTTGCTACCATTAGGACTTGGATCACTGTTACCATCGCCAGTTAGATAATAATTTTGAGCTGTGTGTCCATTATTGTAACCAGAACCATAGATGCCTCCGGAAAGTTTTCGTAGATTGCCATTGTCCATGTCCGACATCAGACCTGCTTGATTTTCAAATTCGAAAACAATTATTATTGATGAGTGTTATCCTGTGTTGTTCATGCTCTATTGAATACCTTTATTATCATGCGAAGAAAAATAATTTCTATTGATATTTTTATTAGTTTGATGATCGATCGAAGTGTCTGATTCAAAATCTTTTTTTTCTGGCTTCTCTTTTCGCTTCCAACAGCAACAAAGAATCACGAAGAATGCTACCACAGCACACATTGTCGAGATGATGATCACTCCGAGAAGATGATCGGTCGATGATGTTTTTGTGTCGCGAACAAAATTAGTATCCATCTTGACTAAATGCTCATAGCCACACCAAGATTCATTACTTTGTAGGCACAAAATGATTCTAATATCAGTTATCTGATCGGCTGTAGCTTTCAAATAGACGTTTTCTAGATCTGATAGTACTTGCACTTTGGTCAATGGAGACCATTCATTTTGATTCTCGTTTCGAATTTCAATCTTAGCAATTAGACGAAGTGAGACATCATTGGGTTCGACACGGAACACCAAAATATTGCGCTCACGATCGAAGGATGAATCATAAGCGCTAGGCATATCTTTTAGATTAACCTTGGTAATAACTTTTAGAGGATCAGAATACTGACTGTAACCTCTGGGATTCACTGCTAAAACTTTAAACTGATATTCGTGTCTTGATTCTAATCCTGTTATCTTGCATGGATTCAGGGCGCGACAAGATTCATTTCGAATCCGATGACCATCATCATAATTTACGACATATTCGGTGTTACTAAAACCACCATTAAAACCTTCGATCCATCTTAGTGTGACTGAATCTGAAATCACTTCAAGAACTTCCAGCTGAAGAGGTGTTTCGGGCGATGATTTTTTCACCAATTTAATAATGGTCTTCTCATCATCATCGCCAACTGAATTGAATGCTCTACAAGTGTAATCGCCATAATCCGATTCTCTAGTGTTGCGAATCGAAAGACTACCGATATGAATATCATCGGGCAATTCTGTACTATTCGTATTGTATCGTTCGCTTGTGAATGAATCCAAAAGTTTGCCACTGAAAAACCACTCAAACTTAGGGGCAGGAAAGGCCGACATTTTACATTGAAGAACAGCAGTTTCACCAACATCAAATGCAACACGATTGTAGGTATGTCGTAGAACTGGCGTGTGTTCGACTCTTAGAAGAGTTTCAGATTTGACCGATTCTCCGATTCCATTATTGAAATGACATGCATATAGCCCACGATCGTTAGCGGTCAAAGTGTTGGCTCCTTTCCTCGCGATAGCTTCGAAATGCAATGTCGTTTGAATCGTTTTTACGTCTGCGTCTTCGTTTTGTTCTTTATTTTCGATTCTGAATTCACTGCTATCTGGATTGATCTCGACATCATTGTGTGTCCATATCACGTTCGGTCTTGGTTTGCCTCGACCAATACACGTTAATTTAAAATTAGTGCTGCCTTCTTTCACAATGAATTGAGGCTTCATCGAGATGGTCATCTGAGCTGGTTCATTAACAGATAAATATACTGATCCAATCATTCCTTTTCCTATGGAATTGGAGGGTTGACAAAAATATCTTCCTTCATGACTGACATGTACAGCAACAAATGTGTAATTAGGTCGTGTTCCAAGTTCCTGATTTTCTTGACCCTCTTTCCACCATCGATATTCGGGAGTGGGATAACCCGGTGGATTTGATATGCAACTCAAAGTGAAAGATTTGCCTGCAACAGCAACAGGATTCAGTGGATAGATGTCTGTTTTCCCAGGTTGATGTTTGATTTGTAATTTCACCGTAGCGTTGCCTGTTTTCTCAAGACTTTGCTTAGCACCTGAAGGTTTGATAGTCGTTGTAGCTGAGCAAACATAATCACCAGCATCTTTCGGAGTGATTGAATTCAAATTCAATATCGGCCCAGTTTTTTTGAAATATGGATCATTCTCTTTATACCAAACTATTGAATCAGGCTTAGGATTAGAAAAAACATTGCATTTGATATTGATGTTCTCTCCACTGGTCGCTTCTTTAAATGGAATCAAATTGATTTGTGGTCCATGAAGAACATTCAATTTCAATGATTTATTAGTCTGGCCGATTCCGTTATCTGCGATGCAATCATAGAGACCAGAATCCTCAGGCTTCACTCGTAAAATAGTGTGATTATTGGTGTTGGCCAAAATTAATCCATTTTTGGTCCATCGAATGGAACGGACCGGTGGATTAGCTTCGACTTGACAGCTCATTTCAGCATTACCATCGTGAGGAACGTTCAAAGGATTATATGGGCCGACAACGATACGTGGTTTATCTGAAATGAGTAAAAGCACGAAAAAATTCAATGGATAAACAAAACAATTTGGATAATTTTCTTTGAAAATCCATCGACTTACAATGAACCGTTAAGGATACAAAAGATTCCAATTTACGTTCCTGTGGAGTTGCACGATTCCATACGGAGCATTTATAAATCGCTCGATCATGATTCAACGATGGATCAATTATTAGAGTATTTATAGTTGGTTTCTGTCTTGTTCCACCATAGGTGATTTGACCATCAAGTAGTTTACCATCATGATACCATTGAATGATAGGGTCCGGTGAGCCACCTTCCGAAGAACAATTCAATTGAAATAGTTCACCTTCGCGAGAAATCGGATTGCTTGGTGTGATTAGCGGTGGGCCAGGAGGAACTGTAATTAACGAGAACCGATTTCGAAATAGAAAATGTATTTCAATCCAAAAAGAAATTCAATAGCAGTGGTGAGAGTTAAGTAGGAAGAAAGGAGAAAGCGAAGAGAAAAAGAAAAACATTTTTTTAAAACGATTTTGATTAATTATAATTGAATTCAAAGCGGTTCATTGGATCTTCTCCATCATCATCACTGTTATTATCATTAATTTTATCGATTGAGAAAGTAATACATAGCTAATGTTGCTATCGAATGAGATTCGAAAGTCAGACAGTGATGATGATGTGAAGAAAAGAGTATTGGAAAATGTTCTTGTTCTGATTCAATCTGAATAATGTAACATACTTAGAATCGTGACGGTAAAGCTTCGACTTAGAACTTCGGCACCATTACCAGCTTCTTTGATCTTGCATTCGAATTGTCCATTGTCACGATCATATTGTGCTTTGGTGATGATAAGATCATAGATACCATCTTTTGTGCTATATTCAATTAGATAATCAATCTCCAATGGATTCTCATTAATCGCGACCGGATCCGTTCTTAAATGATTTTTACGATGCCAATAGAAAATCAGTTTGTTTGAATTGGAATCGAATAGGTCGGGATCGAAACGGCAATCTAAACGGATCGTTTCACCTTCTAGCGCATCTTTGCTTGTGGAATCGTGGCCAGAGTGGACGAGATTTATCGAACCTATGGATTCGAGAAAAGGGGAAAAAGTTAAGCATATTTCATAATTTTTCAATTTTTTTCGTTCAAAATTTTAAGATAGGAGTCAAAGACTGCAAATTCATCAAAACTCTTCGTTTTTTTGAAGAAAAACTTGATTTTGGCTGACAGTAAATATAACGCTGCTACTTTACGAAAGATTTCCTTGCGATACCGTTTGACTTCCTTGCCCCTTAAACCCCTTTATTCTAGTGATGTGTAAAGCGAATTCAATTAGTTTATCAAACAATAATGAAATTGATGATGACGCTCAGCATTCTTCTAGAAAAAATGATGTTCAGGTTTTAGTTCAGGTCAATGTCCAAGAAGGTTTCGCTCTTTCTTTATTTTTCACTATTTCCTCCTCGGTATTGCATTAGTTCATTTCGGTCTTGATCACTTGATCAAGATTTTTTCGACATTGCTGATGCCTTCGAAAAAAATCTCATTAGCTAATTTTTAAAGAACTTTTCAGTCTTTTTTTCTCTATTAATCGTTCAATCGATTGACCATCGAGAGAAAAGATTTCCTCAAAGGTGGAAGAGGGAAAGAAGACAATTGATGGATTGTTTGGAGGGAGAAAATCTCAATGATAAGATTTTTTAAGACCATCTTAAATTGTCAATTCAAATTTTCATTCATTCTAACAATTATCATCGGAATGTTTGCTTGCCGAAACTGATTTAGAGAAAGGTGCCTTCAAAAATAATTCTCTTAATTGAAGTGGAAGTGACTTCGTCAAATTATTTCGATGGCCATCAATAAAAATTTAAAACAACAAATTTCTTACGGATCAAAAACCGAGAAAGAGATGAAGTAAAATGAGATGATTTAGTTACTCAATCATCTGTCCATCGTTCCCTTCGTCCCAAAAATCTTTGAAATTAGTGATAAACAAACAAATTTTCTGAGAAATGCCTCATCAAAACACCACTTCAATCGATTATCGAAAGATTACAAACACAATGATTAATTGTTTTTTGTGTTTGTTTTGATTCTCCATTTAAAGCTAGACCCCATATGCTCAACAGATTCGATGGTTTGGGAAAGTAGAAAATTTTTTTCTAGCTTAAATCTTTCATTCCCGTATCCAAACTGAAGGGGATTCAACTAATAAAAATGTTTACCGAGGGAAAAAATTTTCAATAGATAATCGAGAGAGAGAGAGAGAGAATCCCTAGAAAGAAAGACAATAGATCTAAATGATTATCTTGATTATTATTATTATTATTCCAAACTAAATATTCGATAATTTTGGACGGAAACAGACAAACAAACAAGAGAAACAAGCAAACATATCTCAGTACTAGTACAAATAATTCTGTCGAGTGTGAAGTGAATAAGTCACAGATCATATCTGTGCATTTTTCTTCACGATCGAGTGCGAACATTGAAGAATCGGATCGAACGGACGCAAAATGTTTTGAACATAAAGAGAGTTCACCGAAAGACCCTCTCTTCCCTTTTCACCAATCCTCATATTCGATCATCGTAGTGTTCAAGGTTGCATTCTAGATGAAAAATCTGCGACCCAATGTGAATGAGTTTCAATTTATGAGCAATTCGCGTAGACACATTTCAGCGCAAACACACGCAAGCAGAATTTTGAATTGATCGAGTACGTAGGTACAGATACAACATACAGGTGAGGGGTGCGTTCCTCATCCTTTTGTATTAATCGAGATTCTAGGCCGTAGTAACGAAAATTCGATTGCTTGTTTGGTTTTTTCTCGGTGAATGGTGTGAAAAACGAGATGGGATAAAAATTCCCTTATTAAGAATTCTTCCATGGGTTCTCAACCTTCTCATTAGCTCGTTGGGGTCTTTGAAGTGTGTTTGTGTTTGTTTGTTATTTTTTTCATCTTTGCTTGAGTTGATCAAGATCAGAGGTCGAATTTTAGTTTACCTTGATCAAACATACCTTAATACCCAGAAAAAAGGACCAGCTGCCGTCTTTGTCGATCTTCTTGACTTAGTGTATTTCGCCCTTTTTCTTCAAACTATACTAGTTTTTAATATTCAAATTTAGATTACGAAGCAAAAACACCATCACCATCATCTTCGACACATCAATTTGATTCTGTTCGCAACAAAATTGTGATGGACAGCTTCAGAGAAGTTTTGATTAAAAAGATGAAGATGGCGAATTCGGTTCTCTTTCTCTCTCCCGGTATCAATCTGTCTCTTTGCGTATTAAATTCGTTCTATCCTTCATAGAACAAAGAATGACGAAGATGAAGATGATAAAAATAACGAGAATGATTAAGAGATGAGATTTACTTTAAGGCAATAAGTTTGTTGTCAAACAAACAATCAGCGATTGAAAGCAACGATTTCTAATTCTCCATCGAACTTCTCAATGCTAGGATTTTGTTTAGAATTTGAATAAAAGAAAATTTACTCCGAAAGGAAAAATTGTAGATAGAGCGATAGCGCGAAAGAAAGCAAGAATTAAGAATTTATTATCTCAATTGAAAAATTAGATCTTATTTTCTAAAAGAAGTTTTGAAGAAGAAAATGAAGAAACGAATATAAAAAACCTTATCAAAAGTTTTATTAGCAGAATTTTCAACGAAAATCCAAAAATCATTTTACCGAATGCTGAATTGAACATCGAATCACTAGTTCAATTCAATAAGAAACCCTCGTATCTTTTCTAGATTTATTTATTTGTTTTCTGTCTTCTTATCTGAACTTCCTACACAAAATTCACAATGATGATTCGCTTCTCGAGTAGGAAAGAAAAATAGATTCCTTTTTGCATCGTTGGATGACTCATTGGATAGATAGATTCTCTTTGTTGAGATCTTTGTCAAATATCAAAGAGAATCGTTCCGGTTCTTCATCACATTATTTCGATTGTGAAATCAAAGAAAACTAAAATACTAATACAAACATATATTAATCATACACTTGTTGATCTCGAAAAGGCATCAAAAACAAATTGTTGTTTTAGCTTGACCACCGCCATCAACTTCATCGATTTTTTATTCGTTACTAGAACGATCATCGACAAACAAATGGTGTTGTTGATCAATTTGGACTAAATTTAGACAAAATAGGGCCACTGATACAATCCTAGTAGGAGAGAGAGAGAGAGAGAGAGAGAGAGAGGGAGAGAGAGATAGAGTATCGAAAATATATAATATTTTCTATCTATTTTATGCCCATAATTTAACTTCTAACTCTATCTTCTTCTTCTTCTCATTCTGGTTCTATTTTTTCCATATAGATTTTCAAAGTAGAAAACTTTGCCGGAGAAAAGCAATCAAAATTGACCGAAAAAAACTTTTTCATTCGTTGTTTGTTAGATGAAAAAAAGCATCCCTTTTCTTCCCGATCAGTTAGATATAGCTGTAGGATCATTTCTACAAAATGGTAATAATAATAATAATAATAATAATAACAACAATGACGATGATGATGATGATGATGATCAAGGTAATTGAAGTTGTTGTTTTGATGTAAATCAATACTCTATAATACTAAAACATATTCATTTGAGTACCTTTTCATGATTCTTCATCATCACCATTATGATCTTCATCATTGACAGCGAGAACAACATCATCTTCATTATTGAATTGATGTAAATTTGTTTCTCTCTCTCTCTCTCTTTCTCTTTCTCGATCAGATCAACGATGATGATCGCTGCAATCATTATGATCGCTGTGTGGAAGATGAAGATTTATTAATTTTAATCCATTCTTCTCGACATGGATTACCAAGAATAGAGATACTAGAAAGAGAGAGAGAGAGAGAGAGAGAGAGAGAGAGAGTAAACCCTTTGATCAAACCTCATATAATCATCGAAACAGAGAGGAAAGCTTAACTGAGCTAATATCGATCGTACAAAATTTATTCGAAATTTTTTTATCTCTTCTTCAGTCCGATAATATCTTCCTCTCATCATTTCATCTCTCTTAGCTTTTGGAATTCTTCGTTCGTAGTGAAACAAATCGGACTCGAAAACGATCGAATCATTCGAAGTAATAGATTTTCTTCTCGTACGATTCTAAAATTAGATTACTATCTCATTCAATCACTCATCGCTCGTTCTTGATCGAAAGTAATTTCCGGCCAAAATTCGCTTCGATCGAGCTTAATCCATCATCGTTTCAATTCGTCATCAAAAAGTGATTTGAGAATGTACAAAACAAAACTGAAATTTTGAAAATAGAATAAAATCGAAAACTAATTTTTTCCCTCCATTTCGATTGATCTTTGCTCGAAATACACCGATGCCGGACACTATTTGATCGAGAGAAAAAAAGCATCCATTAATGAATGAGATCGATTATTTCCTAGATAAATTAGATTGAGAACATCAATAGCATCTGATCAAAATCGATTGATTTTAAATTTAAAATGATGAAAAAAAAAATTAAATCATCATTACAGCCACTAAATTGATCTGATCGATCGATTAATTGTTTTTGAAGGTATGGTCAGACAAAAACCCATTCAATGAAAGAATGAATTGGCAGCAAAATCTCTCTACCTGCCGCAAAATAATCTAATAAAAATTTAGAGGTGTGTGTAGCATTGCTCTCTAGCTTTTGTTTTGATTTTTTTCTAAAAGAAAAAAAAAATATAAATAACTGCAATCAAAAGCAAGAATAATCATTCGATGATGGAGGCAAAAAAGTGTTTGAGGCTGAAGAAAGAGAAGGTCTCGGAATTCTAACTGATTAAGCGAAAAAGAATTTCGGAACGAATAGAATAGAGTCGAATGAAACAGATAATAATCGGTCATTATTAAAAATCGATAAATTTGAAAACAAAAAATTAACTTCTTCAGCGGACGCTACGACGGAGAGAAGGCACACCTTCTTTCTGGCTGATTAACTCGATTACTTTGATATGACCATTTTTTTCTTCTTCTTGTTAAATATTCAACAATTGTGAAAGAAATTTCGAATTCCGAATGTGATATAGAAGAAGAAATGAATTGAGCTTGCTACGATGTTATTCGATTAGGCGATGAGCCCATCGGGTATTGCTTTCATCATCATTATCATTTCAGTCTACCACACCATAACTAAACGAAAATTTTTTCTCTCCATTCAGCTTAGATGATCAGTCAGAATGGAACAGAATGAATCCATCGATAATAATGATGATGCTGATGATTGCGATGATGGTATGATCATTCAGGAAACATTTTACTAGGTGCTAAAAGCAAAGATTTCTTGACTTTTTCTGCTTTGCTTCTAAATGTTCCGTATTCTCTCTCTCTCTCTCTCTCTGTGTTCCTACATTGAAATTCTAAGGTAATTAAGACCTCGCCTTGAAAGAATAACATCGAGAATAGAATCAAAAGTATTGAAATAAAATTCATTCAGAATTATTCTTCTACTAATTGGTCATTTGCTGTTTGGTTTCTGGGTTACATAACAAGCATCAAACATCTCAGAAATGTATCGTATGAATCATTTCATAGGTATCATCAACAGGTTTTGGTCAGAAAGAATTAGTCGATGCGTTTATTTAGGATTGAACCTTCAACAAGAAAACCGTTAATTTAGGCCTCCAAAATATGATTGTCCAAAAATTTGATCTCAAAAAAAAAAAACATAACTTTGTAAAACATTACCGGATCAATTCAGTCAGAATGCCTTTGATCAGAGTGTGGGTGTGTGAGAATTCAAATCTAGATTAGTCGTTTGCCATCAAATGAATGTCATTTGAAGATGGAGTGGAATGAGAAAAAATGCCTAGATCTAAGGTTTGTCCGATCAGATTGAATCTATCGATTGAATGGCAATTTGATTTTTTAAAAGGTGTGCTCTTTCTTCCCTCTCATCTGTCTTTCAAAGCATCAGATCTTGTGAAAAGATAAAATAAGAAGGCAAACACCAAAAGTTATCGTTAAGGTAAAGCTTTCGTCCGTTGAAAATTTCATCTCAACGACGAAGTAAACTTGAGGAAAATGATTTCAGGGTGAACCTAAATGTTTGCGATTCGAACAGGTAGGTTGGTAGGTAGTTAAAGGAATAGGTAGGTCGTTCATTTGGTCGACTTCAAATTGAAGCCTTACAATGGCTGACGACAACAGCGGATCAGATTTTGAATGCATTTTTTCCATGTCGATAACTCAAGAAAGTGAATCGATTTGTGAGTGAATAGAAACAGAAAAATTATTATTACTTGCAAGTAGCGCGGAGGGAGTTAGCTAAACTGAAGCCTGATCTCATCTGAAACAGGTATGATCGAAGTGAAATAAAAAAACGGCCAAAAAAAAAAATACAAACTTCACCATCATAACCATCTCTACCAGAAAACGGCAATGTGTGCTGGGAGAAAGAAGGCGAAAAATTCGTGTCCATCTTCACCCTCTATTAACAAATCTTTCCTTTATTTATTTTTCATATTCCTTATTCAAATTGTTGTCGATTTCGAGACTGTCCTTGATCAGCTTGTTCACGTTCACTGATGAACAATTACGCTTAGAAGGGCTAGAGCCGAGATAATCATCAAGTTTGATTAAATTAAAAGTAAATTGATACTCTCTCAGCTTCGGACATACACAAACAGATCAATGAGAAATGTACGAAACAAGCTATTGGGAAGGAATAAAATCGTAAAACGGAAAAAGTTTCAAGGATTCTATGAAGCTGCATTGAAAGAATACAATTATTTAACATAGAGAAAGTTTAATGAAAATCGTCTCTAATATGATTCGATATTCGATATTATCAATTATAATCTCAAAAAATTATTGTTAGAATTATTACAGTTTTTCGATCTTTATTCCAGATGATGAATGTCTCGTTTTGATTCTCAATTTCAAAATCCTAGAAATTAATTTTTTTTTCATTCAACTAAATCAAACAAAATATACGTAAAATAAAAATCGAGCTAAAACAATAGCGTTTATTGCGATCAAACATCGATGTTAAAAAACACCAGCAAAAATAGCAATAATAAGGAATGTGAGTTGAAAGATTCTCAATCATTTCGAGCACCTTGAAACAAAAAAAAAAAAAAAAAAATTTTTGTTTTTTATTTTGAAGAGAACGAAAATCGAAAAGCCGCTTTCGAAATGAAATTAAATCACAAAAAGGTCTAGAAAAAATATATTCTCTAGCGAATGCGATCTGTGATGATATGGTAGATTGGAGATGGTAAAAGATGAGAGAGAGAGAGAGAGAGAGAGAGAGAGAGAGAGAGAGAGAGAGAGAGAGAGAGAGAGAGAGAGGGAGAATGAAGGAGAGAGAGAGAGAGAGATGGATTAAAACTGAATTACAATTACATCAAGTAAATCTTAAACGCAAATCCTTTCGAGAGAAGATTGTTTGTTGCTCTGTTGAGATGTAGATTTTGTTCTGGATTTTTATTGATGTTCTTATTGTTTTTCAATAGTTTTTCTTCTCATCATCATCATCATCATCATCATCATCATCATCATCACCATCATTTCTCTCTCTCTCTCTCTCTCTCTGTCTTTAGTTCTCTTCGGTTAAAAAAAATTGATCGAGTTTGATTCGAAAATTGGAATGAAAAATAATCATTTCATTTTCTTTTCCCAACTTTTTTTTTTTTTGCTCATAAGGAAGGCGAGGTTTTTCAATCTTCCCTGTTTTTTTCTCCTTTTCTAAGAACTAAAAGTCATCTCGCTCTTTTTTACTCTTTACCTCATAGCATTCAAGCTAAAGTCAAATCAAGAATCAAAAAGGATGAATTGGAACAATTTTAGCACATAAACACTAGTGAAAAATCCTCAAAAAAAATCAATGATAAATAATTGATGAATTTGAAAGGAGAGACAAACAAAAATCACATCTCAGTTTTAATCTGAGACTATTTATTTATTTTTTTTTTTTTTTGGAAACGTACGAAAAAATTACAATTTTCATTTTTTCTTCCGCGAGATCTATTCACTGTAACTAGCTGCTCTGCAATAGAATTCACAATTAAGATTGAGAAAAAAAAATCCTAATCATTCAACAACATACGATGCAACAGGTTGAATTTGCTTATGAAATTTCGAAATGAATCGAATACTATTCCCTTTTTTTCCATAAAAACTCATTCATTTCATTCTCTCCGACCATCTATTTTAGATTGAACGGTGGAGTAAAATCTCATTCATTTCCGAAACAAAACGAAACGAATTCGAAAGTATGTTCCATTTCCATTCTCAGTGATCCAAACAACTTCAAATTTTTTTCTCTCGTTTCGCAAATCCTTGTCACAACTAGCCCTACTCGAACACATTGTAAATGATTTAGATTCGAAGAGGAAAATTTTACTCCTTTTCTCGATGTTGTCATTATGAAAGATGACGATGATGGATTGTGTTTCGTTTCTCGACAATATACAATTTTGTTCCAAGCTTTCTCTATCGAACTCCACTTATTCTTCTAAGCTGATGATGATGATGATGTGATCAAAACATCGTCAAAAACAAGATAAATAGAGAAATAAATAAATAAACAAATAGATAAATCATTCTCTTTGTAGATTCAGGCTCTAATTCATTTTTGACTAGGAAACAATAAGGAACATAAAACAGAGAGAGAGAGAGAGAGAGAGAGAGAGAGAGAGAAATAAGATGATTTTGGAATCGCAATCAAAATCGAACATCATACATCGCCAATTGCGAAAGTTAAGAGATTTTCTCGTTTTGTTTGATTGTTTTCTACGTTCAAATCTAAATCGATTACCAAACTGATCGCTATAATAGCGAATGATTGCTGCTAAGACTGAATGATTAACTATGCAGAGATCAAGAATAGATGCGGTGATTGTTGTTATTTATGATGATTCGAAACAATCTTCTATTCCAAAAACAAAAAAAAATGTAATAGCCATAGAATAGGGAGAGAAAACATCGTACCTTATTATCAAGGATACAGAGATAATGATTTCAAGAAAAAAGTTCATAAGGTGGAGTATTATCTAGGTGTTGGCATAATGGGATGATATACTGATGGAATGATGATGGTCAATGATTTAAACCATCAATAGTAATCATTATTATTATTATTATTATTAGATTATTATTCTTTTTTGCCCTTATTATCATCTCGAATTCAATCAAGAGAGAGAGAGAGAGCGAGAGTGAGAGAGAGAGATGAATGAAGCAGATTGATCCAAAGCTATCAACACATTCAGGCCTAAAGAATAGGTGAAAGAACAGGTAAGATGTCATGTCGGTATCATCATCATCATTTTCATCATTCATCACTCAGAATTCATTTTCTCGGTCTCTAGCAGAATCTCCAAGCTGGTTATCTAGCATTTTTAACTTTGGGTGAAATGATGTGCTTGTTTACGAACACAAGAAACTTCAGAAAGACATATCCAATTAATGATCAGTTTTGGGTGAAATCGGTTCGATTCCCTGGACAGCGATGATGATTGGTGATGGTAATAGTCTTTTCAATACTGGGTTTTTCTCTCCTTCTTTTTCTTTCTTCTCAATCTTCTCTAGACTCGAATCTGTTCAATTCCCAACCAATGATTATCATTGATTTCTGTTTTTCTTTCTCTCGAAACTGTTCACTGTTTGATAGATTTCGAAGCAGTTTTCAGTGTTTTGAATTTGAGCGAAGATAATTGACCGAATAGAAGCATCTTATCTTTGGTCAACGTCAAGGAAAAAATGAAAGTTTCATTTCATTTTCTTTGAATCATATTATTCTGGGATTCTTCTATTCTATATCTCTTCTAAAGGGCATCTCACCAATCATCACCATCATCAGCATCCAAAATGATTCTTTTTTTCGAAAGCAATCATTATCATTCGATATTTCGACTACGATTCTGATATAGATGATGATTCGAATGGCCTTGAAGCTCAAAATGACGTATAGTGAAAAGAATAAAGAATGAAAAACTAAGACCATAGATAAATCGAACATTTCTATGTGAAGTTTGAACACTGATCAAGATAGAATACGAGAGCACAACTAACAAGACTAAAAACAAAAACGAACGAAAATTAAGCGTTTGAAATTTTTTCGTTTTAAAATTCTTGGCAAAAATCTTATCAGAAAGAAAGACAAATTATTTTACAGAGAGAATAGTTATAATAATTATTATGTGAAATGAAAGAAAAAAAAATGATTTCTAGATTGTTCTTGCATTATTGCCAACGACAAGTGATAAATAACGAGAGAGTTACGTGCTGCTTTTGTTTTTTTGGCTACAGCGAACGCAAAAATCTTGTCTTTGAATGAAATTTTGAAAAAAAATAAAGTCAGAATCATCACTCTATGTGTTTGTTTTTTGAAAATTTCTCAAACATTTTCAATCATTAAAATTTAAGTTTACATTTTCTCGTAGAGACGATGAGATGACCAAGAATGAAAACAAAAACATTCAAAAGTGAATGTTCTCGTCGAGGGCCTAGTATGAGATGCAGAAAGAAGAACTTAACTAGATCAGAGTGAATTCGTTCGATGAAAATCAAAATTTAATCAACAATGACGTCGAAATTTTGATTTCAATTTTGATTTGCAAACATAGAAATAAAATTATTCAACAATGGAACGAAAAACTTCGTAAAAATTCAGGTCGATTCTTTTTTTTTTTTTTATTAATCATTTTTTTACAGGCCATGATTTTCCCTTCTCTCTCTCTCTCTCTCCGTGTTCTTTTTAGCATTTTTGTGGAACCCTTTTCTGAATCTATGAAAAAAAATGAATGACCGAGTTGTAGAAAATCAATCAAGTCTGGATCGAATTTCCAAATTCGAAAGAAGAAAGAAAGAAAGAAAGAAAGAAAGAGAGAGAGAGAGAGAGAGAGAGAGAGAGAGAGAGAGAGAGAGAGAGAGAGAGAGAGAGAGAGAGAATATTTGTAGAGAAACAAAAATCGTTGGAAATTTATGTCTTTTGAATGATTTTGGAAAATAATCATTTTGATTATTACATGCTCATCTCGATTGTTCACTCCTTACATTCAATCTGTCTTGGCACAAAATGGTCGAATGAATTACCATACCGTTTTGTGTCCTTATTCAATTCAATACTTTCGAAACCCTTTCTCTATCTATTCATCGCATAACCGAAGCAAAACTAAAATGCCAATTTTTACATTGACATTTTGATTTAGCCATCATCGAAATCATCATCTTCGAGAGAGCCATCACTATCACACCACCACCATTATCATCATCATCATCATCGAGAGAGAGAGAATTGTGTTAGTGTCCTAGAAATCAAATGTGTTCATTTATTTCGACAAGGAAAAAAAAGCAGAAAGAAAAATTTTATTTCAGATCTATCTTTAGGTCCATTAGGCCGGCAATTGCCATTGTCAATTGTGGTTCTATTAAGATCATCATCATCATCATCTTTGAGAAATATTGTTCCAGTTTTGATCGATTTGAATTTTGGTGGTGTAAAATAATGTTGAAGACATTTCTACACCACAACCACCGCCACCAACATTCGCAACAAATGGATTTATATCTACATCTTAAGGATTTCCAACTCAAATCAAATCAAATTCGAATTGGAAAAATTAGAATAAAACATTATTTATAACTAAGAAAGAGAGAGAGAGAGAGAGAGAGAGAGAGAGAGAGAGAGAGAGAGAGAGAGAGAGAGAGAGAGAGAGAGAAATGAGATTAATCAAGCGTGAAGTTAGTCTTTAATTCTCAACTCCACCATTTTTCTTTCTGTTTTGCAATTTAATTTCGGATTTAGATTTTTTTGTCTTTTCTCCAAAAGAAGATAGAATGTGAAAAACGAAAAGGATAATGCAGACCATTTTGCTCTCTCTCTCTCTCTCTCTCTCTATTTCAGTTGCATTATTAATCTCTATTTGAAACATTTTGATTCCAAAAATAATCACATGAATTCATATTTGAACGTTCCTAGATGATAATAATTGTAAAAAGTTTAAATAATTTCAAAATCAGATAATCATATTTGAGACAAACTTCGTTGTTCCTAGATTTCAATTGTTTTAATAAATCAAAATCCAATATGAACTACTGTAAGTTTGTCATTCGAACGATTAATGCAATCTTGGGATTGGATATGGATTATCAAGCAATGAATCCATTTTTTAATTTCAAAAAGACACACACACACACACACACACATTGGCTGACCAAAAAATCAAAATTAATCTTAATCTCTCTCACTAGTTCATTCACACACTAACACAAAGGCCAATAATCCAAAATCAATAAGAAATGAAGAAATTTAAATTTGATTCAAAAAACGAAATAGAAAATTCTTCAGATTTGTTACGCATTCAATGGTCTCTATTGCTCTCATCGCTGAGATTTCAAATCAAAACATCAACAAAAAGATGATTATATGATAACACCATAGCCTCATAGATTATGGATGAGTTGAAATGATGGCTTCACTTAGCGAATCACAAACCATCACCATCACCATCACCACCATTATCTTCGTATAACCTAGAGAAGAAATAAATCATAAATTCGTGTAGGCTAAAGCCTCAAAGGGCTCGAATGAGATGATCTAAATCCATACCAAACTAAGAGATCAATGTTAATTCGAACTCGAATCTCCTTTCGAATTTAACAGAGCTCGAAACGATAACGATCGATTATGAATAGCCCTCTGATCTGATTCTCATATCGAATTCGATCGTAACGAGCGAAACAACAACCACCATTTTCGGTCTTTGAATTTTTTTTTGTGATCGAATTTAAAGCGAATGAAAAAAAAACAGAACTTGCACAACGACATCGCTCTAACATCTTGCTTGCCATTGCTCAACGAGAGAAACAAATAGCTATTTGTCTGATAGATTTCATATCGAACCTATTTAGAGCTAGCTTAGCTATATGAATCATTTCGAAATAAATATTTCGAATTGAAACTAATCTATGCGCTTCGAGGAAAAATTAACTATTCAAGGCAAATGGTATCGATATAAAACGATGGTGATGGCGATCAATGCAATCAACATCGTTCGTTCGTTCGAACGAATTGAGGACATTAAAAATGATGACCACATCAGTTCTATGATGTTCAACGGACATAAATCAAATAGATTCGGTCCTAATTTGTTCTTCTACCAACAAGCAAAAAAGAGAAGAAAACGGAAAGAAACGACCAGTTTGAAAAAAAAACAAGATGAAAAGCGAATCAAGAAAAGATTATTGCAAACATTCGTTTAATATGATCATCAAACATTACAATTTGTTGAAGCTGAAGCTCAAATAAGTGAATCTTTCTAAGAAGATAAGCGATTTTATATTGATGAACAATGGGGAGTTGCACAGATTAAATACTTCCAATAGAAGGAAGATGGAAAGTTATAATCTTTTTTTTTTACCCAGAAACAGCGAGAGAAACATTATATCATCGATGACAAATCCTGGTGATTTTCTAATTGTATCCATTACTCACTGACCAAGGTTATGTGAATCGCTTCACAAAATGAATCAGTTAGAATCGCAAAATAAAAAGCTAGAAGAATTAGCGTTTTTATGTTTGATTTCTACCTAGATATCTGGTTGATTCGCTACCACAAGCCTAATCCCTAAGATGGAATCAAAAAAAAAAAATTTAATCGTCCATTTACTTCACTCGTAAACTTGAAACCAAAACGAACGCAAAAAAACGATGAAGCGAAGAGGTAAATGCGAAAGGAAATGAAAAAAAAAATCCGAACGAATCTAAACGACTCTGACCAGAAAGGAGCGATAGCTAAGAAGAGAGAGAGACCATTCATTAGTCTTTATCTCCAAGGAGGAAATCACATTTTTTTGGCTCTCGATCAATGATTTGATAAGATCATTTTTCATCATCACATCATCATTGATTTCGAAGCCATTTTTCGTTTATCTCCTTCTTCCTCCGTTCTAAATTCGATTCTTTAGACTCTAATTCTCTGAAGCTAGCTCATCAATATTTAGGTTTAAGTTTTTTAGGCTCGTAAAAATTTTGTCAACAAAACATTCGTACGATGAGAACGATGATAATTATCCGTAGAAGATTTTCTAATCGATTATCATCGTTCTATAGACATCGTTTTGATCAGAAAAAAATCCTCGTTCGACTAATTTCATTGCTTATCTCATTTCACCTAGGAATATTTTAGTGATCAAGGTCTTACAATCCATCTTTGTTCCCCTCCTCTACGATGGTGATGATCAATTGGTTGAACTTTTTCTCTTTTTATCGATTTATTCGATCGTCGAAAGATAGATAATCGTTTGAACGATTCCGATGTTTAAGATCATCTCTAAGATTTAGAAGCTAGAATGAGCGAGAGAGAGAGAGAGAGCTTAGGGCGAAATTGATTTTGATTTTGCTTGACTGAAAAAGAAAAGATTTTGTTTGTTTGTCCTGCTGATTAAATGATGATGATGATAGCGATTACATCATCATTTATTCCGAGAATATGTGCTAGGTATTAGCTTGGTTTCGCTTTAAAATTCATTATTACAATTATTTGTTTGTTTATCTTTCTAAATTGATTACGATCTTCGAAGAACTTAGGAAAATAAAATCATCATCATCATCATCCACGGGTATTAATCAAGTGCTCATCCAGAAATAATACCGTAATTTTTTCTCTCCACAAAACTCATCCATTCTATCCTAATGATTAAATCGAATGAAGATAGACGCTATGATGATGCTGATGTTTGCAGATAGTCAGCAATAAGAAGAAAGGAAGTGAATCCTCCAGAGGAACAGAATAAAATCCACACACGCACACACACACACACGCATATCCATTTCTTCGTAACAGTTATTTTCTTCTTTAACTTTAAAAATTGAAATCTAGAATGGCTGGTTTTTATTCGAAGATGTTGAATGATGATGAACTGAACCAAACGAAAAAAAAACGAATCTTCATCAAAGCAATCGTACAAATGCATACAAAACGATCGATTACATAGAATTCGAAATTCATCAACCTGTTTAGAACGAAGAGTTATTGAAAGTTCAAGATTGATAAATGTCAGTTCAGTGAAACAGATGAACCAGAGAGAGAGAGAGAGAGAGCGTCTCATTGCCTCTTAGCTAATGACCTTCTTAGTTCCCTCTCTCATATTTTCAACCAAAACCAATAGACGAGAAAAGAGACGGAAAGGTTTTAATTTTTAGATTGTTATGTTTTCTAGTTAACAATTCGATCTCTCTCGCAAATTTTCTCGAGAATTTATTCGTTTGAATTTTCTCTACACAAGAATTTTAGGACGAAAAAAAAAATAATAATCGAAATAAAAATCATTCCGAAATGAAGATTAGCTATTATTACCACCACAAAAAATCAATGAGGAATTCGAATAATGAGGAAGATCATCATCATTAAGATCATTACGATTCGGTTATGATCTTTCTATTGAGAACCGAACGAAACCGAATCTCGACTATAAAATGAGAGAAGAGGAAGGTTTGGAGGGCTAAAAATATCGAATCGAACTATTGTGATTACAGAGCACGATGATCATCTACAAGAAGATGATGAGTGATTGTGGATTGAATTTAGGCTTGAATGGATCGAAAATATCTCCCCCTATACTACGACAATTATCATATCTTTTTTCAAGGAAAAAAAGAAGAAGAAAAAACCCACAATTATTTGGAAACTTCGATCGAAAAAGATAGAATTTTTTCTTCTGTAGTTCCCATTGTTTGTCTGTCTGTTTACCTACTAATCACAAGAATCGGATAAAGATCCAGTGATTCGAGATTCAAATAGCATCGATGATTTTGATATTATCAAATGATAAAGAAGATGGTGTTGAAATTAAAGAATTGAATCGAAATCAGAATCTAAAGCGTTAAGATCGAATGATTAAATCATAGCGCGATCACAAACTATCATCAAGATTCTAGATTGTCTCGTAGAGAATTTATTTCTAGCCAATGAATTAAAATACACCGAAAATAAATCTCTTAGTTTGTTTTTGCTTTGATTTCGGATTTTGAAACGCACCACAAGGAGAAGATCGATAGAAATTCGATATATTATCTGTTCATTCAATTTTTTTTCTTTCTTTGCATTCTTGGTTCATTACACATTTCAATGAGGCATGACGAGAGTGGAGAGAGAGAGAGAGAGAGAGAGTGGAACAACTACGAACAATAATCATTTTGTTTTTCCTCTTTGAAGTTCGAGAATAAATCTCTCGACAACAGCTAATACCAGATGAATAGCTAGCTTTTGGTGTCTTCCTAGTTTTTTCAATGTTTGTCGCGTCAATTTTGGCTGTGATTGCGGTCCAAAGAATTTCATCAAACCATTCGCGATTGTGAAGGCCTACCATCTACTCTTTTCGAGTTGTTTGATTTTGATCGATTGAAAAAATCTTCCATTCGATCAGTCAACTGTGTAGAGTTCGAATCGGATCGAAAACAAAAATATATAGTTCAAATGTCAATCAAACAAACAACAAGTGATGTGCTTCATCAATTTCGATAAGCGATGGACAAATTGAACTGATCTTCTCGGTCAACATTTTGGCCAAATTCTCTCTCATTTCAATCGTATCGAAACGACATTCCGAACTCAATGGATTGAAATTGTTAAGATAATCTTTCAAAAAGAATTCCAACGAGTAGTTTAGGCTTGTTAGGTGATTCAAATCTAGACAATTGTTAGGTTTGAGTGAGGAAAAAAGAAGAGAAAAAAAATGAAAGACTCTAGCTCGGAACAATTATCATCCTCATTGATCGCGCGAATCCTTTGATTCCGACTTGGACAAAGAAGTTTTTGTCAGTGCCAGCCATAGCCATCATCTTTTCATAACGCAATACTAGTACTGATGTTAATAATAAGTCTATTTGCGGAAACTGTTCAAAAAAATTCAAAAATTATTTCGCCACTAAAGATTTTTTTTGTCATTTTTTTTTTTTGTTTAAAATTTATTCAATTTCGGAGAGCAAAAAATAGCGTTTTTGATTAGCTCAAAGAGTCTGAAGACTTTGAAAGTGGAAAAAAATATTTGTGCTAGATTTTTAAGAAAAACGGAAGACATTCTAACAGGCATCGCTGTGACATACAAAACCATCAGCGTTCGATCAAACATCATTTGCAAAGGAGAATCTCAAACTTCGTTAGGCACTTTAAACTCAATTCAAAAGAATAAAAAAAGACTGACCTAGAACGATAAAGAGGATCACAGGCGAAAGTTTCATGATTTTGATGTCGAACAATGAAGGAATCGATGATGGAAATTTCATCAGCGTTTGGGATTGATTATGAGATGATTGTCTCATCCTGGAACATATCATTTTTTCACAAAACATACAATGCTGGCTGTGAGAAACGATGAGCTTGCTTGCGGTGTAATGAATCAAATTATTCAATAATCGATTATGAGGATCTCTGATGCAATCTAAGATCTTCGCTTATCGATCGATTGTAGATCTTCGTTGTTTTTTATTGCTTTTTCCTCTTCCTCTTCGTCGGAGAACAATCGAATCATAAAATTATTTGGAATAAATTTGCAATAAACATTGAAGATGAAGCAGTACTTTTTTTTTGTTCTCGTTGCAAAAACTAAAACAATGGAACGATGATGAGACGAGAAGAAAGAAAGCAAGGCACTTTTGAATTCTTCGGAAATTTTGCTTTGTGTTTGCAATCGATGCAAGCCGATTGAATCGATTTTCACTTGATGATTGATTTGGAGACAGAGAAAGAGAGAGATAATTACAGGAAATAAAAATGGGATTTCAAATCGATCATAGAAAATCACAATTATCTCATCGTCGTTTGATATTTAAAATTCAAACTGTAATTGCTGTCGGTGAAGAGAATGATGGTCGAAACAACAACAATTAGCAAAGCAAACACCGAAAAACAATTAGCCCAATTGGAACATCATTACGAACGGATCGATGAAGGAGAGAGAGAAAGAGAAACTATTGATTGAAAACAAATGTCAAACATTTAACAAATGACATCGTTAGAACACGATTAAAGAAAGAAGAAAGAGATGGTTTTGTTTAGAGACAGAATGAACTTCATTTTAAAATCAAAATTTTTATTGATTTCGATTATGATTCGTTTCGACTATGATCGATCGATGGAATGACTCGTCAAATAGTTTCAAATGGAAAATTATGGAGGCAATAATGATCATCAATGATGGACAGGTAATCTCATCTTCAAAACACACATACACACATATACACACTCAACATATACCTTCAAGGTAGATTACCAAATTTTAATCAAAGTAATGAATCTTTTTTCTTTTTTTCGTTGTTTTCACCGTTTGAAACTAATTATTATTTTTCTTTTTTTTTTCATTTCATCCATACCACAAAATGAATATAAGTATAAAGAGGAAGAGAATAATAAATGGTACACACACACATACACATACAGACACAGTATAGAATCGATTCCAATAAAACGAGAGAAAAGCATGAAGAATTTAGCCTTTCGTTCCCTTTTTTGTTTTCTACTGTCCATCAAAAATGACAGTGTTGTTGCAACAATGGAATGAAACGAACTGATGATGATGATTATGTCGGTGATCGTGGTGGTGGTGGTGGTGGTGATTACGGGACGACGATGGTGTTCTTCTTTGTTACCATCTACCAAGATGATGGTGGTGGTGGTGTTGATGGTGCTGTTGTTGTCGATGAGATGCACCGGTTCTCCATAGAAAAACTCTACGATTTCGATCGAAACCTTCTGACTGGTTCCATACACTTTCCACTGAAATTTCCTCACACACTTGCTACTTTTTGAGATCAAGATGACGATGATGCTGTTGATGGTGATGGCCCTAAGAGTAAAAAAAAGAAGATCAAAACATTTCCAACCATCTAGAGAAAGAGAGAGGTTCACTATCGCAACAGTCTCTCTTCTTTCTCTCTCTCTCTCTCTCTCTCATTTTTTACCTTTTCGTAAGTATTCGATCTTCGAGCTATTCTCATCTCAGAATAAAAAAGAAAACTTCGTTTCGCTAATTTCAACATCCACTTCTAGTGCTGATGATGATCCATGCTCGCTTGCACTGCATTTCAAGTTTTTTGATTTCTGCATTCTAGACAGTGGCCCATCCTCGCCATGAAAAAAAATCAATCCCAACAGAGAAGAGAATTACCTGCAAGTTGAATTAGACTTTACGCATTTCACTAGAAATATTATTATTATTATTATTATTATTAAAGGTGTGCTGTTGAATAGGTAATTTTTTTTTTATTTTCTTTTCATCTCTCTCTCTCTCTTCATTGCAGCGCTTTATTTTCTTTCTCCGTAACTGCTGCTGCTTGATGAATAGCTTGCATGTTAGAAGTGGAGAGGTGAATCAATCTAAAATCTAAAGATTCATTGTGGTAATATTCTTAGCTAGTCGTAGCAGATAATTTAAAAAAAAAATATTGTGGGGAACAAATATTCGGTTGAAAAATCACCATTTGAGCTCTACTAATTCTTTTCTTCTGGAAGAAAAACGAAATCTGAACAAAAATCTTAGAAAATATCAAGAAAAAATTGAGAAAATAGAGACCCTGCAGGCAATATGGTCATAGGTAATTCTTTTCTTCTTATTTATTATGGCCATCAAATGACCAAAACTTCGACCTAAGAAATATAAGCAGAGATTTTCAAAGAGAGAGAGAGAGAGAGAGAGAGAGAGAAGAAAGATCTTAGCGTTCTTCATGTGGACCATAGTATGAACAAAAATCACAAAAAAGGTAATTATATTTTTTCAAGAACTAGAGAGAGAGAGAGAGAGAGAGAGAGAGAGCGTTGATTTAAAAAAGTATCCAGAAAAGAAATAGCTGAACTTGGATTGAAAAAAGTTATGGCAATCTGTTAGTCGCTATTTGAGCTCTCTGAGACTAAAACAAGCACGAGATTAGAGTTCTCTAGATCTTATTCCTCTTAGATCTGATATCTCAACCTACTCTATGGTCTTTCGCTCAAGCTAGGGTATTAAAAAAACTTGTAAAAAACGAAATGTGCATTTTACTGAAGGACCAAACAAGATAAAAAACAAAATTAAAAATCAAAGGCCCTAGTCGAAAATGGATGTGTAGTCGAGCAAAACAGCTGCCATGCATGGAATCCAGTGCGAAAATAGAAAGCATCGAAACCCATCTGATAACAATAAAATTGAAAAAAGTGCTAGTGAGAATAAAAATAATGATGAACAAGAGAAAAGCTTGAGAAAAGAAGAGATAAGAACTTAAAAATTGATTGCCAAATGCTGTTTGTGTAAAGTTTTTTTTGTGTGAGAAAACACAAGGTTAGAAAAGATCCTTAGAAAGTTGATCGAAAGATCTTGGAAGGTTGATCAATCTAGGATCCAAACAAACTATTGCTTGTAACTCAAATCAATCGATTGAAAATTTAGACTCGATCAGATCTTCTTGAACATTGGATTACGGTTTGAAGAGAACCTCGGTCATCTGGTCTACTGTTCACAGCTCTAGCTCTTATTAAACTATTCTCTAATTAATCGTTTTGCAAGTGATAAATTAGCTACACTTTCATTGATTTTGATTGATCGATCAGATCTAGTCTCGATGCTCTCCAACATTATCATTTCGAAGGAATGAAATATTTTCTTTCTTCATTTGTTAGATGGACAAGCAAGCAACAAGTGAAAGATGCTGGTGATGTTGGTGATGATGATGAATTGGTTTTGATGCCTTTGAGGCATAGAGAGAAGAGAAGAGAAGACAACCACGAATTATTGAAAAAGAATCAATGTGAAATTGAGGAAAGAAAAAAGATAGGACAACAAACAATCGAAGCAGAATGGCAAAGCCGCTATGGGATAGAGTAATAGCCATAGCCAATGGACATTACCATCATCTTCGAGCAAACATTCGATCGTTGTTGTGTTCATTTCTATTTTTTTTTCTCAAAAATTTCGCATCCACAATACCACACGATGTTTCCCTATGTCATAAGTCACCATAGCTAAACATCTTCGTTATTTTATTTATCACTAAATTTTTATGAGTTTTTCTATCAAATTTTTCCTTGTTGGAATGCTGTTGATGATTTGATCGAAAGTTTAGTTACAATAGACAGACAATGAATGAATGCAAAAACACAGTGAGTAGAGATGTTTTGGAAAAAATATGAAATTGAACAAAGCAAAGAATAGATTGAAGATGGGCGAGAGAGAGAGAGAGAGAGAGAGAGAGAATAAGGATAGAGTCCAAACATTAGAGGAGAATGAGGTAGAGCGGACTAGAGTGGAGATCTTTTTAATTTTCTATTTTTGCCACGAATTAATTGCTGTCGGTTGAATGAATGAAGATGGTGATGGTGATGGAGAAGGAGATGGTGATCGGGTTGAAGAATAGATTCGATTGGATTCATTATGCTCGTCTGATGTCTAATCGTACAACATGATGCTTGGTGATCATCGAAAAATGAATTTCTCTAAGAATCGCTGTGGCCAAAAAAGAAAAAAAAAATCTCTTCTTAATAATGATGATGGTGATGGTCAATCATTGTAGTCTTCTAATCTCGCTCATAAATGATCTGATTCCATATATTCATTTCAAAATTCGAAATCGTTCGGTAATGGTTTGATGCTGGTGATGATGATGATGATGATTTAATTCAAATGCTAATTCGTATAATGGTCATTTATTTTTTCTTTCTGCTGTGTTTGGATTTTGTTCCTAGACGAAAAAAAAAGAGATGATCTTTTACCATCATCATCGCCACCAGCATTTATCTCACAAACAAAAAAAATAAATTGAAAATTATTATTGAATTACAATAAGAAAGTATCGGATTCAGAGATGCAGAGAGAATGAATGGTCAGCTAATTAAAAATTATAATTCTTGCTTCATATTTCACCGATTTTCTGTTCCTTATTCTCTGATTGCAACAATTTTATTTGTACTGAAATAATTTCAAAACTCTGCTGTTATCATCGAATCGATCTACCATAGCTCTTTGATGATAACAATAGGCGAAACGATGATGGCGTATTTCGAATCAAACAGTTTTTTCTTCTCCAATTCTTCTCTCTTCCGAATAGAAATCTAATGAGGAAAAAAAATTGAATTTTCATTTCGCCGAAGACCCCATTCGCTAGGGGAAACAAAGAAAAGCGAAGAAAAGCAAGTAAGAAATAAAAAAAAATTATCGTTGCAAACCCAAGTGAAACAAACAAGACAAAGGCCATAGATTGCATTGATGATAAATCGAGATAAAATAAAGTGCAATCTTCTTCACTTTTACTGCTACACAATCTCAATTCTCTCGGTAATAGATTTTCATCATCTCCATTCTTCATCATCATCACTGAATGATGCCATTAGTTTTGCTCCACTGTTGTTTAGATCTCTTTCATAATTTTATTTTTTTTAAAGTTTTCTCATTTTATTACCTATCGAAACGGACTTTTTTACAAATCTTGGACTCAATTTTTTATTCTTTTCCCTTGTTCTACCGATCATCACCATCAACATCATCATCATCATCTTCTTCCTTTTCCTTATCCATCTCTGACCATTCAAAATCAGTTTGATTTAAAGATTTCTTTTCTTTTTCATCGTTGCAAGCTCTTCACCATCATTACCATCATTAGCGGTGATAAGATGGTCATCGATTCGATCCGAAACTTTCGATCATCGATTTGAAATTGTTATTTTTATTTTCTTATTTTTGCTTCTCTCTCTCTCTCTCTCTCTCTCTCTCTCTCTCTCTCTCTCTCTCTATGGTTTCGGTCAAATTTCAAAAAGTTTCTAATCGATTTCTATTTCGAACATTCGATCGGTCCGATGATTGAAAAGGAGAAGATTATTATTCGATGATTCTAATATTAGATGTGAAGGTATATCTAGTGTAGATGAAAAATGAAAGTCTAATATTTAGCAGATAGTCTTCGACGATCAAAAATATTTCAACAATTTTTTCTTTTCGTAACGCTTGAAACAAAAAACCTTCAATCTTATGTTAGAGAAAGTATTCGAGAAAAAAATTTTTGATTTTCCAAATTAGATAATCATTTTCCAAAGAGAATCGAATCAAAGCTTCGTTTGTTATTCGCACAAGAATACAATCTTATCGGTTCATTTCATTTCATTTTTTTTCGACGTCAACCAATTTTGAATAATCGAAATGATGAAGTTTGCGGTGGTGGTAATCGTTGTAGTATGAAAGTGTAAATTTGGAACAAAATTAACATCTTTGATGAGGAGAAGAAAGAGATGAGGAAGAAGAAATTGGGTCTAATTGAACCAAATGTTTGTGGAGCTATTTCAAAAAAAAAGCACAGAGAAAATGTTCAAAAGTAGAAAAGTAAAGTAAGAAAGTATTTCTTAAGTTTTTTGATCCAAAAAAATAAAAGTTAATGAAAGGATTGTAACTATTTGGTTCATTCCATTCGTCTTTCATTGTATCTCGAAAAAATGGTTTGCTTTGCTTTTTCTTTACTTGAAGATGGATTATTTTTTATGGATCTTAGTCCAGAAAAGAAAACAGTAAGATTTGGAACGAATGAAATCGAAAATTAAACTCAAACAGTCAGAGAAATCAAAAGCGATGCTTAAGAAGAGAGATCGAGAATAGAGATCTAGTTTGTTTTGTTGAATTCAATTAAAACAACAGATAGAAATAATTAAAACGAGAACAATAAGATAGAAAAATGAGACAATCTTCATGGCAAAGACCATTCTATCCATCTGATTCGATGTTGTACTAATCTTCAAGCAACTGTTCCATCTGCAATACAATCTCGCAATCAACAAACAATCTCGAATAGGAAGGATTGAAAAGGAAATTTTACGAGCTGAAAATCATCAAACAGAGCAATTATTTGATATAAATTTAATTTCTAATTCCCAAGCCTCTTAATCTAGTGAATTTCAATGAAAAGCTGGTATTCCTGTCTGGCCTCTTGTGAACTTCTATTTGCTCTAGCCATGGGTTTTTTTTGGTCGATGAATTTCCGAACTTCTTTTTTTGGTTTTTTTTGGAAATGATTGCAACGCCATCTATGATTGTAAAATAAAGGTTGAATTAAATTTTCATCGACAATTATTGGCGGTAGAATTTTGGCAAAGCCAATTTCCTCAGATCCAGAAAGATTAGGCTTAGAGAAAGAATTGATTTGTGCTCACATGGAATGATATGGATGATTAATATTTCACTCTCTTTCTTCAGAATGTTTTGTTTGAAATTTTTAAAAATTTAATTGTTTTTCGAAGCTATTTTTAAAACTAGATTTGAGATGGGGAAAGAAAATCGTTCTTAAAATCGGCGCCATAAATTATCATAAATAAAATGATAATGATAAATTGATCGATTAGGTGATCGACTGAACTAGTCGTCTAGGTTGATAACAATAAAAATAATAATAATTTAACTAAAAACTGTGGATTCTTCTGCTATTAACTGGAATTCTAAACCGCCGGTGAGATTCATATTCAAGAAAAATCAATAATTGGACATCAATTGGAGCATCACTAAATTAAAAATAATAATAAAAATTCAAGATAGATAGATGCAAATATTTCAATTTTCTTATTTTTTTGCCTGCCCTGCTGACGGTGATGCTACATCTTGGGCAGTGTGAGAGCAATCAGAAAAAAATCAGACAAAAATGGTACCAGAAAAACTAATTCTAAAACTACAATTTGAATAATCGAATCTCTCTCTCTCTCTATCGCCTTGCCGATTTTTTGAAACAGAGTTTTGTATAATTTTTTCCCTTTTCGATTGAGTTATGTTTTGAAATTCTTTTTCTCATGATTCAGATAAACCCGATGGCTATTTTTGGCATTCACCTAGAAAAATCAGACCATCAGAGAGAGAGAGAGAGAGAGAGAGAGAGAGAGAGAGAGAAAATTGGTAAGTAAGCTAAGACAGAGTTGTTTGAAATCGTTGTGAAATTCTAATCAAATTCAATTCAGATTTCACACCGAAGAGAGAATCTAGATCAGCCACAATAATCACCATCAACTACGATCAGCATCGCCATTTTCGTCTCAAAAACTAGTAGTAATATCATATCCTTTTTTCAAAAAAAACAGCAATAATTGAATTTGAAATCTTCATTTTTCAAATCCAATCCATTGATCGATCCGATTGATTGATTCGAATAGAATGACAACAATAGAACCCGTTCAAATTGTTGGAATCGAAAAACCAATCCTCTTCTAGATGAAGATGATCTTTAAATCGAAATAATCGAAATTTATTTTTGTATTGCTCATTTTTTAAAAATCTCATTTCCTCTCTATGCATCATTAATCTCTCTGTCCAGTGTGGAGTTTTTTCTTGTTTTCTAGAAATTCGCTCTCAACTCGATCTCATCTAGGTCTCTTCGAGGATTCCTTCTTCTCGAGATTCGATTTGCTTTCTCGTTTCTAGTCAAAACAAAAAATCATCTTTAAACTCTTGATGGAGGTGATGATGATGATGATGATGATGACGACCAGCACAAAAACGAACCAACAATATGCGACTATCGATGAAAAAAAAAGAGATAGATAGAGACAACAAAAACAAAAAAGAAAGAGAAATCTAGATCTTCAAGAAGATTTAAAATCTGCTGTTCTCTTTTCCCATTTTCATATTCCCATCTCCTTCGAATTTGATTCTCATTTAACTTGATCTTACTTTTTCATTTCTAGGCAAAAACAAAACGTTCAAAGCCGGTTTAACAGTTCAAATGGATTGTTTTCCTTTTTCCAAGACGATGATGGCCGAGATGAGCATTCATTCATCAATGGTCTTGTTGAAGCTGTATATTCAAATCACAAAGCTCTGAGATATTATTACATCTTCAGTAACCATCAAATGAATTTGAAATGTTCTAGAACTTTTTTCATTTCAACACTGGCTTTGGATTATCTGTGAATTTTTTTTTTTTGAAAAAAAAACTTCTTCAATTTACTCTTTTCAATCATATTCTTTCACAAATCTTTCTGTTCCATTGTTCCCTTTCTGTTTTTGAAAATTTTTGTTATCTCTTTGGTCTGATTGTCGATCGGAAAACCTCATCATTAATCTCGATGATAATCGATTGCTCCGATCCACATCCATTCATCATCTTATTCGATCCAATCATAACAATTTAATCTAGTGACAATAGCAATCATCATCATAAAGATCAAACATACCTTAAATAATCAAATTATTTCAAAGAAACACCTACATTTGTCATCTCGGTTGATCGCCATCGATTTCAATAAATTAATTAATCAAATTGAAGTGTTTCTAACAGCAGAAGGGAAGCGAAGAAAAAGGAAGAGAGTTCGGGATTCTTCTCCTTTCTTACCTTGCTCTTATTGATATTTCAAAGCTTTTAGAAGAAAAAAAAAGCAAAGAGAACCGAGATGAATACAATCCACTATAATTCATTGTTTATATTCCTATTGTTGACAATAATAAATGGTAAGTTCCATATCTCTTCTGTTCATTAGTATTTTAGATCCATTTCTCTCAATCTATTTAGCTATCTATTGTTCTAGGCTGTCTTATTCATTGTGTTTTTATCTAATTCAAATATTCGTCCATTTTGTTTTCGACGAAGAATTGAAAATTTAAACTATATTATTAAGAACAAAAACTAAGATTGATTAAGATTCGAATATGAAACTTCTTTTCGTTTCCCACCTCCAAAAGGTCTAGATCTCTTCTCGATTCCTTTAACTCTTTGGGTCTCTAATCGCGAAGAATCTAATTCTTTTTAATCTTCATTCCCTTGAAATTTGAATCGAATTCGGTATTGATCTTTCGCTGTTGATGATGAAATTCTCTCTGTTTACCTTGACTAAACAGAAAATTTATTATTTATTTGTTCCAATTTCCTGTATGGAAAAGTATCTTTGATTTAGGCTAGACAGTAAAGTAGACTTTATTCATCTTGTTGCCTGACTTACAACAAATGATGATTCATTTCATCGACGATCCGTTGAAGGAATGATTTATAATTCTCGTTTAGAGATGAAGGCAACGAGGAAAAGAAAATACATCCGAGATATAAAGAGAAGAAAATAATGGCCAAAAGAGCTAGAGAAGACTAGAGTGAAGAGCCACACCCTAGATGGATTTATATTATTCAAAAAAAAAAAATCAAAAAATAATAAAGCTAATTCAGATTCGCAATGATTGAAAGCGACGATGAAGTGAATCATAGAACGAAGGTATGGTCTTTGGAACAAGTTTCTCCGACAAATAAGAGATTGGATCACACACTTTCGATCTTCTAGTTGTTGTGCTAGTCTTTACATAAGTTTTTCTTTTTCACAAAATTTTGTAATCTTTAATCATACTTGTTTGATGATGTAAAAAATTTTTCTCCATCACCATCAACAATATTCGTCTCTTGTGATTTCCTTGCTTGATTATATCATCATTTCTTGGAACCATTTGATCGCTAGTTTTGCTTCAATTTTAAACACTGGAACTTTTAGATTGAATCTCTTAGAAACGATGGAGAAAAACAAATTTATTACTTGCATTTCGGAACCCTTAGACGAATGAGAATGAATCGTATAGAAAAATTCCAGAAAGCAATCTAAATGGAGTGTGCAGTGAAACCAATGATTCCGAAACATATTTGGAACTTTGAATCGAAATTTTAATCCTTGAATGATTCTATTTTGTTGATAAAGATTTTGTAATGATGAAAAGTCTAGATGAAGTTAGATTGAGATAAGAAAAAGCCAATTCTAAACGTTTTTCTTTATTCAACCCCAAAAGTTTTGTATTCATTTCTGAATTGATCTTCGAGACAATCTTAGAGATGTAATTAGTTAGACTTTTCCCTTGAACGACCTCCAAATGAATTGTTTTGAAACAATTTTCTGGTTCAACTCTTTCTAAGAGATATTCATCACAGCTAACCTTTGAATAAAGAAACGAAAATAGAATTATTTGTGTACGTTGCTCTCTCTCTCTCTCTCTCTCTCTCCCTATCGCTTTCTAGGTTGAACATAATCTCTTTGTTGGCGATAATTGTCAAGAATTATAATCGTATTTTCATCGCAAATGAATTGACAGCGTAACAAACTGTGAATGACATTAATTCAACTGAAAAGATTGTAAATTTCTATAGATCCAATATTCTCTAATATTCTAAATCGTCAAATTTATTTTTTTCCCGTCCGGTTTTTCGTTTTCGGACGAAGATAATCTTATTCGGAGGATAGATGAAAATTTAATCTGCTGCACTTTGTTTCTTTTTTCTTTTGCTTGATTTTGTTGCGTTTAATTCTTTATAATTATTTATATTTCACTCCATTATGAAGTGGTCCAAAGCACATCGATCGTTAAGAGACAGACCGATGAAAATGATGCGGAATTGTGTAAAGGCAGACCACCAAGCGAATATTTTCGTTTGACAGCCGATGAAGATTGTCGTGATGTTGTCCGATGTTCCGTTCAAGGACTTTTAGCTCTCCGATGTCCATCTGGTCTTGCATTCGACATCGACAAACAAACATGTGATTGGAAATCCAATGTCAAAAATTGTCAACAACTTGAAAGTGAGTGATTTTGATGTTCGAGATACCGATGCAAGAGATGTGATGCAACGAAATCGTTTTGATTTAGTCGTCTTGAAAAAAAACCCTTCTTATCATTTTGAAGATGCCATTCTATTCGTTTAAGACAATTTATCGCATCAAATTGACTTGGGCTTAATTTCATCAAAGACAGAAATAATCTAATTAGATAATTTTCTCTATTTTGATTAAAACAGAACCGCGTTTAGTCGCGCCATTGTTGGCCACTGATGAGCCAATATGCGAAACGGGCAAACTAGCTTGCGGAAGTGGAGACTGTATCAACAAGGAACTGTTTTGTAATGGCGAACCAGATTGTGCCGATGGTTCAGATGAAAACGCGTGCAGTAAGTCTAGGCGTTGTCATTATCATCTAATTAATGATGTATCATTCTTTCAAAAGCTGTCGAAAAGGATCCTAACCGAGCACCCGCTTGTGATCAAAATCAATGTGTTCTCCCTGATTGTTTTTGTTCGCCTGATGGCACTCAGATTCCTGGTAAACTTGAACCAAATCATGTTCCGCAAATGATTATGATCACATTCGATGATGCCATTAACAACAACAACATCGATATTTATGATAAAATTTTCAAAGAAGGTCGCAACAATCCAAACGGATGTTCAATTAAGGGAACTTTTTTTATCTCGCATAAATACACAAATTATTCCGCTGTACAAGAAATGCATCGAAAAGGTCATGAGATTGCTGCCCATTCCATTACGTAAGATTTTATCTCATTCTTATAGTTAATTTATTTGGCTTGATCGATTCGTGAGACTAAAATCACTTTTTTTTTATTTCACTTCAGGCACAATTCAAATGAGAAATATTGGAGCGAAGCTAGCACTGAGACTTGGGCCAAAGAAATGGCCGGTGTTCGATTGATCATCGAACGATTCTCTAACATTACCGATAATTCGATTGTGGGCGTTCGTGCTCCATATCTTCGTGTGGGCGGCAATAATCAATTTTTTATGATGGAAGAGCAAGCGTTTCTCTATGATTCTACCATTACTGCTCCATTGAGTAATCCACCATTATGGCCATACACTCTCTACTTTCGAATGCCCCATAAGTGCCACGGAAACGGACAGAACTGTCCGACGAGATCTCATGCAGTTTGGGAAATGGTCATGAACGAATTGGACCGACGTGATGATCCGAATTTCGATGAAGAGCTTTCCGGTTGTGCTATGGTCGATAGCTGTGCCAACATCATCACTGGAGAGCAATTTTATAATTTTCTCAATCATAATTTCGATCGCCATTACAAATCAAATCGTGCACCTCTAGGGGTTTTCTTTCATGCAAGCTGGTTGAAGTTGAATCCAGAATTTCTAGATGCATTCATACAGTGGATCGATGAGGTTCTAGACAAGAATGATGTCTATTTTGTGACAATGACACAAGTCTTACAATGGATGCAACAGCCAACCCCATTGACCGGCATCAGAGATTTCTCCCCATGGAAAGAGAAATGTGAGGTGAAAGGTCAACCATTATGTAATCTACCGAATCAATGTGCCTTGTCCACCAGAGAGCTACCAGGTGAAACGATCCGTTTGCACACTTGTGCTGAATGTCCCCAAAATTATCCATGGCTTGAAGATCCTACAGGAGATTATTTCGCTTTCTAATATCAGCACAGTAATGATAATAGCACTAGAACATGTATCTTTCAATGCATTAATTTAATTTAAATTTATATCAATCTCTTGAAAATTAAATCTATTCTATTTCCAATTGAAATGTATTGATTGATCGTTTGATTCAGTTTGATTGATTGAGCGATCGATCAGAATCAAAGAGATTGAAACCTAGAGAGGACTCATATGAAATCCTTTCGCACAAACAATTACCTAATAGAAATTCTCATTAGAGATTGAACAATAAAGCAATGATAAAAAAAAGTGTTCCAATTGGGAACTTTGGTAAATAGAGGACAAAACACTAAACTACAAATACCTTCTCTACACATTCAACCCTTTGGAGAGCGCTATGTATTGTGGCGAAGGAAAGATTGAGGAATAATTGCATTTTTGTGAGAGCATTCTAGCTTTCTAGCATAATTCTAGGATTAAGCGAGAACAAAGATAGAAAGGATTAAATCCAAAGAATCTGCCATCGAGAGTGGAGAATCCTCAATCGAGTCATCACAAATTCTGGCATCTCGGAAAGATGCTACTACTTTCGAGCAAGAAACCACCTTCCCTTTCGATTCTCATCGAGAAGATTTCTTCTAATTTTAGTAATGGGAATGAAAATTGCGAGATTGCTTTCTTTCTTTCTCTCTCTTCAATTCTTTTCTTTCCTTTGCTTTTTCATCGATTCGAAACGCAATGAATTAGTTTGAGTCAGTCGTAGAGGGGAGATTAACTATTGTTATTTTCATCGGCGGATAATAAGAATGTAGAAACCGACAAAGGAAATGATGACATAAAAGATGGGAAGGGGAGGGAGGGGAAGTTTGTGAGATTCAAAATGAAACGTTTCGTTTCATCTCTATCAGATTTGTTTACGCTTTTTGTACTCTCTCTCTCTCTCTCTCTCTCTCTCTCTCTTTATCTCTGCTATAGCATTCGTTTGGTACATTTGATATGAAATCGAAAGATTCACTATTCACCAGTGACTATTGGAAAGTGTTAGATCAAACTAAGTGCGTATATATACCAGCACAAAGAGAGAGTGTGTTGAATTATGAAAATTTTCCATTCTTCAATAGGATTCTTTTACGACATTATCCGCTCTCTCTCTCTCTCCTTCTCTCTGTTCATCTCTACGCTATACTTTCTTCAACACCGATAGATATATCGTGCGAAAGTAAAGAAAAAAAAACGCTTGCGTATAATCTTTGTCGAGGTTATTCTCATCATCACCATTACCGTCTATATCTGTGTGTGTGAGATGAAGACAGATGGTTGGTGAGGTTTGCATAGGTTTTGTTATGGTTGGTATCTGTGTGTGTGTTTGTTGAGACAACTCTCTCTCTCTCTCTCTCTAGACCCAAGTCTCTAGAAATCAGAAATAGAGACGATCGTTTTTATGAGACAAATTTTTTTCGAAGCTTTGTTCTGCTTTTCTGGTGCTATTCGGGCACTAGGTTCATTCTTCTCTGTTCGTAGAACGTTTGGTCCTTTTTCTTTTTATTAAAATCGCTTCACACTCGTTCGTTTTTACCGCGACAAAAAAGAGAGAGAGAGAGAGACAGAGAACTGAACTGTTTCGAAGATTTCATTTCCATCTCTCTTTGGCCTCTCTCACTTGCCTGATTCGATGTTCCATACACACGCAAATGAAGACGCTATACTTGTTTATTTTCTAGGTTCGATACTGGAACTGAACATTTGAATATTCCAACATAGCCATCATCATCATTATTTTGATCATCATTTAGTGTTCTAGTGTTTTGTTTGTTGATCTATTTGTTTGTTTTTGTTTTGTTATTACCCTTTTCGTGTTTATTTTCTCATTATTCTTCAATTCGATTGTTCAAAATCCATGTGTTTTGGTCCACTCTCGAGTCAAAAAGACGTACCGAAATCGTTTGGATTGTATTGCATGGAGTAATGTTTTCTCGTATCCAAATATCCACTGTGATTCAATTATGATAATAGTTACTAGCGATGATTATGTTTGAGATGATTTCGTCAAATTCAAATGAATAAATTAGCTTAGATTTACATCTTCATCATTGCTTCGATGTGCTTTGCGAGATACAAAAAATTATCAAACGAAACAATCCATATCATAACAAAATCCTTCAAATATCATTCAATAGAAGCATCTTTTCGATTCCTAGATCAAAATCGTTTATCGTCTTTCGATCTCTCTCTCTCTCTCTCTCTCTCTCTCTCTCTCTCTCTCTCTCTCTCTCTTTAATTTGACGACTTTTCGTTCAGATCCAAGTGGAAACATCTTACCTGGAACAGAATGAGGTATTTTTTCTGAATTTTGAATTTAAACAAAACATAAACTTGAATGTTTAAATAGTTCTGGATTATTTCGCTTCGATTCTGATTTGAAGTTTATGGGTGTGAGTGTGTTTGAATCAAAAAGGGTGTGTTGATTGAGTTTTCGATTAATTTTTCCCAGAAAAAGAATTCAGAATGTGTTAGAGAATTTGAAACAGACTAGGTTTGAAGAGAATAGGTTCGATTCCATTGCATAACAAGGTATGATAATCAATCGAGAGAGGGGAGGCGATTTTTAATTAATTAACAATAACAATCTTTGATTTAATTTCGTTTTTTTTATTGTTTATTTTGGCTTCAAACAATCGGCAATAAGCTAAAAAGAGAGAATAATCAACAATATACAAGCACAACACAGACACATCACAAACCTACCAGACTGAAATCGGTTATGCTGATGAAGTCTGAAGAGAATATTCCAGAGAACATAAACACAGAGATTGCATATCACAGAACATTCATTGTATCAAATCCAATAGAATTTAGAGTCATAAATTTAGATTGATGTTTGTTGTTGATCGCTATTAGACTGATGATTCTGACACTAGAAGTGGTGTTATAAGGATTCGTTTGGAAACGAACCAATCGAATCTAGTCGTTTGGATGCAATCTATGCTCTCTCGGAGAGGACCATTTAGGTTAGATTTAAATTCAAATAGACAGCCATAGGAGAAGAGAACAGGGAAGGATGAGGCAGATGGTGGGATATGATCAGAGAATCCGAATGAATTTCGAACAGAATATGAATGAAACTTTAAAAAAATTCTATGATTCTATAAATACAATTGAAGCGTTTCGATTTTTTCCACATTCTGTATAGCGATCGAAGTTTAAACCATCTTCTCTTGCTTTCATTTCGACGATTATTTACTGTATTCCAATCCAGATAAGATCAGAGTTATAATTAATCTTTACCACATACTATGATGATGAAGATCGTCTTTGAAAAAACATCTCTCAAATTGAAAGTCAATTAAAATCCAAATCAATTCATCGATGGACTTTTATCGAATGAGAAGAGAAAATAAATCAATTACAATTACAATTATGATGAAAATTGAATGAAAGTTGATAATAATCGAAAGTGAAGAAGAGAGAGAGGGAAAGAGAATGACAAGTCTTCGAATTGTAGAGAGGAGATAGATTTGATCGAATAGATTGTCCACAAAACAAACAAAATCAATGTTGATTACCTTGATTATTTCTTATTCTTCTATCAAGCGTTCTAGCGAGAGTATTCATCTTCATCACAAATCATCAACCGAACAGTGTATAATCCCAATCCTATTCGAAACTAACTGAATCGATCCATTAGTGTTCGATTCGATCGCGATTTACTATCCTTCCATCTTTGTTTCTATCTCCGATTCCTTTTGAATCGTATTGGATGGTGCCTTCTTCGATGTGAAACCATCCAACATCATCTTGGCTAAAATCAGAATATCAGAGTCTCAATCATATTTCGTGATTGATTAGTTACTCTTCCGCCTATTTTGGAATGTAATTTTCATCTTCAATTTTTTTAAGAGGAAATTTACCTTCAAATTGATTATTAGCTTTGACCAAATATGTCTACTAGTGAGATTTCCTATTGTTTTGCATTGCCTATGAAACATGACCACTTACCACAAAACGATTTGATCAGTCAATTAGAGATTATTTTAGAAACCTACGTTTTATTCGATCGATTCTCCTATAAAAAATATGTTTTTTTTGTTTGGAACAATAAAAAATTGATTGTTTCAAATTAGATTGGTTGGCTTTTATTCCCGAAATTGAGAAAAATGACAGATTGTTTTTTGATTCGAAAACAGCTGTTTGATAATTATCAAAAAATAAATTTAATGTTTCCTAATTTCATCCAGAAACTTGAAGCTATTGTTCCTTCTTATTTTAATTCTAACTATTTATTCCTTTTGATCGTTGTTTTGATAAGTTTTCAAGTGATACTCTTGTAACGAGAAGCTTACAAAAATGATTGATCAATCATTACCGATCGTATCATCCTCTTTATCATCATCATCAACGGTGACCAATCTGGCTCCTGTTGGTCCTGGATCCGTCATAATGAATGGCCAAAATCGATCACATCCTTCCCCTCCGCCACCAACATTATCGCCAACGAATTATCAAACGTCAGTGATTAAGGACAACGGAATAACAGAGAAAATGATCTCGAATGAAATTATCACAAAGTCAACAGGACATCATAGTTCGACAGATAATGAAGAGCTACAACATCATCTTTTTCAGCAGCACCAACAGCAGCTTTCACGACCTTGTCATGATGGTATTGAAACGATTAGATTGTTCCAATTTATCTTCAAATTAATTTATTCTTATTTCTTATTTAATGTTAGAAAATCAAATATCGAATTCTACTCAAAATCATCAACAGCAATCTTCTGCTTCCAATTCTTTTCTTCAAAACGATAATAATCAATTGATATCAAATGGTCTAGTGTCAAATAATCCATCTTTATCTAGCGAAACCGATGTCATCTCAAACTATTCATCACAAGGGAATATTCTGGGGACGACAACAACAATACCACCACCACCATCATCATCATCAGGTCTTGGTGCAGTCGCTGTATCGGTTGAGCAACAAACTCAAACTGATATCGAAAACTTTGATGATCATTTAACGAATCAACGACAAGAAACGCACATTGGTACGAATCAACAATTCTCAACACAATCGATGATCTCATCAACATTATCATCGTCGTCTTGTAAATCCTCTACAACTACGACCTCTGCTACGATATCGGCTACAAACTTGAATAACGAATCTAGCAATGAAAATCTGGTAGAGAACGGAAACTTTTCTATGAATTCACCGACTATAAATGGTGTCGCACCGAATGGTTCAGGCGAGTTGCACCGCTTCATCCAATTCTCGAATATTTAATTATTATTTTTTTTCTCTAGTTAATAATAATAGTAATGCGTCCACAGTGGCGTCAACAAATGTGTCATCGTCAAGCTCATCCACAACACCTACATTAGCATCACCAACGACGAATCTGGTTCAACCAAAACGTTTGCATGTTTCCAATATACCGTTTCGATTCAGGGATCCGGATCTAAGACAATTGTTCGGGGTTAGTGTTCATCCTTTTTTGCTTTTCATGATTTATCCTTAGATCTCATACCTCAAAGTTTTGAGTCTAAAAATGGAACGCCTACACGTTTCCGGTAATTTTATTACAAGAACAAATAATCAGAATGCCCTCAAAAATTATGCTCTGATTGTTAGATTTGTTTTTCATATTCTCAATCTTCAGAATCTCAGTAAACTATTCTCTAGTTCCAGAAATCAAAACGACTAAAAAGAGATAGAATTCGAATCCCGTTCTATTGATTTCATTCGTTTGTTGATATGTTTTTTTTTCGTGACGTCGATCGAAGGAATTGTTTCCTTCCTTTTCTTTGTTCAAAATCACCCTTCTTTTTATTATAATATTGAAAATTTAATCAATGAAAAATAGAGAATATTGAGTCTTTTCGAATATCAGACTAATTTTTTACAACATCGCTTCGATTTGCACTTTTAGAGCTTCTAAATTCAGCTTGATCTCCTCTATCGAATCTATTTTGATAGCTCACCCAACACTATCTAGCATCGACATACGATTCAATGAGTGTTCAATAATCTAATTCCTTTCTTCCAAGTTTTCAATCAAAACTTTTTCAATTTGAGATAAAAATAGCTTAAAAGTTAGGAAAGGATCTTATAAGCGAACGTGTATCGGAATGGTAGCAAATTAATTTTTTGTAAATAAGTTAGTTATCTAAAATTGAATTTTGAAATTTCAGCAATTATAATTCGATGGGCTGTATTTGATGCCGACATTCCAAGCGTATGCATATTTTCTTTTCTATTTTTTAATGAAAATTAAATGATGAATCTCTTAAATTGAATGTTGAGATTTCTCTGCGATTTCGAGCAAGATAGGATCTAGATTGTTCCATTCGATTATTCATTCTGCTCATCCATCTTCGCTTTCTTTTATTGTTATTCGGAAGATCTTCTATTTGGCAAGATTGGAAATTATTCTCATCACTCGTTATCGAAACTGATTCATCATTTCCATATGCATTTTTTCGGTCAATAGTTCTCATCAGATCCTAGATCCTATATGTTCCCTTTTGGATCGCATTCAATTTGTTAGCAGGAGTGTGTGTGTTCGACACGAACAACCTCAATAGATTTTAGATGGAAGCAAAACTTGACCATTTTCTAGTCTAATGATTGTCGGTATTCGAATTTTAATATCTACTCCATCCATTTTACTTAATTTTGATCGTTGCCGAAAATCGACCAAAAGAAATGAGCTCATTTAGCAGCATTCACTGTATGTGCTCGTGTTGTATTATTCGAGAAAATCAAAACCTGCTCGCAATTTTCGTTTTTGATTTTTGCTAAATTCTAAGAACGAAATAAAATGCTCTTGAAAAATGGAACTAATCAATTTGTTTCTACTGCTTCTATTTCATAGCAATTCGGACCGATTCTGGACGTCGAAATTATTTTCAATGAACGTGGATCAAAAGTGAGTGAAATGTTTCAAATGGAACATCATTACACATTTTTCAATTCAAAAATTTCGAAATTCCCTCGAAACTCTTAGCGCTAGGAATCTTTTTCATTGCCAATGTTTTGATTTTTCTCTGTTTCTTCTCTGATCGACACCCTTGATTCTATTCTATTCGCCATTCGCACTTTTTCTTCTGTTTTTTCAAAGCTTTAACATTTTATCTTCGATAATACATTTTGAGAGAATAATTAGTGAAAAAAATTTTCTAAATTTCTCCTGATTAATTATTCATCATTCCCATCCTATCACTGATACGAATTATGTTCTCATTTTTAAAATTACAATCAGATTAAGATTGATTGAAGAGATTTCCAGACTTTTTCGTTACGCTTCTTGAAATCGATCAAAACTCTAAACCTTTTCTAGGTCTATATCATTGTGAAGATCACTAAACAATCCTCTCCAATGCTTTGTTAATTCTGCTCAAATCTAATAAAATATAAAATTAAAAATGAAGCTACATAGTTATTTTAGCCAAGCATTGCTCTTTCGCTCTCAGATATTACATACACACAGATACACAGATAGCCCTTTATTCTCTTTGCTTTCGTTTGAAGCTAGACTAATTAACATTAAGAGAATTTGGATCCAAACGAATCAAACAAGATACTATCTCTCCTCTCTTCTTTCCTAGTGGTGATGATTCTAAAGGTTCTAGAAATCAGTCGAAAAAAAAATTATAATAATTTTGCTATTACAGCATAATTAATTTCTTGTATTGCCTCGAACAAACCTCGAATTCAATCGAATTTGTTTGAGAAACGTTTCGTTTGGAATCAAATTTTTTCTTCAGATAGAATGTGTTGAATAATCAATTGGAATCTGTTATTAACTCGAGAACAATAATCGTAGAATTTCATTATCTGAAATGAAAATTTTCGCGGCCATCGATATGAATGTGAATGATGGAGAAAGGATTATTGTGAATGCAACTCTATCATTACTACGACTATTTTGATGGCTAAAAATTGCTTAATCCATCATTGTCCTTAAAATGGGAGCTGGATAGAATTTTTTATTCACTCTAGAATCTTCAATGCACTGAATCGCTATCGTTTCACTGCTATCATCAATTATGCTATAACCAATATTCCATCGAATGCTAGTGATGTGGTGGTCAGTGATTGGATTGATTATGAACAAAACATGCATTCATTGTTTGATCACTAGTCTCCTCCAATCCAAACACCTCATCACCTTCATCGTTTGCGAAAGAGAATCAGAGAGAATAGAGAGAATTCTTTCTGTCTGTGATTGATTCCACATTCGATTGAGAAACAGTTAGAGAGACGAAGACCCAACATATTTTTTCCTAATTATTTCTGTTTTCAAGAAACTTGATTGGATCGGCTCGATTCAATTCGATTCGATATATCAATTCTGGCTATAGAATAGGACCTATCTTTTCATCATCGACTAGATTCTCCCCTCTTTATTATTGCATGATCCCAATTATTTTTTTCTCTCGAAAACCTAAGTTCGATCCAATTTCGACCTCTCTTCATTTCTCTAATCACGAACTGGTGGCTCAATTTACTTTTCATGGATCATCTCAGCGAATTGAATCATACTGAAAAAAAATGAAAACTCCATCATTTTGAAATTTTCTTCTATAATTGAGCTTTTGATTTTTCTTTTTTCCATTACAAAAGGGTTTCGGTTTCGTAACCTTCGCTTCCAGTATCGATGCCGATCGGGCTCGTGATCAATTAAATGGTACCATTGTTGAAGGTCGAAAAATCGAGGTCAATAATGCTACTGCTCGTGTTCAGTCGAAAAAACCGACGCCGACAGTATCGGCAGCAGCGGTGGCCGCTGCAGCCGCGGCTGCAAACGCCAACGCAAATGCTGCTGCTGCTGCAGCTCTCATCTCTAACGGTAGGTTTTTAAAGTTTTACATTTGATATTTTTATTTGGTAATTATTGTTTTCGTAGTGATGAAAGTAGAATTTCCCTATAGATTTAAGTCCATACTTCAATTCGATAAGGATTATGATCGTTGCGATCAAATTCATGCTGATTTGGATAAATTAGGAGAATCTAGGCACCAGGCATCAATTTGAATGACATTGTCTCCAGTTTAATTTTATTTTTTGATTTTGTCTTGCGTTATGGAGAAAAAATTCGTTGCTTTTTTTCAACTACTTTATCTAGCTATCTTATTTTTAAAGTTTAAAAATTACAGTTTTAAAAAATAATATACCTCAACTAGAACATAGTCAATCAAAAAACTAGATTTCCATAGGGAATCTAGCGTCAATTTTTAAATTTGATTGCTGCGAGTAATTTAAAGGATTGATTTTTTCGATTGTGTAGAATTTTCATTCTTCCGCATCAATACGAATCAAAAAATCAAATTTTTTTCGGACAAAATTTTTTCGAAACTCTTATCAAAAATTCTTATTTCGACATTACCATTATAGTGATCGTAAAATATTGAAAAATATTATTTAATAATTAAATTTAATTCCTAGAACGTTTTCTCCTCTCTTCTCTGAATTAAATGAGAATTTTTAAAGAATTAGAAGAATGAAAGATTCCAAATCTAAAATGCTTGCCTGACTTTTTGAAATGAAATATGAGATATTGAAGAGATTTCTTCTCAAAATGAAAAATTTAAAGCTAGCATCGTAAAAATTGTAATGATCTTTTCTCGACCTTTTGCAATCGTATGAAATTCTTTCATCTTAACTCGCGTAATGTCTTGGATCTGAGCGTGTTTCTAGTCTATCAGCGATATCGTTTTTTTTTTAACTTCTTCCTGTTCATTTCGATTGATTGTCTCTTTTTTGTCTGTCTGTTTGTTTTCCGTTTCTTTTTTTCGGTGAATAAATCTATCAAAAACAAAATCATTGAATTAAAACAGTTGCAGCTCTACGCGGTGTTGCGATCCAAAGAGGCACAAGGCTCACTCGGGCAAACACATTGGCCGCTGCAACATTTACCCGACACACTTCACCTTTGACCACCGCAGCTGCTGCCACATTGCATGGTTATGCTGCTTCCCAGTAAGTTCTGCTTCGATCACCTCTTTCGGTTCTTTTTATCCTTTTTTTCTAACACAACGAACGATGTATCTCTCTCGCATAAAGTTATTACGTCTTGTCACCACAAATGCTTTGAATCGCATGGACTATTTCCGCTCTATTTGACCTTTTTGTTTAACTCTTTGCTCTCTAAGAATATTAATCTATTTGAAAGTTAAGATTTCTTTTAAATATATCACGAACTCTCCATCATTCAGATTAGTTACGCAACTATTCTTTCTTTCATTGTTTCATTCGTTTGTTGGTCTAATGAAATAACCAATAACATTTTCTGGTGTGATTGCGAATTCATTTTATAGACTTTTGGCTGCAAGGAATGTTTATCAAGATCCATTCTTAACGTATGCTGCTGCAGCAGCTGCTGCTAATGGAACTGTTGAACGATATCAATTACCAGTATGATAATAGATGATCCTAGCTAATGCGAACAGAAAAATTTAAATTTCATCTTTTCGATTTTCTTTTTTATCTGTTAATTTTTCATCGATTTTCGAAGGCTTCATATGCAGCTAGCGCAGCTTACACTGCCGCTGCAGCTCGTACTTATGCAGCTGCTGCTGCTGCAGCAGCTCAAGCTAATCCAACAGTTGCAAGCTATATGGCCGCAACGACCGGGTAGGTGTTCGAAAATTCCAAATCAGTTTCAGTATCCTCTGATCAATTTTTTTCAACTTCTATCGGACAAAGCAGATATGGCAGAGATTTCGCCGAACCATATCTTGGACATAGTATCGGTCCTATGACTGGATATAATGTAAATACTAATCTCGATTCATCTGCTGGGTACCTATTAATTCGTATTAATTATATTCTCTGCAACAGGTTACATATCGTGGTGCAGTGAATCGTTTCACTCCATATTGAGATCTATCTCGAAATCTGAGAAACCAAGAGCTATATGAAATCTTATCAAACTTATCATCTCTCTATCACTATTCATCAGACCTTTCAAAGCTATGGAAAACAGGAAAAAATATTCTATTTTTTCACCGAAGTTAACATAATGCATTTTTAGAATTCTATTTGAATCTAAACAATCCAGAATTCTAATCGAAGAGATGGGATCTGAAAAGAATAAGAGATATTCGATCGATTGTCAGCTATTTTGATACCGTTTTTGTTTCTTCTCCCTCATTATTTCATCGAAAACAAGATTATTCCTCTTTTTCATTTCAAATTGAAGAGAAGAATTCTGAATTTTAATTTCATCTGATTAATCGACACATCATTATCAAGCGATGCAGCTAAATTTTCTTCCAAAAGAAATGGAAATGATTGTTTAGATTTCTTTCGATTCAAAACAACCATAAATGAGATTCAAAATACTCAAGAATTTAAAAAGAAAAAAAAATTGAAAATAGATTCAATTTGAATCAATCCGCATGGAACCATCTGTATCATCCTCAAAAATCCTCTGCATAATTGTTGTGATTTTGTGATCGCTCTTAATCTCTTTTTTTAGTCTCAATCTTTTCTCGAAACAGAATTTCATCATCAACATTTTGATCACTAGTTTCTACACAATCATTTTTTATGAAAATGATCCTAGTCATTTATTTGAAAAAAAAAACTTTTCTTTCATTGATAATTTTCATTATTATGTTTTGAATTCTTCTCTTTTAACGATTCGGAAAAAGAATTCAAGCAGAATTTTTGTTTTATGAATATTTTTTCAACCAAATATAGTAGTTAAGGATTAGCATTTTTCGGTTTTTCAAAGCACAACAACACCAGATCAGCATAAGATTGAGACGAGAAAATCGTACCATTTACTTCAAGAATCCAGAATCTTTGGCCAAAAATTCAGATGCAAATATTCAGATTAGAAAACGCGACATTTGATTCGATTCTCTCGCGCGATTGATTCAACAAGAAAAAGCCGATTGCCAAATTTTTAAAAAATATTCAATTTTAAAAAATATTTCTTTCATTCAAAATTTGCTTGGAAGATAAAAAAAAATCATCGTACGCGCCAAAGAAAAAGCCAAAGAAATATTCTTTTCAATCAAATCTAATTAATTAAGAATTTTTCGTTCTGTGAGAAGTTTCTTCTCCCTTCTTCTTGAATAGAATCAAGAGAAAGAAATAATTTCAAACCAAAATTTGATTATTACCAAACTTGATGGAAATCAAACAACATATTTGATACGAAACTTGCAGCATATCGAAAATAAAATATTTCAGAATTTTATCAAATTGATTCATCTTGATTACTTTTTGTCTTTTTATTGCTTCCTATGTACAATAGATTCCCCGATATTTCTCAAGTTTCTAAGAGATGCTTTAGGAATTTATAAAATTTCTCGGAATGATCTCATTAGTTTGGATTCGAGGATTAGGGTCATCGTACCAAGTTAAAATTTGATAGAAAATCATCAAAGCCATAGAGGCACAACAATCTACAATCGATGTCATCACCGGTATAACATTATCGTCTGGATTTCGTTTGAATCGAACAAAAACCCAATGGACCATGTTGCAGGTGAGATAGAGCATTGTAATATGCTGTGAATTTTGGTTGATTAGAAATCAAACTTCCAATCAAATTAGTTTTTCTTACCAAAATCAATCCGAATATCAAAAACAGAATGACGAACATTGGGGTTAGATTGACTAGATTTGGATTCAAAATAGTCAATGTTACCAAATAGATAAATAAACATGGAACGAAGGCATGTATAACATGAGATCGGCTATTTTTTGAGATCTTTTCATTATATTCTGTTTTATCATTCAATGAACATTTCGTTATCGATAATCCATAAATTATAGATGAATTTACTTACCATAATTCCAGAATACATCTTTCAAACTTAGAAAAGTTTTTATTTGATTTTGTTCCAATCGAAAGAAATTGATAGAGATAGAATTCGAAATCATCGAGATTGAATTGCCTACGAAACCACCGATCATTGGCATCAGTAGACTAGTTTGTTTGAATTTTTCATTAACGTTGTCGAAAAGAAAACCTGAAACCATCGAAATCAGTGTCGAAAGTATCAATGGTGGCCAACATTGAATGAATAGACTACGGGCGTTAGGTTCTTTGATGAGACCATAGAATAGAATAGGACAGATGACAATGAACAATGTGATGATGGCGGAATATGACCAGAAGTTTTGATGCGCTTCTTGCTTGTAGAAAACATCGGTGAAGAAAATGAATGTTAGAACTGTAAGACAATCTCCTAACGAAGAAGCAAGTGATGTGGCGATACCATCTGGATCGAAACCAGAGATCATGATGAAACCGCTGATCAGAGTTACTAACAACGAGAATAGAAATTAGATTCGTAATTCGATAACATTTCGATTGGATTACCAACTAGAGAACAGGTTAACGAAGCTGTTGAGAAAGCTATTGCGAACAACGAAATCAATCGTTCGAAAGATTGAAGAGTTTGATCAAGAATCAAATAGAATGTGGTGATAATAACAGCCGCAAACGAGACGACCGTTGCTTGACATTCAATTAGAATGAAATTCTGTTTGATTATCTTCAGAAAACCATCGAATGTATGCATTTGATCCGATGTATTGGCTAAAGTTGAAAGACGTGATGCCATTGTAATCTCGAGATTACCCTTGAAATCCATCAGGACCGGTACCAAAGCAATCACTCCTTTCATTTGTTTGAAACTTTCGAGTGAATTCGCTTCGAAGAGTTTCAAACCAGCGTAGGATTGAATGAATCCCATAAATAATAAAGTATCCAACTGAATCAATTGAGCAGCATTAATTTTCGCTAAGAAATAGAAACAGAAAATTACGATCGTCATGAAAATGGCCAACATCAAAATAGTTAGCCATTGTTGAATGGTCAACATTCTATCCAAAATTAAATAAAAAAATTTTGTCTTTTATATCTCAAGAAACTTAACAATTGAGGAATCTTCAACGCAGAAAAGAATTGATTTTAGAATTCAAATTTAATTAAAATTAATTAAAAAGCTAATTCATTAAAAGTTTATCGAAAATAATTTTTTGAGCTATTCGAAATTTTTCCTTCTTCTTTGCAGTAATCAATCGAGATGTCAGAGGAAGAAAGTCAATCTTATTCGAACGAAAATGATGATGATGAAGAGCGAGAAAGATCTCGTTCTAGTAAAACATTAAAATTCCAAGTAAAATCTACAAAATCACTGAAAAATGATCATCCACCAACGATCGATGGGAATGATCGAGAACAATTGAGACCAACCAAGTTAGTTGAAACCAATGCTCTTCAAACGATTGAACAGAGAATTGTGACGAAATTGGTGATTGAATTTTCCGGAATCAATTTAATTCTACGGCAACCCTTCAAAATTCTTACCGATATATGGGGCGTTCTGACATCGTATCGTTTTCGACATACACTTTTCGATTATATTGATGAAAATCTCTCAACTTATTTGATTGCGAACGTAAAAACGGCAGCTATCAAACATTATATTGAAGAGCTTCGATTAAAAACTCAACAAGATCGTTCGAATCATCCAAAAATGCCTAGACTTATTTTCGATAGAACGGATCTAGATCTGGTCAATAGTATTGTAGCTAATCTACAATATCGTCGCAATCATTCTGATAAAAATCTGATGAATTTTTTTGATACGATTTACAATTCGGTTTGGAATGAAGGGTAAATCATTTATTTCTCGAATTTTCTGTTTTTCCCGATTGTTTTTTATTTGAATCGTATAGATATGCTAAAAAAGCTTTAAGACCGCATGTGTTTCCTGATGTAATTCCGAATTTCCGAAAATGGCATTCAGATCCATTCTTCATCAAAATATATACGTTCGCTTCGGGACCGCTCGAGATTCAGAGATTATTTCTAAGCTCATCGATTGAAGGGAACGTTTCAGAGTGGATCACAAGCGGTTTCGATACACATAATCGTTATAAATATGAAACAAGTAAATTTCGTAGCGTCATAGCATCGCTTGGTGAACGTGAAGCTAAAAATCTTTTCTATCTCACCGATAGCCCTAAAAAAGGTCTAGCTGCCCGCCGTTCCGGTATCTCTGTCTTCCTAGTTCTTCGACCAGACAATCGTCAATATCGTTTTGATGATCTAAAATCTTTCCCAACCATCAATAGTTTTGATGAATTTATTTTCCATCAATTCGGGGGATGTTGTTAGACCAAAGAAATCAGATCCACTTCTGATGGTATCGATCTGATTCATTCGTCTTTTTTTTCAAAATGTTTGGGTTCGAGTTTTTGCATTGAATAATCGCGATTCAAAATTTTCCATCTTATACCTACAATTTTTTTCCGATCTTATATTAAAAAAAAAATTCTCTACAACGATGACAGTCTTTCGAAAAATATTGCTAAACCATTGTGTAGGTAAATTAAACTTACCATCGCAAAAATTATGTCACACACTAGAACATTTGAAGCACTTCCAAATGATGCTCGGATCCTCGAACGTTTTGCTCGATGATCTCAATCATTTCAATCTAGATTGGATGGCTACTCAAAAAGGTGATTAGAGATTGATTTCAGATTTTATACTTGAATTCTATTTTCTAAAGGTAGATCCAAAATGGTTTTGTTACCAAAAAACACTAGGGATGTTGCTTCCATTTTGAAACATTGTCACCGAAACAATTTAAAATGTGTAGTGCAATCTGGTAACACTTCATTAGTTGGTGGATCGGTTCCTTTTGATGACGAAATAATCATTTCAATGACCAAGATGAATAAGATTTTGGAATTCGATGAAATCACGGGAGTACTTCAATGCGAAACCGGCTGTATCTTACAAGAATTAGAAGAGTTTGTTAATGCTAAAAATCGTTTGATACCGTATGATTTAGGAGCAAAAGGCTCTTGTTTGATAGGTGGTAATCTTGCGACCAATGCCGGTGGTCTTCGATTTATTCGCTTTGGTCCCTTGAGCGCATATGTTCTTGGACTTGAAGTTGTTCTACCTAATGGAACTGTTTTGGATCTGATGAGTACAGTGCGGAAAGATAACACTGGGTATCATCTACGACATTTATTTATAGGTATTTATTGATTAGAATAGATTGATTATGAATAGAAAAATCAGCTTGATTGTATTTGTCGCATCTAAAAGGATCGGAAGGAACGCTTGGAATAATGACAAAAGTTTCACTTCTATGTCCAAGAGAATATCGTCATAAAAAAATATTCCTAATCGCATTAGAAAGTTTTAATAAATTAGTCCAACTTTTTCAAGTTGTTCAGGAAGAGTTTGCTGAAAATCTTTCGCTCTTCGAAATGATGGACGAAAGCTCTATGAATTGTGTTCTCGAACATCTTTCTCAAACTAAATCACCTCCGTTTAGAGATTCATATCCATTCTACAGTCTTTTCGAACTAACAAGTAATGATGATAAATCTTTAGAGAATAGAATTGAAAATTTTCTCGAGAAAACTTTGAAGCAATCAATTATTGCTGATGGTACCTATTCAGGTGATAATGAGAAGAAGAAATTTGATGAACTGAAATCTTTTCGTGAATTGATACCATCGAATTTAACCAAAGATGGACATGTCTACAAATATGATGTTTCTCTACCACTAAAAGTCTATTATGAATTAGTTGAAGAGATCCGTCGTCGTCTTTCTAGAACACCGTACAAACGAATCTGTGGTTATGGACATATCGCGGATGGAAATCTGCATCTTAACATCACCAGTGAAAAATTTCAGAAAGAAATTCTAGAAATCATTGAACCATTCCTATATGAGTTTGTTGCAAAATATCGCGGAAGTATCAGTGCTGAGCATGGCATCGGTGTTAAAAAGAAATCTTTCTTGCATTATTCGAAAACTCCTGAAGCTATCGAATTGATGAGGGAGATTAAAAATATGATCGATCCTAAAACAATTTTAAATCCTAATGTTCTGTTTTGAAATGAATACCGAACTCGATTTTTGTTTTTGTTGGTTGAAACTTCTTTTCTGAATATTGAAGATCAATATTACGCTGATTCTTAAATTTCTGTTAAATTGACAAATTTTTACAATAATGAGCTTATTGACGTCTCCCTAGAAATTATTGATTTTTTCCAATGAGAGAATTCATTTATTGAGATTTTTTATAAATGCAATGATCCCCAAATTGGATTGAACATTTTGTGAAACAAAGTGAAGTTCATTTTATTTGGAGAAATATCTAATCGAAAAATCGATTCTCAGATAAAGCTGCATATTCGAAATAATCAAAAGATTAGAAATAAATAAGATCCATTCAATCGAATCAATCATCAAGATTAAGATAATCTAGCGAAAACTATAGAGATGATGAGAGATCATTGATCAAATAATCAATCTAATCCTTACAATCTAATCAAAATATATCTAGAAAAAAAAATTCTCATTCCCAGTATTGATTTGATTTTGTTGAACTGAAATTTATTGAAGTCTAACTGAAATTAAAACGCACTAAAGAATATGCTGAAAAAAAGAAAAGATCTGAGATAAATTTAATCGAATAACTAATCTCCATTCTTCATTGTCTCCATCATCTTGATCTTTATATTCTAACCAAGAAAAAACCTATTTAAAATCTCTTCAGTTAAACATTATCATAACCTTAATCTGTTTAAGTTAGGTGATAATTCGTCTCTCTCTCTCTCTCTCTCTCTCTCTCTCTGTTTGAAATCAAGAAAATTGATCTCTGATTGAAGCAAAATCTCACTTAATCATCCAACCATCAATTTTGATCTTCATCACCGAGTATACAATTAGTAAAAACGCATTTTTTATCTCAGCCTTTTTCTGCTTTACTCTTTGTCAAAAACTAGCTTTTTTCCGATGATGATGATGATGATGATGATGAGGAGACAACAAAAAAAGAGAATTTAGATATAAAAAGAGACAAAGCGAGAGTATCTATCTATATATATTTATATGCACTGAGAGAATTGAAATCAAATTCTCTTGTTGGAAGATTTTCGGCAATGATGATGATGATGATGATGATGAATATGCTGGTGTTTTGAATTTTCACTTCTATTCTTTTTTCTGAATTTTGTAACTTAGCAATTTTCTCCATCAACAGCTAGATAGTAGCTAGCTTAATAATTCTTTTGAATCCGTTATTGCTATTGTGAAATTCCTAAGCCAGGTAAGAAAACATTTTAGTGTTTGTCACACTGCATTCGCTCTATTCTATATTAAGATTATGTGTTATTCTTCGGTCTATTTTCAATTATTCAAGCAAAGAAACAAATAAAGATCTAATTTATCGAAAATTTATTTTTTTTGAAAAGAAACCTAGATCGAATAATTTGGTGCCTTCAATGAGTAAGTTTTTATTAATCTGAATTTCTTTAGAATTTTCATTAATTTCATTCAATACCTCATTCGGTCTGGCAAATATTATCAACGAGCAGATCGTTTCAAAGAAAAAGATTCAGAAGAAAAATTCAACGGCAATGTACGAACATTCTTTTGTCTGAATTCAGACCAACAAGAGATGGCCGATAATTGTTTGTGTTCATCTTCAGATTTACTTCAATACCGTCTCTTTAATGCTGAATGGCCTAGTTGACTTCGAAACAATCAGCAAACTGATAAAGATGATGAGGACAAACTCATCGATTCAAATAGATTTCTCGAAGAAGTTCAAAATCAATTTGGAAAAGAATTGGAGACATCAAACTCTGATCAATATCCATTATCTTGTAAAGATTTCGCTATCGATCAGCTTCTTGACATTCCATATTGGTCTGAAGAATTGAAAGAGGGCGAATTTGAACGTTTGGAATATTTCGAAAACTCTTTGATCGTTTGGGAAGATATTCTCCAGCAAGAACTAGAACGTTATGATTACAATACATTTGGATCGTTTGTGGAATTCTATCATTCATATCGGAAACAATCGAGACAGACGCTACGAGAATTTATTTCGCAATATCAAACAAAAATTTCGATCGATAGCATGTCTTGCGTGGCACAATCTTTGTTTCTGCTCAATTCTCTAGCTGTGAATGATTTAGAACATGGCTCATTGTTTTCATTAGTCTCTTGCGAAGAAATGGTTCGCATGCAGATCAATGAAAGGAAAGTGCAAAACATTGACTATCAATTAGAATCGAAAGACAACATCAAGGAACATGTTTTGGTTTGTTTGAAATTTAAATTGATCGAAGAGAATCGTTGCGGATATGTTCTTCTCGATCCTGGTTATCATATTTCGCGGCCCATCATTGTGATGAATGATTCACTCTATCCACACACTGGCTGGTTTAATGTCTCGAAAAATAGAAGAATTTCCAAAGACCATTGCTATCGAATCATAAATGATCAATATATCGCTTGGATTGTTCGCGAAACCTCGTTGAAGGATCCGAAAGAGATTTTGAAACAGTACGCTAATATTATCTATATCAAACGCGAATTCATCAAGTATGCTAGTGTCACTGAGAAAAGGGCATGTATTTTTTCCTTCAAATCGTTCGTGATCCGAAACCGTAAAGGTCCAGTCGCTGGATTCTATTCGAGCATCGATGAGAGAAATTTGGTCACCTTCTACGAGGAAGAGAATGGTAGAGTAACACATCGATTTTGTATCAATGATATCGACACACCTGAACTTCTCGAGCAATTATACAAAATTGCTGCTTACAAAAAGAATAAAAATTTAAACGCTAACAGCGATGAAACAGTAGATTGGATTCAAGAATCTGTCGATCAATTCTATCGTCTACTTATGGATTACCGTCAATCACTAGATGATGAACAGTTTCGTCTAGATCTATGCCAAATAGACAAGCGATTAGAGGAGTAGTTTGATGTTATTTCGTAAATATACGATGATCCGATACGATAAAAAATCTTATCGAAAATAAACCATGAATTTAAAACAAGTTCGTAAAATAGCTATCAACAAAAACAAACAAAATTATTTTTTAATGATGATCTTGATTTCAATTCCACAAACAAAAATCACTGATCACAATAAATTTTAGAATTAGCTTTAAAAATTTTGGTCTATTTTTTAATTATTTTTCTAATATCAAATGATGAGATTATTAAATTGAACTAATTTTGCGAAGAAATTTCCATCTTTCTAATTTTATTCTTTTTTGGAAGCTCTCTTCGAGTTGCTAGGCTTTTTGTTTTTCAGAATCGGCTTAATTTTGTATTTTTTAGATTCATTGCTGGAATTATGCGAACTAGTTGGAGCTGGACAATAATTAAATGGAGATGAATCATTGCGAGAGCTTGGTCCTGCAGTGATTGCCAATCTCGGCTGACCTCTTGGCCCTTGCAAATACTGCTGTCCATTAGCTCGATAATGTGCATTCATTCTTGAAGACCATTCATTTTGGAATTGATCAGCTTCTTCTTCTTCTATATTTATGAATTCGTTGTTTTCTTCCTCATCACCAGTATAGCGATTTTTGCTTTTTTCAATCACATGACCACGATCTTGGATATGTCGACCAATTTTCATTTTCTGTAAGCCTGTATGTGAATCTTGAACGGAATGACGCTCTTCTCGGACACCATTGGGACCGATTTGATTCATTTTAGTTTCTTGATAAACACGAGGAGGATTGCTTCCATCACTTGAGAAAGAAACAAACGATGATGAAACGAACGAAGAGCCGTTGCTGTTGGGCATTCCAAAACTTTGTTGCTGCATCATATTTTGAAACTGATTCAAAGGTGACATGAATGGTCCATGACCAAACGGTGTCAACGCGTTGAAAGGGCTCATATCACCCATCAATTGATTCATCATGTTATCCATATTTCTAACGAGTCGAAAAATATCAGACACATTCGGGAAAAATGAATCGAGATTAAATTAGATTGTACGCAACAAAATTTCTGACTATTCAAAAATTTCATCATCAAAAAACGAACTTACCCAAACATATCATTCATATCGAACAAACCAAAACGAGACATTTTTGTAATTGAGACAAAAAGATTTGTGATTGTTTTGCTACGAGATGAAATTCAATTTGTGACAAATAAATTAGACTAGATATTAAGATTGAGAATATTCCAGAACAATCTCGATTGGTTCCGAAATCAAAAAGAACAACACGAATGAGTTGTAAAATGGCGATTTGTTTTCACTTACGTATTGGACTTTCTGTCTGTGTTCGATGAAAATCAAACAAATTTCATCTGAAGAGTATCGACAGAACAGAGCGAAAGAGTGGTGATGGTGGTCCAAAACAAATTACTCATTTCATCCCCAGGATCTGCTCCATTTCACTCTGTATTCAAATTTCCCCTCTTCTATTGATCATCTTTGACTATTGCTACTACCTTTTCGATCACTATGGTAGCCAAGTTTCGAGCATCGACGTCATCGAACTCCATCACACAATTGCTGAAAAATTAGAGAAAAATTTCCAAGAATCCAAAAAATTTAGTGAAAATTTTACTGTGAACGGATTTTTTCGCAATAATCTTAGAGAATTTATTTAATAAAATTATTAGATGATCTGAATTCGAAAACTCGTATTCCTAAACTAAAATCCGAGCGATAGAAACAATTGTCATTATGAATTTAATCAATCCAATTTATTATTAAATCAATTTTATTGAAATAGATTCGTAGGTGTTCTATTTGCCTACGATTACTGAAAAATTAATTTAAAAAAATGAAAATGAAAACCATATCGATCGAGAATTCAACTCGTTTTGTCTTGCTTACTAATGATGAATGCATGGCTATGATATAGAAAGAATTTTTATATTTTTCGAATATCGAGGTCAATATCTCTCTTTCACTATCAAACCGGTCCAAAGAGAGATATTTGAGCGAAATATTTTCACAATCTCAGTGAACGAACGCTGAGACTGGGACTAATGATAGAGAAAGAACACAAAAGAGAGAGAGAGAGAGAGAGAGAGAGAGAGAGAGTTCCCACTCTCAAAACAAAAACTCTAAAAATTGAATTGGGCGAGGCAAACAGACAAAAAAATTCTGCGCTAATCATCTTAACATCTCATCTACAATCTTATAAATTATTCGATATCGATGCTATCGAAAACGCATTTTTTAGAACTGAACGAATGAAAAGACGTGCATGGATTCGAGCCGAACTATTGCGGATTAACAATTGAAAAAATGAATAAAGAGAGTAACAGTTGATTGATTTCGATCTTCGATGCATCATCACGCTTCAATTATCATCATCGATTTTCATCGCTGTTGTCGATAAGTTTCATTTTGAAATTCTCAATTTCGGCCTTCACTGTCTTACCTTCAATGCATCTGTGTCTATGTGCACCTCTCTCTCTCTCTCTCTCTCTCTCTCTCTCTCTCTCTCTCTCTCTCTCTCTCTCTCTCTCTTTCTTTCTTTCTCTTTCTGTCTATCTATCTATCGCTTCGAGTTGGAATGCAGATGGAAAAAGAATAAAAGAAAACACCCCTATCAATAATGATGCAATCCATAATAACAATTATAATACAATAATTATCATAATCACCCTGTTTGACCATCGAAAAAATTCAAAACATCTCGCTCTCTTTCTCTCAATTAATCAATCAATCTATAAGATTTATTTATTGGTTTTCTTCGTGACTTTCTTCTAGTAAAATGAATGATTAATGTTTGAAATTGTAGCAATAAAGAAAGAATAATCAAATATTCGAATTTATATAAACCAAATTTTATCTCTATCATCAAGAAAATCGTTTCTAAAAGATGGAAATCTAATCAAAAAATTTGATTTAATATGGAAACAATTCATCATTAAGTCAATCAGATCTAATTTAGAGTGTGATGTATGTTTTTAAAGTTCATTCAATGAACTTTCAGATTGGGAGTTGTCTCGATCGATATTGATTTGCAACCATAATTGTTTCATTTCACAAGAATATATTTCACAAGAAAATTTTCAATTTAAGAACAAGAACATGTTTCGCTTCCATATATGAAAATTGATCTGAGAAGGAAAGAAATTCACCATGAAATAGCTGTTCGTTTTGTCCATTTCCGTTCAACGATTCATTCTCATTTACTCTTTTCTCATTGGTTTGAGTGCATTGAAAATATAGAAGAGATTCAAAATGATGTCCAACGATGATGATGATGATTCATTTGACTTCGTTTAGATTTGCTTTTTTAGATGCAAACTCATGACAATCACTGTTGCTCTCTATTGCATGTAACGGCTATTTTTCTCTATTTCTCTCTTTTGAAGCGGATCGACGAAGAACATGTCATCGAGCACAACTAGCACTAATAGCAGTAAAGCTCCTTATTATTATGGTGAATTAATTAAAAAAGAATCTTCATCAATTTCTAGCACAATAATCGGTACTCAATCGTCGACGGTCTCGAGTGGTTTTGTTGGCAAACATAACCCGTCCGATGGTCTTCATTCTATTTCAAAGATTAAATCCGCACCATCAACTGATTGTTTCAAACAAGCCACCACTATCAATGAGAATTGTTTGGAATCAAACAACGGTTGTAGTGAAAACCTGATACAACTATCAACGACAGAATCATCATCATCGGTACCATTATCATTAACTTCAGCAGCAATAGCGACAACAGCATCCAGTCCAACATCTACTTTAGGAACAACAGCAGGGACAGCAGCCACCAACCCCAACAGCACTACATTACTTGCTGAAGTTGACAATTCAAACATATCAGCAGCTCTCTCAGCCGAACTATCACCTACAAGTAATACTTCGCTCACCTCGCTGGCTCGGCAACAGCATCACCAACACAAACAACAGCAACCTCCATCGTCATCATCATCATCATCATCGTCTTCGTACTCTTCACCTGCCTATGTTCATAAAAACAACAGCAAGAGCAACAATAATAATAACAGTGAAACCTCTGTATCTTCAAATGTGCCTATTGATCCATTAGTCGCTACTGAATGTTCCGATTCTCATTATGGTATTACTAATCTTTCTAGATTTCATCGTCACCGTAATCATTTGAATCAATCATCATTCGATGAGAGAATTAAACAGCATCAAACATTGAGTTCATCATTCATAAACCCTCTACTTACTATCGATGCCGATCTAAGAAATGGTACAGAAAGTTTGCCACGAGGATTCCATCCGTACACTGGCAATAAGAGTAAATCGTCAAGCAATTATCATCGACAAAAACAAAGCATTTACCAGAGATCATTATCGATTATCACCAATGGTGTAAGCCCTTTGTTAAGAAAGAAAAAAAATAAATCCACCAATCATCACAAACAACTTCATCACTTTCATCAGCATTCAAACCCAATATCGTCGTCTCTGATATCGGCCTCATCTACTCTCGAAAGGTCCAATTTACGAAGAAAATCTGAGCCTATGATGTTCAGCTACGGTTCGATCACCAATGAGTTATCGAAATTTCAAGCAAGAGAAGAAAAAATTGTCAAGAACATTAATCTTGATTTCGAGAAAATGTTAATGAATGATACGAATGGTGAATATTCTGGGCATGCGACCAACGCTTTGAACAATGCTCTAATGAATTCTTCGAATGATCAATCGTTGCTTCGGTTGAAATTGGGAAATGTTCATTATAATCATCAACGTAACAATGGCCAAAGCAAAGAAAATTTTGATAATTATGGTAAAACTATAGTTACTAATTCTAATTCACAATCATTGGCAGCTGCTGCAGCTCATCATTCGCAGCTATCCTACAAAGAACCATTCTACATGGTCTACGAAGATAATAGAGTCAAACATAATGATGATAACATCTATGAGGAGATAGACTTCTTGACACTTTCTTCGCTCCGAGCCCAATATGCTGATACGATAAGTTTACAAAGTTATAAGAAGAAAGGTGGCAGCAAGAGATCTTTAGCATCATCAAGTTTTACACGATGGTTTTCCACCAGGAAAAAAAATTCGCCATCAATGAGTGAAGATGAAAATCCTTACATCGATGTTAAACTATCGAAAAAACAACGTCCGCCAATAACATTGCCAGAAGCACCTTTGAATCTAACTAAAGAGCAGCTAAAACGTCGTTATATTATCGGAACCATTGTTGATTCTGAGAATTCTTACATTAATTCATTGCAAAGAATAATTAATCATTATAAAAAACCATTGGAAGATAACAGTCCATCGGTGTTGAGTCAAAACAAGATAAATATAATTTTTCATCGTTTAGAACAGATCCTACAATGTCATACGATCTTCGGTATCGCACTGAGCCAATGTGTTCGCGAATGGGATGAAAAAGAGCAGATCGGTGATGTTTTTATCGCTTCATTCTCGAAATCAATGGTTCTAGACATTTATTCGGATTTTATCAATAATTTCACCAACGCTATGGAAACGGCCAGAAAATCGGCCAAATCTAAATCAGCGTTCGCCCAATTTTTACAAGAAAAATTGCTTTCTAGTCCAGATCGTTTAAGTTTTTTCGGCTTAATGGTCAAACCAGTTCAAAGATTTCCGCAATTTATTCTTTTGCTGAGCGATTTATTGAAACATACACCTCCCGATCATCATGATCGGATGTCGTTACAATTGGCCCTGACACAACTTGAATCTTTAGCAGATCGTTTAAATGAGCGGAAACGAGATGCTGAGCGACACTTTGCTGTTAAACAACTTCTTAAAGACTATTTAAGCAGCTCAACGACCAATTCATCCAATAGATTTCTATTGAGACAAGATGATATTTATCAGCTGGAATTAGACACGGGATCCGGATTGGTTATGAAAACAAAATGTCGTAAACTTTATCTGCTAAACGATATGCTTGTGTGTGTCAGTGTTCCAGCAAATCGTTTGAAATATGCCGTATCGTTACAAGATGTTGATGTAATGGATGATGTTACGCCAGCTACAAATAATCTTTTAGCCAATTCGATGCTTAAAAACAAAGGTACCTTCTTATTTCTTAAAAATTGTGACTTATTTTAATCAATTCTAAATTTATGAAGATTCAGCGAGCGCAACATCTTCGCCTAAACATTGCACTGTAGAACGAATGTATTGTGATCTTAACAGTCTGATTCATGATCTTGAAGTAATTAGTCGTGTTTCCAATCTTTTATCTTCATTGCGGTATCACTACAATGGATTATCTTTAGAATTAGTCGAACAAATCGCAGCAGAAATTCGTGAAGAGATACGAAAAAAAGATGCTCAAATAACTTTAATTGATCGAAGTTGTATGCAGATAAGAATTCGCTCGAAAAACTACAAAGATATCATCTGCATACAGATGAGTGATCCGGAAACCAAAAAAGACTGGCTTACTGATGTTCGTCTGGCTAAATTAGCTCTGGATAGAGCGAATAATCCAGCATGGGACATTGTTAACGAAACCGCTTCCGCTACTCGAACAAATTTATCCAATTCTATCATAATGCATAGGGTTCCCTTATTTGTTAAATCTCTTCCCATTTTTGCAGCAACTGAACATAGTATGCTGACCTGTGCTCTTCACTACCGCATACATCGACGAGATGATCTGATTTTGGAAAAAAGTTCTGGAGTTCTATGGATCTGTAATGTTAATGAGAACGGTTCACAATTAGGCGCTCTTGCGACTAATGGAACAGATATCAGCTTGATTCATTCTTATGAACTTTGTGACTCTCACGTTACTTGCATAGAATCCGTCGGTTCATATGCTGTTTGGATCGGACTGAGGCAAGGAAGAATCATTGTAATAGATGCAAGCTCTCCTGGTGAATGGCAACAATTCGCAGCTCTGGATGTCTCAGCTGAAGTGACTTGTATTCGTTTTTTCGGAAATTTCGTCTACGTTGGATTGATTACCGGTGTGGTCGCGTTATTCAACGCAACGCATTATGAAGAACCAATCACCATTACTCTTTCGGCGGCTAATCCAGTAACTTGTTTGTTACCAGTCAACAGAGAAATGTTTGCATGTTGCGGTGAAAAAATCTGGATCATCAACGATACTAAACTTGATCGAAGCTATTATCTGGCAAACCATATCAAAAACGAGATATCTCAAGATTCTAATCTTAATCATTATCCCGAAGAAGATTTAAGACCTAACCTGTTAGCTCACTGTGGTATTGGTCTCTGGGTCAGTCTAATTAACTCGTCAATAATAAAGCTATATCATACCGAAACTTTCAAACATTTACAAGATGTTAATGTTGCTTCGAATGTCAAGCGTATTCTCAATGAATTATTTGATCCTAGCGGAATATTTGTAACCTCTATGCTGGCTACAAGAGGCTTATTATGGATCGGAACCAATGTTGGTGTCATAGTCACCTTAAATTTACCTAGATTGCAAGGAGTTCCTCTAATTTCTGGTTGTTTGAATGTAGCTTTACATCGACACACTGGACCCGTCACGATTTTGCTCAACTTGACTAATACTCAAAGTGATATACCAGTGCATCCTGATAATTCGATTGCGGACAAATCAAAATATGATGATTCAGTCAAAGATGGATTGAAAACAGAAGATGTTGAATCTATTTATGGATTATACTCAGATTTGATGAATGTCGAAAATTATGTCAGAGTTGGGCAAGAAAGAAATGATCAAACATTAATGAGTAAAATGACTTGGGATTTAGCCAACATCAATATTTCGGATGATTCGACATCGGAAAGTGCAATTTATCAAGACGGAATGATATTGCGAAAGAAGCCTAATCAAATTCTTAAAAGACGGACTATAGGGAATGATTTCCAATCTAATCGCGATCTTAGTCAACTATCCAATTCTCATTTTAGTCCGGCTAAAAGCCAAAGTAGCATTTATGATTCATCTTTGGGCGGAAATGATAAAAGCCAAAATGAAAAAGAGAAAGATGTCATTTCTTCATCGTCTGGAATCGGTGCCAGTAGCTCTCTATATGATATTGCTCCATTTAAAAGTCAAAAAATTATCGAATCAAACATCGGACCTAACAATAATCATCAACATCTTTCAAACTCAAAATATGATAGCGTAGCTGAAAATCAGCGCAATTATGATAGCAACAACAATAGCACATCGAATAAAACTGCTCTTTTGATGACCGGTGGTAATGGTTACAAGCGAGTTGCTCTTAATGAAACTACATACTCGAGTCAGCATGCTCATTGTTGTATTTGGGAATATAAATTATAAATCCAGAATATTAAAAAATCTTACCATTGCGAGCTTAGATTGTACCGTAAACCGAGAGAATCAGCGAATTGAATTCAAGACAATCAGTCGGTACAAATATTTTGATTAGTCTATCTTCGATCACAATCGTTATTAAATGTAGAGAACTCTTTAATTTTTTCAAATTTCAATCGCTTTTTTTTAATAGAACATAATTTTTTTAATAAGTTAGATTTATTTAGATTGTACCATTTTTTCCCTTTCGAAATATGTACTTTCTGATGATTTGTACAAATTATTTTTATATTTTGCAATATTTTTTAAACTTGGTTCTCTGACAAAATCAATTAAACTATTTCATTCTAGCTAAATTACACATAATTTTTAGAAATTTTAAAATTATTTCGAATTAAGACTTCTTTCGAGATCTTTGAGAGAATAACCAAAACCGATTCCGATTCCATAATGGATTGGCCAAGCTCTTCGTTTGAATAGAATTAATGAGCATATCGCACCGCTCAGCAAACCGATGCCTGTGAGGAAATTTGTTATTGAATTTATAATGACCAGAGTATGAATAAACATACCTGTATTCATGATTGCATTCGAGATAAATTGGTCGTATTTTTGACACATAGCGTTGTCTGATTTAATCAAAGTATTATTATTTAAATTTGTTGATGCTTTCACACTTTTATGGTCCATTTTGTTATCTGATGTTGTGTTTTCGCAAGCTTTCAATATGAATGATCGATTTGAGAGATAAGAAATCTAAGATTTATTAATCAATGTTTGTGCAAGGGCGAAAGGTGATGTAGAATTGTAGAAATTTCAATCGATTTTCAGCTGATTTTTCCTGCATTACACTGTTTGTGAATTAGTGCGCAAAACTTGACACGTGTAAATCGACGCAATCCAAGCGCAAGTATTTCGTCAAAAGTAGTATTGGATCGGGAAATCCTAAGAATTTTTTCGTTTCCAAATTTTAGATCCTTTTCAGAGCTTAAACAATGCCAACAATCACTGTGAATCGTGATGCTCTTTTCAAACGATTAGGAAAAAGATTCAGTAAGTTAAAATAATATTTGAATGAATAAAATCTTAATTGATTTTTTTAAAATTTTTTTCTCGTTCCAAGGTGATGAAGAATTCAATGATCTTTGTTTCGATTTCGGCATCGAGTTAGATGAAGTGGTATGTTGATATGAATGGAGGATAGATTAAATAATTTATTTTGAATTAAACAGACCACCGAGAAACAGATGAAAGCGAAAGAAGCGGGCGCAACGATTGATCAAAAATCAGACCAAAATGATGAAGAAATTGTCTATAAAATTGAAATTTCAGCTAACAGATATGATTTGCTATGTTTAGAAGGTTTAGCTAGAGCATTGAATGTTTTTTTACAAAAGTATAAAATCAGAGATTTCAAAAGTCAAGTCAAAACTAATCATTATTTTCTCTTAATCCTAGCTGTAAAATTCCCAAATATTCATTGCAATCAACGAAAGAAATTAATGAATTGATCGTTCTACCTAATGTAAGGCACAATATTTTTTAGAGAAATTCGCTAAGCCGATTTTAGTTAATTGAATGTCTGATTCGAAATTTCATTGAAAAAATCTTTTCAGACCCAAAAAATTCGACCCTTTGTTGTCGGAGCTATTCTCCGAGGGATCAAATTTAGCAAGTTATCCTATGATAGTTTTATCGAACTACAAGACAAACTCCATCAAAATATTTGTCGTAAAAGAACTTTGGTTGCTATCGGCACTCATGATTTAGACACAATCAAAGGTCCATTCTATTACGATGCTAAACAACCAGAGCAAATTGAATTCATCCCATTGAAACAGACGAAAAAATTCAACTCAAAAGAGTTGCTTGATTATTACTCGAAAAATGATGAACATCTTCGACCTTATGTTCCGATTATCAAAGATAGTCCAGTTTATCCCGTTATTTATGATTCAAACAATGTTGTACTTTCGTTGCCTCCAATAATAAATGGTAATCATCGAATAATCTTTTTAATTTATTATCACAAACTTCATTTAATTCAATAGGAGAACATAGTAAAATTACGTTGAACACTACAAACATCCTTATTGAATGTACAGCTACAAATATACACAAAGCTTCAATTGTATTAGATACAATCGTATGTATGTTCGCAGAATACTGTTCAAATCCATTCGAGATTGAACCGATTCAAGTAACGCAAATGAATGGATCCAAAGAAATTTTTCCGGTTAGTTTTGAAAACTACTCTATTTTGACGAGAAATCTATTCGATCCATTTTTGTTTTTTGCCTTTTGATTGCATTCGAAGAAATTGAAATATCGTCATGAATCTATCTCCTTGGATTATATAAAATCAAACCTTGGTATTGACTTGGACTCAGATGAAACTTGCAAAGTTCTTCAACGTATGTGTTTGGAATCAAAAAAACTATCAGACAAAAAAGTGGATGTTCTTATACCACCAACAAGACAAGATATTCTTCATGCATGCGATATCCTTGAAGACATTGGTATTGGTTATGGATACAATCGAATACCTATCCGATTACCCCAATCCTTTACTATAGCTGAGCAATTTTTTCTTAACAAACTAACCGATCAGTTACGTGATGAGATCGCTCGTTGCGGTTTCACCGAAATATTTACCTTCAGTTTGGTATAGCGTTAGAACTAACAGAATTCAGCCACGTTTTAATTGAAATTCTTTTCTTCTCGTTCCAGTGTGCACGCGACGATATTGGAGAAAAAATGCGAAATAAAGAATCTTTAGAAAGAGCAGTGAAGATTGCTAATCCTAAAACATTAGATTTTCAAGTCGCTCGAACTTCATTGATTCCTGGCATTTTGAAAACTATCGCTTCGAATAAGAAAATGCCTTTACCGCTTAAATTGTTTGAAATATCTGATATTGTTCTGAAAGATGACAAACGAGGTGAATTTTATTGTTCATTATCTATTATTTATCCAAATAAAAAACCATTTTCTTTCGTTGAGATGTGGGAGCTAGAAACGAGCGATATCTTTCAACCGTCTACTATCATAAGCATTCAGGTTTCGAGATCATTCATGGCTTACTCGATCGAATCATGCAAGTATTAGAACATTCGGTGAGATCAGAAAATAATCCTAATGGCTATTTTATACATGCAAAAGATGGTAAATGCTTTACATATTTTCTTAGTATAAATTTCTTATTCATTTTCTATTGCTTTTCCGAACTTAAAGACCCTAGATTCTTGAAGAATCGATGTGCTGAGATCTTCTTGCAAAACAAGCCGATAGGTATAATGGGCATCTTACATCCGGAAGTAATTCAAAACTTTGAATTAAATCAAGCATGTTCAGCATTGGAGATTTCCATACAAAACATTTTCACCAATGCGTAATTTATGGCTGTGGGATTTTTCATTGATCATTTCTAGATATTACCAATTATCAACATTTCACTTGTTCATAAATTTTAGAAATGAAATCGGTTTTTTATTTACAATTATCTGGAAAAATTGTTATTGATGTTGATTATTATCCTTAAATCATATCAGCTTCCTACATCTCCTTTTTCCGAGCAGAATAATCTTCAATCCATTTTTCTGTACCATTTCTGGAACCTTCATGTTTAGCACAGTCATTAATTTTGAGCTTACAAAGATAATTGTTCACAAACAGCTTGGCGAACATGAAGAAAAAAATTGTGTAAACAAAGAAACCAAATGTTGCCGTTTTCAAAGGAATCTCACAAAATTGTCCACTCAATTTTGCGTAGAATGCATAGGCGCTTACATAGAAACCGAAAATCATCTGAACGATCTGCATGGTTGTCACTGCCATAGCTATCTGTCTCGGTATTCGTATCTGCATTGATCGAAACGCATAATAGGCGTACATAAAAGAATGGACGACCAAATTCATTGTGACAAACCAACGACCAAGAGAGATATTCTGGCCATAGCTATACCAAGTGTAGATCAACGACAAAATATGATGAAACCAATGCAATAGTATGAGTTTTTGTTTTCTCAAAACAATGAAAATAGTATCGCCTAATTCAAATATCTTTGAGATGGCGAAGAGCCACATCCAATACTGAGCCGTAGAATTGGTCGATGCAATACAGACTGAATTATTGATTCCTTTGAGGTAGAATGAATCATACATTTCCGGTAGCATATAGTAGCTACCGAGAGTGCTGAAGATGGTCAAGATCGTATTCCAAAGTGTTAGACTTTTTCTTAGCTTAAACGGTTCTCTTGTACGCATAAATTGTTGTATGGAATAGATCACAACCATATACGCGATCGACACATAAACGGTGTAATGCCAATTCTGTTCCATCCATTTCAAACTTGATGGTAGATTCCAATCGATGATCGAGAATGAAGGCTCGCATTCTTTATGGACCAAAGATCGATGGCTAGACATCAACATTGAAGACATTGTGAAAGCGCTCGCATATAAACTGGATATGATTTATGATGAAAATAATTCGTTTCCAATTTCGATACGACTCTTTTTTCAAAAAGAAACGTTGAAAAATTGATCGAATTCAAAAGAATGAAAAATAGCGATTGATTCTAGAAGTTGATTTTGAAGATAGTAACTCGATATATCTAGATTGTGTTTGATTATGAAATTAAAAGATAAGAACAAAGGTGATGTAGGATAAAAGCATTGTCCGCACTCTTCCACACACCGTCACTAGACTATAGAGTTTACATCAAAACAAAATCCAATTAAAATGGATCAATTATCTGCGTTGAATAATGAAGTTAGCAACGATAGAGGTGAAATCGGTTGTGGTGATGATCGATGAACCAATAATGATGATTGATGATCGGTACCTATCAACGACAATCAAACAAGATCTAGATAACTATCGGAACGGGAACGACCAGAAAATGTTAAAGATATTTTTCATCAGTCAAATTCACCAAATAGTAACAATGGAGCGTAAATAGGTAAATAAGAGAGAAAAAAGAAATTTTTTTTTTGCAACGATCTTAGATTTCCAATGAGAAAAAAAAAAGAGATAGAGATGGTGAAAGAGATTAAAAAGTAACAATTTAATTTTTTTCTCTGCTCAATCTTGTCCATCGATTTGGTCGGAAAAGATTCGATGACCGTGATGATGTTGATGAGGATGGAATATACTCTGACGTTATCCATATGAATGGGACGATTGCGAATGGAAAGGTCATCATCATTCGTGTCCAAGCATTGAGGATGGATTACAATATCTAGGTCTTTGACTATGTTCCAAGGGATTTCGATGATGAATAGCGAATAAAAAACGAAGAGAGAACGAGTGAGAAAGATGCTTCCACATGTGTTCCGATTTCTTTCTCTTTTTGAATTATTTTGGCACAATTATATTCTCTTGAAATCTTTGCCCTCTTGTTTTAAATTAGTTTTTCTTCCGTTTCTTGATTCTATTTTCTTGATGGCCTATGAGGAGAGAAAAATCAAAGAGAAAATCTACTCTTTGCATTGCACTTTTATTTCTCTGTTTCTCCTCTAGATAATAAGTAGAAAATACAAAATTATCGGCATCTTTGCATCGATCCTAATCTAGGTCTTCAATCTCTTTCGTTCACTTGTTTCTACTCGGATCCGAATTGTTTGCATAAACTTATGGATTTTTTCCTCTCGATGTGTTGAAAACTCAGACTCTTGGTCTCAGAAGACAGTTCAAAATCGAAAGCTTGTTTTTGCGACAAAGTTTTTGAGAGAAAAAATTTCCAGAACCATCCAGAAAGAGATTGAGCTTACCGCGTAGTTAAAGAGAGAAAGGATTCATTTGGCTCAATTATTGGCAGCTTATTGGCAATATCTGATTGAACGTGTTCAGACTATCACCATATTTGATCATTTTCTTCTGAATTAGACTGAATACTCCTCTTTTTATTCCATTTCTCGGATATCCGTAATCGAAGCTAAAGCTTTGATGAGTTTAGATCTAATTAAGCTATTATTTAGAACGAAAAAAGACCCAAACTGTTGCATAACTGTTGCCGAGATTGATCCAAAGCGAATAAACTTACTTAGATTAGACAAGGAAGTTTTTGAATGTTTCATTATTGCTTGGAACTAGAATTGAGTGAGACTATTAAGCTATAATATTAACTCAAAAGATCGTTTTTGTCTTCGAGGTCAATTGATAGAAAAAGTTATAAATCTTAAAGGTCAAGTTTTATTTCACTCATTTAAAGTAGAAATTTACCAAACATTTATTTTTGATACATATAATAATCTAAATCCTACAAACGAAAAAGAAAAAAATTCTATTTGATACAATATCTGGCAAAGATTTCACCATGCATGATCCAACATTAATGTCTCATGTCATGCGATCCAGTCATTTCGGTTAGGTTTGCCTACTTTTTCTTTTCAAAGTACACTGTGGACAATACCATTTCCCTTTAGGCTTCGAGGTGAATCCAACGCAAGCAAAATGAAACCATTCGATTTGCTGTGGATAGAATCCAACAGATATATTCGATAAACCAATAAAACGTAATTCTAATTTTATCTTACACAATCTGGATCATCGCATCCAACCATTTCACCAAAAGACACTCGACGACAGATACAATAGATCGGCTCATCTTTTTGGGATAAAATATTAATCAATAAATATTGATTATTACTAATTTAATCGCATTACTCGGATCAACTTCCATCTCTAAAAGTTCTGATGAGTTGTTTATTTTTTTGGTTACCATACTGATGCTCCCAGAACTACTATGATTGTTTCCATCGTTGACACTGATATCATTTGAATCGTTGACACTTTTATTGTTGCAGGTTTTGGATATCACTGTTGATTTAGATTTCGTAGAAGTTTTCAATCGCTTTTTTTTGTTTATGGTGGATTTATTTGCAACATTATCTTTTGTGGTTTCATCCAGCGGAACATCTAGATCGATATCGAATCTGGACAATTCGGTATCCAGCCTACGAATATGTTTATCAACCAAGTTATATATTTGATGAGCTAATTCTTTTTTATCTTCGGATAATAATTGAGCTCGATCCATATGATTCATAATTTGATCGAAATAGTTTGTCTTCGATTCTGGGTCCAATTCTTTGATTTTTTGTAGAAACTCATCCGACAAATTTGTGGCTGAATCCACTGAATCTTCATATCAAAATGAATTAAATAAAATGATCAATTCTATGATAATTGATCATTACATACCTCTGACTTTGATGTCAAGATCATGAATTAAAGAAAGATTTCGTATCAAATCACATGGTAACGTTTGAATACCTAGAAATCATCAAACTCTAAATTAGATGATCTAACTTTACAAATGCTCAAAATCTTATTTACTTTCAATAAATTGTTCGAGATAAGTTTCAGCCATTCTGGTTTCACCTAATATCCGAATTTATTCGGGTCAATTACGCAAGATGTCAAAGATCAAAATAATTTCGACATTTTCGCTCAAAATGATCCATTTTTAAAATCACCTTCATAGAGCGCGTATCTTCTGCGATCAAAAAGAATCGAAGACAAATCGGATTCGAATTATAGTTCCAAATTCGTTCCAATTGGAACAGCCGGTCATTTTTTGTCTTGACTCCACCAGATTGGTTATTTCAACTACGAAAATTTAGAATTTAGATCAATCATTAATCGGCTTCAAGATTTTGGGTAATTCAAGTGCCGAATGATCAATATGATTTGAATAATTTGAAATTTTCATTTTTATGAGAAAATTTAAACTCATTTTAAATATAGATGAAAAATTGATTTTTCCGATTTTCTGATTTGATACAAAAAACTTTAAATTAATTATCTCTCGTCATTAAAATATCCTCGTTTTGATTCGAATCAAATGAGTTCCATTTTTTGATATTCTCAACATTGATTCTTTCACCAATCTCTGTATTATATTCAGCTTTGCTCGATTTAATACCATAGCAAAAATAGATCAAAAATCCTATCAAAAAAAAAAAAGAAATTATAGATCAATTACTTATCAAGCATCTTAATTTCAGTTTCATTAGAATAATTATTTGTGGCATTTTCATACCGATCGTCATCCAAACAATGAATCTCATCCATGTCAACCAATTAAGATTAACAATCAAAGAAACATTGAAGAATATTGATAACAATGGAATGATTGGAACAAATGGGACTTTATATCGTAGAGTCTCTTTATTCGGTTTATGCATGTAGATGATAGCGATGATTAGGCATAGCAATGTTGTTATCAAACTCAACAGAAATACCAACAACGTTTCGTCAATATTCTATTTGATAGAAAAAAAATCAACAGGAATATTAGTTTCAATCGACCACATCAATTTCTCTTATCTCATTCAACCTTTTGGAATAACTTGCAAATCAAACAGAAGAATATGGTGAGAACAACAATGGCAAAAACGCAGAATGAAATCAATGAATCTTGAAAATATCCTCGTAGTGTTTCCATGATTAATTTCTTATTGAAAATTGTTTTTATCGTACTTCGCCATGTGCTAAAATCTTGTTCATTATCGGCAAACAATTGTTCTTCATCATCATTCTCGTCTTTACTGAACTGTTGTTGATCATCATCATCATCATCACCATCAATCGTTAATTGAATTACGTTTGGTTTTCGATATCTTAAGACAATGATCGATGCGCTAACTACCAAATAAGCGATCAAAGTACCGATCGACATCATTTCAACCAAGGTTGTTATATCCATGAAAATTGAAAGCAAAACACCAAAACCAGTGAAAAAGAACATTCCCATCAATGGTATTTGAGATTTGGAATTTACGTAGCTCATCCATGGGAAGAGTAAGCCATCATCGGCCATTGCATACACGATTCGTGTTAATGAATAGATTGTGCCGATCAAAACTGTTGCCATTCCACAACAAGCCCCTATAATGACAGCGAATTTCGCCCACATTGCACCATGAGCTCCTAGAGCATCAGGTAGACCCGATTCTTCGGAAATTTGATCATATGGATACATTAGAGTCATTGCTGAAGAAACGCCTACATATGAGATAGATGCCACAATCATAGCCACAAACGTCGCAATCGGAATAGATCTTTGTGGATCACGAGCCTCTTCACCGCTTGTGGCGATTGAATCGAATCCAATATAAGCATAGAAGCATGATGCACTTCCTGCAAAAACACCTTTCCAGCCATATGGCATAAATCCACCTTTGACGTTGGTCCAATTCGAGAAATCCGAGAAATATGCACCAACAACAATTATGATTATTATGGCTACCATATTGATTATTGAGAAAGTATTATTGATATAGGTGGTCACTTTCATTCCAGTGGTCAGAAAAAAAGTGAACCCGATCGTTATAAGACCAGCTAAAATATCGATATGCGATGCCAATGATTCGCTAAGGATCGGGCTAATCCAAGAGTTGGTGTAGTTTCTTATTTCTCCACCGATTGTCGAGTCAAGATAAGCTGATGATGCTCGACTGACAGCAGCTATGCCTATGACGTTTTCCAGGATCTATTTTATCATTGCGAAAATTGATCTTATATAATTTGCTGTTCATTTCATGATCAGATTCGTACCATGTTCCACCCGACAACGAACGCCCATATTTCTCCTAATGCAATATAAGCGTCTATATATCGATGAAGATCGCAATTAGATCAAGAAACAATCATGCTAATCATTTGAGTGATCACTTACAAGAATAAGCTGAACCGCATTTCGGAAATCTAGACGAAAATTCTGCGTAACAAAGCGCACAAAGAAATGCTGCGAAACCAGAAATAATATAAGAGAGAACAATCGCTGGCCCGGCAACATTCTTCGCTATCGATGAGGTAAGAACATAGGCCCCGGAACCAACCATATGGCCTATGCCTAACAATGTTATATCTATTGTTGATAGACATCTTTGTAATTGAGTATCGCTTAAACCATCACTTGGATTGCCTATCGATTTAGTGCGCTGTATTTTGATCCAAGTCTGTTTAGTGAACGATGTGAAACGTTTGAAATCTGTTAATGACATGTTTGTTTGATTGAAATTTCTATTCTCGATTCAATCAATCATTTAATGAAATTCTTTTTTTCTCATTTTCGAAAACAAGATTTTCCCAGAGATGAGAATGGCAATACGAAGAGGAGAAAGGAAGGGGAAAAGTTTGGATGAGATTACATCGCCAATAGGAGAGAACCAAAAAAATTCCAAATTAGTTTTCAATTTTTCCACCGTTGGATTGAATCGAATTGTATGGCAGATCGAATTGAATGGTTAAGATTTGGAAACCATCATAAGCCAAATGATAAACGAAATGTTGTTCCTCTTGAAATAAACGAAAGCTCTCAAGTTCTATGATTAAACATTTTCATCTGTAGCAGTCTACGTCGTCGTTAAGTTGTTGGTGATGATGGACCAATAAAAACCTAAAAAGAAAAATAATAATAGAGAAGAAGAAAAAGAGGGAGACCCAAATTCTATCGGCTATTCAATCAGGAAATAGATGCAAAGGATTCTGTTCGAATCGGAAATCCATATTGTTGTGTGAACGTAGGTGGTCGTTTATTTTTTCATTTAATTTTTTCTCCTCTATTGGCTGATTGATTTTGTTGCCGAAATCATTTCTATCATAATAATAGGCTCCGATGAGACAGATTACAACAAGGAAGATTTGCTTCTTCTCGCGAATGTTGGATCGAAAAGAGTCAGATAACGTCTGTCTTGTACCAGAAAAAAATCATATCATTAAAAAACAGAATTATCACTCCTCCCTCTCTCTTTTCTTTAAATAATTCTTATTTTACTTCATATCTAATCAGCTAGGTCTAGATTTCGATCTTTTTCACTCTTTAGGCACATTTGCTCTCTATTTTTCAGTTGAGTGTGTGTGTAAGTTCATTGCATATCTGTTATATGCAAACAGAATTCGAGAAAGCTTCAATAGAAAAAGAATAGCTAGATTGAGAAAATAAATTTCGTTCTGTTATCCTGGAATGAAGAAAGAGAGAGAGAGAGAGAGAGAGAGAGAGAGAGAGAGAGAGAGAGAGAGAGAGAGAGAGAGAGAAAGAGAGAGAAGGGCCAACGTCAACATTTTTCCATGAAGAGCAAGCGCCAAGTCTGCCAATGCCCAAATGATCCGAAAAGTTTATTTCTCTCCATCTCTTTCCCAAAGGTTCCAAAAAGTGCGCTAGGCACTATTCTCGGTGTGATAGGATTTCATTTGTTTCGGAGGGTCCTGATCAATATACAATCATCGTCGTCATCATCATCATCATTGTTTAAATCGTAAACGAAAGAAAGATTAGATGAGATGCCAACAAAACCAATTGGCCCTAGAATATTTCCAGAATACTCTATAAAATAATAAGTAGAATATGATGTATCTCTCTTTGTATGTGTGCGGTGAACATTGATGGATGCTGAAATCGAATAAAAATTTGACCGAAAATTGAGAAAAACATCTCTTATTTCCAAAACGAAAACAGCTAACAGCTCTATTTTATTTGGGATGGAATATGATCGCTTACGATTCAGTTTGATTCTCCTTAGAATCATCATTACTTGTTTCATTCATCTGTTTGTACGAATCTTTCGGGATTTTTCGGTCTCGTTCCAAAACAGAACTCTTTACGCTTAGCTCTGTCTTTATGGATCGCTGTTTCTCTCTACGCTTTCGATAGCATATATTGAAAGGTTTGAATCGAATTTTTGTTTTTCGATTTCTCTGTTTAAACATTAATCTAGTTTTAGTTAAAGTTATTGTTGTTGTTCTAATCTAATTTATAGATCTTTTTCTTTGTCCGTATTACTATCTTAGATCAAATTTTACCGTAACTTTCTCTTTCTTTTTCCGACGGTAATTATTTAAATTGTTAGTGTATTTATTCCGACCTTTTTTGGTTGGCTATTTTTTCTTTGTTTTTTCTATCAAACATCCGATCAAATTAATTGAACCTAGTAAAATTCGCCTTACTGAATTTAGAGAAATCAGAGAAATAGAGACTAAAACTTTTTCTCCTTGAAAATCTTTTTTTCTTTTTTTCACTCTTATCTTCAATTTTTTTTTGTTTAATTCGATTTAAGGATCATCATGAGCTGATTGAATTGCATTTTCTGTACCGATTTCCAATATAGTCATTGGTTTACTTTGTGATAGATCAAAATTAACCATCATCAAACAAATCTAGAGAATAAATGATTGATCATTCAAAATTAACTAATTAATAAACTACTTCCGCTTTTGATTGCAAACTACAACATCGAACAAAATCACAGAAACGAATGATGATGATAGTGAAGATGAAAAGATAATTATGTGCTCATCAAAACAAAAAGTCATCCATGAAAAAATGTAAGACAGCAAATGGAAAAGATAGGAAAGAGGGCTCGATACAAGAAAGAGGCGATTCAATTTTTATCACAATATTGAACAGCAAGGAAGTAACAAATTAATAGAATCGAGATATAATTTTGTTGTTATCATCGAAAATCGATTTTCAAACAGAAGAAAAAAGAACAATGAATCGAATCAAAATCGATGATTTGATGATCGTTATGGGTAAATTACTTCGAACGAAGAATCCTGATCAATTCAAAACCGAATCGACCTCATCGACGATAACAATACCGAACCAAAGCAAATTGGAGGTAAGAAAAGATTTCCATTTAGGCTAAGAATCAAGCAAAAAAAAAACAAGATTAGCTATCTTTGAACGATCATTATCGACTTCATAAAAGTTTTATTGGTTATTCTGATTTTAATTCATTTTTTCCCTACTGTCATATTCTCTCCATCTTGAATTCTTTGTTATCGTTTATCATCCATTGTTCTGGTTATTGTTGTTATTAAACGATGAAACGTAAGCACTCGAACAAAAGAGAAGACGAGAATCGAATCAATCAATTAATGTTTAAATGATGTACTCTTCATAGATATATTGGACGATATATTGAACTAGTTATAGAATAGAAGAATAGACTAAATCTGATTTGGATTCAAATTCTGATGATGACGATGAATAGTTAGATTGAATTATTCCGTTCCGCAGATCAGATCTGGATCGGAATATCAACTTTCTCTGCTTTGATCTCAATGTTTTATTGAATTTTTTTTCTCTCAATTTCATGTTCTCTTCCTCTCGCATCGTTTTCTTGTCAAACAACAAATGCTTTATTCTGTAGATGTATTCAGCATTTTCTTCCGTGTTGTTTGAACAAAAAAAAAATAAGAATAGTTTGTTTAATTCGATCGATTTGTTATTGTTTGAGGAAATTTTCGATTTTTCTTTCTGTTTCTTCTGATGCAATCTTCTTTCACTCTCTTCTCCATCACCTACCTTTTTCTTGAACTTTTTTTTCTCTCTCTCTCTCTCTCTAGAAATGTCTAAAAACCCGAGATCTGGTATCGCTGGGGGTCGGTAGCTGTGTCGGCACTGGAATGTATCTAGGTTTCTATAAATTCCTTAGCTAATCTATTTTGTTCCTACATTTTTGAGAATATTTTTCTTATTTAGTTAATATTACTTCCCCTTTACGTTCTCAATTATCTTTTGATTATTTATAAATTAAGTTTTTGTATAATTTTTCTACTCTTCCTCTTCTTCTTCTCTATTGATGAACGGAAAACAAAATTGACAATCATTTCTGAGCTCAGTTGCCGGTATGGTCGCCAAAAATCTTGCTGGACCTGCTGTGATCATTTCGTTCGTTATAGCCGGTATTGCTAGCCTCCTTTCTGGTTAGTTTATTTCTCGATATCGATATTTTTTGTTCCTCTGGTTTTGATCGATTTTGAATGGGCTATTATTATAAAGACTAATTAATTTTTCTGCGATTTATTTTAATTCTCATAATTTACTCATAAATCACTCATAAATAAATCCACCCAAACAAACGTCGAAAAGGTGTTTGTTACGCGGAATTCGGCGTGCGAGTACCGAATACTTCAGGTTAGTTGTTATTATTTTAATTGAATTTTCATTTTGTATTTCATTTTCAAGTATTGTTTGTCATCAAGTGCTTGTGAATATGATTCAAAAAATCTTTAACTTGATTGCAGAATTTTTTTGAAGTGAAAATGAGAGAGATCCATTGAAATTCTAAATCAATTGATCATTAATTAAAAATAACATTTTTTGAATTTCTCTTTAAACTTGAATTGATCCAAAGGGTCTGCTTATATGTACAGTTATGTAACTGTTGGTGAATTCATTGCTTTCGTAATTGGATGGAATATGTAAGTGTTTTGTCGAAATTTTCCTCTTCTTTTAGTTTCTATTGAAATCTTGAGGATTCATTTTTTTTCTTCTCAATATCTCAACTCTTGCCAATATCTACTACAACGAAATGTTTTTACGCCGATCTTGACATCAACTCAAGGATTCTTGAGTATTTGATTGGTTCAGCTGCCGGTGCAGCAGCCATCAGTGCTTGTATGGATGCCATGACAAATGGTTCCATACATTCATGGGTTAGGTCGAAATTTGGAACTTTTGTTCACCACACTCCCGATCTTCTTGCATCAATGATTGCCATTATGATGACCTTTATTTTGGCTACTGGAGTCAAAAAGTCCTTACTCTTCAACAATATTCTTAATATGATCAATTTCGGTGTCTGGTTTTTAATCCTATTCGTTTCGCTATTCTATTTGGATTTCGATAATTGGTCACTTTCCTCCACTTCGACAACTGATGATGATAGTAATAATATAGGAAAAGGTGGTTTTGTACCATTTGGATGGTCAGGAGTTCTTAACGGTGCCGCAACTTGTTTTTATGCATTTATCGGTTTCGATATCATTGCCTCAACCGGTGAGGAAGCTGAAAATCCTCAACGATCAATTCCAACAGCGATAGTTACTAGTATGGCTATCGCTTTAATTTCATATATATCTTCCGGTCAGTTCTAATCTGAAGAAATTTAGATAACAAAAATTATTCTTTGTACTCTTTATATCTAGGCCTCATCATAACCTTGGTCATTCCTTTTACGCAGATCGATAGCAATTCATCTATAATCGAAATGTTTGCCCAAGTTGGGGCTAATAAATTCAAAATAATTGCAGCTTTCGGTGCACTAGCTGGTCTTTTTGTCTCAATGTTTGGTTCAATGGTGACTTAGAACTTCAGCAAATTCTCAATCTCCTTTCTATAGCTTTTTTTAATACATCGATTTTCTATTTATGAATTTCTTTTCAGTTTCCAATGCCAAGAGTTGTCTATGCTATGTCCAAAGATGGTCTTCTGTTCTCTCAGCTAGCACAAATATCGCCCTATAGTAATGTTCCAGTACGATCCACATTGGTGTTCGGTTTCTTCACTGCATTCATCGCATTGATAATATCTTTAGAAGTTCTCGTAGAAATGATGTCCATTGGAACACTGATGGCCTACACATTGGTTAGTCAAGTTTCTAGTATTTACTCTTATTATTCTTATTCTTATTATCCTTATTCTTATTATTAGTATTTTTATTATGGTATTTATTATTAGTATTTTCGTTTTTCTTTAATTCTTTTATCTGTTAATCTTTTATTATTGAATTCAAGTCGCTTCAATTAACTCTTTTTCCTATTGTTTTGTTTTCTTTTTGTCTTTTATTTTCCTCTTATCTCTTCTCTCTCTCTTTCTCTCGCACTGTCCAAAAGGTTTCATTATGTGTTTTATTGCTTCGATATCAACCAACAAAAACTAATCTGATTGAATTACTACCACAGTCAATGAGATCAACTTGTGTTACACCATGTAAAGAAATTCCATCATCAATTATTCATACAGTACCGAATCAATTCAACCAACAACAGCCACGACCGCCACAGCAAAACCAACAACTCTTCCAACGACAGCGGGAACAACAACAGACCAACCCATTTATTCGAACATCTTGTTATTCGAAATCAATATTTGAATCATCCGATAGCGATGAAACTGATCCGAATTGGTCGAGACAAGAGAGTAAAGATGATGAATTTCTCGTACCGGGCAATGCTGGGCTCCAATATGGTTCAGTGCCGTATCAACATGGTGGGAGCAGTAGTAGAAGGTTAGGGCAATCGAAAAAATTTCTAGTTTCCTTCATGGCTAGATTCATTTCATTCTAGATTCAGCATTCTCTTATACTATTCTATTCCCATTTTTTTCACCAGTAGTCAGCATTCTCATTATTCCACGGCATCATTTCTTTTTTGTTCTCTAAATAATTCGATAGCATCATTCCATTTTCAAATCAATTCGATAAGAATTTGAGAAATGAACGATAAATTTTATTTGATCAAAATTTTTCTGTTGATCTGGCATGTTCTCGGACCGAGATTCTCCTGTTCGGTTATTTACCGTTTTTTTTTTTTTTGTTCTGATATATTTTGGATATAAATTGAATTTTTTTCTTTCTTTCCTCTTTTCTCGTTCTTTGTTATGCCAAATTTCAATATTTCAATCAATCTAATTCTACCACTCTACCGCCATAATCTTCAAATTTCTTTTCAAAATCCATCATTCCGATCCGATCTTTCCTTGAAAATTCGTGAAATACTTGGATGATCCTCTCTTTTTCTCTGGTGTGATGTAATCGATGTTGATGAATGCGATGATCATTGCGAATGGAACTAAACCAAACGGAACGAAAACACTAATAATAATAATTCTGAGAAGATACGGAATATTCGATAAATATGAGAAATTATTAATGTACCTATTTCCATATGGTTGGAAGGTGAACACACCAGCAACCGAAGAGAGTGGAATGTATGTTGCTAGGCTGGTTGGTTTATTTCTTCTTCTCGGCATCTGTTTCGATGTGATTCTTGCTTGGAACATTGAATCGATTCAATGGAAAAATCGTTCACTATTCTTGTTTTTCACAATTATTACCATCTCGATCATTATCGTCGTACTTGCGATCTCAAGGCAGCCACAAATCAGGTATTTGAATCATTTGAAATCAGCTTAAATGAAAATGACATTGAGGAATAAAAAAGTTTCATTTTTTTGTCGTTCAACATTCTTCCTTTTTGTTTTTTATCCTTTTCTCGAGTAAAAAACGGAATTTTATATCGATATCTCTCCTCTGGTCTTCTATTTACAATAATTTCGCATTTTATCATTCCTACCTAGACAATATCATCAATATTTACGTTAGATTTAATATTTTCATTTGTCTACCCATGTCTATGTTAAGCTATGTTAAGCTTCCTCTCATACCGTAAAAATTCTCTTTCAATTTTCACTTAGACCTCATCGACTAACCATTAAATAATTACCTTCATTGTTGAATTTAATTAATTTCTCTCGATTCAGTTCTATTTATTCTATTTTATTGTCTTTCTTGTTTTCATCTCATCCACATTATCATTATTGTTAGATGTAATTTAAAATTTGAAGCGCCAGGAGTTCCTTTTGTGCCTGCAATCGCCATCATCATCAATATTTATCTGATTCTAAGACTTTCAGTGTTAACTTTGGTCCGTTTCACCATCTGGATGACTATCGGTAAGCAGAAGATGTTGTTGTATTGTTTAATTTGAATTTGTTATCTTTGTTTGATTTGCAATATCAAAGCTTTAGCAAATTTTTATATCAAAGCTAACTAGCTTTTTTAGTCGAATTTTCCGTCCTAGTCTCCAGGAGAATTTTTATGATTAGCTCAGTTTTTTATTCAATTTTAATCCGATTCAATTCCCGTATTGATTCTTTGTATATTTTTTATTCGATTTCATTGGTTTAATCTCTGTTTGAATTGGAAAAATCAAGGAATGTTTATTTATTTCGGATACGGTGTCAAACATAGTCTTCTGGAACAAGAAAATCAATCTAAATCAGAGACCACTGATTGTAGCGGGATTGTTGTGACTGGGAATGATTCGACTCGAAACTTCCAAACCACACAACAACACAAACGACCACAAAATCTTTTCACTTGTTTCAATGGTATGAATGTTCCAAAACTATCCAACAATCAATTTAGCAACGAAATCGAACAAAAAAATCTACCAGCTAATGAATCGATTGGATTAGAAATTACAAAGAATCAAGATGAAGAAAATCTCGGCAATAAATCTCGAACGACAGTGTCGTACCAACAACAACGACAGCAGAATTTCAATGATAGGAGTAATTCGTCGAAACCGTCGCCTCCACCAATACCACCTAGACCAAATTTTTATCGTCAGCAGACAACAACATCAAGTCTTCGTTCTAAATATTCCCAACAAATCGAACAAAAGCCTTTCACTGGAAGCTTAGATTATTTACGTGGTGTTGGCAGTGAGAGCGATCATAATTTATCTCAACAATCAGATGGTGATGCCTCACGATCTGATGCCACTAAATTCAATTGGGAAACATTCGAATGATGCCAACTGTGCTGTTCAAGTTTTTGTTTTCCTGAAGAAAATTGAAAATTTCCATAAAGAAGTGAATTAAATTACATCAATTTTGCGAATGAAGCGATCCAAATATATACTTATAGAATATGATTCATACCGATGCCATCAACATCATCATTCGTAGAGCTTCCGGTGTAAAAACGAAAATCCATTCGTTACTCTCGAAACTCTTTTTGTCTTCCTTCAAAGTGATTCAAGTTTGTGTAAGATTTCGTATGTGTGTGTGTGTGTGTTTGTGTGTGTCCAATGGGTGTGTATATTTGCCTGTATTTGTTAGTGAAATTTAATCAATATAAGAAGATATTAATTGTTGAAACTTTTCTCTACTCCGGATGCGGAACAGAATATTTATTTCCTCCGCATAGAAATTCTTAATTATGATGATTTTAATTATGAGAGAGTGCTCTATTCGAAAATTTCGATAGATTTTTCTGGATGTAATGAAAAAGTGATTTGTTGACTCTCTTAAAATGAATCCTCTTCATCTAAGATGATGATGCAATCGAGAAAAAAGCAAAAGAGAGAAAAATAATCTTTTTTTTTCATTTGAGAGCTTATTTTTTTTTTGTTTAATTTTTTTTCAGTAGGTTTTTGTGGGTCCTTTTTGTTTTTTGTTTTCTTCGTTCTATGCCACCAACTAGCATAATGAACAGGAGCATTTAACATCAATTCTGTCCGAATTCGAATTGATGGATCATTTTTTTCTCCTTCTCTCCCTCTCCAACTCTTTAATCGAACTTTCTCAAAGCCCACATTGTCAATAAGTTCACTTATATAATTATTATTCTTCTAATGATTTGTTAATATTAATGTGTGTTTGCGTGTGTTTTTAATTGATTCCCAATTTGTGATGTGAATTATTCAGAATTTCATTCTATTTCCATTCTCAAATGAATGTGCTAACTTATTCTCAATTCTTTCATCGCTTCGATGCATTTATTATGAGATATTTATCTTTTCACCTGTCTTATTCTTATCTGTTTTCTCACTGATGCTGTCCATATTTTTTATTTCTCATTTGGAAATTTTTCTCTAAAACGAAGTACAAAAAGCTTCATACGCTTGATGATATTCGTTTTTATACAAATCGCATTCATTAAAGGACGAATTCTCTATGAACAAACAATGGCACTATCGATCCAAATGATTGATGAAGATTGATCATCTCATCAGCGATGATTGCGTATTGCCTGAAGAAGATTGATGATCGATAAGAACAAAAAATTCAGAGAGTAGTCCAGAAAAATGCCATCTCTAATTGATGAAATTTTTAATCAATAAATTTGCATATCGATTTTGTTTCCAAATTGAACAAAATCCAAACTATATACCTTAAATTTCTAATCTCTTTTCGAATATATTTTCGATTATATAATTAATTGTTGTTTCTGTTCTGGCTTTTTGGCTCACTTGTTTGCTTTTTCTTTGTTAACATTCCAAATATCGATTCTAAAATATCTTTCTCATTCTATTATAATCAAGATGGTTAAACATCAAAGATGTCTCTTTTTTATAACAAATATCAGTTAATATGTGATCCCTATATAATCATTAAACATTCAAAATATTAAATTTGTTTTTCTGACTGAACATTTTCATTACATTTCATCATTTGGTCTTCTTTTCATTGCTTCACCTCGTTCGATTAGCAAAGATTTTATTCTCTAGCATTAGCCATTCTAGGAAATGAAATAATCTAAATTTGAAAACTTTATTTCCTTTTCTATTCTCTTCTCCTTTCTTTCTCCATCCTCATTTGTTATCGTTCTCCCATACCGACTTTGTTTATATAAGATTGCCGTATTTTCTTCACAAAAACACTGGTCCAGAATCAATTCGATTCGACGCGTATATAATCAATAGATGTTGAAATGAAATCGCAGTAAAAAAGAGTGTGCTAAAGAGTGTACACTAAGAAAGCGAGAATTCAATCGAAATGAGTTCTAAGAATTCCATCTCTATTTCTTCTCTATCTTTTTTTTTGTTGGATATCAAAACATTTTTTAACTTTCGATTCAATGTTTGATAAAGCAAAAATAAAAGAAACCTTTTTCTCCTTAAAACAGTTCATTTCATTTGACTAAGAAAAAAAAATAAAAAAGAAAAGATAGTAGTGAAGCGAAAAACAGAAAGATCTTAGGATGCTGGTTGATGTGATCCTAATCTTAATTAATCTTCTCTACGAGAACGACAACCAGAGACTCTTTTCACCTCTCTCTCTCTCTCTCTCTCTCTCTCTCTCATTGTATGGACTCAAAATAGCGGTGAGAAGTGAATCGTTCGAGGAGATGAAATGTTACATTGATTTGTTTAGACATTCGGTTCGATCGTTTTCTCTCTCTCTCTCTCTTTTCCTCTAAAAAACGGTAGGGTTATCTCATCGTTAAGCTTCGAAGTGTTTCTTTCCACCTTTGATTAATCATCCTCATTATCTTAGCTAATATCAATAGTTTTCATCTTTCTCATCACTCTCTTTATCTTCATCTCTTTCTCTGTCTATTCGAATTCAATTAACAAATTATGTTGATATTCTATGGATTTCTGGTTTCATTTCCTTTCCCTCTCTCTCTCTCTCTCTCTCTCTCCATATCCCTGAAGCCCCGCTGCATTCTTGTCCATTTGGATTTTGTTTTTTTTTTGCTTTTCGTTTCGTTTGTTTTCGTTGTTGTGCTTGTTGTTTAAGAGCAAAGATAAATGCCAAACACTAATTCCATAATATTCTCTCGTAGCTTAATCAACTTAATTAATGTCCACGACTAACTAGTTTGGTCAGTTTCTTACCATACCTTTGCTCTCTTATTCATCTAAAATAGATTACGATTTTTTCCTCTTTCATCAACTCTAATTTTGTTCTCTTTAAGAATCTAATTTGACGCCAAATCAATCTATAAATGTAAGCATTGTCTTAAATCATTGATGCCAAGATTTTTAATCTGCGACTGTGGCCAGAAAAAAAAACGCATAAGATACTGGCCATCTTGAATCAAAAGATACTACCACCATCTCACTGGATGCAAGCGGATAATCGAGTTTGATTTTTAAACGTTGGCCATCATCGATTTTTTTAGAGCAACAGATTTGTTAAAAAGAGAATTTTTTTTCCAATTTTAATGGTTTTTTCTATCCATAGTTTTCTTTTCTTTTTCCTTCTCGTACAATTTGAGTATTGTAAACATACCATCATCGTTTTGGCTAATGATGATCTAATGCATTCTGTTCGGATTAATTCATGCGAAACCGTTATCGCTTGTTATCAACCATTATCATCATCGATTATCTCGAGGACTAGCTTTCGAAAATCGACAGGAAAGAGAGATAATCTTGATTCTAGAATTTTTAATCCATTGACTAGATTGTTTCTAAACGATTTTTTAGCTAGGCATTCCCTTCATTTCTGATCAAAGCTTCCTATCGAAACATCGAGAAATTAAAATTTCAAAATGTCAATTGTCAATTATTTTTACAAATGGATCCGAGAAGGAGAAATCTAATCTAAAATAAATCTAGAGAAATTAGTAGGGTTACGATGAGTGCTGAAAACGGACAGAGACTTGAATATATTGCTAATAATTAATTGAAAATTGATTGAAAATCTATCATCCAAATTCGATGAATTTTTTTATCAAATAAAGAATATTGATCTTAATAAGTTGGCATTTTTTCTTATGATTATGATGTTGATGAAATTTCTCATTTACTAGCAAAAGCCTTGATAAAATCAGATGCAACAATCCGATTTTATCTCCTACTATTTCTTAAGATTTTAAAATTTATAAGTTCCGGCCGCGTAGAAATAATTCGAGCATTAAATTCTTTCCTTCAAATACAATAGAAGTTTTGATGGGGACGTGTGATTGTTGATGAAGACCTTAGTCTTCTCTCTCTCTCTCTCTCTCTCTCTCTCTCTCTCTCTCTCTCTATCTATCTCTTAAAGATAATTGCTTCGAAAAAAAATGAAGATTGCACAATGTCGATCAGAAATTTCATCCAAATTTCGTACCGCACTCCCTGTGAAATTTCTCCCACATGCCATTTATTTTAGAATCTTCTCTTATTTCTCTATAAATCTAATGAATCTATGTAATTCCGAATATCCAATGTGAAAAAGAGAGACAGATAGAAGATTTTCAATCTAGTCTGGTCGTGTTGCTAATGTTGCTATCGATAATTTTATTAATGATGATTTGCTATTTGGTTTTGTTTTTTTCATTGTTTCTCTTCAAATTAATTTTCGATAAAAGAATTCAGCATAGAACCTATAAAGAAAAAAAAGATTGATGGGATTCATTTCAAGACAAGGTAAGAGGAGAAGTCAATGATTTGCTATATTCTAATCTGTCTTTCAACGAGTTCGATTGATTTCTCCAATGAGGTTTCACGTGCGTCTGTATGTTTATAATTATAATCGTTTATAAATATGTAAGGAATATGGTCATTATTTTCATCTGGTCATTCTCTCTCTCTCTCTCTCTCTTTATTTGTTCTGGGACAGGATGAATGATGATGATCAGTCATGGTCTTTGTTGATTTCGTCTCTCTTTCGATTTTCCCTTGGTTTAGATCAGTTTCGTTCTACCTTTTTTTTCTCTGGTTTAGAGAAGGTAATGGGATAGCCATTATTAAACCTTGCAAGGTGGTCTTGTCGTCTAGGAATTTAATTCTTTCTACCTCTCTCAATTTCTCTTCGATATTTCCTCAAGTCACGAACGAAAAAAGATAAATTTTGTTTTTCTCTTTTGTTTACTTAGGTCCTGCTAGTCTCCACCATCACTATCATCTTCGACAAGAGGTATTGTTGTGAATGAAAAGCATTAAAAGCTTTCTCATTTTGAAAGTTTTTAGACTGAAATTTTTCAATCTTCACCTGTATTGGTCTATGTGACATACCATTAGAATTCCAAGCTAACGATTCAACAGTAAAAAAAGTAGGGTAAACTGTAGTATTTCTATCGTTTCATGAGGGTAGAGAATTGAGGTAAGATTTGGAATTATTGGAGAGCGAGGGAGAAAGAAAGAGAGAGAAATGATTTTACTGAACGCACTGGAATGTTTAAATTTTTCGGATTCACTTGACTATCTCAGACAATAATAATATTTTAAAAATTTCATTCTGGCAATGTTTAAAAGTGACCGATGAAGAAAAAAAGAGAGAAAGAAACTAGTTTTCTCCCTAAACGCTGACTTTATGCCAAGCAATTGAGAGAGGAAAAATGGTTAAACTCATTCCACAACCAGCGTTTGTTGAGATTAGACATCTGATGAACTAAATTAATTGAAGCTATTTTTGTTGCAATGGTTTTCAAATGAATGCGAGTTATCATCATAGCTTTGATACTTGAAACAAACTAAACATAAATTGAATTCATTTAGATCTGGTAGGCATCAACCACAAGCAACAAATAATAAACATTGCCAATCATATATTTGTGCTTCAATAAACTCTTCTAGTGCTTCTGTTTGATTCTTTTCCATCTTTGAAATCGAAGATCGAAGAGAGAAATTAAACAGAATGGGTTTTCTAGCGCAAGATCGATTCACATTGAATCATTTGAGGGGTGGCGGAATCAAAAAGAATTCAACTCAGTCTAATGCTTTGGCTGACAATAACATCAATGGAGCATCAACAAAATGTCTGGTCAATCATATAATGCAATCATTTGGCAATCAATCAGACCCAATGGTTTTGAGCAATAAGAATAACAAAAGTAATATCATATTGAATCATTTTCGTTCATGGCAACGATCGCGTAAAATGAAAATGATAATGATGGAGAACAGTGTAGGGGATGGAGGCGTTGGTCGTGGTACTAACAATCGGATTATATCGAACAAAAGCTCTTCATCTGATACTTCAACGATTCGAAATGACAATCATTATCATCATCATTATAGTTTGACGAGCATCAATAAACCCATCAACAATCTATGCTATCAATCAGTTCCGATCGATGATAGAAGTAATCGAAATTTTGAGAATAAAATGGACCGAAAAATTTCGAAAAAATTTTCCGATTATTTTCCTAGTGTCATACAGAACAAATCTATTCTAAAGCAATCATCATCTAACATTCGACAAATTAATCAATCTAATCTGATCAATCGATCTGGTTTGAATTCATACAACTCCGTACCCATTGTTAGCTTCAAGAATAATGGAGAGGAAAAAATTGCAATAAAAGTTCTAAATGAGACAGATAATCATCGACTTTATTCGATGAATTTAACACCAAAATTTGATGGTCAATGGATATCTCAATCGATTTCATCCGATTCCAATTGCTATGTTTCGATTGATTCGGACGAGCCAGAGAGTGATCTGCTTTTGTTGTCCTCAACACAATCTTCAACATCACCTTCATCGACTTCATCGACATCGTTTTCTTGTACAGCGATCTCCTCACTCAAAGATTCGCTGATCGATGAGAATTGGTATTATGGACCGATCGATCGATTCGAAGCGGTTGATTTGATAACTAATTATCCAACTGGTTCGTTTGTGGTTCGTAAATCATCTTCTAGTGATGGCTGTTTTGCTTTAACTGTTCGTGTGCCATACGATTATAATCATTCTGGTGTTTCGCATTATCTGATACAACAAACCGGAGATCAGAAGTATAAAATCAAGGTTTGTTGTGATTGAGTATTGAAACTTAGAGATTAAATTGATTCTGAAATCTATTTGAACAGGGTTTTCAAAAAGAATTTCAAACAATCTCTTCGTTGATCATCCACCATAGCATCATGAAAGAACAATTACCATGTACATTAAGATTAATTCTGCATAAATTTGATCCTTCAATCAAAAACGATTCTGATCAATTGAATTATAATCCAACGATCACATCAGCCTCGCTAGCGCGATCAACTCTGAGATTGAATCAAGTCTATGTCTACGACACAAACAGAACGAACGGAAAAGAAATGAAATATGAAAAAAGATGTAAACAAAATTTCAATGAAAATCATGGAACGAATTTTAGAAAATCATCATCATCATCATCACAATCGTATTATCTAGCTAGAAAGACTGATTTGGACCTGGAACGTATGGTCGATATCGATATCGATCCAACATATCAAAGAATTTTGGAGAATTTCCGTAGAGCAATGGCACACTATAGCTGATCGTGAATGAGCGAGTTAGATCCTATAGAAAAATTGTGATAAAACATTTCAATATTTTATTATTTCGATTGCCTTAATCATTTAATTGTATTAATTTTCGACTCAGAATAAAACTCAAAATTTCTCAGTAAAATAATTTGTAGACACATAACGTTTGAAACTCCCAAAATCAACCAATATATGATCAAGCCCGAATCGTTTACATCGTTTTTCAGAATAACTTAGAGATTCGTTGGGGAATTCGAGTGAAACGCTTTCATCCGCATCCAGATTGCAAACATCCAATCGATCCGTGACATCATCACCGTTGTAGATGACTCTGAAATATTTTTTATTTTGATCAGTTGTGTAAACTTCAAAAATTACTCTCGAAGCGAGTCTTGGCAGATACTCGTCGTAAAATCCAAGCGCCGACGATAATGCTTGAATCGTAATATCATGCCCAGAGAATAGAAACAATTTTGCTGGAGAATTCTCTTCGATGATCGAAATCAGATTCTGGATAAAACCGTAACTTATTTTTCGAGTCAGTTTTATGTAATTTTTCTGTCGATTAAGATCGTCCATATGGTCGGTAAACAAAGAATAGATTTTTTCAACTTGATTTATACTTAAACATTCCGGTGATGATTGCCCAACGAAGTTTTTGGCATCACAGGGCAAAGGTTCTTTGTGGCAAACATAGCTAGCAGCTAAGGCATCAAAAACGCTTATCAAATGATGAGAAGTATTCAATGTTTCCTCATTACCAAATAGAACTGATCTGATTCTGATCATTTCATCGAAGAAACTATGATTAGATTCGATTGTCATAGTGAGATTAGCTTTTCGATAGATTTCTTTAATAGTTTCATTATGTAGACAATGATTTTTTATATGACAAAAAAAATGATCCGAATCAAAATGAAATTTATCGACTAGATCAAATGGATTCAATTTGTTTTCGAAGCAATAAAATCCTTGTAGAAAGGCTAATGCTGATTGCACTGTTCGTTGATATTCTGTGGTAAAAATTTTTATATTATCAAAAAATTTCGATCGATTCGAATCGAAATTTAACCAATCGTTGTAATGTCGGAATAATATTGATCCTAGATTGATGTGTTGTGCTAAACCTATCCTAGTAAGAATACCAACGGAACATTTTGAATCCGGAAACTGATAGTAAATATCATTATTTTCTGGGTATTTAGAAAATTTTTGTTTCAAATCATCAAATTTTCTCATCAAATTCATGGTTTCAAAAATAACGCGATCTACATCATTTCGTACTAAATCACAGCTGATTTTATCTAAACTTTGAATTTTCCGTATTGGACCTCGATGACCATGTCTAATCAATAAAATTATTTTGCTCAAAGTTAAATTATAATCTTGGTGATTTACAAATGATTTTTCATCGCCGATTGCCATATCTTCAATAAAATTACAGTAAGTTCTTACTGGACTATTAAGTGTTATTGATGAAAGAGATAATAATCTTGATCTTAGCCTAAATGTAGGATCTTGGTGTTGGCTAAACTGATTCATTGAAGATTGATAAAGAGATGAGCCGTTGGTAATTGATATATCCGAACTATCCCAAAAAGCTAGTTTATTCAGAGCTAGAATGAAAAACATTTGAATAAGATTAATATATTAATAAAAACAAAATCATTTACTAATTAGTGTTATAGCGAAAAAAATTGATGCTATGATGACTTTGAAATTTTTGGACAATGACCAGATGTTTAGATGGATCATGGTTAGTTCGATGATTTGACACGTTCGAGAAACAGAAAAAAGGCGGTAGACGAAGAAGCTGTGACAAAATAGTCGGCCTAATTGCCAACGTTGTCGGTTTTGTCTTACTGAACATGTTCGGTCGGCTTCCACAGACAAAAAAGTACAGTACTATTTGAATGAGCACCATGCAAACATAGAGAAAAAAATCCCAGCGTTAGCCATGCGAGCCGAATGTTGAGAACCTCGATGTTTAGAGATAGGGGGGTAGAAGTGTAAAAAAAGAAAAATTGATTCCACACCGATCGAACACAGAGAAAGAGAAAGAATTGAGTGAGTTCGCTCGCAAGAAGCAGCGAAGGAGGGAGAACCTATCCGAGAAAAAGAGAGCGAGAGAGAGAGACTGTGTGTGTGTGTGTGTATATGGAATGTTCGAAAAATGAAAGCCCCATCTGGATCATCTTCGAAACCGAATAATAGAGGAGATTTTATTTTCTCGATTTTCGATCATTCGGGTTTTTTTTTGAATATTTTTCGATTTCTTCTATTTTTCTAATATAGTCAACATCAAGCATTCAATAGTTTTGATCTCTTTTTTGGTATTGGTTTTTGGCTAATCGATTTGTTTGTTGTAAATTTACTTTATTCTATACTTTTTGTGATCGATCTAACAAACAATACGATTTTGTAGTGTAGAATTAATTCACATAAATCAACAATTTGAAAAATTATTCATTCTCTCTCTCTCTCTCTGATTTCGATATCAATATTATAATTATTTGATCGACTTTCATCATCAATTATTTATTTCATCGAAATGTCTCAAATAACCAAAAAAGAAGATAGTGAAGAAACGAACGAAGTAACTGAAAACGATAACAGCCTTTTCAAATATATTAAAGTCGCAGAAGATGAAGGAGAAGAGCCGATCGAAATCCCTTGCGAAAATGATCACACAATGTAAAAGCTGAGAGAGATTGACTTTAAATAGGAACCTATTAATTCACGATTTCATCTATTTAATCCGAATAGTTTATTAACAACATTGACCTCACTATTTCCTGGAGCCAGTGGACTTAAATATCGAACTGTTGATGGCAACACAATGCGAGGTCTGCGAAATGTTGATGGCAGATTACAACCTCCAGAGGAAGGCTGGGCAACCATACCGCTATATTATTGTTGCTTTCCTAAAGGTACTATTTCATAGGCTTGTGAACAGATTTCTAAAATCTTTGATTTTTTTTCTGCATTCTTATCATTAGAAAACAAACGTAAAATTGATGATTCTGCTGACAATTATAGTACCAAAACAAAACGTTTGGATGAGAAAAAGAAGATATCCGATTTAATTGTATTAGGGCTACCATGGAAGACTACCGATAAAGAATTGAGAGAATATTTCGAACAATTTGGAGAATTGGTCATGGCTCAAGTCAAAAGAGATCCTAGAACAGGAGATTCGAAAGGTTTCGGTTTTATTCGATTTGTTGATCAAGAGAATCAATCGAAAGTTATCTTGAAACGACACTCAATCGGTGGTCGATTCTGTGATGTTCGTGTACCGATGTCGAAAGATGGTTTCGGCGAATATCGAAACCTAGAGGTTAGCAAAAAAATTTTTATCGGTCGTCTGACGGAAGCAATCAATTATGATGATTTGAAAGAGTATTTCTCCAAATACGGTGAGATTGCCGACATTTTTATACCGAAACCATTTCGTGGATTTGCCTTTGTGACATTTAGAGAGCTTGACATTGCTCAATCATTGTGTGGTGAAGATCATATTATCAAAGGAATTTCGGTTCATGTTAGCAATGCTGTGCCCAAGTTTGATATCAGCTATCAACCTGGTTACAATAATAAATATTATGGTCGGTACCCAAATAATGGTACCGGTTCCGGTATGGGAGGCGGAGGAGGCAGTTCTGGTTACTCAAGCTCGTATGTTAGTCCACATCATAACTACTCTCAAAGCCATTTAAATATGAGTCCATCAAGCCATCATCATCCATCTAGTTACCAACATTTCGATTATTACTCGCGAAATCGTTCCAATCAGCATAGTTATCATGATCAAGGTAGCCCATATAGTGGTCGTTATTCGCACCAATACAACGAGTCGGAGTTTTCGCCATATTATTAGATGAAATTCGACTAATGTTTGAAATGACCATAATAATGAAAGTGCATGAGATGTAATCGATTCTTGAAAATTGAGACCTATTTAGATAAACTTGAGCCAAAAATCAACAGTTAATAAATTATATAAAACCAAAAAAAAAACATCTAAAACAGTGTATCCGTGATCGACGCAGAAAGATTAACAGAATTACCACGAACTAAAGCATGTGAATTAATTCAGCTTAGCCGCGAAAATTGTGTGATTGCTAAGATTCAGAGCGAATTTTTCATTGAATTACATCTAATCATTTGGAATTTTTTCTGATTACCTCTCTTCATACACTAAATTTCATTCACCTTAATCAAGATTAATCTCAATCAAATCCTAAAGAATCTTTTCATTCTTTTCACAAGCAAGCAGATTACATTCGGTTTTCTTTTCTTACTACATTTTTCAATATTCTCTTTCTGATTTTTTCTATCCCTTATCTTTTATTTTGTTCATATGAATTTTTTTCAAGCCTAATGAAACGATTATATTCGATAAATTTAAAGAGCATAAATGATTTTGAGAGAAATCAGTTACTACCAATTAACATTTTCTTCAGGTCTTATTCTTGATTGTACGAACAATCTTCATTTTCCTATCAGTCTTGATCAGTGATATAGTTATCGCAACTCTGATCTTGAAGCTGTTCTTTTTCTTTCTCTAATTTTCAAGATAAAATCAATTTTCAAAACTGAATCAAACGATTGATAGTAGCTTCAAATATTGAATATGAATCGAGGTGTTTCTAATCTGTAATGTAAGAAATGAATTGCTTGGATTGTTTGTAATGTTTTATTTATATTCAATATTTGAATAATAAAACAAATTGTTCCGTCTCAATTGAATGCTCAATGCTAACTTGCTAGTTTTGAAGATAATCTAGGTCTATGTTTTTTTGTGTATTCGAAATCGATTCTGTCCAATATTGTTTAACAGAATGGAAAAGTTCAAAGATGCAAAAAGTTCCGCAGATGAATGAATGACTGATGAAGAAAGTTGTGAAGATTATGTAATGGGATGAGGAGAGATGTGAAATAGCCAGGTGAGAATGACAATTATCTCTGATATAATTTAGATGGCTTGATTTTCATTAGATTTTCAATCAGCGAATCAAATTCTGCAATCAAAATTATTCATTCTTCTTTTTATTTGTTCTCACAGATTCTCTCTGCAAATGATTCATCAAGGTCTATGAACATTAGATCTTTCGATTCCAGTAAAACGATTTTCATCAGCTACGTTTGTTTGTGTGTTTAATATTTCAATTTTTCTTCTTTGAAATTCCTATGTATATAGCAAGCGATACTTTGAACATCAAACAGCTCAAAAACGGAATTGAAAATGTCAGTCGGATCGAGGACAGCAAAAACAACAAAAAAAATGAGAAATTGTTCCGATTATATAGAGACCGATTATTCTTGATTCGATATATAGAGACACTGATAAAGAATTTTCATTCGAATATAGCATGATATTTCCGTTTCACAAACCAAATTCAGTATTACAGCTCTAGACTGTTATATCGGCATGAATGAAACTACGAGGACGATTTCATTTTGGTCTTCTCTTATCCTTTGATTTCTTTTGGTCGGCTCAATCAAATCAGCCGAAATCTGTTTTTTGTGCACCAAAATTTTTCTACAATTTCAGAATCGTTACAATCTCACTCTAAGAGAGCTAGAGAGAGAGAGAGAGAGAGAGAGAGTGTGTGTGTGTGTGAGAGAGTCTATGTGTGTGTGTTCCAGAATAGGAGACTTTAATGTCTTCAAAAAAACATCTGAAATGTTAAACCTGAAAATTATTGACCTCATCATCGATATCTTTTACTTCATTTCATAACGAAATTGCTGTGCTCTCTATCTTCGCACATATTCAATGTGAATCGATATATTGTTTTAAATATTCTGATTAACTTGAAACAAATTTATATTTTTATTTATTGACCATAAAGTACTGAAATATTCTTGTGCCAGTAATTCATTGTTTTATTCGTTCCAAATTTTCTTTTTTTTGTGATTTTGTCCTATGTAAAGTCATACAACTACCTCCATTATCTAATTCACTTTAATCAATCTGATTTCAAATAGATTATAATTTGTTCGGTCGATCCTAATAAAACTTAGAGAAAATAATTTTTTCCAATTAAATAAGTCGATATATTGGATTTTCATAGAGATCCCAATCAATAATTACATAATGTAAGCAATTGTTTGGTTCCATATTGATTTCTTTTGTCCGGTAATTTTTTGCATTCGCATTGCTTTTAGGTCTTCGAAAGGTGGAAAGGGTGGTGAAAGTGGCGGCGAAAGTGCCGCATCTGGAGCTGAAAATAAAGCTCCGCAACCAAATCCTCAATTGCAAGCATCTTCAAGACGAATGCAACAAACACAGGCCCAAGTGGATGAAGTCACCGAGATAATGCGTGTGAATGTTGAAAAAGTTCTCGAACGAGATGCAATGATTTCGCAGCTTGATGAGCGAGCTGATGCCCTTAAGGAAGGAGCCGAAATGTTTGAAAAACAAGCAGGTGCTCTCAAATCAAAGTATTGGTGGAAGAATATGAAAATGATGCTGATAATGGCCGGCATCGGTGTAGTTTTCCTATTGATCATTTTTGTTTGGTTCAGCAATTGAAGGAGTAAAAAAAGTAGTTTTGGGCCTTAGCAAAAAATAGTTGTTCGTTTTGCAAAATGAAGCATCATCATCATTATTTGTTGCTATTATCATCATTCAAGAATGGCCAAAACTTTTTCTAAGTGAATATTATCTCTCGTTTCTTCATATGCTCTCTCAGTCTAAATATAAGAATCTTCTTCAGATGAAAACATTCGTTTCAGCTCCTAACAAACACAAACACTAACATACAAACGCATTGATGGAGATCGAAAATCTTTTGGAAGCCTATTAGAATGACAAAAAAAAAATCTAAATTATCAAATTTAGTTGATGAAAGAACCAAAACAAAAATCTGAATGCCATAGAATTCTTGTAAGTTACTATTTTGTTCTTATCTTTTTGATTTTTTTCATCATAATCAGCATCGATTCGTCGATTATATTATCGATCAATCTCAAATTTCCTAATCACTAGTGGTTTGAGGAAGAATTGTATAGTGACGATCTAGGAAATGTCCGATTTCATCTTAATACTCCTCCGCAATAAAGCCACAAAAAATACAGTCTATACTTCAATTTATTGTCTTTTCACGAGGAGTTTATGCTGGATGAAACTAGTCAGATGAAACAAGACATTTTTTCAAATAGTTGTCCGATCGATTCTTCTCTTTCGAACCTTAGGCTGCTACGGGACAGTTTTAATTTATCGAAAATGTGAATCATTTGACTGATCAATCTGATGACTGAATCGAATTAATAAGGAGACATCAGATTTTATTAATTAATTAATTATGATTCTCTGTCTTTCTAATCTTTCTTTTTCTCTTTTTGTGCTTTTTCCAATGAGATTGTCGGCAGATCACCATTCTAGACAGCATTAAATTTGATCGATAAAACAAACACAAACACATATAATATCGATTTACTATGATCAAATTTAACTAATTAATTTCTTGACTGTTTGATAATAATCCTTTGTTTCATTGCTTTATCCAATCCATTCAGTGTAATTGATGTTGAACGATTTTTGATTATTAAATTTAAACGAAATCTCTTTTTCTCTGTCTTTTTGAATTCTGTTCGTCTTTATGCGAATAAAATTTTATTGGTGTTTTCAATATATATCGCGATCCATAATAATAAAAATGCTAATAATTATACAAATATTTGACTTGTACAAATGAAACAAAAAAACTGTTCGAACTAGATTGGATCAATCGGAAACAATCTCATCGATTGATTGTGAAGGTGCTTGTTGGGATGGCCCATCCTTTTCGAAAGAACTGCAATCGATTTCTTCATCATCATCATTATTAGCGTCGAGATCATTCTGATCATCATCATCATCATTATCATCATCATCGCTATCGTTGATCTTCAACGATGTTTTTTGGTGTTGATGTTGTTGTTGACTATGTTTTAATTTATGTGAAGACATTTGAGAAAGACCTAAAACAGAATAGCTACAAGTGCAGCAATGATAATGGGTTTGTTTGAGTTTATGATTGCACAATTCAATTTGACAATCTTGATGAGGAGCGTATCGCGTGAAACCGGCCGCATTGATATTGTCCATTTTGGTGTGCTGTCTTCGATGAGCGACGACTTTGTTGGTATCAGCGCAGATATATTCACATTTGAGGCAATGAAAATGTGATGTTTTATTGCCCAAAGTAGAGTTAATATTGGAAAATGGACAACTCATTTGACCACAGCTAATGGTACTACGATATTGTTGAAAATCGCCACCCATCAACATATCCAAACGTTCATGTCGAGCTAGCGAAAAGATAAAACACCGAATTATCGTTTCGCAACAAATAGAATTAATCAATCAGAATTACCTGTATGCTGAACGAATCGTGTTTTATCACAGAACGAATATCCACAATCCTAGTGTTTAAGGCGAAACAAGATTTTTGATTGCGTTCTTTGAACTGAAATCTTACAAACCTTTCTCATACAATGAAAATGTGTTTGATGTTCTCGATATACACAAGTTGCGAATCTACAATCTTCATTGAATCTAAATCTTGAATATCTTTGGATGAAGAACACAAATAAAAAATGAGATCGATCAGTTCGTGAATGGTCTAAAACGCTATGGATCGACTTACTAACCCATTCGGAGAGTCTTTGCTTTTTCTCGATGATTGTTTCTTCTTCTCATGCGATCCATCAGGACTTTGTGATTTCAATTCATTGAATCGAGACCGTTTCCCTTCATTCTCTTCCGATTCACTTTGATGGTTACTATTTGGTGCGGAATTTTTTCGTTTAATACAATCTCTCTGGTTCGAGTTTTCAGATGTTTTCTTTCCGATTTGAACGAAATCGATCACCGATGCAATCGAAACAATAGATTAATGGCAAAAATTTGAAAATTGATTAAATAATGAATCTCACCATTGTTGAGTCGAGATTGATCACGGCTGGAAGATGACCGAATGATGTTAGGAAAGGATTGATCGCTCCAAGTAAGTTGTGATTAGATGAGGTCGATGGATAATTAATGAGATTACTAAGAAACAGCTGCATGAATTCATTGGTATAGCTCGCGTTTGCCATTTTTAAATAATCAGATAACAAATGAAAAGATTGTTTCTCTTTTGATGAGTCCATTTGATCGAAAACATCCGCCACATTATTGTTGGTTTGATTGGTTTGATTATCGCTTTCCAATTGGAAATGTTTCAGAAAATGTGGAATCAATCGTTCGTAATTGGAGAAAGCCTTCGAGAAAAAAAATGGGAATTATAGTGTCAAAAATCCTTTTTTGTCGATGGAATAGAAACGAATCCTACCTGATTGCATGAATTGCAATGAAAATGAAAGCGTTTTTTGAGTTTACAATACGGACTATTGCAAAGATTATTCTCGTCGAAAATTCTATGCTGTTTTATGACCTCGTCGATTTTCATAAAAGAAGGCGGCGGATGTGTCGGTGGTGATTGCTGTTGAGATGACAACGATATCGATGGTGGATAAACACCAAACAGACTGAATGCATTCTTTCCTTGTGACAGAAGGTGCTGAAGAGATTGAAGCATATCATCATTCTGGTTCGAACCATTCGTATTCGTCATCGATTTCGGTATGGTCATCACGTTTGAATCATTCTTTTCCGAACCCGATTTCGATTGAATAGAATCGAATTGATCTGATTTCGAAAGATTATTCCGATGCAATTTTTTTTCATTGATTTCATTCCTTTCCAGATTGTTATTGTTGTTTTGAAGACAACTATCATAAAACTTGTTTGCAGAGATCGATGATAGGAATCGATTGGAGGAATCATCTAACCGACGATGGTAGGTCGTCTCATGCGTCGCCATCATCGAATATTTTGCAAATTTAAATTGACATCCAGGTCTCGTGCAATGAAAATGGTTTGATTTGAGTTTGAATTGACATTGAATCGATTTACAATCAATATTATCACCATAAAAACAAAATCCTTCAAGAATATCGAATTGCTCATGGAAATCGTTGGAATGTTCTTGAAGAACAGTTTCATCACAATCGGAGCTGAAAAAACATCTCGGTTTAGAGCAATGATAATGCTTCTTTCCAAGATAGCCACAAGAGACATCGGAACACAATGTCTCCTGGTCGAAAACATAGAAACCTGTCGGTATAGATGATTTTATATATGGAATTATCATTGGGATTGGTATGGTTTTCGAAAGATCATTATTGCTATTGTTATTACTAGACGTTTGTGGAATGTTTGAAATCATATCGCTATCGTTCAAAGATAGATTGAATGCTTGAGCGAAGCTCAATGAAGACATTGATCCAAGACGAGATTGTACGATCGATGGAGAAGGTGGCGGTTGTGCTAAGAGTTTTGTTGGAGGTGGGGAATTTTTCGCTACCAAGGATGTAGATGATTTTGATTGTGCTTTCGTAGTTGTACCGCTTTGATTCGAGGTCTGTTTTCAAAAGAATAACAACAAATTATTTGAAATCTAGAGATTAAATTGAATCATGTTTCCGAACCTCAGATGAACGATTTTTTGGTGGTCGTCCACGCTTACGTTTCAGAACAGGCATCCCATCGATCGAAGCCAAAGTAGTTCCGGTCGGAAACACTTGTAACATTGCCTGCTGTTTTGGACCTTTGTTGATCTGAACATTATCGTCTGAATGAGTGAAATTCTTGATACTCTTGAGCTTTGTTAAAGATTTCTGAGGTGATGCACTATCTGAAATCGGTGGTAAACAATCTTCAGGAAAGAGACTGTAAAGATTCTGTTGATCTTCATGGAATTTGTAATGATAAAATTTTTGTAAGCTTCGATCAAGAACAGGTATCAATATCGAACATCCATACTGATTCGGTAGTTAAAAAAATAAATTTAATCTCAATTAGATCACCATCTAAACAAACTATCGTACCATTCGGCAATGATAATGGCGAACTGTAGCTTGATTCAAGGGACAAATGGTATTGTTACAAATATTTTGATCTTTTGTCTCCTCAAAAAGCAACGATTCGATTTGTTCCTGAACGATATGATTTCTATCAATGATTACAAACAAAAAATGAGAGTCTTTGAATTTAAAGTTTAGAACAATTCCACTATACGGACCTGGCATGAGATAGAATTTCCGTTCGATCTGTTTGACAAATATTGCATTCGATGCAATGGAAATGTTCATTGAATTTTTGCTCGAATTTTGGAAAAGATTTTTTCTCTTCAATAAAATTACAGCTTTCCATCAATCGATTATGCCTAGGAAAGTCATTTGAGAAATGGTTTAGACAAAAGATAAAATAAAATTTCCAAATCAAATTCCGAATCAAAAGAGTAAATCTTTTTGAAATTAATTGATATCCGCTATTAGATTTTATTTTTGTTTTTCAATGAAATCTTAAGTTTGTTTCGTTTAGCTGATGATAATAATACAATCTACTAATACAAGCGAATCCAGATCTCTAAGCTAATTTCTCTTTGATATCGAGATTTTGATCTGTACAATTTTCTTTGTTAGTAAATTTTCGAATCAATTTCAAGCCGATTACTCTCTCCCCGATCGAGTGAATGAGAAAAAGATACGAAATCAAATAATCATCATTATAATCGTCATCCTCACCACCACAACCACCACCATCATGATTCGCCGAAATTCTAACCACGATTATCATCATTATCGTTGAGATTCTCAGAAGATGATCATAATCTCAACAAGAATCAGAAATTATTACAAATCAAGAGAGAGAGAGAGAGAGAGAGAGAGAGAGAGAGAGAGAGAGAGAGAGAGAGAGAGAGAGAGAGAGAGAGAGAGAGAGAGAGAGAAGGAGATGGGAAAAATCCTACGAATAATTTCGAATGATTTTTTTTTTCTCTCTTTATTTAATCGAAACCATTACAGTGACCATTATTATTATCCAACAAAAATTCGTAGGAATAATAATAAGGACAGAATAAATCATATTAATTCTAAAATCAAACTGACCGAATGCAACTAAATACCTCATAATCAAAGAGAGAGAGAGAGAGAATATCAATAGCGAGAAAAAAAAAGCTGAAATTTGATCGAAAATCTGAAACAAAATAAATCAATACAGCATTTTGAATGAAAAGAATAGGCGAGAGAATATTTTCTTGGTCATTCAAAGTTTGTGTGTGTGTGTGTGTGATTGCGCGAGGCAATCCGAGAAACCCTATTCAAAGGAATAATAATAATAATGCCTTCGATATTTATCATTTCATTTTTTCATTGCTTGTAATCGAGTATCGACAAAATGGGGGGGGGGAGACTTGATTACGATCAAGTATTCTCTAGCAGCTTGTAAAACAAGGAGAGACAGAAACGAGGCAAAAAAATTATTATTCAATTTTTGGCTTCAATTATTTTTTTTTTGTTTTTTATTTCATTTTCAAAATTGCTTGAAAATCATTCTTCGCTCTCTAAAGCTTTCTATACCTACCTGACTCCTCTCTTATCATTCGAGACTGAACCATAGGAATAATATGAATTGTATAATTGTGTAATTATTTCTTTTTTTTTTACTAGTCGATTTAAATAATTTTCTGCGTGTGTGTGTGTGTACTATTCAACAAGATCTCCATTATCAAACATCAACAACGCTTGAAACAGATGGAATTCAATCGAATTTGGAGATTTCGAAGTGAAGTGAATGTGTAAGAGATGTTTAATAGTGATGATTGTGATGGTGCGATGATGGTAGGAGAAAAGGAGAAAGGAGAGAGTAAAAATTTGATGTTCAATTTTTTTCTTTTTTGGATTCAATCGAAACAGGAGAGAAAAAATTGTGCGAAAAAGAATTGCCTCGAAAAAAAAGACGAAGAATGGCGAAAAAAAAATTGAAAATAAAATTTGCACAGACTGAATAATTTTTTTGTGTTCGAATATTAAAACAAAAAAAACAAGAAAAGAAAGAAAATAATAAGGCATTGGACCCCTCCTGTTTTCGTTTCCGAATGCTTCGATGTTTGATGATGATAATTTGATGATGGATGCGAGATCCATTCGATGATGCTGCTGCTGATGATCGAGATGATGTAGATGACCATTCTCGCGATTCGAATGATACATCTGCTGTTTCGGCTGTTGGCCAGTTCGAATGTCCATCATATTCAGATTTTAAAAGAAAAAATCGATAAAAAAGCCAACAATACGGTGATCATCACCATCACCATCATCGTAATCATTTTGTTGGTCGGAGATCTCTCGAATACAACACACAATACCACCGAAGAAAATACAGCAATGAAAAATAAAAAAATTATTTGCAATGATCGAATCCGATCGCCAACACCAGCACACCAGCACACACACACAGAGAGAGAGAGAGAGAGAGCGAGAGAGAGAGACCATCAAATCTCTCTGCCCCACGAATCTCCACCCCTTTTCGTTTGCTTTTGAAATAATATTTTTGTTTCTTCATTTCTTTTCTCTGAAATGAAAGCCTGTAATTATAACTATATATGAAATACAAGAGAATAGGAAGAAGAAGGGGCCAGGGGAAATAAATCTAGAATATCATCCAAAATTGCCATCTTGACCATAATCATCATCATTGAGATTTTCCGTGAAAATATCAAAAGTACATAAAAAAATAAAACAAAAAAAAAAAAGAAAAAAAAATCAAATAGGAAACCCTGAAGCATTTCTTGTAGCAGAGAGAGAGAGAGAGAGAAACACTAACTTATCAGAGATATACAAAAACACTTAAAAATGAGTGAAAAAAAAATTATCTCACAATTTGACGAGAAAAATCATTCGAAGATTTTTTTTCTGCTGTTGTTCGGGTAAAATCACGATGGAAAATCATAATGATGTCAGAGAACGCAACAAATGGGGAAGGGAAGGGGGAAAAGAGTGTGAATGTAGATCTTCTCTAATCTCTAGAGAGAGAGAGAGAGAAGACAAATCTGCCTTGATTTTTTTGCTCTACCTAGGTGATTATATTAGTGATCGATGCAAATTAAGAGGAGCAGCTAATCGTTTTTCTATTGTTTTCGATTTTCTCGATCGAAATCGATATGAAATTTGGCCACAAAAGGTTCAATATAGATTGAAATGAATTGATTGAAAGCATCATTAAGTGTGTTAACAGTGATTGCTATTGAGAATTATGAAAAGGCGATGTAAATCATCTTCTTCTATGAACCAGATAAAAACAATAGCGTTTCGTGCAAAAAACATTAAATTAAACAAATCTTTGATTAAGGAAATCTTATTTTCTAGCTATTATTTTCAAATTTGAGGAAAATAATCGCAATTCATAATCAATGTATAGAAAATGATTTCTTACCTTCGAATAAATTTCATGCAGCTAGACTCTGTAAAGAATTCTGAGCCAAGGATATCTTCAATCGGTACGGTGCTGATCTGTGCCAAAGGAAGTTCTTCAGCAATCTGATCGATAGCTCCTTCATTTTCCCCATTGACTATTGATTCATATCTCTAGAAGACAAGAATTTTTCTGTTTCCATCAATCCATAGCCGACTAGAATCGCATTTGAACTTACCTCTTTATCGACTGTTCCAACCTCTAGATCGATACCGAATTTCGAGAGGCGTTGTCGCATAAGCGAACATTTATCATTGTTAGATTGCTGTTTGTGATGCTGATAGATCGATTGAGCTAGATGATATTTTCGTAACGCTAGCTCTTTCTCACATTGTTCGTGTTTTCTTCGGTGCGGATTCTGCTGCCCAATCGAATGAAGAATATGAGAACAACCTGTTGAGTATGAGTCAGAGTGGAAGAGAACCCAAAAATAATTATTTTGCTGATAAAATTCTATCCAATATTCTCGATCGAAAATATCGAGAAAATAATTCTGTTATTTTAATGTTTCTCCACAATCAAATTCACCTGATCGAACACAATGGATGTGGTTTGATACACTTGAAGATCGGCAATCATCAAATGGACAAGTTTCGTGCCTCTGAAATTGTTTAAATCCATTACGAGCTAATTGTTCATCTCTGATGTGATGTGATTTGTGTTTCTCTAGATGAAGTTCGAGATAGGTTTAAGATTGAAAATCGTCGGAATAGCAACGTAGAATTTGGTTGAGATTAATCATACAAAGTTTAAATTAAAAAGTCACAAAACCATCGGCGAAGATGATGGTGGTCGGTTGAACAATCGATGGCGATCAAAAGAATTGAGAGAATTAAAGAATGAAACAATCGAGAATCAATAAATTATTTCTCCATACATCATTAGTGATTTGATAAATCAATAGTGATGGGAATAAGAAGATCAAAGAAAGCTAGATAAATTGAAAATAGTATGGCAAAAATGGACCAAACTAGAACCAATCAGATTTAATTCAGCTTATCAAGATTTACTTTAGACATTTTGCTTTGTTTCATCGAGAGAAGAAATTTTTCTCCGTCTGTGTTAAGTTTTTTCATTATCTTCATTTTAAACATCTATCTTTGCTTTTTTGTTGTTATTATTGCTGCTTAATCCTTGAAAAATACTTAACTATTTCGGTGGAACACTAATGATTTAACAAGTTAGGGGCGTACTAGTAATAATTAGTGCTGCTGCGTATAGAGATCTTTCTTGGAAGCACTGTGCTCATTTATTATTACTCGGACGCCCCAAAATTGTTTGCTTATAGGTGTTACACACTTATCTAACACCTTTGCATTCATTAAGGACATTAAGCTTCTATTCTCTCTCTCTCTCTCTCTCTCTCTCTCTCTCTCTCTCTCTCCTTTGATGTTATTTTTGATTTGATTTTTTCATAAAAGATGATGATGATGATCGTAATTGATGGAGATTCAATCGGAGAATTGAAATATTTAAAAAAGAATCCCAACTTTTCATTGTGGTCTAACTTGATTTTAGTGACTTTCATCCGATTCTATTCTGGTTGTGGGCCACTGCTACACTACCTCTCTTATCTTTTGGAAATTTTTCACATAATATAGAGGAAAAAAATTCGTTTTTCTTTTCAAATATCAATAATAATAATAATAATAATAATCGCAAATCAAATAATCAACAATAACATTGGACATAGACAGGGGGAAGTGCGAGAGAGAGAGAGAGAGAGAGAGAGAGAGAGAGAGAGAGAGAGAGAGAGAGAGAAAAGATAACAAAAAAACAACCAAAAAGGCTTTGGTTAAAGTTCAAATAATAATCGAAAAAAAAGTAAAGACGCGAGAGATAGAGAAAGAATCTAATTCAAAAGAAGCATTTTAATTATGTTCGATCAATCAAAGATGCCTGTCAGGAACCGAATAAGAATAGATAGAATAATAATAATAATAATAATACTAGTAATAATCGAATGCATAACAAAGTAGAGCTGCAGAGAGAGAGAGAGAGAGAGAGAGAGAGAGATGATGTAATCTCACATACAACCGAGAGAAGCTGGCTGATTGATTTTGAAAAATTTTTTCGAATCAAAGATCGAAAAAAAATCGAATAATCTGAAAGAAAATAGATTTAATTTTTTTTTTAAACGAACGTCTAGATAGTTTCGCTTGAAAATTCAATTTGAAATAACCAGTGTTTTTTCTCTAGACCTTTTCTTTGTGACCTCTTCTCTCTCTCTCTCTCTCTCTCTCTCTCTCTCCATCTTTATTTTGTTTTTCTTTTTCTTAATCGATCAATGGTCAATAGTCAGATTGCAATGAAATGATTGCGATCAAGATTAGATCTTGTCCTCCTCCTCTTTCTCGATAAATTATCCGAATAATTCAAAAATCTACCTTTTTTTAATCAGATTTTTTTTGAATAGTAAGAAATCGATCATTACATTGATCAGTTTGCAATGATTTGTATTAATGTTAGCGCTAGACGATCAGTGCTTATTTGTTTTTTGGGAACTATAACTCAAAAACTTACCCATATCGGCTTTGTTTTTGAAAGTGTGATTGCAATTATCACGACGACAATGAAAATGTGTAGTTTTGAGACCGAAAAAGGCACAGCTCTCTAGAAGACAATTTTCGGTGGCACGGAATCGTTGAAAGCCTTCCTGAATGATTGCAGTATCTTTTCGGTGATAATTGGCATGCATTTGGACATCCGAGGTGCTAATATAGACCTAGTTTTAATCGATTCAAAAGTTCGAAAATGATTAGAATTAATTAGTTCAAAGATGAAGATGAAATATTGATTTGATTTGATCCTTTCTCACCTTATCACAACCACGTTTTAAACAATGATAATGCGTTTGTTTGCGATGATGTGGACAGCTTTTGAAACGTTCAACACAATTATCACCAGGTGAACATCGAAGAAATCCATGCGTTAAGGATTCATCACGTTTTTTATGCCATTTGAAATGTCTAATCATCTCCTCTTTCTTCATGAAGACCCTTGAATTGCATGATAATGCATTGCAATGAAAATGTTCTCGATACGATAGATCTTGACATAGAATATTGCCGCATTCTTGAGCGTTCGCAAATCTATTTCGTAAATCGATTTGGTTGGGCGATTAGCGAAGAAATTCAATACAAAGATAAAGTCAGATCGAATTAATATTGCGAATTTCAGAAGTCTCATTAATTTTTACTACCAATCACTAGAACTAAATCAGATCTAAAAATTTATGAATTTTTTCTTCGCTTCCCTAATCTCCAGCAATGAAATTTGAATTACGAATCAAATCATTGAGCTAAGACCCTAATACTGATAACAATTGAAAGTTTTTTTTCTTGCAGCAAACAAAATCTTTTTGAATTTTAATTTACAAACCTTTTCACATATCGCGTGTAATCAATCGGTATTGACTTGTTGATAAGTTCACCTGGATGAATTTTGTGGAAAATTGACAAAAAAAAAAGATCGAAAAAATAGAAGGAAATCAATAATTATTACTTCTATCACTTTATTCTTTTGATTTTGATTTTGTAAAATGTAGCAAAAAAAAAAAAATAAATAACAAATATATGTCGAGATGATTGTGATGAATGCTTTTTTTCGCTCTGAAAAAAAAATTAATGATCCTTGGACCTAGTTGATGAATTTTCACCGAAATGTAGTTTTTTTTCAAAAACAGCAATAAGTTTTCATAAGTTTCGCTCTCACCTCCACAACGTGAATTACTGAACTAGATATGTTTCATTCGAAACAATCAATAACTTAACAACAAAAAAAAAAAAAAAAAATAATAATAGAAATTTTTTTCCAAAATATCTATGAGTGATTATCTCAACCTTCATCAGGAAAAGAAAGAGAAAGAAACAAAAGCAAGGACCAGAATAAGAAAAATGAATTGATATTCAAATTGCGAAAAAAAATCACCGTATTCAATCAAAAAATTTTCTTCCGAAAAAAAGCAGGTAATTAATCTTCAGTGTTTGTTACTACGATGTCGACAACAGCAGCAACAGAACAATGAGAGAACATATGCATCTTTTGGGAAACGGAAATTTTTTCTCGCAAAAAATTGCAAGAGAAAACTTTTCTAGAGTACGATTGTTTATCAGACCTAGGGGCTTAGATAACATTCATCGCATTTGAAGAAAGCGATGGAGAATTTCATACTATCCAAATAAAAACGTTGGCCTCAAAATAGATTAATAATAATAATAATAATAATAATAATAATAATAATAATAATTGTTTTTACCATTCGATAAAAACTCGAGACGAACTTCCAGAGAGAGAGAGAGAGAGAGAGAGAGAGAGAGAAATTATCATAGCAGAGAAAATACATTTTTTTTGGCTTGAAAAAATAGAAAATAATGAAAGAAGAAGAGCAAACATTCTCATAAGAAGAATTTCGGAAAAAAATCTCATTGTTTTCAGCCAAAGACTTGGATTGGAAGAGAGGGAAAAGAGAAAGAGAGCATTTGAGTCCTGCGGTGCAGAAAAGAAAGAAAGATGATGATGGTCAATCAGTGTGGCGGCAATAGCATCACCAGCAGCTCTCTAGAAGCATCTCATTGCATCATCATCAATTTTTTTTGGTGATTGTTACAAATGCAAAATGCTTCTTAATTTTATTTTTCCATCATCAAAAATATTCTCATTCATTCAATATTTTCATTTCATTGGTCACAATCTATCCTTACTCTTCTGTTCTTTGTTTCTGATTTCTCATTTCAACTAAGCAATGCTATGATAAGATGATTGAATTGGTCAATAAAATAAAAGCAAAAAAAAAAAAAAACAAACTTTAAAACAAAGAATACAAAATTATTGTACGAGCATCAGTTTTGATGGGGGGACACTAAAAGACTAGAAAATATAGTTCAGATTCGAAGAGAATTGTAAAAGAAATTTAAGTAAAAAAAACAAACTAGAGAAAACAGCACTGTCAAATGTAATCAAACTTGACATTCATTATGAGAAAACTGCAGGTAGTTTTTCTTTTTTCTTTCTTTCTTTCTTCTCCACAAACGTATTCGATGCCAACGACAACAATGCCGCAGATAATCATAATGAATCAGAACGAGAAGAAACCAAAAAAAAAATATATTCCGATCGAAAAAAAACTCAAATATTTAGCGAAACAAAACTGGCCATTGAAAAGCAACAACGAGAAAAAAAAAAATCAAACAAACTTGGGAAAGAATATCCCTCCCATACTCTCTCCCATACTCTCTCTCTCTCTCTCTCTCTCTCTCTCTCTCTCTCTCTCTCTCTCTCTCTCTCTCTCTCTCTCTCTCTCTCTCTCTCTCTCAGCTTCACAATAGAGAAGTGAAGAGAATAGAAAAGAATATAATTATGAGAATAAAAAAAAAAGAATAGTTTGCTGTGAATTCTTTCGCTTTTGAGATGCTTCGAATGCTTATTGATCAAACAAAAACGAGATAACTACTAAATGAAATCGGAGAGAATAACTAGGGAAAAAAAATCAAAAAAAAAAAAAAAAAAGAAAGAATGGGCGAAATAATTATGCAATGGTATTGGATGAACAGATAATGGCAGATTAACAAACAGATAATCGAATTGTGGAAATCTCGATTTCAACCGGAATCATTCAAAACGAATAGAATCAATAGCAGAGAGATAAGATTGATCAGTTTCATTCCAAACTAACAAAAAAAAGAACAAAAAATAGTAATAATAATAATAATGAAAACAAAACAAAAATAGAGATTAGAAATTAATCGAGGAGAGACAATTATTTGAAAAGTCCATTGGGACGAACGATATTCATTCGATCTAATGAATTGGGGTGGGAATAAGATTAACACTTGCCCTTCAAACTCCCCCACCACTTTTTCTTCGCTCTGTTGGCACTAACCCAAAATTTCTGACCATAAATATCCATTATTTTTTCCCGTTTTGATTGATTTGATTTTTTATTTTTTTTTCTTTTTTGAATTTCTTAACTTATTTATTTCCCAAATGAAAAAGAACAATTTTCTTTTGCAACTTTTAACGAAATTTATTTTTTTTTTTTTTTTGCTTTATTTGCCATAGGTTGTGGCTATTATCGTTGCGCGATTGAGAAAAGAATAATTTAATTTTTTTTCGCTTCATCTTTATTTCTACGCTCTCCCTTGATTTGATTTGATTCGAGGCGAAATGAAAAAAAAAATACTGGGAACGAAAGAAACAATGTACGATTGTGTCATTACAAGAATTGAGCTAAACAGATCAATCAATGTCATTCTCGTTGTTCCTTGGAGATGGGTTTTTTTTTCGATTCGATCACTCGAGTTCGATGATTGAATGAAAAGATTTCGATGACCGATCATTTGTTGATTAGCTTTTCTTTTGATAATCGGAATCCTCTATTTTTTCGTTTGATCAAATTAGAACCTAGCCAACAATGAATTCAATCTTTTTCGCTCTCTCTCTCCCTCACTCATTCATTCTCATCAAAAAGTGAATGTTTGTGTGCGTTTTTTTTTTTTTTTTTTTGCTGAGAAAATTCATTTTGACCTATTCAATCTGATTCATTATGTTCATCTGTGTTTCGTCGACATCGTTTTAAATGTAATCAAATTGAATTTTCATCATCTTCATCCTCTTCTTGTGAATCAACATCGATTTTCAAATAGAATACAAGCAACAAAAAAGCCATACCCTCGATTCCCAACGAGTAGAGTGTAGATTTATCTACCCAAGGAGCCGGACCAGGACCGCAGGCACTAATTGATTGTTTCCATGAACTTAATGGACGTCGTGATGTTGATTTCGCATTGATTACCTTGTTTCTAAACAAATCTTTCACATAATTTAGATTGTTCTATAATAAGAATAAAAAACGAAAATTTATTTAAAAATTAAAAAAACAAACTCAAAATTTAGAGCAAAAAAAAAATGAGCTCGATTAACCAACATTTGAGTTCGTTTCGGATTGATTTTCCGTAAATGAATGTTCGTTGATTCTCGATTGATTATCATCTTCATATTCATCATCATCATCGTCATCATCTTCCTCCTCTCCATCAAACGAAAGACTAGATTTGAATTGGGTTTGTTTATTAATGGATTGTTGTCCATCCAGGTGATAATGTTTCTGCTGCTGTTGTTGTGATTCTGATTGTTTTCGTTGAGAGATGATCCTATCAATATCATTTTCAGCACCGCAATCATTGGCTTTGGGAAATAATTTTGCAACAGATTTTGCTATATTAGTTTGATTGGTTAATAAGAAACCATTTTCATTATCTCCATCATCGTCTTCTTCTTTCCGGTGATAATCGTTGAGATCTTTCCCTTTGTGCAGATCCATTCGTTTGATGAGATTTATTCTATATAATTGTTGCAATTGTTCGAGCTTTTCGATATCTAAGCCTTTCGAAATTCGATTGTCCCCATTTCGATCATCTGTTCTATCATCATCGATTTGTTCCTCTGAATTCTGGTTCTCTCGAACATCATTGTCATCATTATCGTTCTGATTATTATTACCATCATCGTTTCTAAGAAATTGTTCGAAAATTTTCAAATCTTTTCCTATTTTTGAATCCTTATGGACAATGGTGATATCATCTCCTTCATCTTTCTCGATACTATCAACTCTAGCCACATTATTTGTCCCATCAAATTCTTCGTCATAACTATCTTGATCAAGATCTTTACAATCTGAAAAAGAGCAGAGTAAAAAAGAAAAAAAAATTTAATCGATTTAGAAAATCAGAAAAGTGAAATAAATAAGAGAAAAATTCACTGAAATAAAAAAACGACAGATCATTTTGCTTTGATATTGTCGCAGCTCAAAAATCAGATCGAATTTTTTCGATCAAACCAGTATGTACCATTCGAATAGGAAGCAATGAATGTATGTGACGGTGTGAAAATTGAGAAAAAAATTCGCGAAGCTCATAGAAAAATTTGAGAGAGAGATTAATAATCGGTTAGAATTTATCGAATCTTTAACGATAGCTTCGCTCTTTGATACCTATTCTGATTTAGATTTGGGTCGGAAAAAAAAATGAATTTCCTACACCTCATTTTTTCTTGGCTCTACGTTGTAATTTTTGTTTGATTTTTTTTCACAGCAATTTTTATAATCAAATACCTATTTAATCAAGATTATGATTAAAGAGCTGATAATGATGATGACGGTGATTATCTTTTTGTGATGAAGATAATGAGATCTTATCGCTTTTGCTGTCTTTCACCGTTCCAGTGAACAAAGAGAGCGAGAAATTGGTGCGATATTTGATACACTTGTTGAAAGATTTATTGAGCTCATAAAACGTACACACACCATTTTCACACTTCATTGAGATTCATTCAATCGAAGATTATTATCTCATATCACAGCATGAATGATAATAATAATAATAATAATAATAACAATAATCTCGTTCACTCTGTTTCATTTTGTCGGATTTTAATGGTATTCTTTTTGTCCGTCTCTGTAAAAATAAATCATCATCATCGGCGGTGAAGGTGATGGTGTTTTGATCACATTGAATCAAAAAAAAAAAAAACAAAAAAAAGAAGAGATGGATCAAGGATCTAACATTGAGTTGAGATTTTATGGTAACTAGGACTAGACCGAAGGAAAAAAAAAGCATTTCGAATAGAATGAATGAAATGAATGAAAAATATGAGAATAAAATGAATTTTTCTCGGACGAATACGAATACAGAAATAAATCCAAAATGATGACTAGGATTGCTGAAGAATCAATGGACAATGTTCACAGGTAGGTAGAGGAGAACAGCCTCATCATCATCATCATCTACCTAAGCCGATTTCCCATGCGATTAGGGCTGGAGAGAGAGAGATGAAACAAAATATCTCCATCTTTGTTGAGATTATTAAAGAAGAAGCAAGGAAATTTATGAATCATCATTGATATCAAATATAGCCTCTTATTTATATGATTTTTTTTTGCGAAAAAAAATCTCTGTGAAAATTAGTCGAAAATTTCTCAAAATCGTTTTTGATTCTGTAAAACAAACCGGCCTCAATGATTCTCGTTTTTCATCTTTTGATTGAAAGTGAATTAGATTCCAAAATTAATCACATTCCAGTTCATCAGTTTTTTCGACTTGAATTTTAATTAGAGAGGTCGTTTGAAGGTAATCACATCAATTACCTTCATATAATTATATTGTTATTCAGATACTTCTCTCTCAGTTCCTCTCTTTTTTTCCTGTTTTTTTTTTTGAAAATTTCGATATCGCCATTGACATCATCATCAAAAGGAAACTTGTTGAATGAGATTCATTTGGTGGAGACTAATACTATGGTGATGATGTAGAATTACCAAAATCGCTCACCTCTTCACAATGATGATGTTTGTTTATATCCATCAAACTCTAGATGGAATCTAGAGATAGCTATGAAGAAACTTTAGGCTGCCATAGGTTGCGGTATATTGATGAATATGAATATAAAAATTTATTAAAAATTAAATGGTTCATAGAGAGATGCGATATCAAAAAAATTCACACAAAAACTACCATTTTATAGAATAAATTAAGATTTCATCTCAATTAGAAATAAGGCATATACAAATTAATCGCTGTAAAGCTGTGCAAGAGTTTTCGCGATTTGCGTGTCACAATCATTATTCACTTATCTTCAATGCCTCAAACAGACCAATCATTATTGATTTTGATCTATTCTCAATTTTAAATTTATTTCTCGAAAAAAACACTACAACATACACGCAAACAAATGCACCAATCTTGCTTTTTTTTTCAATAATTAATCCGACAAACTCATTAGTATGACCATTCATCCTGATCGCTCGTATCCAGGTAATAATCATCGATGAATAATAACCATACTTGGAATCAAGTTTTTGGTTCGACTATAAATTATTCAGATTTTTTTTTTGACATTTTTTTTCCGATATTCATCATTGATGAGCTCATCCAGCTATGGTTAAGTGAAAGATTTGATTTTTTTTTTACTCTAGGTATCTACGATTCATAAGTCTGAAAATAATCAATTGAAATTCTCTACAAAAAAAACACTAGTGAAGATAAATTAAATCTCGTTGATGATGTGGGATTAAATGCGACAATTCTAATTTTAATGCAAAAGATCCAAAGGATTGAGAGAGGGGGGAAAACTTTCGAACTAAACAATGAATTTTTTTCGCATTTCTTTAAATGTAAAAAAAAACAGAGCAGATAGAACAAAAAATGATAAGAACAAATAAATTATAACCAAAATGGAAATAATTGAAATTTTTCGTGACTCTATGATACTTTTCAGTGATTTCGTAAACTATCATCTTCATATAGTCACCACAATTTACCAAGTGGAAGTTGAAACGTTTTCCACCCCTCTCTCTCTCTCTCTCTCTTTCTCCTTTGTAGGAAAAAAGTGAGCGCTATGAAGATTGAGGGAGGTGAATTGAAGGGTTTATAAGAGATTCTTTTGTTTTTCCATTCCAGTCGATTTAAGTTTATTGAAATTTTTCTCCATTTTACGAATACGGTTCAACCATTGTGGCCATCATTATCACCACAATTGTTATGCCTGTTTTTCTAATTTTTTTTATTCAGTCGATTAATTGAGAAATATTATCTCTATCTCTCTCTATTAATTATCATTGAAATTAATCAGGACAAAATTTAAACGGAGAGAAGAATTTGCACAAAACAATTTGGATTTAGTCCAATCTTGAATTTTGGTCAATTTATAGTTACTGTTTTAATTTTTCATTATTATTAGATAGCTTTCTTTGAAGAATTATTTCTATTGATTTATATCTAATTAATCTGGCTAAAAAATTGAAAATACCTTTCTCTCTATTAAAGCTTCTAAGCTAAGCTATTCATTGAAAGAATTCGGACTAGGCTTTGTAGACGAAAGAAATTTAGTTAGAGTTCTGACTGTGTAAGGTCGTACATCAATTGATTTGAAAAATTTCAAGATTTCTTTCATTTACAAAAAATAATTTGTTAAAATCTAATAATTCTAATGAATTATCCATCGAAATTTGAATCAGATACACAGAACTTAATCGACACTCAAAAAATTGATTTGATTTGCTTTCTTTTCTTCTATTCGCATGGAATCGATAATTCGATTACAAATTATTAATCTATTCCAATTGGTATTAGAGAAAAAAAATGAATTTTTTTTTTTTGAAAAGACAAAACTTTTTCTCTCTTTTCCTTTAACCTATCTCTCTTGGCTGAGTGTTTTTTTTTGAGAGAGATGAGAATTCATTTGAATTCGGATAGCAGAGGTAATCAGATGAATCAGACAAAACAGAAAAAAACAAACAATTTCCCATGCATAAGTCTTCTGCCACCTTACAATGGAAACAACTAAAGAGAAGCAAAGAGAGATGCTATTATATCGTTTCATAATCTCATCTCTATCTTTGCAAATTAGGCAAAAATCGACATAAAAATAGACGAAAATACATTCAAATTCTTTTGATAATTTTCATAACTCAAACTATCACTAAAGTTTTGATTGCAAGCTGTTCCGCTCTCTCTCTCTCTCTCTCTCTCTCTCTCTCTCTCTCTCTCTCTCTCTCTCTCTCTCTCTCTCTCTCTCTCTCTTTGTCCATTTCCCTTGAGGTTTGAGTTTATAAAAGCTATAATTATTGATCGATTCTGGCTAAAGGCGATCATCATCAGTTTCGTTTCGAATGCACAAAAAATTGATATTTTGGTTTTTTTTTTTTTAATACAAATTCAATTGGTTTTTACGATTAAAAATGTCTTCTTTTCTCCAAAACTTATTCATCCAAGCACTCTAGCTTAGATCTCCGATTCTAATCGATCAAATAATCGATCTGTACATTTCTTGTTTTCAATTTTTGTTCAATTGAGAGATGATAAAATTGATGGATTGATGTAGGATTTTTTTTTCGTTCATTTTGTGTTTGCTTTACAATCAAAACATTGAATGGTCTCGAAGCCCATAACCAAAATAAATCGATTTGTTTATTCAATCATCGACTCGAATGACAGCAACGACAACTACGATGTTCTTATGCAAATACATTCACTATTTTTCGCTGTTTCTATTTTCAAAGAAAACAGAAGCTTATTGAATATTGAGAAGATCACATTGAAGAGGAATGAGGCGAAGTAAATATACAACATTTTGTTTCAATCCAAATCAAAGTATCTTCTCTATTTTTCATCATCACGCACTTTTCTTTTTCAAAAAAGAGACAAGACTTCAAATCATTCTTTTTTTTTGAGTTTTCCAGTCCAAAGAATAGATTCCGCAGCAATTAAATCATTTGAAATCTGCACTAAATTTAGAATTTCTGTTCGAATTTCGAATCTATCGAAGAAAATAGATAAATTCAGATTGATCCAAGTCAATAATTTTGGTAGATGATTGGTGTATGAACATCAAACGCGTTCTCAGCTGGGTCTATTTCAAATGGTTTTCAAACACTTTAATAGACTATGCAAATGAAAATTAATTCCAATCTAAAGAATTATGAACCAATTGGTTTTGATTCCTTTTAGTTCCTAATTTATCCTCATTGATCCATCTGAAATGGCCTAATAACAGCGGAGCGGTTTATGAGTAACACTAACCTGTTGAAACAATAGATGCAGTTGAAGATTGTTGTTTTGCATTCGAAAAATTTCTTACAGCATAGAGCTCTTTGAGAAATTTTCGATTCCATTGTTGATCAAGTGGAGCAGATGATGATGGGAGTGGTGACGATTTATGGTTTGATTTATCTCGATTCATACCGAATAAACGAAGAAGATTATGAAAATTGTCATTCTCTGTCGATGATGATTGCAAAGAATTCAATATTGTAGCGAAATGACCTATTTCATCAGAGTTTATTGATAGATTAGATGTCGTTTGCATTGAAGGTGTTTGAAGGAATTGATTATTGTTATTAGTCTCCGTTATTTCGTTAGGATTCTTTAAATTAGTTCTAGACCTAGCTAATTGCTTTTGCGAATTATCTTGCAGAAATAATTCGATTAAATTAGCTTGAGAATTTATTAGATTATCGCTTTTGATCGTCAATCCATTAGTATCATCAATATCGTCATCTTGAAATCTCAGATCCAAAGATTGATGTTCTTGTGAGTTAGATTTATTTTTCAATGGATTAGATTCCGCAGACAAAGAACGATTCTGATTAATTGATTTGATCACATTTGATAACGTAGATTTGATCTGTGGCCTTTCGGAATAATTTTGTGTTTTATGAATCGATTCTTGGCAATCGATGAAATTGTTGATTCTTGTAGACTCATTCAGCGATTCCGTTGGACTAGAATGCAACGATATTGGTTCTTCGAAATTATTGATAGGAATCGATTTCTCATTAATTGATTCAGAATCTTCAAGACCTTCTGTTATACATCTTGGACGGAAATTTTTTCGTTTATTTCGCCCACAGTTGGTTCTATTGTTCAGTGATACTTGTCGAAGATCTAATTCAATTTTTGAATCAACTTCTGAATTTTTTCGCCTCAATAGTTGAGAATCATTCGTTTTATTATCATCATTCTCTTCATCTTCACCATCGGCAACATCTTCTTCTTTATCGTTAATTTCGGCCGCTGCCAATGTCGATTGATTGGGATCTTTCATTTTATCCGATACTGGCACTAAAGATGCAGATAGAATCAAGGCACTTGGATCATTAAATTGATTGTCTGGATCAGATGAGAATGATGATTGTGATGGAGATGCTGTCCGGTATGATAATCTACTATCATCAATTCTTCTCAAATTTTGTTCGCAGAAAGAGAAGGTGTGTTTTACCAGTGCAGCATCATCGTTGGATGCAAACATACTTTCACGAACACATTTGGTATTCAAATTGAATCAAAAATTTGCGGAAAAACTACAACGGGCACCTCTGGGTCAACACTGATTGGAATAAAATCTAAAAAACCAAACAAAAGCAATGCAGCAGTTGTTCACACCTGTACGCTCAATCGATAGGTAATTATTATATAGCTGTTATCGTTGCTGCTAATGATGATAATGAATGATGATGATCGCAGACGAAAAAACAGAGTATAAATGAATGAACTTGCTGTGGACAAACACAATTTTCATTCGACAAGAACTAAGACTGTCATTCGAAAAAATGAGAAGCGCCTAAATGAAAACAATACAAGTAACATCAAAAAAGAAAACTCATAGCATTTTCAATCTAAAACGAGACCGGGAAAAAATTAATAAATCAAATGATCAATGGTTGATTGATTGAGACAAATTGGACAATGGGCGATAAATGGACACTAGCACATGTACACATACACAAACACACGAAAAAAAAAAGAATTAAAAGATATGAATAGATGCTGGAACAAGTAAATCAACAATTAAATTTGATAATTTGGCTAAGAAAATAATTACGGAAAAGACGGTTAGACAAAAGACGGATTGCTACCAATCATACAAAAACAAACACTGATCGATCGACGAACCAGATTGAAGAATTCGTTTCGACGACAGCATCATTCTAACATCAATAGACTTTACGATGTAGATGTGACAAGACCGATTGAGAGAGAGAGAGAGAGAGAGAGGAGGTGAAAATGATCAAAAGCAAATAGAAAAGTGTCGACCGAGAAGTGCGAATCAAACAGCGATGATATTCTAAGATTCTTTACACAAAATTGTGGGAAATATAAAATAAAAATTAACTATTTCTCTCTGTGTGGTTAGTTTCTCGCTTAGTTTATCGATCGGCAGCAGTCATGGATATGTCACAGAGAGAGAGAGAGAGAGAGAGACAAGCACTGGCTCGAGAGTCAATGATTATTACATGGAGATATTGAACGAATTTTTTTCGTATCGCATCATTCCGAAAGTGAGAGAGGCGGTCTCAATCTATATATTGAGTGAGAAACAATATTGATGAAAACGACCGGTAGGTGCGTACCTCTGGGAGGGCTGCAATATTTTACCAATCAGTTTTTTCCTTCACCACTCACCTTCTCTCTCTCTCTCTCTCTCGAGATGAACCATCTTTTTATTAATAAGTCTTTTTCTACTCTTATTCTTCCTCTCTCTCTCTCTCTCTCTCTCTTTCTTTCTCTCAGTGGATTCTTGGATGATGTCATTTTCAAACATCTTGATTCTGAACGGTAAGAAAATGAATCGTTTGATGAAGATGATCCGAATGATCGCAACTAGATAGTGCATAGAGTGGAAAGAAACTCACAACAAATGTAATTCAAATCTAATTCTTTTTTTTACCTTTTGTTTTCTATTACATCATTGTTCCTTTAAATATTTAACAAATGAGAAGAATTAGATTGAATCATTAGTGAATGGTGAGTGTGTGGATGATGATGAGAGCGAGGTTGAGATTGTTCTAGGGCCCAATGAACTTCGATTCGATTCATACGTTTTCGACTTCTCCTTCTCTTCTCAATGTTTGTTTATTACTCTTTGTCTCGATTGAGAAAGCTATACTTAATCAAAGCGAGAAAAGAGATAATTTGCTTGGTATCTTAAGATTTAAAATCTCAATATTTCGTCATTCGATGAATGCAACAAAGTTACAGTAACGATTTGATTAATTTCGAGGTGATGAGAACAATAGCAATGATAAAATAAGTATTATTTGATCAAATATATGAATGATGTTTGGATTTAGATCATTCTGAATGATCGAATCCTATGCCTATCATAATGGAGATTGAGACTGTCTAGAAAATCATTTGATTCAAAACTAATTAAAATTCGATTCACTTTGGTATCTTTTTCTATAAAATTTTTGATCGATTTTAGTTGAATGTCGCTTGAATATCATCAAAAAATTTGTTCGGTTTAGATGATTTAATGATTGATACAATAGAATAATCGAGTTATTTTAGAATAAAATTCAATTTGACGGAAAAAAGCTAGATTAGTCACTCAGATTTTCTGCCTCAATTTGAGAAATGATAATTTGATTGTGAAAAAACTAAGGGAACTTTTTCGTAATAAATTCTTTTTTTTTCAATGAAATTTCAACGGATGAAAAAAAAGCATTCGATCATCGAACCCAATGATGATGATAATCACTGATCGAAAAATCGCCTAAATCTCTCCAACAATAATAACTGTAATGACATTGAAATAAATCACGATTTTTTCCATTTCATTTTGTAGATTTTTTTTTTTGTAATTTTTTTTTTATTTTCTCTCCATCGATATAAGGATCCATTTGCCATCAGCATCGATAATGATACTAATAATAACACCAATGGCCAATGATAGCCGATGGATAGATCGATTGAACTATTTAACCGTTTAAATGATCAATCGAGATCAAAATACACACACAAACACACCGTTTATAGAAATTCCTACCATTACATTCGAGATTCATATTTGGTCTGCAGATGGAAGAGATTTTCTCTATATCTCGCTCTTCGCTATTATTTAATCGAGAGAGAGAGAGAGAGAGAGAGAGAGAGAGAGAGAGAGAGAGAGAGAGAGAGCAGAACATCTCGGTGAGTAATTGCATATTATCAAATCATTATTATCACACAAAAATCAAAGTAGAAAGAAAATTGAATTTAGATGGAGAAAAAAATGCAACAGAAAACTAGACAGACAATAAATTTAATATTCGAATTCGAATGGATAATTTACGATTCGATGAGAAAAAAAAGAATTAATTCTCTATTGAATAACAAAAAAAAAACTTCAAGGACTGGTTGTTTTTGTTTTGTTTTTCACAATCGAAAATGATCCAAAAGATCATTTCATTCGATAAGGAACACACCAAACGCAATACAGAGAAATCTCGCTCTGAATGAGAACAATGAAATCTAAGATATCCCGAGAAGAAAAGACAAGAAATCGAATTCAGATCAGCAGATGAGAGAAAATGGAAAAAAATTAATGAAATTTTTTTATAAAGAATCGCAGCCGGGAAAAATTTCCATAACATCGTCGATCAGATGACATCGATGAGATAATAAGAAGCAAGAGTGGGAGGGAAACAATCAAAAGGGTGTGGATCTTAATGATACCAATAATGATAATATGATTGATTGGGAAACATTTCAGCATTTCTTGAAGAGTGTGTGGGGTCGTTCTTCTGACCATTGTCCACCAGTAATCGACCACCAAGACATCATCATTGTTTATGACCATTTTAAGGATCATTTATTAATTTTTCTATCATCGTTGTTGTTAATATTATCAAGTAATGATTCTTTTACATTTAAAAAAATGGAATCTATCCATTCTATTTTCCAATCTGTTTGATTTCAATCTCAATTCAATCAATTTTTTTCTCTTGTCATTTACATTGTTTGATTGAAAGATTCAAGATGCTCCGATGACATCGCCCCTCTTCTGATCTGTAGCTTTTCCTCGTTCATTTTCTACTTTTGGTCTTTTTCTAGTGACCATGAATTAGTTTTGTTTTTTACCTCAGCAATCAAATAAGATCAATTTCACGCAAGTTATTGGCTATAATTTTTCTCATCAACATCACATCTTCTGATAGAGAGAAATTTTGTTGAAAATTTTCATAGAGATTCTCAAAAATAGTTTTGTTTGCTTCAACTTTCTGAGTGTAGGTTATTCATCAAAGATTTTATACCATTTTTCTCTCTAGGACCGTCTTCTTTTTAATATCGGTAGAGTCACTTCACTTGAATTTGACAATATTTCACCCTCTTCTCAATGCTAAATAAATTATAGCCATCATCACCATCACCACTATTATCTAATGAGACCATATATCTATTATATTATATTATTATCAATTCTTTTTTGTTATTTTTTTCGGTCTCGTTTGATTTCACTAGTCGTTGTCATTGAAGAGAGCATTAAAGAAATGCAAAGATTTGATAAGTAATTTTTCTTTCATATCGGATCAATGTTTGATGTCATATTTGTTTCTCAACGAGAGAAAAAATTGTCACCGATTTCTATTTGTCAAAATTTCGGATATTTCTCTTCTCCTTTGCGACATCCCAAAAAAGAGCGAGAGAGTAGCGTGAAACTGGGATAGTCGGGAAAACTAGCAAAATTGTTTGATAATTTTTACATAATTTGATCATAAAACACTGTCAATTTTGTCTTCTTTTTTTTTGTTCGCTATACTACCCATAATCATCACCATCATCATCATAATCGATTCCCGATCCTATCGCTATCGCTGAAATCGTGTCCATTAAAAGTTCTTTTTTTTTTTTTTTTTTTTTTTGATCGATAAATTGACATATGTCAATTCTTGAATCGCTTATGAATTGAGAATGTAGGCAGGAGAAAACAATTTTCGTTTCTTGACTAAAACTAATGACTTTCAAATGGTTTCTATCTGAAAAAAACCCAGGATGATCATCATTATTGGTGATGATTTCGAGGAGACAATTTCACTTTATTTTTGCAGAAAAAATTGGTCCAAAAGAGATGAGAAAAAAACTAAATGGCAAAATGGAAATGAAACGAGTAATCCGAGCAACGAGTGAATGAAAAAAAAACGACAGAACAAAACAACATAGCGCAACAAAAAAAGGTCACCCAAATGTCACAATTTTCATGTCAAATTTTTTTCCTCTCTCTCTCTCTCTCTCTCTCTCTCTCTCTCTCTCTCTCTCTCTCTCTCTCTCTCTCTCTCTCTCTCTCTCTCTCTCTCTTTCTCTGTTCACTGAGATACACTATTGATAAAACACATCGATCCTCAGCATATTGGATCATAAGCATAAGAAACGTTGACTACCGTAGATCTTGATGCCATAGAGGTCATCACAACCATCAACACTGAAACCGCTCGATTTAATGTTCTTTTTGTTGTCCTTGCTTTTATTATTACTTTTACTGTTTTTGCTTTCTTTTTATTTTTCCAAAAATCTAAGACTTTATTCTCTTGGATGCTATAGAGAGAAAAAATTCAAGTAGTTTTTATATTCCATTTTTTTTCGTTCTTTTGATTCAGATAGAATTGTGTAGATGAGGGGGGAGGGTTATGCCAGGAGTCTTATTGATTCTAAATAAGAGATTAGTACAACGAGAAAGAGAGATCGATTGGTCTCATCCTGATTTTTTTCGAATGAAAAACTGGAAAAGATTGAAGAGAAAATTGAATATCATTAAATTAATTTCTTATTTCAATACGGGTACAAATCGATTGAAAAAAAACAGACAATAGCAGAGATCTTTCGAGGGGAAAGGGGAAGAGAGACAATAGATTGAGGGCCAAAGAAGAGCTTCGAAATCTTCTTCAGCTTTATTTAGATTTATTTATCCTAATTTTTAATATCCTTTGTAGAGAAATTTCCATATCTATTGAAATTTTCAGAACGGAAATCAAATTATTTTGATCACAATTGATCCAAAATGCATCGATTTTGTTAAAGCCTAACTTTCAAATGCGAAAGTTCAGGTTGAGGTCCATTTTGTTTGCAGTGGAATCAATCACTTAACAACATCAAATTGATTCAAAGTAATCCACAAATAGTGATAGGCTCCATTTGTTGAGTCAAAGAAGGTGGTCATCATCTTTCAAGTTCATTGAAGAGTTAATAAAATGACCAACACAAACACCGTGGTAATAGAGCAAGTCATTTAATATTTTTTTTATTTAATGATCACGTCCTTTATATTCGATATCGAATGTTCCTACTGGTGACGTTGAAGTGTTATTGTTCTAAAAAAAGATCAAAAAAAAAAAAAAGATCCATTAGAAAAAATTGTTGGCCCAAAACTGGCAATGTACTTTTTGGACCATCTCATATTAATCAATTAGTGGCGATGGAATAAATTTGGTTGCCACACAATATTGTTTGTTTGTCATAAAGTCCTCAATATCTTAGAACCCATTGCACCCCTTTCTCACTTTTGATTATCTCGAACGGTTACATAGAAAGCTACTCATCTTCAAAGATGATTTTCAACCTTCTGGAGGAAAAAATCCACAAGTTTAAGATCGCATTCGATTTGAGAGGTAAAAAAATTCAACGAGCGTCCTCAATATCGTCCACAGAATCGATATAGATGAAATTTTTTGAATGAAAAGAATCGTTGACTCAAGGCGAGACAAAAAAAATCTCAACAATTACAAATTTACAAATCAGAATGACTTGGAATTTTTTTTTCGCTCAGAATTTTCCTCCATGAGATGTGCTACGTGATCTATTGTTTGGATCACGATCATAATGATTAATTGAGTGTGTTTTCATTAACCCAACGAATTAATTCTATTTCGAAGAGTGAGAGAAAATTCAGATAAAAATGAACAAAAAAACCTTTGGATTTTTTTTTTTGAGTGACACACCTTTATGAAATGCAATGGAAAAAGAAGAATTTCTTTTTTGCGATTCGTTACACTCTGGAATTGTTATTATTTGAATTTTTTCTCAATTACATTTCCTGTTCTCTCTCTCTCTCTCTCTCTCTCTCTCTCTCTCTCTTCGTTAGAATTCGTTTGAATTTCTGACTCTTTTTATTCAATTTCAAAAAAATACTTCAAAATAATTTAGTTCCATCTTGCATCCGACTCTTTCACTCAGAAACAATTCAATTTTAGATGAAAAAATTCACGAGAGAGAGAGAGAGAGAGAGAGAGAGAGAGAGAGAGACGCTGAAATGATTGATTGAAAAACACATAGTTTTGAATTTTTGTGTCAATCCATTGAAACCCGAAATTGTTGTATGAGATCAATTTGAACAATTTCATATCTCTCTCTCTCTCTCTCTCTCTCTCTCTCTCTCTCTCTCTCTCTCTGGATCCTAGACCATTGTCTTTTTTTCTGTAAAATCATCACAAATTTGCCATTCGTATGGTGTTTGCATTGAATTGGATATCAATCACCATAAAGCTGAGTGTATCTAACAATCTCGACAAATAGTTTGCCAACACTTGAGCTGAGCTGAGAAGAGAAAGAGATGGAATAAAACAAAAAAAAGATCTCAGTAATAATAATAGCAAAAAAAAAAAACTAAACAAACAGATGAATGGGATAGATGCACACAAATTATTTTTAGCAATAAATACCGTCGTTTTGAATTGTTTTGTTTTTTTCCTCTCCACTTCGATTGTTTGCGATCCGAGAGGAGAGAAATAAAGCGAAACACAAGAGAAAACTTCAACCATAAACAAAACATCCAATGGATTCGAGAGATAATATTTGATAATTTAGCAGCGAAACAAAAATTCTTTCGCGTTTCTTGCTTCTCAAATATTCAAATTGGTAAAATTGATGATGATGACTGATAAAATATCTGCAAGCGAGAGAGAGAGAGAGAGAGAGAGAGAGAGCAATGAAAAGTTGAATAATTTGGAGAAAAAAATGGATTTTGATGAAAATTCAGCGAAAAGATTTCGGTAACAATCTCATATTTCTCATTCTTTACACTTCTTTTTAGATTTTCAAGGCGTTGTCATCAAATTCAAGACTATTAATTAGTTCTAATTGTATTGGAATGAACTCTCTTTCTCTTTCTCTCTTCAGAAAAAAAAACTAGCAAAAATTTTCAACGAAATTTCACCAACTTTGCGAACCAAGCATTGTTGAATTCTTCGCCATCAAAAGGCTTTGACAATTCGAATTTGTTAAATTTTTTTTTCCTTTTTTCTTTAGCCATTGAATTAAAATTCGATGCCGATTTTGTTCCGATTGTGTAGAGCATCTTATTGGCGAACTTTGATATACCAGAGAGAGAGAGAGAGAGAGAGAGAGAGAGAGAGAGAGAGAGAGAGAGAGAACGAAATGCAAATCGAATCAAATAGATTGATGGATGCAACAGGTTTGATTTGATCGTTCAACATTCGTGTGTATATCTCACCAAATAATTACCTATCCAATAGATATAAAGAAAATTTGCATTTTTTTGTATTCATTGAGACAGAAAAAAATTGTCCGTTCATCCAGAAACGCGATAGAGAGAGAGAGAGAGAGAGAGAGAGAGAGAGAGAGAGAGAGAGAGAGAGAGAGAGAGAGAGAGAGAATAAAAAAGAGAAAGTTTCAAAACAAGAGTGAGATTCGATTGTCGCACATTTTCGTTCTATGCTGTAGTGTTGTCTAGCTAGCTTTGCTCTAATTCAAACATCAAGCATATGTGATTATGTCACTGAAAAATGTAACATTTAAAAAAAAAAATCAAAGACAAGAAACGAAATAATTTCTAATCGAATGAGAACTTAGATAAATTTCTTCAAATTTCAAAAGAAAAAATTTAATGATAGATTTCATCTTGAAACTGATTCTCGATCAATCACACAAGAAAGAAATATCTCGCTCTAAAAGATGAATTTGGATCGGTTTTCGAAATGATGAAGAGAAGAATGGTGGAGAAAAAAGCAAGAAAATAAAAAGCAGAAATGAACAATCAATCCTTTTAATTGGTCCAAGGTCTCTCTCTCTCTCTCTCTTTATTTTTTTCCTTTAAAGAGGATGTTTTTGCACAACCGATTTTTGATGTAATCCGAAATGATCTAACCCTACCCTAACTAAATGTACAAAAAATAGAAGAGTAAGGGAGTAAGGATCAGAGCATCTTATCTCGAGCATTTAAACATCACAATCCTTAGTTTGATATTCCATTTGATTAGATTTTTTTTTGACATTTGAGACTTTGAAAAAGACAGATGTTGTTTCATCCACGTAACCGTTTCGTTTGGGTTTTTTCCACCATTTTTTTTTACTTTATTTTTCTCCCCTTGAAGAAAATCTGTTTTTCCTTTGAATATTTTTGGTTTACTTCATTTCAATCGATTCAATCTTAGCAAACAAGCTGAGAAACAAGATCGCTAGCGGAGATTTTCTAAAATCAACGTTAGAATTTTTGAAAATTTATTTTTTCATTTCCTAGGAAAAATCGACAATACAAGGAAAATAATAGTAATAATAATAATGATGCTTAGATTATGGAAAATTTGGTTCAATTCAATTAGCGAGCGACAATCGATGAATGCGGTTATATAATAGAAAAAAGGAACATGGCTTTCAGAAGAGAATGAAAACGAAAGCATAAAATTGATAGGAAAACGAAATGTGAAAAGAGAATAAAGAAAAGCGGTCTTATTTTTAGCCTTTGAGACCTAGACCTAGATTTTTTTTTTGCCAATCATTAATTTTTTTTTGAGCAGATTTCATCCAGCATCCAACAGAAACACCTAGGTATTTCTTTTTCTATGAAAACTTTCTATTGAAAACTAACATAAATTTTCAGCATTTCGTTTAGGTCACTGAAGGGTTAGATTCGATCCAAGGCTTAGAGACTTTCGAGATTGAATATAACAGAAGCTATAGATGCCGAAGACGGAAAAATCAGCAAAAGGTAAAAGTCATCAAAGATTATGATTGTTGTGTTAGACTCTAACAGTTAAAGTGAACAATGAGAAAAATATTTATTCACTGTTTGAATGATAAAATTCTATGTGGTGGGTTAACAAATGAAAAAAAAAATCTGTGCGATTATCAAGAAGTTTTTTCTTCAAAATCGATTTTCGAAAAAGTTATGTCAAAAGAGATCTTTCTTCCTAACTCTTTCTTTTCCATTTATGGATTTTCAGTTCCATACAAGAAATTATCGATTTGCTACTAAATCGAATCCACTGGGATGGCATTGACAAAATTGAGAGAGAGAGAGAGAGAGAGAGAGAGCTAGTAAGAAAGCAAAAAAGAGGACAAATCATTAGGCAATCGATAGTTCCTGTTCGGTTTGGTCCGATCAGGGTCAATCGTAAAACCAGCACGCCCTAGTTTGATAGAGTTTCAGCGATAAATTTTTGAAAGTATTGCAGAAATAATATTCGATGAGATATTGGTGTAATTTATTTTTATTTATATTCATCTACGATGCTTCCGATTATTTTTACAAAAAAAAAATGCCCCAAAGAGATTCGGATGAAAAGGGAAAGCCGATTGCGAGCATGCATCTGATCTCTTAAAGAGCTTGCGTGCACGGAGAGGTATAGATACCGACTAGGCACGTACTCGACCGATTAATAGAAAGGGGAAAGGAGAGAAATCGAAAGTGAAACCAAGAGATGCTTAAGAAAAAAGAAAATTGAATTTCTCCTCTCACACCAAAAAGCCGAAATCGATCGAACTTTTTCCTTTAATATGGTCGCCATTATTCAAAATCGAAATCGAATTTAAGGTGTGACCTTTTCATTGATCAAGAAGATTTTAAATTTTTGAAAATTTTTTTTTCCTAACTATTGAAAGTGAAATGAAATAAAATCGATCGATCTAGATTGAGTATCGAAGAGATGGAATCGGGTAAAAACTTGGTCAACTCCAGATCGAAAACCAGCAAATAAATTTCAATAATAATAGATGACGAGGATGATGTTTCAGGGCCTAGAGGAGAAAAAAGTGAAAGGATTTCACTCTAAATAGGCTTCGCTACCACTTATAGACAGCTGCTCTGAATTTCTTCTGATTTCTCTCTATCTTCTCTCTTCATCTCTCTCTCTCTCTCTCTCTCTCTCTCTCTCTCTCTATCTTTCGTACTTTCTTTCACTGTTTTTTATATTTTTTTTTTTGAATAAAATTCGAATAGAAATCGGATTGGATTCAAAGAGAAAAAAATCAATTTCAGAATTCCTATGGAACCATACACACGCTCATCTAGATGGTAACATTCCATTGATCGATGATGGATGATGATGATTGAGATCTTTTTTTTTTTTTTTTTTTTTTGAAAACAAAAATTTTTCCTCGTTTTCATTTTTGTCTCAAAGAGAAAAAGATTCGAAGGAAAAAAACAAAAACCTAGCCCATTAATAAATCGATAAATTCAAATGGATTAGATTTGGATCGATCAGCCGTGCTGGTTCACTAAGAAATGGAAGAGAAAAGAGAAAGAAGTGAAATTATTATTATTATTCGAAGTGTTCCATCGAAAGAGTGATGAGAAACCGATGGTTCGATCAAAGCCGATAATTCAAACTATCTGCATCGATTTAAGACTCATTTATTTGGGGCGTACAGAGTGTTGGATTCAATTTTTGAATTTCTTCAGAATGGGTATCTCACCAAGTGCTGTGTAGCCCCTTGGCCTAGATAGATAATTGCTTGGTTTTCTTTAAATCAAAATTTAACAAAAAGCGGATAAAACTCTCAGGTTTACTGGACCAAATGTGCAGTGTTTAGAGATGAAATTTCTCTCCTCAATCCGATCATTACTTTCGATCCAAAAGAAAAAAAGAACAAAGATTAAATTATTTGGAAAAAATAACAATCGAGCGATTTATATTTCTTCGAATTGAAATTTCATTGAAAAAAATTTCTTCATCAAAAAATTTCATATAATTTTTTTAAGCTTTCTGTCCAAGAATGAAAGAACATAACCCTTTCACTAATTCTTATTGTTTAGAATTATATTCTATATTAATTCTTATTCTTAACTTGCTTATTCTTTCGTATTGAATTTCTCTCTAGAACATGAAAAATTACAACAAAACAAATCTAGAATCTCCTAGAAGAGATTGAATTTACAATCACAGAAAGGAATAATCAAAAAAAAAAAAAAAAAAAAAAAAAAAGAAAGTAAAAAAGAAAAAAAGAAGAATTTGTTTGTTTGACAAACATTTCACCTCCCATCCACTCCCATCCCATCATTTTCGCCATTGTGTTGGTGTTTATTTTTAAACTTGTTTTTATCGGCATTTTATTTATCGGAGAACAAAAATCTCGACAATATGAGAGAGAGAAAAAAAATTCTTTTCTTTCCATTTTTTTTTTTGGAGAATGACTGATTTTTTTTTTTTTTGGATTGAATAAGATTTTATTTCTCAATTGATGCGCTAATCTAACAATATTTTCGTTCCGCTCTTTAAAAAAAAAAAATTTCAACTGGTTTCAATATTCGATTTGAATTGGCAAAGAAGAGAATGCGAATTTGTTATTGTTTGTACCGAAGCTATATTTTGTTTGTATTGAATTTTGCCTCCAAATTGAATCGTATGCTGTTGATCGTCATCGAAACGATTTTATTTTCTACCCATTTTTCTCAAAATTCCGTAGAAAAAAAAATTGAAAGATTCAATTTGCTCTATCCACATTATTTCTGTTTCGTTTTTATTACCACAAAGAGCTTATTAACACAATCTCTATTCTGATTCGAATGAAAGGTATCGTGAAACTTTTCCCTCAAATTATTGAATATTTTTTTCTCGAATATTTAGCAAGCAACAAGTGTTTATCGATGGAAATATTACACTTCTTCATTACACTCTCAACTTTTCTCTCTGACCAATGAAATTTTGAGTTGATTCAATCCAAAGATCAGTCAATAGTTTATGGCTATTTTAGATTTTTTGCGAAGTTCTCCAAAAATGAATCGTCGAGAAAGCAAAAATAGATCTAGAACTTTAAACGAATGACAGAATTCTGTGGTTACTGATGACAGAGAACCAAAACTGAGCTGACAGGAAACAGAGGAAAACAGAGAAAAAAAAAATTTCATTAAAAATAGGAAATAATAGAAAAGCTTATTTCAATGCTAGAATACTTCAGTGAATGGAAAAAAAATTCGTTGCTAAATCCATTACCAAAGAAAAATAAAAACAATGATCGCAATTTTTTTATGATTCTAGCAACAATATTAGCTTAAAAAAACTTAGTATGGATAACAAGTTGAGGGGTTGAAATGAGAGAGAGAGAGAGAGAGAGAAAAACATTCGTGGGTGTGTCACTAAGGTTTCCAATGAAAACAAATAATGGTGTTTTTTTTTCTTCTTTCTCTTCATTCGAATTCTCTTTTCCGTTTCTAGTTTTGTGTGAAGCAAAGCAAAGCAAAGCAAAACAAAACAAAACAAAGCAAAACAAAAACGATAGATTGCTAATGTCGCCGAGAGGTTTTCGATTAGAATCTTAAAACTCAATGATCGAAAAGAAATCCATCAAGCACGTACGAATAGAAGAGATTTCAGAGGATAGTGGGTGTGTCGGTAGGGAGAGAAATTTTCACAGAACAAATCTAATTTTATTTGCTTCAAAAAAATTTTTTTTTACTTCGTTTTAATTTTTTTCACTGAGGAGATAAAAAGAAGAGTAGTGAGAAGAAGAAATTATAAATTTTGTTCTAATTTTTTTTTCTCTATTGAAAAAAATGCGAATTCGCAATTGTTTGTTTGCTTCAATTTTCTCGTTTGAAAAAAAAAATTGTCGTTTTCTTCAGGGATTACGTTTGTGTGAGGGGGGACATTGTTCTAGAATCTAGATGATATTTTTGTTTGGATTTAAATTTTTCCAGGCATTTTTTTTTTTTTCTCCTCCAAATTCTTCACCATCATTTCGAATCATTATAATTATTTTGCTTTAGTTTTGTCGGAGTGAGCTCACAAATGGTTCAACACTCTTTCACAATATTAGCTTCCTATTATCGTTTTTGTTCCTCTGGATCTTATTATTTTAATTGAGAACTTATTGTGATAGCTTTTTCTCAAACGAACAAAACTCAGAGATAAAAAATAAACCAAAAAAAAAAAAAATCTTCTAATTGTTGTCGTTTGTTCTAATGGTAAGATTAAGTGAAACCTAAAACCATTGAAATCAAATCTCGTTTGGAGTTTGTTTTTTTTTTCAAATCGGAATGAGATTCGGAAAAATTTCAAGACCTAAAACATCCTCGGATAATTATGATGATGACCACCAACACCACCATTATTAGTAGTAGTATTTTTATAGCTATATTAGCTATTAATATAGCTATAATTGTCTTTTTTTCTCAAAAGATTTCGTATGAAGTCAGCTTTTGACATTGATTCACGGAAGTTGTAGAGTTTTTTTTATATTTTGTTAGCCATTATTGTTTAGAATTATAAACTCAACGAGAGCATTGAATATGGTTTAGAAAGAGCATTGACAATTCTTCAACTTAAACTCTTCAATTTTCTTGCATCAGTTTTTTTTGAACATAATAAATTCTAAACAATCTTTGAAAAGATAAGATCTGTGATTGAATTCGAAAGTAAACAACAATCAATCTTTACAATCAATTTGATTAGATTAATAGATTGAGTAATCATATTGAAATTCATAATTTAGCATAAGAAGTGAATTGATTCGTTGTTCAAAGTCAGCTATAATCATCATCATCATCTCGAATCGATCAATTCAATCATCGATGCAAATTGAGATGGAAACTTTCTGATGGACAGTGTTGCAAGTAGTTCGATTCCCACAATTATCTTTCACATCATTTTCGGATTCATTCGATTGAGATCAAACTAATAAGAATCAATCGCATCGATTTTTCGATGTGAAATCGAAAATCAGTTGTGATCGAAAAATTCTTTTTTTTTATCAGTTTTCTATCTAATCGGTTTCGATACGTGACCATCCGGTCTTCATCGAATACGGATGCTTGAGATGGACTATGGAAAAAATAAATCAAACAAATTTTGTCTCCATCAAGCCACATGCGAAGGAGATTGAGATGGAGTGATGCGAGCGAATATATGATGGGAATTTTCAGCATCCATCCAATTCCATCTCGATCGGACGGAAACGAACCAAAAAATAAAAAACGAAGTAAATAGAAAAAGAATCAAATCATAAAATTTCAAACAATAAATGGCCGAGAGGAAGAAAGAGAGAGAGAGAGAGAGAGACAATATCATAGCAACAAGTGAAACAAAAGGACAAAGGACAGAATCATTAATAATTTTGGATGATGATGAGAAATCGAGGAAAAAACGAAAAAAAAAAAAAAAAATAAAAATAAAAAGCAAAAAATAAAGCATCCAGACGATTACATTGACACTGACCATTATCAAAAGTAACAAAACTTCTGCTTTTAACAAACAAACAAGAACTGGAGAGAATTTTTTTTTCCAAAGCGAAAAAAATGAAAAATGATCTACCGAGAAGCGAGAACAAAAATGGACGAGAAAGGAGAATTTGTTTTTTCGCCTCGAACCAATTTACATGAGAAACATTTACGAATGTAAATAAGACCAGAATGATAATAATAATAATAATATTAATAATAATAATAATCATCGAGTGATGTCTATGTAATCGAGAGCTTCACTATCGTTGCCATGAATGCAACCATATTGGATGGAGAAGAAGGAGAATAACGAAACCGAGAAACAAAACGGAAAAAACTACCACAAAGACAACGATCGAAATCAATGTAATAATAATAATAACAATTTTAGCAATAATAGTCTCGACCGGTTTTATTTTCCGAGACCGAAAAAATGTTTGATTTTTTTTTTGGTTTTTTCTTTCGAGAGTGAACGAAATCTGTTTTGTTTTATTTTATTTTTTTTATTTTCGAAATGGAATCTCTGTCAAATAATACCTTAGATCACAATCGAGCAAGATTCAAACGAAGAACAAAATGATTTAATCAGAAAATGATTATTTTTCAATCTCTCTCTCTCTCTCTCTCTCTCTCTCTCTCTCTCTTTCTCACTTTGGGATTCTCTACAGTTCATCTTCCTCTCTCTGCCCTTGACTTTCCTTCCCCTCGTTGTAAGATGATAGATTTTCCAAATGAATCTGCTGCTGCCATTTTTCTCTACAATATTCAGATTAATCCTTTCACATAGATTCTCATTAATTATAAGTCCATTTAAAATTGAATGGTCTTTTTTTCTTTGTCATTTTGGATCTCATCATCATCTCATCTAAACTCTCATCATTTCATTTGAATCTCTTTGCTTTTCTGTTCTGTTTATTTTTCATCGCACCAACATCATCATTGAGACAGAGAATTGAGAGAGAGAGAGAGAGAGAGAAAAAAACACCGGGAAAATTATTTTAATTTCGATCGAAATCCTTTTCTTTTTGTGTCGATTTGCTTCTGCAAAAATTCTCGACAATTCATTCGATATTAGTCATTTTTTTTGTTGGTTCTAAACCAATATCAATCATATTCTAATACTACATCGACAATAATCGAAACAAACAAAGAGCTTTGATCTTTGATTTCAATCGCTTTGATTCTCGATTTTCGTCTGATTGATGATGATGATGATGAGGATGAAGAGAATGCGTTAATAATTTAATCCTAATAATAATCCTAATGATGGTTTTGTCTGGGGAGGTCGATTTTTGTAGATTTTCTCATTCGAATCCGATTGCTGTGTGTATGCAACAAAAAAAAAATCGATCTCTGTTGAATGTGTTTAGTTTGATTCGTGCTTGATTGACTCGATCAAAGTCAATCTAGATGATCTGGATTGATGTGGTCTGCGAGAGAATGGTTTTGCTTAGAATCATCATCATCATCATCGTATCAGTCCGATCTCTACCGTTTTTCCATAATTTATAATATTTTTTTTTGCCATTGCTTGAATGATAATAAAAATATTAATAATAATAATAATAACGTTGATGATTTTTTTTCGATCATCAACAATGTGACTTCTGTTGTTCTAACAACGACGTTGAAGAATGAAGTAAATATTTTTTTTTTTTTTTACTGACGAAATAAATAAACGTGCATCGAAGTGAGCGAATTCTTTCCGAAGTTTTTCTGTGGTGAAAAAGGGGCATACGAGATGTTTAATTATCATCATCATTATCGTTATGATTGATCAATTGTTGAATCAAAACCTGATCGAATCATCGAACCATCAAATCGATCAAGAACCGTTTCTCTTTGTTCGATAATTTTTTTTTTCTCTCTCTCTCTCTCTCTCTTTTTTCTTTCTTTCTTCACCACACCAAATAGACAATCACCGAGTTAAACCACCGAGAAAAAAACCTAACCAAATCGCGGTGTTGGTAGAGTGATGGTTTTGAGGGCTACGACGGCGGCGGTGGTGGTGGTGGTGGCGACGATCTGAATGTGTGGTATGTTTTGATTTCATAATTATTATCATTGTTTTGGTAAATAATTCTGTGGATGACATTGTTTAATCGTCTCCCTCGCCCCTCTGATTCAGCCTAGCTAAAATATCGGTGGAAAGAAAATCGTCTCTAATCGACAATGATCGGATTTGGATTTTTTTTTTCTACTCGATTCCGATGAAAACAAGTGAAAAGTTTTGCAAGGAAGACAAATGAAAGAGAAAAAAAACGGCCAAAAGTAAATGAGGAGAGATCGAGGCAAACAGAAAAATGAAAAAAAAATCGAACCTTTTCCTCCCAATCATTCGATTCCATAGTTGGTGTTGTGTCGAATGCGAAAAGCTCGAGTTAGCTTAGTTCTTTTTGGGTTTTAAGATAATCACCATCAAAGCAAATTATGATCGACTACAATCTAAATTTAATTTCAATAAAATTTTTAATTTTTTTTTCTCTCCCTCCAAATCTCTTTCTCTTGATTCTAATGAATCTTTCCGTGCGCTTCAAACACGATCAAAAACGATAGAAAATATATAGAGAGCGAGAGAAAAAAAAATCATTCATCCATTCTCAGGCAATTATCTTAAATTCGAGAGAGAAAAAATTTTCATAGAAATAAAAAAGAATCAGCAAAAAAAATGAATCTAGAATATTAAAATATAGAAAAAAAAAAAATCTAAATCTTTTTCTAAATCGTAGCCAAAACCAATCGAAATTCAAAAATTATTATCTAGCGAAGGAAAAAAAATTACTAATAATAATCTTTGCAGATCGAATCTTAAAAGATGGAGAAAATTCAAATTTCTTCTTTATCTCTCTCTATTTGAGCCAAACATAGAGAAATGGTAATTAGATTTCGTTTTTTGTTACAATTACAATGGAAGACTTACTTGATCATCATCATCCTTATCGTTATCGTCATCATCCCCATCATCATTACCATCTAGTAACTATTGATTCTGGTCCATAGAGAATTATCAGCTTCATTATTATTATTTCACTCAAAAAGATTTCAATCTTCTGATGAAATGATTTGATTTCATCAACGTATTCATTTACCCATATTGGCCATAATCTTTGGATTTAAATTTGACTAATCAAATAATTTTTACTGAATTCGTAGATGACTTCTCAATCGGAGATATTATTCAACACACGAAATGATTCATTTTATTGTCAAAATTAAGAAAACAAAACCTAGATTTTTTGTTCTAATCAGTGCTAACCATCCACTGAATTTCCAAAAGATAAGACTCAAACTAAAACCAAAGTGATCTTTCTAATCTATTTGACCTCAGTCTACAATAAACATCTTTTTTCCACATTGATTTCTTTTTCCGTAACCGTTTGTCTTTCTCCAATCTCTCGATACGGTAGATTCGGTTTGAATCATTTTTTCTCCTGTTGCTTATGGCAACAGATGGCTTGATTATAATTATTAAAAAAAATCATCTCAAAAAAAAATCTCAATAATGAAATCAATTTGATTTCATTTGATTTCAGTTGCACTATCAAACAGACAATATGACTACGATCGGAAATGAAACATCGAGAAATCTCGAAAGAATAGTCGAGAGGATATTTGCAAGTACATTGATTTGTTTTGAATTCGAAAAAAATTAGGATTTCAAATAAAAAGTATTTGAGGGAAAAATTTTTTTGAAAAATCAAAACACTTTCTTTTTTCTGCGAGATCGAGCTATCAATTAATTTTAATTACAAGCACTCAATGAAACGCATTGAATCTTTAATGAAACAAAGTAAATGAATGAAAAAACAAAAATACCAGAGCTAATGAGAAGATTGATTTTAACGTTTTTTATCTCCATTTATTGCGGATGATCCAAGTAAAATTGAACTTCTTGATAGCGATCGAAATCCAATTTACAAAACAAAATTTGAATTTCGAACAAACAGATCAATATTGGGATTAATTTTTTTTAAAAGTTCGTTGAATTGGACCAATTCCAGCTTTTTTAAAATTGATCTCGTCTAAATTTTTTCGTTCTTGAAGCAATCGATTGATTTTGGCATTGTCCATGGTCTCATTAAAATCTATTCATTGGGTTGAAAATTTCATTTTGTTTAAATTCATTTAGTTTATGGGCGAAAAAATCTCAGAATAAAGAGAAGTCATGAGCTTACGTTGTTTGAATGTTTTCGTATTAACACTTAATTGATTTGGATTGACCTTAAATTTGGGTATGTTTAAAAGTTCACGGATTTTATCATTTCTTAAGAGCAAAACTTGAGTCAATGAGATGAAGTTATTGGTGCACCAATATAACATAATAGCCGATGGAAAATTGTATGTGAATGCGGCTACAACTATTGGTATTGCTCGAGCACCATATTTGATAACTGGCGTCTGATTTGGATTCATTCCTTTTGATGATAAAAAATTCAAATTAAATCAATCAATTCAAATCTATAGCCAAATTAAATTAATAGAATACCTGATCGAAATGAAACTTCCAGCGTCGCCAAAAGAGTCAAACTAGTGATGATTGGTAAGGCACAAAACGGATCGGCGATTGTTAGATTTTCAAACCATAGAATACCACCAGTTTTTAAGGACTCTACTGGATGACTAGTCATTTTTCTCAATGTAAAAAAAAATGTTATAAAAACTGGCGCTTGAACAAATTGAGAAAGCATCGTCTTCAATGGATTAACACCTCTCCTCTTGTAAATACTCATTGTTTCAGCCGATAATCTGGCGAATTCGACTGAATCGCCACGTATTCTAGCTTCATTCATTTTTTCTTTGAGTTCCATTTGTTCCGGAAGTATTTCATTCATTTTGGCTGCAGATCTTTGAGTGGAAACAACAAACGGAAACATTAAAATTCGCAGTGTGATTGTCGCGATCGCGATCGAACCCCACCAAGGAAAAGTAGAATGTAAGAAATCAAGGTAATGGATGCACCAACCGGTTGGGGAAAGATTTGTAGACAAATTTAATGATGCGACTGATGTCTCCACAAAAGAGTTAGCCAAATTCTCATTGTTCAAAAGTGTCGAAATTGAATCCGTTTTGTTTGAAGTCAAATCTATCACAGTAGGAGATTTCGTTTCCGTTAGAGTGGATGCTCTTCTTACGATGATCGTGGTATCAAATAGATAGAGACTATTATTTTTACTGACTATTTTTTCATTGCGCCAAATGGCCTTTGAATGAAATTAGAAGTCAAAAACAATAACAATAATGAGAATTACAATGTTTACCGAGTAATTTCGAATCGATCGAAAGTTTTGAACAACTCGATGCTCTTGACTAGCACAGGTGAGAAAATTTTTATATAAAATTGATCTCATCTTTTCAGAGTCTCTAAAGACAATATAGATTAACCTTGAATCAATTAATCCAAAAGGAGTTCTTCGAGATTCAGATTATTAAGCTTCAAGCAAGGCTCCGCACATATGGTCTGTAGTGATGGCCGTAAACAATTGAATCGATTTCTAGTTACTCTAAGTTTCGACATCGGCTTCAGACACCGGCAAATCGTCTTGTTTTGTCCAATATCATTTTTGAAATTATTCCGTTTTTTGTATCGGTTTATATTTCGCGAGGTCGTTAATCGATATGGATGTGGAATACGTTTCCTGCAAAATTTCAGCCATTACATGGCTTCAATCGGATTTCTTGAAAAACAATGTTGATTCTGATGATGTTTTCTGGATGTTCGGAACCTACTCGTCTTCAAAAAATTTCCTCTCTATTTATGGTAAAAAAATTCGATCGGATGATAAATCGAACAAAGGCATCGGCCAAATTGATAATTTGAAATTCCATGTGCCTGCTGATGTCGTTTCAATAGCTAATTATGATAAGCGCTCATCTTTCGTTTCCTTATCAAACGAAAAAATTTTTCGCATCGATTATACTCGTAAAACTGGATTCAAGGTGATCCATGAATGGAGTGTTGATGCTGGTCATCATTCCACTGCGTTGTTAGTGAATACTTCTACTGAGCTTATCTCATCTGGTCTTGATGGTAGATTGCTTATATTCGACATTAATTCTAAAAAAATCAATAAAACTCCATCGATCACTTCAAATTCAGTACATTGTTTGGATAATATCTCGGAGAACGAGATCGTATGTGGGACAACATCAGGCCATGTTAAATTATTCGATAAGCGATCTCAAAAAGTCGAAATGAGTATAGTCAATGAGACGTCCATCATAACATCGATCAAACGAAACAGTCATCTACCTCATATCATAGCTTGTGGGAACGATCTTGGATTTCTGTATCTTTGGGATCTTCGAAATAGTCTTCATAGACCGATGCAACCTGTTTCAGGACACACAGCCTCAATTAGCGGATTGAAATATATGGAGAATGAACCCAACTTCATCATTACAAGTTCTTTAGACGGTCAATTAATCAAATGGAATATAACAAATGAATTCGAAATCGTCTCGGTCGATTCTTTGATCGATAAACGAAATAAATTCCCAATCAATTGTTTCGATATCAATCAATACTCAAATCAGATTTTATTCGCTGACGATAATGAAGTATTGTATTGCACAACAATTTGAGTTTCCTCTAAATTTATTGCTCATTTTTTACTTTTGATTTCCATAAACAATTGCTTTACTTGAGTAAAATTAAAAATTTTGTGCTCAATTTGAAAGAATGTTTTGACAGAAATCAATTTTATTGATAAATTATACGATAATAAAGATCAAATTTCTAAGTAAAAAATTAAGGTTAAGCTAGGTAGGTTATGGCTCAGAAAAAAATTATTAAACTGAAACAGCTTTAATTGGACTTGATTTTAGCATAAAAAGTCAAAGATTTGAAGATTTAAATTTTTCGGAATTATAGTAAAGTTCTTATGCGACGGTAGAAAAGTACTGATCAATTTCATTTCCATTTTCCTCTGCGGATTCTTATCGAAATATTCAAAGCAATCGTAAATGAATTTTTCCTTTAAACAAGGACGGTATGACTTAGATTTAATTTGGAGAAATCCTAGATTGGAACAATTTTTAATGATGTTGAAAAGTCCCCACGAACGGTCCTTTCCCATATTTATATGACATAAGCTTAAATTTTTCAAATTTTTCATTTCACTAATCATAACAAGCGTAGAATCTCGAAGTACTTCGATGTTATTTAAAATTAATTTGACTAGGTTTTGACAATTTCGAGCGATCTTTTGCACCACATTGTTCGTGATTCCCTGTGTAGTTCTCAATTCGATTCGAAGATTTTTGAGATTCGGAAATTTAGCATCAAAAAATTCACTTAAAAGTGTCATAATAGGAAGTGTTGTGTAATGGCACAAGGAATATTCTTCAACGTATTCTATTGTTACAAGTGACTGCGCGATATCACTTTCCAATGCTGCTTCTAAAAAATTGAAATCACTAAATCTTAAAAATTTTAGCCCGGACAAAACGCTTGTTATTCTTAAATCGATATTAAGTAGTGTCGATTCTAGATTCAATTCTTGCAATCGCATCCCTTTCTCATGAAGCTTCAGCATTGAATTGACGAATGATTTTTCTAGTTTCTTATCATCATTAATCAAGGCAATCGATTTAATTTTAGGTTCGAGAAATTGTAAAGTAAACCCAACAACACTGCAGTTTTTGATAGTAAAAAATTCTAAATGTTTAAAGCTAGATGCAATTGAATGGACATTGCCATCAGTGATTTTCGGTTCAACATTTAATGACAGATGTGTTATGTAAGCCAAAGATTTGTTGATTTTCCATAAAGACCTGGTATTAAAATGAAAACAATTTTCCAACGTAAGTTTTCGCAATTTCGACGAATCACTAAAAACTTTTATGCATGATGTTGGCCTGTAGAAGTTTTTCAAATATAAATGCTCTGCTTCCGAATATATCTTCTGTAAAGAAATGAACGATTCTAGTTTTACAGAGTCGTATTGATGGCTGACAATTTTAATATTAATTTCTCCTCCGGTCAAAATTAATGTTTTCTGATTTTTAAGAATATTTTGGACTATTAAATCATTCCAATCTTTACAGACCATTCTCGACGAATATATTGCAGATGAAGGGAGTGATTTTAGAATCAAAATTAAAATCTCCGCAGGAAGAACATGATTGATGTCTGCTAAAGATGATGTTGACGATGAAAGAATACAATTCATTTTGAGATATTTTTTCGCTAACATTTAATTACAGAGAATCGCCATAACTATTGATAAGCAATGATTTTCGCAGCAAAAAAAGATATGGCAAAGAAGAGAGAAAATGAAACAGATAAACTATTTTCGAATCTAAATAGATAAGCGATAGATTATTCGAAACTGACTTAGCATAAACTAGACGAAATAAGATCCTCATCGATAAGATCTGGATTCCCATCTGATAATGCTTGTTGTGATCTCTCTTATCTCTCTCTCTCTCTCTCTCTCTCCCTCTCTCTCCTTCAGAACGTTATACGTAGACAATGGATGGGATCGATGACTCTACCTTTGCATTACTCTGCTTCAATTTTCACTTTCATCAATTTAACCAAATAATTTGGAATCTAGGACCCAGATTCTAATTTTTTGCAATGAGAAGCAATGAATTTTTTAACTCTAGGTTCATCCACTAGACGGATTTGAAAAACACCAATCAGTCAATCTTCGACGGATTCCAAAAATGGTCTCTTTAGATGAGATTTGTATCAAAGCGGATTATGAATTAGCTTATGGAAACTATCATCAAGCTTTAAATCATTATAATGATGCATTGATGATAATCAGTAGCGATACAACTAAAGCCAATCATGCCCTTTCTGTTGAAGATTTTCAGGAAGAGATCCGTAAAGAGGCGAACATTCTGATCAAAAGATCAATGACTTTGTTCTGTCTGAGACGATATTTTTATGCCTATGAAGATGCTAAATCAGCAATAAGAATTCAGCCGCAACGTTTGGAAGGTAGAAATTAGTTTTAAATCAAAATTTATTGTCATTGAAATTTCATTTTATTCATTTGGAGGTTATCTTCGCAAAGCCGAAATAGAATGTGAATGTCGAATGTTTGATTTGTGTTTGAAAAGCTATCAAATCGCTATGGAATTCGCCGAGACGAAATCTCAAAAAATCGAAATCGATCAAAAAATCAAGAATGTTTTAATGAGAAAACAACGTGATCGTATCAATGATTATCAAATCATTTGGGTTGGTACGGCAATCGGAATGGTCTGTGGTATGGCTCTAGTCACTTGGGATTTTATTCATAATCGAAATGATTCATTTTTAAGGCATCCCATCGTCAAGCTGATCTCAATCGGAATCGTTTCTGCGATATTCTATTATATGACATCATTAGAACGATATCTTAATCGCAAATATCATCAAAATCTTCTGTCTAAGCCTTTGATATTTAAATATTAAAATTTTAGTCATGATATGATTTAAAAAATCGACAATTCAATCAAGTTTCGTTAATTTATATTGTTTTGACATTTTGGTGATGATTACATTCCATTAAATTTTTTAAATCCAATCAATCTGTTTTCGATATAGGTGTAAATGATATGTTGATTGATTTGAATTTTTGAGATACATTTTAGATATTCTTTTGGGTTATGAAAAAGTTACAAATGAAAATATAACACAATTCATTATTCAATAATTATTCAATATTATTTTCCTAATCTTTGTCTCTCAAAATTATCTAGAATCATAAAACTATTTGGACGTTTGGACTTGATAGTTGATCTGGTCATCTCCCGTCTCTTCATCATCATTATCACCATCAACGCTTCGGTTTTGATCGTTCGAAGATTGCGGTATAAGGAGACCAGCATTCATCTTCTCGATTCCTTCCCGTAACTGTTGAAAATACATTAGATATTTTGGTTTAGTGATTACATCACCTACATCTTTGAGTGCAACAACACCAACTAAACGCCCAATCGATGTTACATAGGCTTGTTCCAATCCTAGCATTGAGAACAATGAATGAACTTTGTATAGTGTGGTTCGTTCAACCAACTGGAATGGAGATGGATCGATATCACATTGATTGAAATCAACTACCATGTTGAGTTGCTCTTCTTCCCATACTAATTGCTCCTCAGGTGACATATCAATCACTCGCTCTCTGGGCTGTCATGATTCGGATTGGGAAATTCAACAATTAATTAAACTCTCCAAGATAGGGTTGCAAAACAAACCAATTGAACTCGGCGATTGGAATGCTCTTTTTTATCAATCTGTTCAGATGATTTTTCCTGCAAATAACCATGGAATAAATATGAAATGAGTGAAATGTTTAAGTGAAAACAAGAAAACCTTATCAGGATTGGCATCTTGCAGTTTGAGACTTTTGAGAAATATGTTTTCGAAAACCAAACGGATTCTCGAATCTAATTTAAAGAAATGGATTAATTTCGAATTATAATTTAAGGCCTTGTTCAATGTGAAGATGCGCTTACCTTGCATACAAGCGATCGTATTGTTAGGAGAATAAGTATATGGAACTGTTTGCTTCAAAATGGATTTGGGAGCTTTGGGTACATTCAGAGTTTGACTTTGGGAAGAGATTGGAGAAATTTTATCGATATCAAATTGTACAACAGGTGTGACTTCGAATCTCGACATTCTTCTCATAGTGTGTGGTGAAGAATTAGGAACGACTGGATCAGTTTTAATTTGAAGCGATCTGGGAGGCATTTGAATGGTATCATTAATTGAGAAACGTCGTCGAACTTCTTGTAGACGACGCTCGCGACTCAACTGATGATTCGCTATCCTTTCGAGTGCCTCAGATTGAATGGATCCAAGGAGAATCATATTGGCACCATTATCGACCAGAGGAAATTGAGTCAACTTCTTTTTATTTTTTAAAACTTTCTGTATATCTCTATAGGTACATTTACGCCAAATATAGATCACATCACGAACCATAATGTCTTCAACAAAAATATTATGGGCCAACGATGATGTATTGAGAATCGGTGGGAGAAATGGTAAGCGTTTAATTTGGATGATTGAATCATAAATGGAAAGATCCATTGTTTGGCAGACTGCATTCGCAATCAATACTGCTATAATTACTGGAATCATATGGGTCATTTGACCAGTCAATTCGAATACAATCACTGATGTGCTGATGGTGTGAGTGACTGCTCCTGATTTTTTGAAAATTCATTAAATAAATATGAGAAAACATTGCACAAAATATTCTTCGCAAACCTGTGAAAGCAGCAGCACCAACAACTGAATATCCACCAGGAACGATTGGAGTTCGATATCCTCCAAACGGAATTCCTTCCGGAAAAGCCAATGCCATCAATTCGCCAGATAACCTCCCAAAAGCTGCACCAATTTTAAAAACTTCAAGAACAAAACTTTTAAAAGAGCTTCAACTACAAAACTTCAAACACACAACTGACCAGGAATGAACATTCCGCTTGGAACTGGTACTGTCGAAGCTAACAAAGACATCCAAACCTAACATGGAAATCAATCAATCAAAAAAAAGAAACACATCAAAATCTAATGAAATTACTGTCATTATAATGTAGACAGTCAGGTTGAAGTAGATAGAGGTGTGATCGGTTGACCAATGTTCAATCATCTGAAGCCGAGTGGAATCATTGGAATTCGAACCCCAGGTGATGTTGCTGAAAAGGTCTTCAAGTGTATCATGTGTAGATAGCTGTTTGAATCGGAAGAAAAGGTCTAAATCAACTCGAAACAACAAATTGAAACGATCTATTGATTACTGTCGATGCGAAGTATTTCCCAAGAAATGGCGGATATGCAACAGTGCTCAAAATAAAAGTGATCAGACCAGGATAAACAAATCGGCTTTTGCAATTAGTTTAGCAGAAACAATAGATTCAAATCGATATAGGTTAAAAATTATCAACTCTTTCTTACTTTTTTTGCAGATATTTGTTGAGTTTTTTTTGATTTCGAATGGATTGAACAATTTTTCTGTGAAATTTAACATAAAAAGCACCTCCAAGACCACAAATAGCTCCGATAAACGCGAACACAAACAATTCTTGTGGGTCAAAAGGAAAATCAGAGCGAAAATTTGTCTTGAAAAGAGCTGTGATAGCCGCTATAAATCGAAATTAACGATTCCTATCATTAAAATTGAAAAATCGACAGCAATTAGGAATTGAACCTTCTTTTTTGAACCAAACACCATAAAGACGCCAGAATGTTGCGCTACAGCAGGCGGCAAAGAATCCGCGCCAATAATTTCGAACAGCAAAATAGACTGTGGTTACTTCGATGGAGAAAAGTACACCTCCAATTGGAGCGTAGAATGTAGCAGCAACACCTATTCGGACATTGATTGGTGACATCTTGACTAATTAAATAATCATCAAAATGAATGCAAACTGACCTACAGCACAAGCAGCTGCTAACATTTCACCAGTTCTGGATTCGTTATCATAGATCCCTTGGAACGAGGCTATCAGTTTGGAAAGTAATGTAGCCACAATTGAAGCAACATGTACAAAGCTATTGCAGTCGATAATTTAAGAATAAACTTGTGAAAGACAAAATTGATAAACATTAGCGAACTTACGGTCCTTCTTTACCCAAAGGTAATCCACTACCTAAAGTACAAGTTAGGCCTTCGATTTTCAAGGAAATATGCATTGTAATCAACAAAACAATTAAAATGAATTGTTTGATTAAATTTTTTATCCCAAAACATAGGTTAAAAGGCAAGTTTTGTATGTATCTTTAAATAACCAAACCTATCACCTTGGCCACCAATGTGCGGAAGGTCAAGAACTCATAAAGTATAACACCTTTTATAAAAGTAAGATTTCATTAATTCACACAATTTTAAAATTTATCCATAGATAAAATACCTCTGAGAATTGTTTTCATTTCCGGTATACCAGATCCAACCGCTTGTGGCGAAACTATATGTGCGAAACCTGCAGCGAATATAACCAATAAAATTGGAATCAATGTCCATCCGCAATATTTGATCAAGAAATTTTCATGTGATAATTCGCTATAAAGCCACAATCTCGACAGTTGGCATTGTAGGATGAAAACTTCAAACAAAATGGAATTAATTTATGACAGCAAACCACCAATGAAGCTCACAATCCATAATGAAACTGATCGTTGCCATTAGAAATCCTAAAAGAGCTAAGAAGATCCAATCTTCACCGATTCTACCGAAAGTCAATCTCCAACCAATAGAGAGGATCTCTATTAAGAAATAAACAAGTTTGATTATTCATTCAGTCAATTTTAATATGCATCAATCTCACTTTTGATAAATCTGGTTACTTTGGCCGGTAAGATTCGCACTTCTCTCTTTTTTATTCTGATCTTTTGTGCCTGGACACGAGCGAATCGACTAAGATCTTCTTTGTATTGGCCATACATCTATTTTATTCATAGATTAGATTTAAAAGTCTTTTGAGAGAAGTTGAAATGATTTACCAAAGTTTGCTCGAAATCCAATGCCGAGTGTTTCGCTGCTGGTGACTGCATTGTTGTTGCAATCTTTTTCATTGGTTCCACAAAAATTGCTCAGAATATTCAAATTGGATACTTTTTTTTTTGAAAAATCTTTTTGAAGGAAACATGAATGAAGAAAAAATTCTGTCTTAAATTAGACTAAAGTATTTGACTATTTTTTTCCCCCATCCAAAACGATTCTTTAAGATGGAAATCAGTCGATTCTTTTTTAAGAGTAAATAAATTGCAAAAAAAGAAAATTGATATTGAAGAATAAAAGCGGATAAGTGTTTGGTGTCTAAAAACATAGAATAGAATTCTTTTGTCAAACAAACGAGAAGAGAGAGAGAGAGAGAGAGAGAGAGAGAGAGAGAGAGAGATAAACAAATTGATGACAATGAAAAACAATGACAATCAACATCGATGTAGATCAATGTGCTGTTGAATGTTTCGATGTTTTCTCACTTAAGCTTATGCCATCATAGATGACAAAGCTGATGATGATGGTGATGATGATGAGGATAATTATCGAAAGAAAAGAAATAAAACACATGCGAACATTTGGAAAAAAAATAATAAACCTTTACCTTCAAATGTATGGGAGAGAAAATATCATAACATCATCACTATCACCATCACCATCATCATCTTTATCGTTATCGGTTTGATTTCGGTTCGGCATCAATATCATCACCATCACCACCGATCAGAATCAATAATGAAATTTTTATTATCGGTTCTCAACAACCTCTCTCTTTCTCTCCCTCTCTCTCTTGCAATCTCTAATTCTTTCCTTCTACTGGGAAATGAAAAAAATCACAACATCAATAGGAAAGGTTGTGAAGAAATCGAATTGAGAATTGGGAAAAAACTGGCTTTGTTTGGATTCAAACAGATAGAGAAATTGCATTCGAAAAAAAAACATGCATTCTCATTATTGTTTCATTACTTCATTAGCGATATTTCTCTTGATCACCATCACCATCACCATCACCATCACCATCACCATCACCATCACCATCACCACCACCATCATAATCATTATTAGTAATAATCTTTAGATTGTGTTGGTTTGTTTGTTTGTTTTGTCTATTCTTCGATCGCATTTCCTTCTTCTCTCCATCTCTTTGCTTAGATTTTGGTGCTGTTCTTTTCCTCTACGCTCGATGAAATCGGAAAAAGAAAAAAATGGTTTTTGCATGTGATAGATTCGGATAATCATCATCATCATCATCATCATTTTTGACATCTGAAGCCAACGATCGTTTCTAGCCATCGACACAGCTAGCAACAATCGAGACAGACAATCCAAGTGATTATGCCTTGCGAAATTAAGATTCCTGTCTTTCTACTACCTCCTTTCAATCTCAGTTCCTTCTGACAGCCAAGTTTTTTACGAAAAACAATCGAACAAAATATTTGGCAACAATTTAAGATTCGTACACAGATTGCTTCTAACTCTTTGCAGATTAGATTTGTGGATTGTATTTTCGATCGATTTTTCATTGAAGATTACTTTTGATTTGAGCTAAATAATTGGTTCCGTGTTAAGACGTGTTGAATTCTATGTTATCTCAAAATATCGTTTGAATAGCGGTAAAAATCAAAGATTTCATACAAGTTTGATTAGCATTTTCAATGCGATAAGTTAGGAGTGGTTGTTTTCATTATCGATAACTTCACGGATCAACAGCGAAATCTAGCAAAGCGCAATCAAATCGATTAGATTTCTACGATAACCTTCATCATTAGATTTGCAATCAAAAGGAGAATTTGGAAAAAGAGCTTTTGGATTCGGATTTATTTCTTGACAAGTGACAATCGTTTAGTTTTCTAGGCTCACTTGAATCTAAATAAATAAATTTACAAGAGTTAGTGTTTTGATTAAACAGTCTGGTATTAGATAAAGTCTTTTTTGAAAATCGTAGGGCGTTCTAGGATCCAGATTCCCCTCTCAAAGTTTGCTGGATGTAGAAAAAAAGTTGATTCTATCTGAATCATCATCAAATCAGCACCAATCATTTAAAAATTAATGTGAATAAATCACTGACGCTTTTTCTAATCGATTCGATTGAATGAATTCAGCGCGCATAGGACCAATAATATTTCGCTGATTTGCACTTCTAAAACACAGAATGATGAATGATTCAACAGATTTCTCCAACAGAGATTCGATGATGGTAAAGTTTAGGAGAGCTCTGATTTTTTTCAATAAATTTTATTTATATTTTTTCAATAAAAAAAGATCTGAATAAAACAAAAGACATTGGATGAAAGAATTCCAAATAATAGAAAAAGTGTTGTCATCCGATGAAGTAAACAAATATTGAATAATTTTTCTCGAAATCTTACTTCTGAGACAAAAATGGAGAGATTATCGAGATCGTTTCGGTGATGTTGATCGATCCTTCTCGGATGGTAATCTATTGTTATCGACAGATTGTAAATATTTATTGGATGAGAACAAAGAAATCGATCGATTTGAATTCTCATCGCTAGCAATATCATCGAGCCTTTGTATATTCAAAGCTCTATGCTGTTTTAGTTGTTGTTCAAGAGATTGATCGAAAACAAAACGGTCATCTTCGCATTTGTTTATATCGAAATCCTTATCATCTTTAATATTAAACAGTTCGGTAAATTTTACTTTGTTGTCTTCATCGGTATAGTAGTAGGCCATGACTGCATCATTTTTTCTCGTTATTTCGAGCATCTTATCGAAATTCTCCCCATTTTCATCTTTCAACCGATCATGGCATTTCTCTAGGAATTCTTTTTCCCAATCCAAAGCTTTGTTTGCGATCTCGATCGCATTGTTTTGGTCGATCTCACTGATATCGATGTCTAAAATTTTATTCTCTTGACTTGAGTTGTGTTGAAGATTATTGTTGTCGACACAATTAATGGAATCAAGAGTCGAAGAATTCAAGGATTTTGGACTTTTCATATCTAGTTTGAAATCAAAATTTAGCTGCGAAATTACCCGTTCCGGTGGCAAAACATTATCGCTGATTTCAATCATTGATTTTCGCCTCGAAAAGGGGCGAGGATTTTTCGATAACTCATAACCAGCGTATGATATTTTTCGAGAAATTTTAGAATCATCAAATTTTTTCAGCTTATCGAAATCAAAGTTTTTCAACGAAAGATTTTTATCATCATTTTGAAACGATTTTGATTTCGAAAAACTAGATGTTCGGCTGGGTTTTCGTAATCTCGAAAGATTCTCTTCGCTAGTGTAATCGAACTCTTTCACAGCTAATTGACAGCTAAATTTCGCGGAATGAAGATATCGATCTGATTCGATTTTGACCAACAATGATTGCAGGAACGAGACGAGTCTCATAAAAGAATTTTTCAATTCCTGTTGAATTTCTGGTAATTTTTCATAAATTTTTCCGAACAAAACAATTGTCATGTCGATCGGTAATAAATATGGTATGGACATGATCGATAACAATTTCATAGGTTTATGCCGGAACAACCAATTGATGATGCCTTTATTCACTTGATCACATGCTTCTTGTATAGCTAATTTGAACAGGAAGAATACGATTTAAAATTCTTTCTTAAAGATTCTTAGGATTGTATTTTACCTTGGACAACCGATTCTGGCAATGAATCGAGAACAGCTATTCTCCTACGGTATTCACAATCACGACAGTTCTCAATCGAATGATTTTTATGATGATGAAGATGAGTGGAAGATTTTTCTTTCTCCAAGGTGAAGTGTATCGCTAAACATCGTGTGCAAGAGATCTTATCTTTAACAAAAAAATGAGAAATGAGCAATTAGTTCTAAATAAACTGAATCTCCAACTGACTGTTTCGCTGAAGATATCGCAATGCATCATCGAATCCTTGCTGACACATTTTGCTCAACATTTCCGGGTGTGCCGGAAACAAAATTCTTGATATTCGATAGATGTTTGAAGCTGTCAACGCGATCGAGGTGTTTGAAACGCTGAATTGGAAAAGGTTATAGGTATCATCTTGAGGACAAATATCAGTTTCACCAGAGAACGGAGATATTGTCACTGTTTTCTCATCCATTATCGGCATATTATCGCTACAACCTCCATCGATATAAGCTATGCCATTGAATTTAGGCGGAACAAAGCCAGACCACAACGGTATGAAACAAGAACATTGGATTGCCTTTGTTTTTGAAGATTTTGATGTTGTTGTTTTGAAATCAAGAAATATCGTAAAGAGATAGAGAGAAAAAGCAAAAAAAATGACATCATTTTTTGGAAAAATCACTTCCTATTTGCATTTTATCGATAAATAAATCGAAGTTATATTAGCTGATTCTTACACACTGACCTTGATCAATTCCTCTTTAGATTTGAATTTATTGATGATAACATTCTTTCCATCACTCATTCGTGTGACACTGATATAAAGTCGACCATTCGCTTTGATATGTGCATCGTTCGGTAACGTTCGAACTAGACCATCGTAGATGATTCGATTCACATCGAAACTAGGATGAAATGGACCCAATGCTCGCGCTCGAGCTCGCATCGCAACATGTAATATCTCTGTGGTACTCGCTCCTAACGGACGTCCGGCACACAAAACAAAAAGGTAGAATAAGAATTAAAAAAAATCAAATCGTAAAAAACCAGAAAATGAAAAAAACTTAGATCAATGAAAAAATGAATCGATTCCTTCCTCATATCCGAAAAAAGTGGTGTGATTTCATTTGAAATTTGATTCAAATCTTACAAAGAGGGATTATTGTATGGTCGAAAAAAATTAGAAGAACCTTGAGAAATAGGAATAATTGATCGTTTTCATCTTTTTTCGACAAAATCATCAGAAAAAGAATTGAAGATTATGATTGAGCAGAGATGATAATTTAGTGAGAGAGTAATAATTATCTCAATATTAGCGGTGAAATCTATCATACTAAAATGATATTGGTAGAAGTAATTAGTGTAAACAAAATAAGTTTAATACTGAAACAATAAAAAATTGAATTGAGTGAATTTTTTTCCGTTCCTGCTCTCTGTCAATATGGATCAAAGATCATCCAAGCATCCTAATTGATAAGTGTTGATAATCTTTCTTCCCTAAACGATTCTTGTTTCCATAATTTGAATCAGATTGATCAACTAAACTAGGACGGATCCATAATTTGATCCATTCGAAAATTTGGACTAAAATTTTTGCATTTCTTGATGAGAAATAAATGAAGCTTACCTAAAGGGACATCACAAGCAAGTGCGAGTGCAGCTAGAGAACCAGCAGAAGCCCCTAAAAATTTTGTAGTGTGATTGATGGGGGCATATTCTCGGAGACAAGAGGCAACACCGAAATGATAGAGTCCCAAGAAACCACAACCAGAAAATGAAAAAGAAATCTGCTTTGTTGCAGTAAGATTAGACATTATGAGTGCGGATGGAATTTGTTTTTTGAATTATTAAATGTTTCACCGAGAAAATCAACAGATATCACAAAGAAAAATAATTTTGATGGCAACAGTAACAATAACAATAATTATGGACTATTTTGTGTATAACAAACAAAATAAATAGTGTAAAAAAGTAAGAAATAAACAAATCAAATCAGTTTTATAGGGAAAAATGTTCTTCACGAGGAAAAAGCCAAATTTAAATAATTTCGGATCTTCGAATCAGGAAAAATTTCTTCTTTCAGACCCACTATTCATTGGCAAGGACTGTAATTCAATTTTATTTTATTTTTTGAAAATTATAAATATCAAAATAAAACTTTTTGTCTTCAATTTTTTGCGGTTGTCAATGATTAAGAGCAGATTGCTTAATGTTTAGTCTTAGACGCTTAGATTCAAATTGACAAAAATAGGGAAGACTTTATAAATGATGGTGGTTCTCAATCAATGGATGCTTGAGTATGAACCTTGGCAAGAGATTGATTCAGATTGATAGATTGATCATCTTTCCAGAGTCCATTATCGTGGCGAACGCAATCAAGTTCTTCTTGATATCAATCATCATCATCATCATCATCGACACAAGAGAGGGATATTCGTTGTTTGTTTCTAGTAATTTGGATTGTAGAATATTTGTTTACATTTTCAATACGACGATGCTGTAAGATCAAACATTGAGGATTTTTGTTGATTATCGATATTGGAGATAGTCTTCCACTTTTTGAAATTCATTCGATTTTATTTCTTCTCAAAATTGAATGATATAGAGTTAGAGAAATAGAACAAAATGCAAATGAAAACATTAAAAAAAATCTTCAATCATCGATTACAATGAAAATTTGAGGGAATGTTTCACTCTAAAAATTCTAAGTTTATTTAATTTTTCTCTTTATGATTTTTGGTTGTTTGTTAATCAATCTATCGCCCTGTTTATTGTTTTCAAGATTTGTTTGACACAGCGCACAAACAAACACAAAAAGAATACCGACCCTTTTTTTCGTTTTTCTTGCCCACACTTCTAGCTCCTCTTTCTTTCTCGAGGTAGGTATTTGGACAGAAGTTGCTGATAGATGTGCTACTTCCCGAATTCATGCATATTGCGCAATCATCAAATCAAATAATTTTATTTTGAACGTAGTAGCTCAGAAGGAAACACTCTTTAGAGGGGCAATTTTACTGCTCTCACAACTCGACAGGTTTAATCTGAACTACTACCATTCTTTGGGCAGCCAAGTTCTGATCTTTTTTAATATGAATTCCTGGACCAAAAGAAATGATCCAATTGGATCGGTCGAAAAGTTACCGTTATAAAACTTAGATCATAATTCTGGCTCGATTTTTGACCCAACTTTTATCGCTAGTATTCTTAAATTTGAGTATCGATCATCAAAGCAATGCAATGGAAGAGATTATTTCCGATTTCAGAATCGGAACTGCTAAGCTTGTTGAGATCAAAATGAAATGGATCAAAAATGCTCAAAATTCTTTCAGGAAAAACAAAATCGAGTTGCAGCACTATTTGTCTATACTTTTATTCGGTTGCGTAATTTATTTGAATAGCTTAAATGCTGATTTTACCTATGATGATAAGTAAATAGAACTCAGAATTTTTAAGAGTGGAAATCTAATCTTGTAAAACATTTTTTTGCTCTATTTTAGTCGAGCTATATTAAATAATGATGACGTTACCTCTAATTCTTCTTGGTATCAATTGTTAATCAATGATTTTTGGGGCACACCTATTCGATCATCAAACAGCCATGGTAGTTATCGACCAATAACGGTCGCTTCGTTCCGCATCAATCATGCAATCCATGGGGCACATCCTTTTGGATATCATTTAACTAATTTGATCCTGCATCTAATAGTCACAATAATTTATACGATTGTAATCGACAAAATTCTTCAGAACCGTAAGCGTCAAACATTGATTGCATCATTCCTGTTCGCAAGTCATCCGATCCATGTAGAGTCAGTCACTAGTATTGTAGGTCGTGCTGATATCGGAGCAGCGTTTTTCTATTTGTTATCGTTGTTTCATTATCTTAAATTCATAAATGATTCTAAATCATCTAAATCTAAAAAGAAACATCTTTTCGCAACGCTCATTTATGCAACATTGTCGATGCTGACCAAAGAACATGGGATCACATGCCTTCTAGTCTGTGTGCTCTATCATTTTATTATAGTTGACCGATTTGTACCTTTTCCATGCTCCAATTGGATTAATTTAATTAACGACCCAAAATATGAAAATCTAAGACTTGGAATGAAAGTACTGATTTCCGCATTGTTTATCTTGATATCGGCCAGAATGATGCTTTTCAAATTTAAGCCTTCATTTTCATCCGCTGATAATCCCGCTAGCTCAAATCCTTCACTTAAAATTCGATCTTTAACCTTCTATTATCTACCTGTGTTTAATTTTTGGCTTTTAATCTATCCAAAATGGCTTAGTTTTGATTGGTCTATGGAATCTATCCCATTGATTGTCTCATGGTTCGATTATCGCAACATTTTTATATTACTTTTCTATGGTGCCATTCTGCTTTTGATCTCAAAAATTTTCCATCAAAATTCCACATCGTCAATAAGAACAAAAAAACCTAAAAATTTTGGTTCGATAAGAAACGAGACTTGCCGACGATGTGATTCAAAGTATATTCTTGACCAACGATCGACTCTAAATTATGAAAATTTATTCGATGTTAATAATAATGATCATAGCCGGATTAATTTCAATCAGTCTTCTAATTTTGATCTTAATAATAACAGCAAAGAATGTGTCGATAGGAATCAGATCGATTTAAATAATAATAATTATAATAGCAATCATTGCAATTTTAAAGACGATTTTTTCAGCATAAGAAAGAAATTTTCGGATACAATTTCTGTGAAACCGATTCGAAACAAACCGTCGAGAATCTATTGTGGAAAAAGTCGGAATGATTTGATTGAGAATGAAACAAGACTGACCGAAATCGATTGTTTGATAATCTCAATGATCTTAATGATTGTTCCGTTTTTACCAGCAACCAATCTTTTTTTCTATGTAGGATTCGTTGTGGCCGAACGAATCATTTATATTCCTAGTTTTGGTTTCTGTCTACTCATAGCGATTTGTATCGATAAAATTCTCGAATTTTATCAAAAAAATATTTTCATAAAAAATTTTGTCTACATTAGCTATTCCACTTTGATAATTGTTTTTGCGATTCGGACTGTTCTTCGAAATATTGATTGGCTCACCGAAGAGAACCTTTATCGAGCTGGTGCGATTATCAATCCGCCTAAAGGTAATGAAGCTTTCTGATTATCCGTGAATATCCATCGCATTAATATTCATTGTATTATCCTAAATTAATTCTTTGCATTTAATTTGACTAGCTTACGGAAATCTCGGTAATATTCTTAGTTCACAAGGAAAAAAAGAAGAGGCTGAAGAATTCTATCGAAAAGCACTCAGTTTTCGTTTCAATATGGCAGACGTTCATTACAATTTGTAATTTGCTATGACAATTTGTTCGATTCAAAATCATTTGAAATTTTTTCTTTGAGCAGGGGACTATTACTTCAAAGTCAGCATAGATATAAAGAAGCGATAGAAAGCTATGAGAATGCTATCAAATTTCGTCCAAGATTAGCGATGGCCTATCTGAATCTAGGATCGATCTTTGCCAAACAAGGTCTCAAAAATTTGGCTAAAAAATTCTATGAGAAATGCTCCCTTTTAGATAGTCATGGACTAAAAGATGTTAAATCTCATGAACAAACTAGAATCTTCGCTCTTCACAATCTCGGTCAGTTGTTAGTAGAAGAAGAAGACTATGGTTCCGCATTGAATACTTTCAAGAAAGCTCTGTTTCAACATCAACCTTATCATCAGTCCCATTCTTTGTTAAATATGATCGGCGAAGTTTATCTCAAAATCAATCAGACGAATGATGCTGAAATTTGGTTGAAAAAATCAATGCAAACAAAAATCGATTATATTCCAGCCTACTTAAACTATGCTAAACTTTTAATTCAAACAAATCAAAATGATAAAGCGGAAAAGGTCTACAAGAAAGCTATTGATATAGCCCCGAATGATATCATCATTTATCATCACTTCGGTAATCTATGAATTTATATTATTTCTAATTATTAAGATCCCAATCTTATTTCTTATATTCGAACTCTTTAGCACGCTTGCATATCAACAATGGTCAACCTCAAAAAGCATTGAAAATCTACCAAAAAGCTTACCAACTCTTTCCAAACGATTGTGATGTTGTAATTAATATAGCTAATCTTCTTAGAGAGGTGAATACAGTTTTTATGTTAATTAAGTTTTTGACTTTAGATTCTCTTTCTGAAGCTCAAAAAAAACAAGGAAGCTGAAACTTTCTACAAAATCGCTGTAAAATTAAGACCTAATGATGTTTTGACTTACTCGAATCTTGGTGCAATATATCATCTTAACGGTAAACTCGAGCTAGCAAGAATCAACTATTTGAAAGCCTTGGAATTGAAACCAAACGATAACATAACAAAAATCAATATGGCTAGATTGAAAAAGGTTTCAGCTAGAAAATATTTTTAATATCAAATATATTATAATCAATAAATGCGATGAGAAAATTTTAAAATTTTTAAAACAACAAAAAAATTTAATAATGTTCAACTTACAAAAAACATTTTTACATAACATCAATCAAAATACAACTCTCTAAATAATATTTTGATAGCTTGGACTAGATTTCATTATGGATCGCCAATGGCAAATGATTCATAAAGTGAACAACAACTTCATAGGTACCCATCATAATTGCAGTGTTAGGAATTTGGCCTTTGTAGAATGGAAAAAGTGAAAATAGATAGAGAAACAATTCAAAAAATTATAATTACGGATTAATTGAGTAGCAAGGCCGCGATATAATCCATTTCGTAAGCCTTCTTCTGTATAAACAAGCTTGATTGTCTGAAAGAATTTTCTGTATTTTGTACCCTCTTCTCGTAGGCGTGTTCTAGCAACCTCTTAAAAATTAAAACAAAGCGTCATAAATGGCTAGAATGGAAAAATTTTTTGGGGTGAAAAGCTTACCATGTGGATATGCAACAAATGAAGCTATCGATTTTGAAATGGCTGCAGCAGCCATATATTGAAAAAAATTGAGCGTTTGTTCTGAATCAGCTTTCACAGGTCGTGTTGATGAGAGTGATGATGATGATGATGATAAGGATTTAGAGGGTAGTCGAGAATTCGATGTCGATTTCGGTTGAGCACTGTTCTTTGTGTCGTTTTGTTCTTTGAAAAGTTTAGATTTGATAAATTCGTACACAACAAAATGTATGATTGTTTCGCTGATACCGAAATAGCTGGCTGTTATGCCTTTATAGAAAGCACTTATCCCCTGTTCTTTGTAGACATTTTTTACAAAAGTCCAGGCAGTCAATCCTTGAAGACTTTGATCTAATTGCATTCGAGTTTTAATAAACCAGATCGGATTTGTCATCGTACATGAAACGAATCCAGCACATGCCGCTGAAATCATGTGAACATAAGGTGTGTCTGGTGTTATATTTTTATTGCACATTGCTTTCACTTCGGAATATGTGCAAAAATAAAACGCTCTGAAAAGAAATCCACGGATCAATCAACTAAGATGTGGTTTGAGAAAAAATTATGTACAACCTTGAAGGTGCCACACCAATGATATTTGGTCCTAAACCTTTGAAAATTGCTTTAGGACCCTCATTTTTTATGATATGACGGATACAATTCCAAATAGTCAAACCCTTGTTTGCACCAGGGACGACGGTCGTTTCACGGGGATCATTATGGAATTTAGCGACTGAAGATTGAAGTCGAGTTTTAACTACTTCAAGAGGACATGTTATGACAGCACCGAAAGTGCCTCCCAGTCTGATCCATTGAATTAAATATTTTTAGAGATGATTTTCATTTAAGCAAAAATTTACAAACCCTCCGGCAAAAAGATGAACAAAAGTGTCATAGGACATAAATAGTTGATTTAGAAGCGAATTAAACACTAAATATTCGGGCTAGCAATTTTATAACAAAAGAGAAAAAATGAAGAAATCACCAGATTATGAAGCTCGTCAAAAATCATCAAGAGAAATAATACAATTAACATCAACAAAACAGAATCAGACCCATTAATTCAAGATCATATAAAAAAAATTCTGATTTGTTGAGCATTAAAAATTTTTTCAAAAATCAGCATCACAATCAAAACAAAAAGTCGAGGAAAGAGAATGAAAAAAAAATAAAAGCAAGATGATAATAGAAATCTTTTTCTAAGCAGAAAAACATCCTCTGATCACATGTTGAAGAACACAATCATTTTCTTTGACTATATCAACACAACAACGACTTTGAAAATCGTTTGAGAACCGTAATGAAAATTATTTTATTCTTCAATTTCGCAGATTGATCGGAAGTTGAAAGATATGGAACATTGAAACACAAACAGAATCTTGCATGCATAAATCTATAACAATATCATCCTTACATCTTCATCAATAAGATAAAGATTCATAAATAGGATTCATGTGGATCCTTGTCCACTCCTGTGCGATCATTATCAATCTTATTGGAATCGTTTCGTGTGTTCGATTGAATTGTTTCGATTGCATCAACATTTTCAACACAATCATTTCGCTTGCCATTACCGTTAGTATACCGTTCGGATTGCTCCGTTCCTGATGGTTCTTGAATTCTCACAGCCTTCTTGGTGATGGTTTTCACTTCCGATCGCTCTTCATTACGTTTCCTTTCCATTTGTTCTTTAGCTAGCTGGTCAATTTTCTTCTTCACTTCCTCGATTTGCTTCTCTTTCTCCGCAATCTTAAGCTTGAGCTCATCGTTTTCCGAATTCAATCGAAGAAAACGTTCCTCTTCTTCTTTGGTAGACATCGTCTCATGGAATACGTTGTTGATTCCGGCTGCTAAATTTTGTCGATGTTGAACAATTATCACTATTTTAGGTGTGAATATCAAAGCCATCGAGAGGAAGCAACAAAAGATTATTGTCAATCCAATGAATGCGAAATGTGAATTCACTTGATTGTCGATGACCAGAGATACTGGTGCAGTTATTAAACATAATATCTGTTTGATTTTAGGTAAAAAATCAATGGAATACTCAGATATAACGAAGAAAAGGTGCGATTTACCACAACATTGTAGATGCTCATCGCAACCAAACGAGAATCGTTGATTTGTTTTAATTTGGCACTACGGGTTTCATATGAGAGAAAAAGACCGAAGAAGAGTACCAATCCTTTGTAGCCATAAAGGATTCCATACCAAATAAGATTCGCTTCGCAATGTTCGAGTAGAGGTTGAAATTTCACATCATCATCAAGATCTAGAGGGGGATCTTCAAGGGGAAAATATTCCATACGTCTAGTCATCGGATCATGGAACAGCCAGATCGCAAGTATGATAAGATCCAGAGAGCAAAAAACTCCAACAATCAGATAGATTTGATTATTATTTATCTAAAATTCACAGCATCATATAAATTATGGTTTGATTAAATCGAACATTCCTGCAAGACACTTTGAAAGGCTTACTTTCCGTTTGTTTTGAGTGTGTAGGACATGACAGACCCAAATTTTTGCAAACATTGCACCAAAAAACAAAGAAAATCCAACCGATAGGAAAAAAGCTCTGGACTTTATCATTCGATGTGAAGTCATAGAAAAAATAATTTATTAATTAATTGATTTGAAAAAATTTGATTGAGCAGAAAAACTTTGTAACACTTGTGAAATACTCACATTACAAACTAATTCAAAGTAATCAATGCCAATATCTTGTCCATCTATACCGAACAATTGTACCGAAATCAAACAAAATATCGATCCAACTAGCATAATATTGTTGGATGAAGAGTTCGACATTTGTATCAAGCGATTATCGCGAAATTTGAAATTAAAACCAAGAAGAAAAATTGCGAACAGAATTCCGATCAAACTAACAGCACTGATTGTGACAAACAGTGTCCGATTCACTGTCATTAACGTTGGAACTATTTCGGTTCGATCTTTAGGCACTCTTCCGGTAATGTACCACTGCTCGCGATTATACCAAGTAAGATTATCGGTCGCAGTATCGTAGAACCCAAGAGTCTGATATGTTCCATTAATCATTTGTTCAATCAATGTCCAAGAAATTCGATCACCGATATCGTTGAAGGCGACATCGCCAGAAACGCCTAAAAATTGTACCCTTTGAAGTTCAGATTTAATCACATCAGTTATTTCTTTCTTCTCATAATCGAAATCATCCAATGACATTCCCATCTCATTAAGCCTTTCGATTGAACGATTCAAAGCGAACGCAACAGCCCAAATGGCGTCGTAAGCTAGTGGTGCCTCTTGGAAACCTTCCTGTGGTTTATCACCATGTGGAAACCAATTCTTATATCGAGGCAATTGTTTTTGATATTCAGATAGCCAGTCTCTAGCCGTCATACCTAGGGAATATGAAGAGCTTTGAATGTTTTTTATAGATTTGTTAGATATGTTTTTACCAGCGATTGTAATCTCTTGTCCTTGGTTTAACATCAAAGCTTCGGTTGTGAAATGTTTCTCAACGACCATCATCATTTCTTCCATTGTGCAATTGATTCCGGGCACTGGATGGAACCAATTATCTTCATACCACCCGATAAGAAACCACACATGCTGTTTGCCGTAAAGACCATTTTTGTATGCTTCACACATCATTTTACGTGCAGCACCACCATAAGCCATACCGATTATTATCCTTGCATCTTGTCGTGCCAAACTTTTTACCGCTTCAATGGGATCTTCAAGAAACGAGACTCGAGTTACGATCTCTATGTCTGCTTCTTTACATTTGATCTCTAAATCTTTTCCAGTCTATGGGAAATTTGAATCAATAATTTAGAAGAATATCGCATGATCGATTTGTCGATAAAATGTAGTTTGGTTACCGTTACGAAAACCTCTTCAGCCTCGATGATGATAGCTATCCTTGTCCATTTGAATTTTTTGAACAATTTAACTCGGGTCGGATTATGAATCGTAGCCGATGGATGGGTTCGGAAAAATGTCGGAAAACGTTGGCGATCGGAAAGCGCCGGTGAGGACGAACCATAACCGATCACAATTAAGTTGTACATTTTGGCAGTTTCAGCTATCGTTGAGCAGACTATGGAGCAACCGCCTAGAATCAATGTCTTGTTTGGTGGTCGATATATCAAATCGTAGAGGACGGCTGCACCGAGTCCTGGATCACACTATTGCCGAAGAAAAGATTAATCTCATCCATCGACAAAAGAATTCGTACCTGACTGTTATTCCACGTAATATTCAAATAGTAACCAGCGAGAAGATTCTCATTATTATTGACATCTTCAAGAGCCATCATTGCTGCTGGCAAACAACCTTGTCCGCCTAACCAACCGGTGGTACCATTCATAGGGAAAAGACCACCGATTTCGATATATTTAAGTTTACTTTTGTCCAATGGTTTTTTTCTAACAATCGAATAATGAGAAATTGGTAGACCATTCTTGTCGATATTACGTGAAGATATTTGTTTGGCAGATTGCGAAGAGATCGATGCTAAAGCAGAAGATGTGGATGATTGTTTAGACTCTATCAACAAAAAACAGTTATATTTTGCTAGCAAAAATATCAAGATGATTTCGCAATGCATAATTTGGCTGAACATTCTGATCGTCGCTCTCTGTTTTCGAACAAAAAAAAAATTATTTTCGCTTTAAAAATTTAGAGAGAATGATGATCAATCAAATTTGATGTATTCTGTTGATGAAATCATCCGCTTCGATTCCATCCGATCCCATTTGTCAGAATTGTTTCTCTATTTGGTCCCAAATGAGAGCTAGGAAAAAGTTTGACATTCTCAAATAATTGCTTCTCTTCGAATGTCCAAAGATTCCTAGTTTGCTATGGAGTCTAATCTGATACTTTCTATCCACCAACTATCTCTTTCTGTCTTTGAGTCTGCTATATGCGAAAAATTTTTCTGCGCTACCTAAAATTTGTTCCATCATTCGAGATCGAGCGCATTCTTCGAATCGAGACCATTCAATACCGTTGAGACCAAACTTTAGAGTCTGTTCCAACTAAATTTTAACTTTACAATCGTTTCTCTTTTACTATTTATGTTTTTCTAATCGAAACTAGAAATATCTTGTTTCTTTTTTTCTGGGCGATAAAATCTACTCACATCCACTGGATTTGGAATTGAATTGCTACAAAATTTACCGAATTCAGATGAATAAATAATCGACACTGTTATAGGAGAGAGGGAGAATTTAATATCTAAAGAAATCTTCTGATAGGATAGGATATCTTCTCGCTGATCATCTAAGATTCGAATTGAATTCTGAACTAAATGGGTCTAGGTTTACGTCTCTTAGTGTGGATTACAAATATTTGTTGATTGATATTGCGTTTTGAAACTTGGAAATCTAGATTCGATTTTTGATAGAAACAAATTTCTCTCTTCTTTATGTTTCCGGTCTCTTCTTTCTTATTATTTTTCCTCCTTTCCATTAGGTTTTTATCGGTCTAAACATAAAAAATAACTTTTTTTCCAAGTTCTTAAATCTTAAATTATAAAACTTCGATAGCAGACATACATGAACACATTCTTTCTCTTCATTTTCTGTCGCCAAATTAATCTTTAGAAGTTCAAACTGATTTTCCAATGTTCCGAGATTATTGATATCGGTAGAATTATTACTCTTCACTCTTGTTTATCGAGAAAAGTGGTCAAATTCGAGCAGCAATAAAGAGAATTGTTATCGCTTTAGTAGCTGTTTTCTTCGGTTACTATTCGATTGCTTTTATAACCAGCCCAACATTACTGCAGAGAGAGGAAGGAAAGAATTGGCGCCCTTCTCTCTCTCTCTCTCTTTCTTTCTTTCTTTCTTTCTTTCTTTCTTTCTTTCTCTCTCTGTCTCTAAAGAATATTTATAACACCTAAGTGCAGTCATTCAGGAGTACTGCACTAGTATTTTTTTTCTGTTGTTTAGGTTAATTCTCCGAAAATCTCTTCCTGGGGAGAGATATTTTTGGCCCTTTTTTGCTAGATCTAATTCTCGTGTCACTCGATTCTAATGTTTTGGCAGAGGGAAAAATTGAGCACACGAAAATTTTGCAAAGAGAATCCAATGAGAAAGCTTAGCCATTCTATGTTTGCTTGAGTTTATTTTCTTCTTTCTATCTAAAATCTTCGCAGTAAGTCAAACAGCCGCACTCTCCATAGTGATGGTGGCAGTCATTTGGAACTCTAAGGATATATTTTTCCACTATTTTAGTGTTTTGTTCTCGATCCTATTGACAGATGCAGTAGCACTTGGAATGGAGGAAAGTGGTGAATGACAGCTTGTTATACAGCAATAGCATCAGTAGAGACTAATCGTTTTATGAGCGATCCTGGATTTGATGTGAGGCACATAGCGAGAAAGGAAACAAAACCCTGAATTGCTATCTAGTAGTGGTGCCAAATAGCTCCTCTTTTTCGCTCTCTCTCTCTCTCTCTCTCTATTCATTCCACACTTAGTTACAATATTTTTCTTCCCTCTCGAATGAAACGAAAAAAAAAGACGAGATTGAAACGAAATGCTGTTTTCCAGCAATTCATTTAAAAGCTAGGATACTGCCAGACATTGCTGTTCGTTTTTGAGGAAAAAATGAAAATAATAATAATAATAATAATAATCGTTTTGTGTATGTGTGCATTTCAGATGAAAAGCAAAATGTTGAAGAAAAAAAATTTCTGCAAACACTTTGATGTTGATGATGATGATGATGGAATTGATGCATCGCCATGCAACAAGGATACCTCTACAACTTTATTTCATTTCAAATTGATGCTATTATTGTAGATTAGAATCATAGCTAAAGAAGAGAGTGGGAAAGAATAAATCAATTCGAATACGATAGCCCCACGATTTGAAAAAAAAGGACCAGAAAAATTCGAAAAGCAAAATCTGTGAACAGAATCTGGCGAACTCAGGCTACAATCAGTGATCAATCGATGATCGTCTATTACAGAACAAAAGCCAATGGATTCAACAAAAACGAAACCAAAATGGTTAGATTGAAACGAATCAGATTGAGAACAACAGCATCACCGAAATGAAGCACCAAACAATACGGTCCTGTGAAAATAAAATTTAGTTTTATTATTTCAGTTGCTGTTGCTGGCTAAAGTGTTGCAGCATTATCTTTCAATATCCTTCGATGAACATCATCATCGTCGAACTCAAAAAACATCAAAATCGTTATTATTATTATTATTATTTTTTTAATAATATTTGTTGATTTTCTTTCTTTCACTAATGTCGTAGTTGTTGTTGATTACCTTTAAGATTAAATCTGTTCAAGCTGTTTGCATCTTTCTCATCTCTCTCTTTCTCTTCAAAAATTCTCAGCATCTTCGAACATTGATTCAAAGAATGGTGATTTTGATGGTTATGGTGTTGTTTTTGTTGTTGTTGTTTACTTCATCTCGACGATTGATCGATTGAAATATTTGAAGAGAATTGAAACGAAATCAAACTTAGAGATGATTTGGATACTGTGGCTGCATCAGAAAAAATTAAAAAAAATTCAATAATTTCCAACAACATTTCTCCTACCTTTCTCAAGAATAAATTTCGAATTGATCAGAATTTAAGAGAAAATTGTTTTGAAGTATCTCATGCAAAATCTTTCTACCATTGTTTTAATTGATTTATACTCAAAATCGAATGATTTCGATAGAGCTTCGAATCCGAACGAAAACATCAACAGATTCTAATTGATTCTATCCATAATCTGTCTCGATCGCCAAGAAGGTATCTACAAAATTTATCAATTTTTTCTTAGTATAATATTTATTCCAAAAATGCTTCTATGCAGTGATTTCAATGTAATTCTAAAACAATTTCAGTGAGATTTGAATGTGTCCAATAATTTCAATCAATTTTGATTTTTATGTGATTCGATTGTGTGTGATCATCAGCTTTCGATATCTCAATAATTGAATTAGGAATAAAAGCATTTTTATTTTAGCATTTCAAATATTGATCAGCATTTGTAGTGTTCTTCATCTTTTTGTTTCAATCGAATCAATCCGTTTTTAGGTACCTGATTGCTTTTCGTTTTGATTTTTTTTCCGCTAAATTTCGAATCTCTCATTTGAAATGTTTCATTTCATAAGCACAGCAAAGAATCGTGACAACCGAGCATCATAACGACACTGTTAGAGAGTATGGCTGGATCACATGAATCACACCAGAAGAAAAAAAATTCTTCCTGATTCTATCGATGAACATTGTTGACAACAATTATTACAGTTAGGTTGTGTAAAATATGTTATAAAGAGAATTTTTGGTCGAATTTTGGTTATTTTCTCGTTCAATCTATTCAATCTCACAACTCGGATCTATTGCGATCTGTCTATCTATAGCGATAATTGCTATCTTTTGATTTCAATGAGATCGGTAAATAATGAAAATTTTCTTATTAGGGTTACCGGAAAAAATTGAAACAATTTATTTATAATTTTGCTTAACTTTCTGAATTCCTGAATAAATTCCTTAAGATGACTGGAAATGATATGATATGATATCGAACTATGAATGATTGATTGAATTCAATATTTGCAAGGATAAATGATATTTGACTGCTCGATAATTCTGATTATCAAAATTCAACAAACTCCTTATTGTATAATCGCTAATAATCGATTTTTCCAATTCAATCAGTTTACGTGTCATATAGATATAACTTGTTCGCATAGATTCTCGTTTTATAATTAAATGTTCAGAATGATCATTAGATGGGAATTCCGATTGAATAAGTGAATTTTCTAAGATCTCAATTCTCATCCTAGTTTGTTTGGATCAAATTCATCGCTGTGTTCACAAGATTGGAAGAGATTCTCTGCAACAATCAGAATTTTTTTCTTTCATCTCCACCTTCATCAGAATCAACATCTACCGAACAGCTACGTCGGAGCTTGCAACGAAACAATCAACATCTATCCATTCCATTCTGTTTGGTGTCAAGAATTGCCGTTTATCGACTTGAGATTGCTCCTATTCTCTATCTCCTCTATCCTCTAAATTCTCTTCTACGTATGAAACCGAATGCCAAACACTGAATATTCTTTTTGCTATATTATTCTATCTATCTGCCACATATGGCCTTTTCTTTTAGTTTAATATTGACTCATTCACTTCGATTCTAGTCTCTAATTGTCTGTCGGTTTCAACAACAGTTATGTTTGTTGTTTGATCATCATCCACATCAGCATCTATTCATTATGATCCTTACAATCATCTAAGAATCGATTGCCAACAAAATCAATGAAATTTCAAAATCAATGGATTTTTTTTTGTCGTTCATCAATTTTTTTCTCTCCAATCGAAACTTATCCGATTTCAGTCTATTAAGATAGAATTTTTTGACTCTGATTTAAATCTCTTTCGTTCAAGGTAACGGTGAATGATCTAGATAGAATAAGATCAATTCACACTCTCGAGAATTCATCTATTTTTCTAATTCTGTTGCCATTCCCCCTGCTATGACGAAATTCAATTTGAATTCAAAATATGATGAGGATAAATAGTCTCCATTCTAATTTTAAATCTAATCTTTTTCTATTTTTTGCTAATATCATTTGTAATAATTATTATTTTCTCTTTTAGATGAAAAAAGTTTGGCTAATGAATTGAGCTTCTTAATCGAAAAATAGAAGAAGGTGAATTGTTTACCAACTTTCACAATTTTAATGTTTCAACAACAAAAACAATCATCACTTTTTTCTGTCAAAATTCATCATTTCAATAAAAACATCGTAATCTTCCACAAATTGAATATCGTAGCGATTTCCTATCTAAAGTATAATCTTTATGATGCAACATCCTTGATGAAGATAAAATTTCGAATTTCGAAACATTAAATCTCGCTCCTATAAGATTTATCTGTGATGTATGTCATTGATTTTGCAAGAAAAATTCACTGAATATCAAATCCAATTGTGGAGTATAATCTCTCGAAAAGAATGTTTCTTCACTATCATTCACAAAATCTAATTCTTTGAAGCATCTTCTGTGACTTGAACAAATCTTATTCCATCAATATTAATGAAAACAATATGATGGCAATATAATTGATCTATATTGCCAATATTTTTTTGACGTGAATGAGAATTTAGACTGATTTCGGTAGAAACGCTATTAGAGTAGGTCTCGAAGTAATACCGTCCAAAAAATTTTGATTTTCACTTTTGCCATCAAAAGCTGATTCTCAATTCAAAGTCAAATAAAAGCTACATCATCATCGAAAACCTGAGATATTTAATTTTTAAAAAAAAGTCTACAATGGCTAATCCGCGAAAATTCAGTGAGAAAATAGCTCTTCACAATCAAAAACAGGCTGAAGAAACTGCCGCTTTTGAAGAAATCATGCGAGAGGTAATGGGTGCGACAAGAAATAGGGTAAGTTTTTTGCTAATTATTGATCCATATTGGCGACAAATTTATTGTTCAAACTGATCAATGATTTAAAATAACAGAGACGAGGCAAAATTCCTCTCAATATTTATAGAAATAGTATTTCAGCTAGGATATATTAAATAAAACCCTCTAAAAATTAGCATTTTTTGAACACTTACCTTCTACTACAGTTGTTTAAGCTAATAATGCAATAGTATTCTCTTCAACACTAATGCAACATAATTTTCTGTCCTTGATGCAGTCTTTTCATTTGACAGTTAAGAAACCACAAGCAACAAAACATTTTGCGAAGTTGTTTCAGATCATCGCATCGATTTTAATTAAACGAAGAATAAACTTATCGAAACATTTGAAAAAGTGAATTTGCTTACATTCTATAGCGATTCTTAGTAGCAAAAAAACAATGTTTCCTTCCTCCTGCCTACTCTTAATTTCTAAATCTTATGTTGTGACAGAAAAAAACTTTGAAAAAGCGCCTTTTTTAAGTTTTAAATCGAAGTAATAATCGCGAAATCTTCAATTCAAATTTGAAATTCTTGGAAGATATCAGAGATTCTGTAATTCAAAAATTATTATTGATCAGTATTTTTTATTTTTTTCTTTCCGTTTAATGTTTTTCTTCTCTCTTCGTTCTTATTTCTAGTCATCATCAAACGTTGGTGCCGATGTATCGCCTACAGTGACCCCAATCATTTCGAATCTAGAATCGAATGGCAATCATCAGCAGCATCTTCATCAGAATCGAATTGATTGTAATGAGACGTCGAATTTTCAAAACCAATCATACCTTGATGAACGATTTCATAATTCAAACGATTTCTCTCAACCACCACCACTCATTCAGCAGCAAACACAAAATATAAATTTTCCACAACCACCTCAGCATCATCTCAATATTGTCCCTTCGTTCAGCGCGACTAGAGCTGGTTCGTTGCCTAATGTAAATCAAATCGGAAGACAAAATTTAATAAATTTGAACAATTTTCAAAATCTTCATGCAAATGGAATCGAATACTCGAAAGGCACTGGCATTGATCTGAAAAGTGCCTTGAATAGTTTGCAGGAAATCAAAAATGAGGTTCGATCGGATCACTGCCGACGTAATACCAGTCCCAATTATCGGTCTCCTAATCGGAACAATAGTAGTTATATGTTTTCATCAATCAATTCCAATAAAATTCATTCTGTTCTTAACAATGGCCAATTGCAATCACAAAATTATTCATCGACAAAACGATCTCAATCGCCTTACTCGATGGTCAATGAAAATGCATATCTTAGTCCACCTTCTGCGGATAATTTATGGAGGCGCACCAATTCGGACTCAGCTCTTCATCATAGTCTATTGATCTCGGAGACCAATCATCAAAATATTGACGGTTTAGAGCATTTGATTGCAAATAATTTTAACAATGGCAACCAGAATGCATCATCACCACAGAATTCTTCGTGCAATAATTCACCTGGTCAAACTCCTTCTATGATGGTTGACAATTCAGACACAACGACTGAGATGATCTTTACTAATTCAAGTGAAAATACTAATTCAATCAATTGGGCTGTCAGTCAAACTTTGAATAATGATTCAGAGAAATTCTTATTAAGTACATCGTTGCCAAATCAACAGCACTTGAGGCCAAGATCTTGTGAAGTGCCAGGCATCAATATTTATCCAATTCAAGATGACCAAAACTCGACTGAACTATCTAACAATCATCATATACCGATATCGTCCAATACTGGTTCATTGCCTGATTTGACTAATTTACACTTTCCAGTTCCTTTGAATGTTCCAATCGATGGTGATGATCAAACAATACTGATCATGAAAATGAATTCTAATCATTCTAATGGTCATAGTAATGTCAATAATTCACCATATTCAAATGGTCCGGATTCTCCATATTCACCTACGTCATCACATAATTCTAATCTATCACCTCCTCCACCGTGTAACAAGCTAAATCATCAAAGCATAAACAGCAATGACCATCATAATCATCGGAATCAATCGCCAAATCGTAGACAAAACAGTCCTGGCCCTTCACCGTCTCCGACCGCATCTCGGAGAAGAGCTCATCAGAATGCAATCAATAATATGGTGATCGGTGGACATCGTTCTCCAACTTCAACTATAGCCACTAATCAAGTTAGATATTCACAATGTTTTTTCTTTCTCATCATTTTAATTTAGCTATAATTTCAATTTTATGAAGTCATGTTATATCTATTTGGCTTCATATTGATTTAATTCTTGCTCCTTTATCTTAGAAAATTCATACCTAATATTTTCAATATTAATACAATTTAACTTGATCTTTAATTTTGATCTCGAATTGATAGTTTAGATGTTACCCAATGATTTCGGTGTCAGACAATCTATAGCGTCGCTAGAAAGCTTTAAAAGAACAATAATGAGAATGAATTTCTTGCCTTAATTAATTCATTTTTGATTAGGAAACAGTCATGGAATCTGCCACTGATAGCAATTTCAATCAAAGATCTATCCACCCAAGACCTTTCCCGGCGATGAACTTAATTAAGAATCAGAACATTTTTCCCATTTCAAAATCGGAATCATTCCAATATCTGCATAATCGTTGCAATAAAAACAACTTTTTTGATTTTCAATATCAACATAACACCCCTACTGTTACAATTTCATCAACCACACAGGAAGATCATGGCCACCAAGAGTCGATGTCAAATCATTATCAATATCCAAAACAATTTATCAATTTATCTAATTCAACAATCGTAATAAATAGCTAAAAAATTAAATTAAATTCTAGAATTTATTCATTTTAAAATTTCGATAGATTGACTCAGAATGAAAATTTACATCTTATGACATATCTGTGCTCTTTTTTCTCCTTTTTCAGCAGTCCATGGGACCGCATCGAAGTACGACACCAAGTGATTCATGCTCAGGTCCGACATCACCTGCCTCACAGAACATTTCACCTTCAAATTCTCCAGAGCTTGCGATGACGAATTGCAACGTAATAGCGACTGGTCTATCCATCACTACATCGTCTTCAGCGACCGCTTTGTTATCATCGAGTGCTACAAATCCAACGCAATTTTCACCAGCTTACTCTAATCAACAACAAACTAATCAGCTACAACATCAATTGGAGCAATTTCGGATGAATAAAGATGCCGATCCAGGAGGTGGTGCAAAGACAGATGAAACTTACGAGGTTCTGTTATAGCTTTCGAATTTTTGTCGATTTCCATAATGATCGATTATATACTTAAATCCTCTAGATTGATTGCCCTAACAGCAATCTTTCAACTCAATCCAATGTTTTCTATCTCGATTCTAATTTGATAATGAATTCGCATTTCAATGATTCATCTGCAATATTGGATCAACATCATCAACTTCAAAATCAATCGCAATCACGTTCTGCACAACAATTCGATAACAATCATTTGGCTGACCAGACATCAAGTTTTTCCAACGACCTCTTCTTTGAAGCAAATCATCATTCAGCATCTTTCGATGTCAATCTAAATCCAAATGATTCATTATCGAATAATCCAACGATTTACGCCACTCGTGAAATCAATGGTAATGAAAATCACACCAATAGTATTCAGCAACATATTACGAACTCAAGTCACTGTACTACTCCACAAACACCTTCTAGTATTCCTGACATAATTTTAACAGGTAACTTCACAATAATTAAAAATCATCAATTTATTTTTATTTTGATGGTAGGCCCAAATAATTTGGATGAGACGTTACAAACATCGCAAGATTTGATCAAAGATCTCAACAATATGGGTTCTTTCGATTCTGACATTTTTGTCTGTGCCACCGACGATATTCGTAATACATCTTTCGATTCATTTGATTTGGATAGTCTTCAAATGTTGAACGACATCGATGGTCAAAATCAAACCATTCAATGACTCAAGAGATAAAAGACAAAATAATTTACAAATTCACAACGTTGTCTGCATAATTTTTGCTCCGTTTTTTCTTCCTTTCTAAATCTATTCATGCAATCAAATCAATCAAGGTTAGACCAAATCAGATTGACAAGATCGAATGAGATCATTATATTCCCACTCATCACAATATATTTTTATCTTTTTGTCTATTCTTTTTTACCCGAAAATCTGTTAATCACCTCTGATTATAAGTTTCACTAAATTCAATTCAAAATTTCAATCGATTTTGTTTTCGGTCTGCGTGAATGAGAAATTAGTCTTATTTTCGAGGCATTCGATTATGAATATATCCAACATAAATCCAATTTGTGATTCGAACAAATCTCCATTTTTTACCGATTTATCTTTGATAAATTTTATTATCAATCAACAAAAAACATAAAAAATGATTACATATTATTGCGCCCACCTACCTGAAAGAATGCAAACACTCTTCAATAGATCCTATAATTAAGAATCGATTAATCAATCAGCGTTAAATTCAAATTTTTTAAATTTTTTGGAGACTGATTCGTTTTGTTTAAGATTCATGCAACGACCACACTCACTGATAATAATGGAGATCAATATCATAATTATCAAAAGAAATTCAGCCCAAATTGATCCCCTTTTTATATTTTTGTTATAATTGTCAATGTGTGCGTGTGTGTGCATCGCAATAATTACCCTATTTACCCATTGCGAAATCGTTCGCGGATCGAGATTTGTCATATTTTCTTTTCACTCTTTTATTTAATCGATTCGGAACAATTGGTTCGATGTTCTCCATTGATTCCTTGCTTATCTTATTAGTTCGATTGATTAATTTGATTGATTGTTATACCTCTATTTGCTATGATGTATTGATAAGAACCTTATCCATCAAACGAAAATGTTTCATATTACCCCATAAAAAGTACTAGAGCAATGAAAGACTACTCTCTGCCCGACTGTCTTGTGTTGAATTTCCTTTATTTATTGAAATCTTTGTATAATTGTTTCGCGGTACTCGATTGTAAATATCTTATGATTTTTTCTCTTATTTTTGTCTAAGTACGATCTGATTCGACCATACGCTTTCCCCTTCAATCTATTCACATAAAAATAATTTGTTACACTATTCCTTGCTGGTTTTATGATTATTTGTTTATCGATTTTTCCCATTTTTCTCGCCTTATATTAATCCACTTCATTTGTTACATTCTTATTCTATTCATCACTTCCTTTTGCATTCTTTTTTCTGAATGAATGAAAATAAAATTCGTTATGAGAAAAAATTGAGCGGAAAATCCGATTAGGATCAAATTTTTAAAATTGATCGATAGGATCGATTCTCAGTTAACTGAATTTGGCTTTTTCTTGAATGATATATTTTCGATAATCAGGCAATTCAACTGAACAGAGAGAATGAGAACAGCTCCGGTGTTGAGAAAAGCTTTTATCCCTATCAAATTCACTTCTAAATTCATTTGTTATATTGTAAAAGGTTTGACTTGCATATCGATCAAAATCATAAAGGAATTCATCAATCCACGAAAAAAAATCAAAGATATGACCCTACGAAGAGCTTTAGTTGTGCTAACTGAAGGTGCCGAAGAGATGGAATTAGTCATTACTGTCGATGTTCTTCGGAGAGCTGGAGTTAGTGATGATCGAAAATTCAAAACTTGATCGATTCAACTGATTTCATTTGCTTTCAGATTGATACCACAATTGCTGGCCTTTATACCGAAGATCTGATCAAATGTAGTCGAAACGTTGTCATAAAGCCTGATATTAATTTGACTTGGATCAGACCAGATGATTATGATGCTATCATTCTTCCAGGTGGAGCAAAAGCAGCTAGTACATTCTCTCAGGTATTTAATTTGTTTATTCCATTATTCAATAATTTTTTCCAATTTATTTAATTTGAGGACCAAACTGTTGGTTATCTTTTGAAAGAATTTGAATCGAAAAATAAAGTGATTGCTGTGATTTGTGCATCACCGATTGCTTTGGAAAAACACAATGTTGCGATCGGACGTCGAGTAACATCACATCCTTCTGTAGCTGAAAAATTAAATAAACGATTCAAATACAGTGAAGAACGAGTTGTGAATGACAACGGACTGATAACTAGCCGTGGACCAGGTTCAGCATTCGAATTCGCTCTGGAAATAATTAGACATTTGATTGGTGATTTTAAAGTCAAAGAGGTTGAACCTTCGATGATGCTCCCAACTAACTAGAACGAATCAGAATTGTTTCTATGATTTTTATTGAATATTTATAATAACAAACATTAAAATGAACTAGCTACAAAATAGAGACGATTCAAGCGATTATCAAGAATCACAAATATTTGTCATTATCAAATAAGATAATCAGTGTCTATTTCAATAGCATTCATTCCATTCTTAATTTTCAATAGAATCTTTATCATTTTCTTATCACTTGCTCAAAGAATCTCAAAGTTATGTTTTCTACCCCGAGATGCCTAGTTAAACAATTATAAACAATTTGACATAGAAATTTCCGGCTTGGTTCAAACGAGATTGTTTAGATCGAAATCTTAAAATTTTTACCATTGACTCAATAATTGAAGGAAAATGGGGAAATTGATGAAGTTCAAATCATTGAAATGTTAATGGAAAAAAATGAAATTTTTACTGAACCAAAAGAAGTTGGTCAAATGAAGTATGATGAATTCTCTATTATTGTTACTGATGAAAGACCAATTAATCTCAAACCATATCAATGTACCAGAAAAGAACAACAAATATTGATGATTTAGTTGAAGATTTGCTACAAAAAGATCTGATTGAATTTTCATATTCACCTTATGCTTTTCCAGTTGTATTAGCTTACAAAAAAGACGATGGAAAGAAATCAACACTATGCATAGATTATAGAAAATTGGACGATATCACACTTCCTGAGAAATTTCCTTTTCCTAAAATCACTGAAATTGAGAATCTTTTGGTTAATGCGAAGTTCTTTTCTACATTTGATGTTTTATCTGGTTTCCACCATATTAAAGTTAATCCAAAAGACCGTGAAAAAACAGCATTTATTACCAACTCAAGTCACTATCAATGGCAGGTCATGCCATTCGGCTTGAAGAATGCCCCAATCTTTTTCCAAAGAGCTTTGTGGAATTTATTGAAAAGAAATAATTTGACATCATTTACTCATAATCACATGGACGATATAATCGTATTTTTTACAAGTTTACAAGTTAAGACAATCACTTTGAGCATATCAAATTGAAGATCAGCAAATGCCAAATTTTCAAAAGAACAATCAAATATCTTGGTCATATTGTTTCTGAAAATTCAGTTGAACCTCTGTAGGATAATGTGTCGGCAATAATCCAAATGGATCATCCTAAAGATGTCATGGCAGTAAGATCATTTCTTGGCCAAATTAATTACTAATAGCGATTTATTAAAAATAGAGCTATTATCTTGTCTCCTTTAAATTCCACGCCCTTTTAGATTCAAGGGTATAAAAACTTTGAAAATTTTCTATCTAGAGATCTAGATCTATCATTTTCTATATTAAAATTTGTTACAAATTACAAAATTTCTATTTCAATAAATTCTGGCTTAGAAGAAAATCTACGTTTTAATATTATATTTATGCGAAAAATGATTCAACTCTGATATAAGAGCTTTCAATTCTAATTTCAAAACCGTAATCATTTGCTCTTGTTGACTTAACAATTGTATTTCTTGATCTAATTTCGCTATTTTCTTCAAAAGATCTTCTATAAACAACTCGGCCATTCGATTCAATCGAACGAATGTCGAAGATAATTCTCTAGAGAAATTAGAAATTCGATTAAATAAAATTCTTTATAACATGACATACTTACTGTTGAACCTGATGTGAACAATTAGCGCTGGTTAGATCGATAATCAAACGTAATTTCTTTGTGACATGTTGAACGTATTGTTTCTTGAAGGCATTCTCTTTGGCTTTCGTAGTCCAAGAAAATCTTTCATAAACGTAGAGAAGAACATATATTGTTGAGGTGATTGCTATTACTTGCCAACCAATCAATCTGATAAGACTTCCACCAACAGCTAAAACAACAATGCTAGTGCGAGAACTAGCAAGTTTATCAATCAAATCTAGTCTATCGGAAGCATATTTCACAATCGATTGATCGTTGATCGAGTTCTGTGATTTCACAATACTTTTGTCCGAAACAGGAAGTGAACGTGATCCAGTTATGAGCCTTAGAAGATGTAGGAAACCATATGAGAATCGAAATTCCAGATCTTCTTGAAAATCAGAACAAAGTGATTCACAATTTATTCGATAGATTAGTTTAAAATCTTGCTGCGATACATTGTAAGTTAAAACATTATCAAAATTGAGCTCTTGGATGAAACGTTTCATGCTCTCGACCATTTGCCGTTGAGTGAAATCAACATTACAAGATAAAGCAGATGAAAGGCGAGATTCGAGATTATTTCCGAGACCCTTTTCAACATGTGAATGCAAATTCTTTTTGTATGAGTCTAAATGTTCCGGTTCAACATCGAAAGCTTTCTCAAAATCATTGACCAATGTTGAAAGGCGACGAATTTCATCATTTAATGCGGTTGAGACTTTCTGTTCCACTTGTTTCACAAGATTGAAGATTTGCAATTTAACTTCGTTTGTGAAAATTTGCAACTGTTGTTTGATATATTGAACCCGATCCCGCATCAATTTGATTTGGTTTCGTTTCTCATTCTTCAATGCTAATGTTTTCATTGCGATTTCATTTAAAAATTTTGAATATTCTTCATTCATTTTTAGCATCTCCTGTGTATGCGTCCCGAATTTCGTGTTTACAGCAGATTTCGAAAGACATTGCTCAAATTTCTTTTCAAAATCTAGAAATTCATTTAACCGGCTTTGAAATCCATCTGCATATTTGGCCAAATTTAATTGCTTATTGTCTGCGAATTCCATTCTGGCTCGAAGAACTTCGATAGCTGAAACAAAAAAGACATGATTTTTGGCGTTCTCCTCATTGAGAACACCCATATCATTTACAAGAAAATCGATATCTCTTTTTAAATGCTGTTTACGAACTAGATCTAAGCTTTCAAGCTCGTGATCAGATGCGTCCCAACGATTATTGAGGATGAAAATATTAGGCTTTGAAAGTTTTTCTTTGACTTTGATGAAGAAATTTTTCTCCGTCTGCATCAGTGTCGATTCAGCATTCGAGACTAGAACAAAAACATCTGCATCCATGCAATAAAGATCTATCCATTTATCTAGATTTGCTGAGACATCCGTACCAGGAGAATCTACAAGGACAACGTCATCTTGCAAAATAGAGCATTTCGACTTTGGCCAATACACCTTTACCAAGGTTGAATCACCCATGCATTCAGTATTTAATGCGTTTGCTAGATGCTTCACCGAATCGATATTTTGCCGTTGATTAGATTCTGGAAGCAAGATGAATGGGTCCGATTCATCAGTGCCTTCAACTTGCAGAAAACAATTTGTTGTGTGGCCTATTCCAGCAGGAAGAATTTTATTTTGAAGAATGGCATTAATCACTGTACTTTTTCCGTTGCTTGTTCGACCGAAAAATGCCACTTTCATATGATTACGTTTAAGAACATCACGGATTCCACCGATCTTTTTGATCGAATGCTCGATCAAACTAAAATGATCAGGATCAGATAGTATATCATCGTAGGATTGATAAAATTTTTGAATTTTAAGAATAAATTTTTCCACTTTAGAGAATATCTCATTGATATCTTTTTTGGCTGAAACAAACACTTGCAACGGATTCTCATCGCCACCGATCCTCGAATTGTAATCCAGATTCATCATGAGGTCGTTCATTGAATCATTTCCTTTGAGTGAATGTATTCCATTTGAAACAATCGAGATGGAGCGTTCCAAAATCGAAGCCATACAATAATTCTTTTACAATTTAGAACAAATCAATTTTGAAAATACCAAAAAACCGATCACAAATAAATCATCGATCGGCCGGTTAGTAGATTTTATGGACTTTAAATAAAAATGATTCAACAATAGATTGAAGAATAATTGCGATTTATTAGTAAAGTTCTGGTCTCACCAGAATTCGATCTCTCCTTCCATTCGGTCTTGTTGGTGTGCGTGTTTTTCAAACTATTCTCTCTCTCTCTCTCTCTCTCTGCAATGTCAATGTGAACATTGAAATCTGCTATGTTTGAGTGACCAGAACGGTAATATGAAGCTCCCAAAATCTACGTTACATATGCTAATAGAGCAGCAAGCGCATGAGACTTGTTCTTGGATGCAAAAACATCAAAGTTTGATTTTTTTAAACAAAGTTCTATTTTTGTAACATCTGATTGGATTGATTATTTTAAATCAAAATTTCGAAATATCAAATAATGGTACGATATGGTCGCGTTACCTCATGGTCGTTCCCACATTACATTAGTCGCCTTCCAGACCATTATTACAAACATGTTCAAGACCTAAATCGACCATCGGAACGTGTACATGACCGCTCTCTACCAACCGATCTTCTTGATTATAAATATGATCAGAGGATAGCTCGTGTGTAAGTTTATCAAACTCTTATCTATGATTAAGAAAAATTTGTTTTCAACTTTTTGTATCTAATCAGGATAAGAATTCCAGATGTTCCTATCCCAGTCCTTTATCCCAAAGAAGCTGATGAAGGTCTATGGGGTGGCGAAGGAATCGTCAAAGGTTATGTTAAACCTCGAAAATATTTTCAAGCTGGTTGGCCGTAAGAGATTCTTGAATCGATTTAAATTCAAAGAGTTTTAATTATTATCTACTGAAATTTATTATGAAATTAAAGACGGCCAAAATATTGGTTCCCAAATTTAAAAAAAGTGGTTTTCTATAGCGAAATCTTAGACAAACATTTTTCGATAATCTGTACGGAACTAACATTGAGATTAATCGATCAAAACCATGGCTTTGATAATTATATTCTAAGTGATTTGTTTTAACTCATTTCAAATGTTTTTATCTAATTTTTTTTCTTACTGAATGTTCGCTAGGAACAAATGTTCAAGATCTCAAGTCTCGTCTTGGTCTCTTATTACGTCGACAAATGTTATTGACTTTGGCCAAAAAAGAATTTAAAGATGCAGAGCATGAAAAATCGATGATGCAAAAATACGGAGATTGCATCATTCCGGTAAGATTATTTTTAGATTTCGGATATAGTCTAAATGAATTTCCATCTTTCTGTAGCTCGAAGAAGCTGAATGGTTTGGTCTATCTGTTCCACAAGCTATAAATCGGATGAAAATTTTAGAAGCTAAAAACTATCCAACCTTACCGATGAAATATGCATTAACAAGAAAATTTATTCAAGACATAGAAGGTTTGTGATACATTGGTTCTATTCAATCGATCGTTATTGATTTTTCCCTCGTTTAGAGCAAAAAAGTAAAGCCGATGAAGATGCCTCCAAGCGTTCATCAAATTTGTTAGTCGATTCATATAATTTTTATCAATTCATTAATCTTCTAATTTTAATTGAATTATTTCTAGCATAATCGATACGATAAAAAGTACATTCAGTAGGAAGAAAAGTTCTAGTCCTAATTGAAATTGATTGAAAATGAAATTTCATTATTTAAATCAATTTCTTGAAATTTTACCCAGAACAAAATCGATATCTTCATCTTTAAAGCTCGAATATCATTTCAAAATCCTAAAATTTATGTTTAATAATCGAAGAATAAAAAATGCAAAAAATATGCATTTTGATAGGAATAAGCTTCTAAGACACCGACATCGTCTCACGAGAAACTACCGATTGATCCCGATTCGATATGATTCTTTATCAAAAGAGATTCACTTGTTAATTATGAGCTGATCATTTGATGATCATAATCCATATCAATGATAAATTTGAAAAAATATATTTTTGATATCAATTATCATGGATTGATTACAACAACATTTTAACTGGGACTACTGGAAAAAAATATTTCATTTTTTACCATCGCTCTCGCTGTTTTGATTCTTTTCTGTATTGGATTGAATAAAATTTGTATTGAGATTTGCTTGAGAAATTCCGATAGTTACAAGATCTAAAAGAGTAGAAATTTTTTCCGCTAATAAAATAGTACAAAACTATCATAATCCGAAAATGTCCAAAAAAGTTTTGATTATAGGCAATGGCTCTAGAGAACATTGTCTTGCATGGAAAATTTCACAATCTACTCAAGTTTCCAAAGTTTATGTCGCGCCAGGCAATGGTGGTCTTGCTTTAGCCGGTGGTAAAATCTCCACACTTGGTAATAAAATCTATGTTCTGTGAGACGATGAGAATAATCAAATTATTTTCCTTCACTGATTGATGAAAAATCCATGATTAGATTTGAATATATCCAATCATCTTCAAGTTTCGGAGTGGTGTCAAAATAATTTGATAGATTTGGTGGTAATCGGCCCCGAAGATCCTCTCTCGAAAGGTATATCAGATTATCTCAATTCGAATGGTATTGCTTGCTTTGGCCCAAGCCAGAAAGCTGCCTGGATAGAGAGTGACAAAGCGTTTGCGAAAAATTTCATGAAAAAATACCTCATTCCGACTGCCGATCATCAGAGTTTCAAAAATTCAACAGAGGCGAAAGAGTATGTCTCTAAAAGTGGAGCATTGGTCATCAAAGCTAGCGGATTGGCTGCAGGAAAAGGAGTGATAGTAGCAAAAACGACCCAAGAAGCGCATCAAGCTATCGAAGAAATCATGATTTCCAATAAATTCGGCGACGCGGGTAAAGAAATAGTCGTTGAACAATTCCTCGAAGGAGATGAAGTATCGATTTTTGCGGTGACTGATGGCCAAAGTTTTCAGATTCTATTACCGGCACAGGATCATAAACTTGCTTATGAAAATGATACTGGTCCCAACACCGGCGGTATGGGTGCATATTGTCCCTATGCTTTCCTGGAAGACGAACAGTTAGATTTTATCAAAAAGAATATCATACAGAAAACGATTGATGGAATGAGAGATGAAGGACATCCGTTCGTAGGCCTTCTCTACGCTGGTTTGATGTTAACCTCGAAAGGGCCGATGGTCATCGAATTTAATTGTCGTTTCGGTGATCCAGAGACTCAATCAATTTTATCTCTACTAAAGACCGACATTTATGATATCTTCATGGGCTGTTTGAATCGAAAAATCGATTCAATAACACTTGAATGGGAGAATCGTTTCGCTGTCGGCATCGTTTTAGCGAGCGGTGGTTATCCAGGAACGATCGAAAAAGATATAAAAATCGATGGAATTGATCAATTAAAACATCTTGAAGATGTTCTAGTCTTTCACGGAGGAACAGCACTTAAAGATGGTGTATTGATGACAAGTGGAGGTAGAATAATGACTATCGTAGCATTAGATGATGATTTGAAAGCTGCCGCAATGAAAGCTCGGCTCGCTGTGTCGAGTATCTCTATTCCAAAAAGTTTTTTTCGCAACGATATAGCTAAAAAAGCTATTCAAAGGTAAAGAACAATTGAGCAAATCATAGGCCAATCTTTTGAAGGTTATTAATTGGTACATTGTTCTTGGAATGAATAGATTGCAAAATCGACTGGACTATAAAAGCAGCGGTGTTGATATTGATGCTGGCAATAGACTTGTGGATAAAATCAAAGAATTCGCCGCCAAAACGAAACGTTTGGGAGTGATGGAACAGATCGGTGGTTTTGGAGCACTTTTCGATCTAGCTAAATTGAGCTACAAAGATCCGATTTTAGTCTCCGGAACGGATGGCGTTGGAACGAAATTGAAGATTGCAATCGAAACGGATCAATTGGATACTGTAGGTATCGATCTAGTTGCGATGTGCATCAACGATATCCTCGTACAAGGTGCAGAGCCATTATTTTTTTTGGACTATTTTGCTTGCAATCGATTGAAAATTGATAGAGCAGCAACAATCATCAAAGGAATAGCGGATGGATGTCTGATGTCTAATTGTGCTTTGATTGGTAAACGAAATTATCATAGTTTTTTGATCAATAGGTTTTGGTATAATTTGTTGCCCTATTCTTAAGGTGGTGAAACTGCCGAGATGCCTGGAATGTATGAAGGTGATGATTTTGATCTAGCTGGTTTCGGTGTTGGTATTGTTGAACGTCATAATATGCTACCGAGAAAAGAATCAATAGCTCTCGGTGACGTTGTCATCGGATTAAGTTCCAGTGGAATCCATAGCAATGGATATAGTTTGGTACGAAAAATAATGAAACTCCATTCAATCGATTGGAATGATCGATTTGATGAGAAATCAACATTCAAAGATGTTCTAATGAAACCGACCAAAATCTATGTCGAATCATTAATACCAGTGATTAGAAAGGGTTTGATCAAAGCTTTATGCCATATCACTGGTGGCGGTCTTATCGAGAATATCCCAAGGTACCTCTTGATAATGTTGAGAACAGATCGGAATTATATGAAGGATTTTTTCTTGATCTCGATTTAGAATTCTGCCCAAGAAATTCGCAGTGGAATTGGATGGATCAAAATGGAATCAACCAGATATTTTTGCTTGGCTCAAAACCGCTGGCGATGTTAGCAATGAAGAAATGTTAAAAACTTTCAATTGTGGTTTAGGAATGGTCTTAATTGTCGGCGCTGAACATAGCAAACTTGTTCAAAAAATGATCGAAGAGAACGGAGAAAACTCATTCATAGTTGGCGAGGTGATTCATCGAAAGGAAAAGGCTGTTATTGTGAAAAATTTCAATTTAAGAATATCGCAAAATTTGACTAGTGTGAATTCAAAAAAAGTTTTGCCCAAAAAACGAGTTGCTGTCTTGATTTCTGGAACCGGAACTAATCTCAAAGCTATCATTGACTATGTGGAGAATAATTCGGCAAGGACCACTATTGATCTGGCTTTAGTGATTTCAAATAAGAGCACTGCATCAGGCAATAAATTCGCTCTCGATGCTGGGATACCTTTGAAAGTCCTTTTGAAGAAAAAAACCCAATCGAGAGAGGAATATGATAGCATTTTGAACGAAACACTTGGTGAATTCAACATTGAGATAATTTGTTTGGCGGGATATATGGTGATGCTTTCAGAAGAATTCGTTACGAAGTGGTTAGGTCGAATGATCAACATACACCCATCTATTCTGCCATCTTTCAAAGGCATCGATGCCTATGGGCAAGCATTGGATTATGGTGTTCAATATACCGGATGTACCGTTCATTTCGTGGTGCCAGAAATGGATGCCGGTCCTATCATCAGACAAGGAATCGTTGAAATCATGCCAAACGAAACACACGATTCATTGGTAGAACGCGGCAAGGCTGTAGAGCATAAAATCTATGCCGAAGCTTTAGAATTGGTAACAAGCGGTAAGGTGCGAATGTCGAACGATACTAAATCTATCGAAAGATTATGAATGGCATTAGATGAAAATAAAAGATTCTAAGATGGAATAAACATGCTTGATATATTAGTTTTTTTTGAAACGATTAAGCCCGAAACGATCGAGATCTCGTATCCGTACATCTAATTGACAACAGCCTTGACATTCAGCCCAACACTTTCCACTTAAGCATACGCTATTTATGATTGGGTTAGAATTAAATTTAATTCCGTAAAAATCACCAATTTCTCTTTGGTTTGCGCTTAGATTGTCTGGTGTAGCCCTTTTTTCTCTTTCTCTTTTTCTGTTTGTTTTTGTTTTGCTTCTGTGTTTTGTGTTTCTATTCAGTTCCGAAAGGATTCTAGTCTTCTTCAGCGAAGAATCCGAGAAGATAAACCTATTTAGTATTCAGTGTCTCTCCGATTATTTTTCCCTTCTCTCCTAATCAGATCGATTAAGAGGTTTTATCTTATCAGATGAACAATTTGAGAAAATTGGCTGTCAAAAAAAAAAAAAAAAAGATTTGCGATTGCGAATATGCGAATATATTCCCCCGCCTACTGATTGCAATGTAATCTGATCAAATTTCAAGTCATTTCATATTTTAGAATTAACAATTTCTTGACTGTGAAAATTTTTTCATTGCGACATTGTTCTTTAGCGATTCAATTTGTGATTTGGTTGCGATCGTTAAACATCCGACTTTCAGAGTTGGAAAGATCAAATTTGAACATTTGAATTTTCGCTTCTCTTCTCTGTTTCTTCATGTTTGTTATCCATCCAAGCTTGGATTTGTTCGATGTTAAATAATGTCGGAATGTATTGATGGACCGGAAATCTCTATCGATCAACGTCAAGATTCTGTCAAATCAAGTTTAGAAGATTTTGATAGAATTTTATTGCGATATTACAAGCTTGATATAGGCAACTGTAAAGCTAAGAAAAATCGGTAAATTTTTGTTCCGTTTTTCAAAATTTTTCTCTTAGACATGAATATTTTTTTCGAATTTTTCAATAGAAATTGTATTTCAAATGCAAGATGTCTTCGAGGATTAGGCCAGCCTCAATGGCTGATCAATCCTCGAAAAAATTCTGACGAAATCGAAACATCAGACTCTAAATCTACCGTTCATCCATCTTATCGTGGATTGAAAAATCTTGGTGCCACTTGTTATATCAACACATTTTTGCAGGTTAATTCCGATCTCGGCTTTTTCATTATTATACATTGTCGCGTGGCTAACGACATTATCAAGATTTTTAAAGATACAACTTTATTTGACAATATTTGGTAACCGTCTAACAATATTTATTTCATTCATTTTCATAGCTATGGTTTCACAACATCAATCTTCGAAAATCCATCTACGAATGGCGTCCAGAAGCGATTTCCGATCAAGTTCAAAACAATCCAATTGTTTGTCTGCAAATCGTATTGTCTATGATGCAATTCAGTCTGCGTAATTTTGTTGATCCATCACCTTTTATCAAATGTTTACTGCTTAACGAATCACAGGAACAAGATACTCATGAGTTTTTGAATCTTTTCAACAATTATATTCAAAATCAATTGAAATATGAGAATTCAATCCAGACAACGATCAATAATCAATATCAAATGAAATTAGCCTATATCATACAGTATGATTTACTTTCTTTTGAAAATTTCAAATTTAGTCTTTTGCTTTCTAGGTGCAATGAGTGTTCGTTTGTCAGTGAAAAAGTTTCCGAATCATATGAATTAATACTAAGAGTAAAAGGATTCAAAGATCTCGATGAATGCATAGAAAATTATTTTATAGTAAGTCGGAATACCATGGATTGAAATTTTTTTCAATATTATTAAATGAATTATTTTTCCAGGAGGAACGGCTTGAAGGCAGCAATAAATATGCCTGTCAAGTTTGTGATTGTTTCAGAGAAGCTCGCCGTTGCATCGAATTACGGAAACTGCCACCTTTTTTAAATTTACAATTGATGAGATTTGAATCCGCAAATGGTTTGAATAAGAAAATCAATTCATTTCTAAAATTTCCAGACAAATTGAATATGAAGAAATTTTTGAAATCTGATATTACTGATGAAGATATCATCTACCATTTGTACGCAGTTGTGATACACGAAGGTCAAACAGCGAATTCCGGTCATTACATTACTTATATAAAGAAAAATAATTTTTGGTTTAAATTCAATGATGAGAATGTTGAAAAACTCAAAGATATTAGCTTGAAGATGGATAATGATAGTGAATTTGATGGCAAAAAAAATCAATGCGAAAAAGGTTTTCATCGATCCAAGAATGCCTACATACTTGTATATCGAGATAATCGAGTGAATGAAGTAGAATCGCCTTATTCGCTACTAGATTATCGATTGCCAGACTATATTATCGAACATATCGAAAAGGATAATCGTCGTTATCAAGAGGAACAAGAAAAAATTGAACAACTAAAAGTAATTTAATATCAATTTATTAAGTTTCAGTCTCATGATTTGTTATAAATTTACAGAACCTGCAACTCAAAGATGAACGCAATCATCAAGAAAAACTTCGTCAAATCTATGAATCAATGGAAACGATTGAAGAGGAAACAACTAATTTAGATGCAATAGATAAGAATTGGCTGGTTTCATTGTTCAATGCCAAAATTGAGAATGATATCGATAGTATTAATAATGAAAAATTATTGTGTTCGCATCGAAAATTAAATCCGAATTCAGATTTTAAAGTGATTGCTAAAAAAAGTGCCGATTTAATCTATTCATTCTATTCGTTTGATATTAGACTCGAACTTCCATTAAATTACTGCTCAAAGTGTATATTTAATAAAATTACTTTGGCAAATTTGAAGCAAGAAATCGATTTTGATAGCAAAGCAATCATCACTCATTCAAAGCATAAAAGTGATCTCAATGAAACAATGTTTTGGGTTGGGAAAGAATCTTTTAAAAAATGGAAAACAATGCGATTGAATTTGATGGATTCAAAAAATGATTCCAACGAAGGTATTCAGTTTGAATTTGCTTATTTTTCCCTATTTGTATTCCTAACTTTTTAAGCTGAAGGAGAAATAGGTCATTTCAATCAAGATCTTCAATGTCCTCATGGCAATCTTTGCTCCAATCCCAACAAGAGACGTCTTGTTCGCGAAATAATTTGGAAAATATTTAAAAAACATTTCCCTCAAGCGAAAGAATTCACACAAGATTCGCCAATATGCCCGAATTGTCAGGTTGACTTGGCCAAATAATCCAAGAAAGTTCAATTATTAATTCATTTAATCTGATTTCTAACATAGGAAATAGATCTAAAAAATCAATTGTTACGGAACAAAAATGCTGAGAGCGCCTCACAACAACGCTCCAGTCTAGAAAATTTGTTTAGCGGTAAATTTTTCCTTGGGTGGATGGATCTTAAAAACGATCAAGATTATCATTTGGTTTCAACACGATTTTACAACGATTGGCGAAATTTTATCTCAAATCCAACACATAATAAGATTCCACTTTCTTTGAAAGACTATGAAAAGGATTTGTATTGCAGCTCTCATTCTCTTTTGTTATTCCCACCATTTGACAATAAATATGTTGGACCTAAGAAGAAGTATCTAATTTAACATTAATTATTTTCGTACCTCTAATCTAAGGATTTTATCACAGTTATATAATCGTGAGTGATGATCAATGGAAAGCATTGATTAAATATTATCAACACTCCATTGATTTCAAGATCAACATTGGATTGGAAAATATTCAAATATCTCCAGGTATCCTATTTTTAATTCGTAAGATAAATTCAATTCTAAAATCGATTCCATTGCATTCGTTCAGCATTTTGTCAAGTCTGTATCTCGGTTTTCGAAAGTGAAGAGAAACGAAAACGTCTTGATTATCATAATGTTTCGATTTATGTTCAAAAAGTTCTAATTAACGAGTCATTATCATTGTGTCAAGAAACAGAAACGGTATTTGAATTCAAAAACTTCTTATTGCCTGAAGTGTTTCTTAATCATTCTAATTAATTCTGAAGCCCATCAAAAAAATGAAGAGCAATAGAGAATCATCATCATTCAATCAGAATGCTTTGACTAAAAGTATTCAAAATATCATCGACTATTCGATAACTAAAAAAAGTTTGCGCAGAAGAAAAAGTGATCAACTTGAAATAAGAGTTTCGTCAGACGACAAGCTGAAAGATATCAAATTCAAAGTTTGTGTAGAATTTTCTAATTCCAACTCTTTTGATGTTTGCAGAATTCTTTTTAATATCCGGTTTTTCATCTTCTTACAGATTATGCAGCATTTCGAAATTCCAACTTTTGATCAAATTCTATCGGTAGACGATGAACGTCAATTAACATCCTGTGAAAACAATCTTACTTTGAAAGAATTAGAAATCGAGCCGAATACAACCCTCATATTGAAGGTAATATATTAAGAGTCTTTAATTTCTTATTTTCAATACTCTTTGTTCAAATTTAAATCCATAGTAGTAGAGAAGTCTCAGAAGATTTGATTTTTTTCCTTCCTATCCCCTTAGATTATGGTACATTCAAAACAATAAAGTGTGATTAGTAATCTTTTTCCCTGAAATACTGGGTAAATAATGGGAAAAGAAATCATCAAAAGACAAGATGATGTTGTATGCGTTTTGTTGAAAAAAATCCCAAACGATTATGAGAGTTTATAAATTGAAAAATGAACGTACTCTTATGCGTAAATCAATCTTAACGGTACACTTGGCATTGTCTCGAATCATAGCGATAGTATAGGAACAGAGAGAGAGAGAGAGCTTTAGAGAGGGAATGAAAGATCGTGAGAAAGCACCTTAACCTTTGCACTGGATTGCTATTGTCATTGCGATGCAGTTCAACAGTATGTTGCGGTTGCCTTAGATGCTAAATTCATTTCGTAAGACAGACGAATAGTAGCAGAGATCGATTTTGGTGTTATTAAAAGTTCTCAAGATTCAAATCAGTAATACTAATCAGGTTCCATAACCCTTTTCTCTTTCCTTCTCTCTCTCTCTCTCGGAAAAGCAGCATTATGTTTCTAACCTACACCGACATTCTCTCTAACACCACCAACACATCAAATATCTCTACATTGGTCCAATGTCAAGGTTGTGCGAAGGATGAGAATAATGTTTTTTTTGAATCCATTTTCCATTCCAAATTTTTTGCATTAAAATTTTTTTTTCTCAAGTTTTTTTTTCAACCTTTCTTTCAATCGACATTAAGGAATTTTTTCTTTATTGTTTGTTCGCTATTTTTTCATTCATTTTAGGTCGAAAATAGAAAAAAAAATGATCCAGATGATATGGAGAACGATCATTCGCATGATGGTGATGATGATCATTATGGATGGTTCCAAAATTACGCTTTCGATGGTGACGTTTCATTTTGTCGTTAAAAAACTAATCTAATTTTTTTTTCTTTCGACCTTTAATTTTTTTCTAAACAGCCAATGTCATATCAGAAGCTGGATTCAAAGGTTTGTGGAATTCCAAAATCACATTCTACTTAACATCCGCACAGATTAGCTACTCTTTGAAAAGGATAAGAATCTAAGCTAGGACCATTAGCTTAGAATCTTTCCTATGATTCGATTGAATTTCATTTAATAGTTTTCATTTTTTTTCTGTATAGGTACTAAGCTGCATTCAATGTAAAAATTCAAAATGAAATCGAATTTTTTTCAAGAAGCAAAATTGAACACTTTTTAATCTTGATTGTTTATTGCTTACTTATATTGATTATTTTTTGATATTATTGTAATTGTAACTCTATTTATAAATTTTTATGATATATTACAGCTAGCTATTGTCTAATAAAAATTTATTTTCATATTCTTAGAAAAAAGTTAAAATCTATTTCAAGAAAAACATTTCAAATCTCTCTTTGAAATCTAGTTTTGAAATATTTCATTCCTTATAATCCGACGATGTCGTATCCGAATCAGAATTTCTCTATTCCTTATGAATTGTCATTCAATCAGCGATTGTTTTCTGTTTAGTCTCTATCTCTAACCAAATTTACGCAACAGTTATCCTTTGATTTTCTTCCACCTCTTCTAATGCCTAGAACATCTTTGGATACATCCACAACAGGAGGAGCGTAAAGGGTCACTCTACAACAGCAATCTTTTGATGATCAAAGGATTGAAAATTTTTTATGACTTGTGAAAGAGAGAGTGAGAGAAGAAAAAACTAGCTCAAAAATCAGGCACCTATTCTCGGGGAAGTAACTTTTTTTGATTGTTCGCAAAAAAACCAGCTTCTATGCCTTGGGATAGGGCCAATGGGTTTTTTTTGCGATGAGAACGATCACATCATCCATCAGACTTGAGACATTAACGCTCTAAATTCCAATTTGATCGGTGCCTAGATTGTGTTTTTCCTCAAGAAAAAAATCCACAATTTTTTACTGTGTTTAAAAACTTCACAAGCAATTGTATCTGGGACGATTTTTTTTTCCAAAATATTTTTTATAATATTTTCCAATCAAACTCTTCTCTATCATCGATTGTTGATTGATCCATTGAAACATTTGGCAAAATGTTGGAGTGTGAAATATCAACGGTGAGTTGTTCGATTTTCTTCTCTCTGATGTTTGGGATGAAGTAAATAAAATTCTTTCAGATTGATTTGATAGAGTTGATTGAAGAGAATTTTCTTGAGTTGAGAACATTCTTTCTTACTTCTCAGAATTTTCTGATTCATCAAGAGATCGGGCTTTAATTAGCTCTGAGTGGATCATTAAAACTATTGTCCTTGAAACAATCCAAATGCCCTTTACAAATTTCCGATTGGATTTTTTTTTCGGTACTGTAAAAACTCATCTTCTTGAAATATTCTCAAATTTATATCGAATAAATATGATGAATGACCTAGACTGATGAATCGACCTAGAGAGATTGATACCCTTTTGACTCAAAAGATTCGACTGACACACCCGAAAAATTTAGATTGACACTGATTGATGAGATTCGATTGTGAAGCTTCTGTTGAAATACGATCAAATTGATACTGGTGATGTTTTCACATTTGTCCGATTAATTTCTATCAAAATGTGATCCATTCATTCGAGAGAAGAGATAAAAGTTCATAGATATCTTTAAATTGAGAGGAAAATTTGTGGTAGCTTTTTATCTAATAACTGAGATTCTAGTTAGCTTGATTCGATCTATCTCTTTTCTCTCTCTTTTTTTTTCTCAGCATAATTGTTACAAGTTTTAGATAATACCATAGAGATCAATCTTACCGAAATCAATTCAATCAATTCAATGTTTTGTGCGATGACAGCTCTCGAATAGATTATTATCTTTCTCGAAAGCGAAGCTAATTTTAAATTTAGAAAGTTTGCGGAAAATAAGATCGAGATGATGATCCACGATCCACTATCGTGACATCTTCTATCATGTAATCATTAATGCTAGGACAGAAACATTAGGGTCATATGTCAAATGATCGATCTGTTTTTTCAAGCTTTTGTTTGACATTGATTGTATTCGTTGTTTTCGACTGAGAAACAGAATTGAAGGATCAAAAGTAAACATTGACAGTTGGTTTCAAATCAATTCGTTATTATTTGTTTTTTTTTTTAACACGAAAATTCGTCCTTTAAGTGTCCTTGTCTGTTTTTCTTGAAGATTCTTTCGTTACTTTGATCATCGAAAAAAGATGCAGAGGTTACCAGTGGTTCGTTTTTTTTTTGCTAATCACACGGTAGGATAATCGATTGTAATTGATATGATCTAATTTATCATTAAATTAGCCATTACCACAATCATCTACCATAGCATTTTCAAGGTGAAGATGATGAAAGGGTTAGGCTTGTGGAAGTTATAAGCTATGGGTTAAATGAATAAATTGCATTAGAAATGAACCGTATCAATCTTTTTCTAGTTAAAATTTCGATCAAATTTTTCAATTTAATTGGATTTCAATAAATTTTAGGTTTTTTTTTCGATCAAAATTCTAATTCTGATAAAACATTGATGTGAAAGTAAATCAATCGATTGTCAGTAAATCAGCTATTTGATATGTTAAAACGAAACTAAATTGGATGAATGGAATCGGATATGTATCCGGTTGAATTGAATTGAAATTGATTTGAAAACGAATTTCAATTGATGATTGTTTTCTATTATTCATTCAAGAAAACACCAGAATTGCTATGGTCAACAGCATCGAACAACGATATCAATGGTAGGGTGCAATTCTAAATTTCTGTCTAGGTCACAAATTTAATTATTTCAAATTAGTTCGGGCTAAAAGTTCCAGTTCGAATCTAATTCGTTGGATGTCGGTGATGTCAGATAGTACGACGCGTACATTGCATAACGGTAGTGCAGGTAAATCATTGAACGACGTCGTCGAGGTAGGATTGATTTCTTCCTATTTGCTCTCCTAACAAATTAAAAATTAATTTGCAAAATATGTTTTTGCTTTAATTTCTCAACAATTTCGATTCAAACTCATTCAGAAGCTATCATCACCGATCCATAATCCGTTGGAATCATCAATTTTTAAATGTAAGTAGAAAACTTTTGGTTTGAAACCAAATTTCGATCACAATCGAAAACGATAGCAAATGAAAAAAATTCGATGAACTCGAAAATTAGATTATCGCAAAAAAAAAAAAAAAATATCTTCATTTCTCTCGATTCTTATTACAGCATCGAATATGATCCAAAATTCTCGATTATTTTCGTACCAAATTTCAACATTGTTCCATAAGGGAAGAGTAAAAAATTTGTCAAAAAAAAAAATCTACCGAAATCGACACGCCTTTGTTTAGTTTGTGCACGCCTTAAATTTTGAACTAAACTCCACCCTTTCTATATCTCAGCATCAAAGAGGATTTTTGTGGACCATTATTGTTCAGTGGTTCACTCTACCCTTCTTTACCATAGAAGACAGACAGAGCAAAGAAGCTATCGATGCTACTGAGAGAGAGAGAGAGAGAGCAATCGGTTTTTCGTTCTACGTTACACTGAATTGATGGAACGAATGATCTCTATTCTAATCCTATCAGTCCATTCTTTTTAGAATTTTTTCTTTCTCGCTTCCGTCCGATATATTCAACTGATTGTTTTTAGGCCCAATGATTAGGATGATAATCAGTATTACTCGATATCAATTGACATCAGCGACATTTGTTTGACATGGAATTTGTTTCGACAAAAACGAAAGAATCAATGCGTTGGTCTTGATGTGTATGATTGCTTGCACCATTCACCTTTGCTCTGGACTGCTATTCCTGCATCTTATCGAGTGTTCAAGTTCCATTCCAATCGCTGATTACTTTGAGTATGAACACCAGTGCAATAGAGTTAAGATTGGGTGAAAAAATTTGAAGGTGACTTAGAGGATGGGAAAATCAATGCACAGTGAAAGGCTTAGAGGACTGTTTGAGGACACGACCAGGGCAAGGACCTTTGGTTCGATCGGTACGAACGCTATGTTTCAATTTATTTGTTTATTATCAATTTCATCTAGCTCAAACCGTTTCTCTTATAAAAAAAATAGAATTTCGAATCGAAGAAATTGTAAAGATGGGATAAATTATCTCTGTTATTTGAAGTACAATTTGAATTAACAAAATTGAGATGTTTCAGCTAAAACTCTTTGTCTAACTCTTTTTTGAGAGAGACCGAAACAAGTGTCACATTCATTTCACACAGAGGGTAGATAAAATTGTTGAGACAGAAAAGCATTGGAATTCTCACCGCTCTATAATCGATTCATTTTGTATCAGTTAGATAGTCAGTATTTTAGTATTTCTAAAATGCTTCATTCGATTCGAACCGAATTCAATTCGAAAGAGTTCGGCTCAAGTTGACAAGGATGCTAGAAATTTTTTCAACTTTCCGATTCTTTTCTCTATGGCATATAATTTGTCCTACGTTTTTCTATTCTTCCTCTTCTCATCTTTCAGTTCAATCCTTTCGGTCTTGTTTTCAATAGTCGGTCCCAATTTTTTTTGAGTGCATCACCAAAAACGAAGAGCACACGAATTGTAAGTGGTTTTGTAGATGCGTTCTCCACGCTATTGATACGTTTAAGCTGTTTGATAGGACATTTTGTTCGTAATCCGAATTAAAATGTTGATTGAGACTAAATTCTTCCATTCATTCATCTTTTCATCATTATCTTTCCAAATATTTGTTTAAATTTTTAACATAAAATTCTTTAGACTAATCATTACGTTCAAGATTTATAGACATTTTATACTTTTGGTATGAGATTTTCAAATGATTCTAGCTAAAATGCTCATAGTATTTTATCAACAATTTACATTCGAGACTATTCGATGATAGCTTAATGATTGATTCGGAACTATCGATAATTTGAATTCAATTCTTTCGTGAGCTTTAGAGCGATTCTATTGAATTCATCCGCCATAGATAGCCGAGGAGTGAGGATTGTTTCTCGGTTAAGGATCTGTATGAAAAATGATTATCCTTCTCACCAGCAGACGACAGCAACGATATCCTCGTCATCATAATCATCCATACCACCATCTTTATCGCCATAACCAAACTCTCAGGCGAGTGTGGCACAGATGATGATGATGATGATGACGATGGACTCCTATGATAGCTCAAACCAGTGCAATAATAACTTGTCTTACGGCATCGATTTGAATATTCTTCAAGATAACACCAACAATCATCATCTCCATCACTACCAGCAGCAGCAGCAGCAGAAACAACAGCAACAACAACAACAACAACAACGAAAGCAGCATCGACAAGATCAACCAAAATTTGATGATAGCCAGCAAAGGCAATCTTTTCAGCAACAAAATCAGCATAATTTAAGCAATCAAATCTCTCCACAATCGTTGGCAACTTCGAGTTTCACAGCATCTGCTGTTTCTGCGGCTGCTGCAGCGGTTGCAGTAGCCACGAGTCCTTCAGTGATTTCATTGTTTAAATTGAAAAATTTTCTTTACCATCCAAAATTTCAGAATCTACTAAAGTCTGGTGAAGGTGATGATGGATTGAAATCGAAAATCGAAATCGAATTCTTTGTTTTGTTCGCTTAACGAAAATATTCACTTAATTGTGATAGAATTTAGATTAATTGTTCATTCTTCTGATGACTTTTTTTTTTGCGATTTTTCTAGTAGTTAATCCAATCTCAATAAATGGATCGAACATTGATGATCAGGTAGTGATCGATGAGAACTCCCCACCATCACAGCCACCGCCATCAACTTTATCATCATCTTCCTCGTATGAATCGACATCATCGACCCAACGAAATCCAACAATATCATCAGCTTCGACAAGCTATCGAAATATCTCTCCTTTATTTAGTAGTACCAATCCATTTCAAGCGAATCTAGGCAGACAGCTGATGACAAACAATAACGGTATCGATTCATCTTCATAAAACCATATTTTAAATCTAAGTAATCCGTTAGCTCATCACCATCACAACGATCCTAATCAACCTCATCAAAATAATCTCGGTCTTGTTGATGGATTAGCTTCGACGGCGAATCAGCTAAATCAATCAACATCATCATTATCATCGACATCATCATTTTCATTATCACCACCACCATCATCATCATCTTCGACGACTACGGCAACGACAACAGCATCGGTTGGACAAATTTTGAATAGCTTAGCTCAGCCATTTAGATTGACCAACAACAACCAGAGCAGCCACACCAGCACAATTAATCATCACAATCATTTGTCATCGATATCGAATGGATCTGGTCGTAAATATCAATGTAAAATGTGTCCTCAAGTAAGGAAACGAAATAGATTTAACATATTTCTCCATATCTCATTAAAGTCATCGAAAAAGTAGAATCAGACCATTTAGAGAAAAAAGCCTTTTCGATGAATGTTTGTTTGAAAAACTATCTCCACTTTTTGTTTCTTCTCGATCTTAACTCGATCGGCAAGATTTTTTGAGAGAGAAAAATATTTTTTTTTTTTATGTATTTTCAAGTGTAAGTGATGTAAGTATCTCTTTTTTTTTAAATCTAATATAAGAAAGAGAATAATGAAAAACGAACGGTCTAGAGAAGATTAAGCTTGCAACTTGTTTGTTTCACCGTGGAAAAGAAATAAAAACTTCTCTATCTGAAGGAGAGAGAGAGAGAGAGAGAGAGAGAGAGAGAGAGAGAGAGAGAGAGAGAGATGATAATAATCAAGATTGATTAATGTAGTATTCGATCTACTATATTGTGCCATCGGACAAACTTTTAGATGCTGGAGCAACGTTTTTTTTCGTAAAAATTAAGCTTTAAAGACCTGATACCTAAGAAATGATGATGTTTGGATGTCAAATAGTCGATGATTATTGTTTAGATAATATTTTCGATGCTCTCACATATGATTTTCATCTAAAATCTGCATTAAGATTTTGACTCGTTGATAATGTTCCAAAAATAATGATAATTGAAAATGATTTTCTGCTTACTCTGAGATTAGTGTAATTGATAGATTCTTTTGTTTTCTATTTGCTAAAAAATTATGCAGATTTTTTATTCAAAAACCGATATGCAACTCCACACCCAGATCCATATGCGAGAATCGAAGCCATATAAATGTTCACAATGCACAAAATCGTTCGCGAATTCTTCTTATCTTTCACAACATAGCCGGATTCATCTTGGAATCAAACCATATCGATGTGAGATGTGTCAAAGAAAATTCACTCAACTTTCACATCTTCAGCAGCATTATCGTACCCATACTGGTGATAAACCATATCGGTGCCGTTTTGCGAATTGTACCAAATCCTTTTCACAGCTATCGAATCTTCAATCACATTCAAGATCTCATCAAACTGATAAACCATACAAATGTAATAGCTGTTATAAATGTTTTGTTGATGAAGCTGGCCTTCTTGAGCACATACCCAAACACAAAGACTCGAAACATTTGAAAACGCATATCTGTCAGTTTTGTGGCAAATCCTACACTCAAGAGACGTATCTTAGTAAACATATGCAAAAACACACTGATCGTAATGAGAATAAACATCAAACTCATCACCACCAGCAACATCATCTTCAGAATCATAATCAGTTACAATCATCAACATCTCGGAACAATCAATCATCAAGTGGAAATGTAGGAGTTCAAACACCAATGCTTGGTGATAATTCTGGTGGCTATAATTTGAGTAAAGCTTCCAATTTGAATCGATCAACATCGACTTCATCATCAACGTCGATTGATTGTTCAAATTTGATCATTTCATCATCGATGCCAGGTCTGAATGCAGCGACATCAGTAGCATCACATTCACTGAATAATCTTATCAACAATCAACCTCACTTGTTTCTGGATCAATCACAAAATTTTGAACAACTTCAATCTTCTAATCAAAACCTACGGAACGGTGATGATGCTCTATTATATGGTGTGAATCAACATCAAAGAATTTCGATTGACAAAAATAGTATTGAAACAATTGTGTCCAAGAGTCATATTCCTGTGACGCTTTCTCCATCGAGTGTTCCAACAATATCAGCAGCAATGCCTAATGTCCGTTCTATGCCATATGCTTTTCCCTATGATGCATTCAATTTTCATCAGAAACTATCATCGAATCCGGGATTGTTATTGAATGATGTCAATGCTAATTTTCTTTCATCGAACAGTAGAAAACTTTCTAATTTCAATGATCCATCGGTGATGCCGTCTTCAACATCGATCTCATCATCATCGACTTCACCGACATCGTCGATGATTGCCACTAAAACTGGTCCAACTGCTTTACCGAATCAATTGATTGCTTTGAATCAAATTCGGAGCTATGCATCATTGCCAGTTGCAGTAGGTCAGACTATCATCAATAATGATCATCTTCAACAACACCAAACTAATTTAAATCATCGCCATCAACAGCAATCGATCTCATTGAAAGAAGATTGACTGTAAGGATCGATGTTGATGATTCAAAATGATTTTGGAATATATTCTATTTTGTTCACTCTCTTCAATAGCACGAAATTTTTTTACTATTTAAAGAGCACAGTCTTTTATATGTTTTATATATTTTCTTCCATTTTTTATTCTCTAAAAACTTTTCAAATATTTTTCTCAAAATTTTTCTGGACAAAAAAAAATCTTCGAGGCTGTGATCATCAATGTAAAATTCTGGACTCGTTCCATGATTTTATTTTCATAATCAATTTAAGATCGTAGCCATTCATATTCAATCGATTTCTTTTATTTAAAACTTCGAGATATCTTCGAATTCTTAAAAAACCCGAGCGAATAGAACATGAGAATCATCATAATCTATTATTGTTCGATGAGTTATTAATTAATAAACAAAATATCTGAATAATTTTTAATTAAAAAACAATAATAAAATGGGTGTTTCTATTCGAATCGAAGAATAGAATACTATCTGAATTGATTATCTAATTGATCCAATTCATTCCTAATGTCTTCGCCGAAATTTGAAGCCGATCAATATTTTCGTTGCGACGGAGAGATGGCATTGGACAGTGTTGAAAAGATTCCATAGAAGCGGAACAAAAGTATCTGTCCTCAACACCAACATCCATCATTCTCCCTCTTCTCTTCAATCATCTCGCTCTAGTGTTTTCAGAGAATTTTTTTTTTTTGCAACGATATTCGATGAGCAGCATAGCTTGAGCGTGCGTTTTCTTCTTTTACGCACTCATACAATCTTTGTATCTGCAACATTGACATAGGATTGTCCGGTAGATTCGGATTCAGATTTGCAACCTAAATGAGTAAAACGCGATTCAGCACGAAACAGAGAGAGAGAGAGAGAGCGAATGTAGTAGGATCTTAGCACAGCAAACTAACAATGGATTGGTCGTTGTCGGTGGTAGCAAACAAAACAGATAGTTTAGGCTCTCTAGAATGGATAGATATCCGATCGGAACAATATCCACACCGATATCAACATCGAAAGCAGCAGCAACCGACCGAACTAAAATAAAATACAAGAGAAAGAGACCAGACCGTCCATGAATAGATTTCGCTTTTTATGATGAAAAAATGAGTGAATGACTGAATGAGGGGGATCAAATGAAGCACTGAGTTAGAGAGAGAGAGAGAGAGAAAACGAGCGATCGTTCCCTAGAGATAAAGTTCGATGGTTTCATCTTCTAGAGACACCGCAAGCATTGGATCGTCCGAATAAATGTCTCAAAATATATGTCATTTTTTTTATTCCTCTATAATATCATTACCTCAATCGTAATTTATCATAATCTATTTCGAGTTCGTCAATATTTTTTAATCCTTGTAAAGGTTTGTATTCATTCCTTTACCATTCAATATCCATCTAATTTCGTTGTTGTGATTCACTATTTATCTTTAGAAATTCTCCGAACTTGAAGTTTAGAAATCGAATCTAATGATTTTAATTCATTCGTGAATAATCATCATCCTCATAATAATCATTATCCTCATAATAATCGTTTCTATCATGTCCAATCATCAAACATTGGCATTATCTGGAAAGAAACCTCATCTCTGTCCACAATGTCAAAAATCATTCTCTTCAACTCATCAACTGGCCCAACACAATCGAATCCATTCGGGCGAGAAACCTTATGGATGTTCATTCTGTGAACGCAAATTTAAACAGCTATCACATCTCCAGCAACACACTCGCCTTCACACAGGTACGATCGGATCCTTTCAATAATTTTTGAATAATTCCCGACTTTTGTTGCAAAATGCTGCTTGTGACTAAAAAATTTTCCATTAAGGAGAAAGACCATACAAATGTGATTGTGGCCGATCATTTATACAGCTGTCCAATCTACAACAGCATATGAAAACTCATATTAGTGAACCAATCAATTCAAAAAGTGAAAAAAATTTCTTCTGTGTGCATTGTGGGAAAGGTTTCAAAGGTCAAACTTCATTATATCTACACCAGTCCAAGGTAATCTGTTCAATAGAAGAAGTCGATGAATTGCTAACATTTGCTTCTGCAATATAATTTACGATCTTTTCTAATAAATGTTTTATGGATTTTTCTTGGTGAAAATCTTATCACATAATTATACTAAATATCGGTTGGCGTCCAAAACTACTGATGACATCGGAAACAGAAACATGCCGAGTTAGTCAACCAGACTGCTGGTATGAATCGATCAAAATCCTAACATTATATTGTCTTTTAAATTCTTACAAAACAATAATTATTAATCGAAAAATTAAAATATAGACCAATAATGTTTATAGGTCAGAATGATCAAACAACTTCCACTTCTCAACTTATTTACACGTGCCATATATGTAATTCAGTATTTGTTGATGAAGCGTCATATAAAAAACATTTAGATAGTCATCAATCGCAGCAAACAATTCAATACCAACAGCATCCTCAACAAAATCATCATCTCAGAAAATCAAATCAACTACAAGATGCTAATGCCTCATCATCGTCAGCCACGGTAGCTGTGACTTTGTGGCCATGTACTGCCTGTACCGCAGTCTTTGCTAATGAAATTAGTTAGGGATTTTTTGAATTGCTTGTTTTTTATTTTGCTCACATTTTTTTCTTTATTTAAATTATAGGCCTTCTCAATCATTTTGAACAGATGAAATTTGATTCGAAACACCAAAAAGCTCAATTTCTTCATTTACAAAGGCCAGCATCGAGTATTAATCAAAATCAAAACCATGCAAAATCAACAAGCAAAAATAATTCGAATTCACAACCGCAAATAGTACAGAATATCTATGTCAATCAATTTTCATTGATCTCGAATGCTAATGAGGTTGCCATACCCAACAACGGAGTAGGATCTAGAGCCAGTTCCAATATTGGTCAGATTGTACCGGCAACATTTGTTGTACCAGTGTCCGCTTCTTCCACTAATCTTGCTAAAACGGCACTAATACAAGCACCGCAAACATTCATTCAATCATCTGCCAATATCTTAGCACAAAATTTATTGCTTAACAACAGTCAAAACTCATCGAAATCTAAACTTTCGAACAAAACTAATTCGAAAGCATCTAATCGAACACAAAATTCTATCAAATTTCTTTCAATATCTGATCCATCATCGAATTTGAATAATAATTTAATCGCCAATAATAATAATGCTGATTATCAATCAAATTTAGTGGACTCATACAAATTTGTTTATTCTTAAAAGACAAAAAAAAACGAAAATAATTCTCCTTAACAAACCTCTAAATTCTTTCTGATATATATAATATCAAAAATTTTTGATCATCATTTGATTATTTTGACAATTTTTTTTTTCATCGATTTTTAACAGAGAAAATAGTATTCGAAAATGGATTATTTCATCATTGTAATCTCTCATCATCATCTTCATTCTTCATTCCAAAAGCTGTGATACCAATCCTTCTGATTGAATGAAAAGATCGCTGGATAATTCAATGAAAATAATATCCAATTAAATTGGCCAGAATCAAGCACAACTTTATCTTCATCTTCAATCTTCTTCTACTCTTCTCTGATTTCGCATAAAATTTATGTATTATTAATTCAATGAAAATTTTCTACACTGATAAGCGATGATTATTGTCATCTTAAAAAATGTATTTGTAATATATTTATTGTCTGTCTTTTATAAAATTAATCTCGCTTTAGTCTAATTCTTTTTTTTCAATTTACTTTGAAACAATTGAGTGTAATAAAAAAAAAATTCGCAAACAATCTTTCAGCTTTGGCTTTATTTTTTTTTGTTTTGTAGTCCATTTTTTTTTAGTTAGCTTAATGAGTTTGGATCTAAGCCAGAATTCATTAGCCACTTCTTTTCTTTTTCATCTCTCTTTCTAGATTCTCTCTAAATAATCTGATTCGACGTCAATATTAGAATGCTTTGCTCTATTCATTTCTTTGCTGGTCTTCGATTAAATCGACAAATTTCCGCAACGTTCACAATTTTCTATTGGGCCAGAATTTGTCTATAGAATCTAAAGTATAGATTCTGTTTCAAGAGAGAGAGAGAGAGAGAAAGAAATCTGGGACATACTTGGGCCTAGTTTGAGGGATTTATGCAGTCAGAATTGAGCAGCTCTATTCCATCAACAAACAACCATATGTTAAAGATAAAAAACGAGGGGATTGATAATAATAATCAGAATAAAGTAAAGAAGATTGAATACGAAGATATTGGTGATGATGATCGACATCATCCTAGTAGTGTAGATAAGAATTTCATTTCCAATCTTGGCACAATCAATACGATAACGAAATCATCCCTGTCATCGATAGCGCCATCGAAAATATCCGAAAATGGTGAATTCTCTTCCAAACATTCTGATCGAGACGAGAAGTGCAGAGAAATAAAATCGAAATCAATTCTACCTTCATTCAGATTCTCATTCTCTTCATTATCGAATCAAACTAATTTTACTGATATTTTAGATAGCTACGATCTTGACAAAAAAGCCGTAACAATGGAGAAAAAGAAGGAGATCTTTTTAAAAAAAACGCCGGACCCAGGACAATTATTCGATTGTCTCTATTTTCAGGGCACAGAGCACGAGAATATTCACATGAAATATCGGTAGGCTCCTTTGATTCTTTGATTCTTTCCAAATTCATTTATTTCAAATGGCCTTCTTGATCTGGTCGATCATAATTTCTTTGAAATTTATCCACACTTCGCAAAAGCAATATTGGAAAAAATGGTCTTCGAGTACCTATTCTTGCTTTTTCTGCTTGGTCCAATTTCAGTCACGTTCCTGAGCATATAGCCGGAAGTATAATCGAAGCTGCCTTAGAGAATGGCGTCAATTATTTCGATACTGGCGATTCTTTTGAGCAAGGTCAAGCAGAAACGTTGTTGGGAACCGTTTTGAAGAAAGGCAATTGGCCTCGAAGCTCATATATACTTTCGACAAAAATCTTTTGGAAAACAGGACCCTCAGCTCATCGTGGTGCTGGTCTTTCGAGAAAATTCATCATCGAAGCTGTTGAAGCATCACTTCGCCGACTTCAAACTAAATATATAGATATTTTAATAATTCACAAATTGGACGCCATGTGTCCGATGGAAGAGATCGTAAGATGTTTAACGTATTGACATATTCGTATTTGAGTTTTTTGATTTCATACTTAAGGTTCGGACAATGTCATATCTGATCAATAATGGTATCATATTTTATTGGGGTCAGTAATCAAACAAACAATTGCAATAGGATCGATTTAATTCTATAGTGATTCATTGCAATTTTCCTTAATTTTTTCTAGGAACATCGAGATTTTCACCGATGCATATAGCGGAAGCGTTTCTCACAGCCAGGCAATTCAATTGTCCACCTCCGATCTGTGAACAAATGGAATATCATATGTTCACTAGAGATAAAATGGAACTTCAAATGTTAGAGCTGTTCCATAAATCTGGTATTGGTTGTATCACTTGGTCGCCGATTTCGTTGCAGAACGATGATGGAATCCATTTAATCATACGGAAGCAAACGAATGATTATCATCACAAACTAACCGAATTGAAAAAGCTTTGCGAGAATCTTCATTGTGATCTCACACAACTTTCTCTAGGTTTTCTATTCTAAGAGTTCACTAAAAAAAATCCTAATCCTTTTTACACTTTGCTTATAGCTTGGTGTTTGCAAAACGAAAATGTCAATTGTATTTTGATCACAGCGACTAGTCTTCACGAATTCTATCTTAAGTTGAATTCAATCAAGGTATTCAATAGTGCATTATTGAGTCTAAATATATTTTAATTGAGATTTTATTTATCAAATCACTAAATAGATTTATCCCATACTGACTGATCAGGTTAACAGTGAGATTGAAGCTATTCTCGAGAATAATCCAGTCATTAAAAGACTTCAACCTAAAACTCCATCAATAGCTATCGATGTCGTGACTGAACCCGATATGGTCTTAGACCAATAAAACAAGAATTTTAATCAAATATGAACATTTTCTAATTACAATCAAATGATCTGATGAATGAGTTTGAAATTTGTCTATAATTAAACCGATGACGGTGGAAGTGGTGGCGGGGGTGGTGGTGGAACTGGAAAACCATGCATAGGGAACGAGGGAGGTTGTGGAACCATTTGACTGCCGGCAATCATCATCGGAGGTGGTGGTGGTGGAGGAGGAATGGACATCATTTGAGCTGGAGGTGGTGGTGGAGGCGGTTGAATCATTTGCTGCCAATTCATCATGTTCATTGCGACCATATTCATTGGATCATCTCCACCGTAGAATAGCGATGGAGCAGGAATCGTTGGTGCCGCTATCGCAGCAGCTGGCATGAGTGGAACAATCAAAGGAGCGACGGCTGAGGTTGTTGCAGCACCAGGTGCTGTCGGTGGTGCATCAGCAAACAGTTGATGTGGTCTGTCTGATTGAGCGAGAGGATTTTGAGCAGCTAATAATCGTTCTGCTGCTGATCCATGACGCTCTCCCTTGGCATCTTTTTTGAATGCATAACTTATTGTTATTGGTCGATTGCAGAGATATTGACCATTCATTGCCTCAATGGCTGCATCTGAAGCTTCGAAACTAGCAAAATTTACGAATGCATATCCTTTCGAGTTGCCAGTCTCAGGATCTCGCATTATTTTAGGCGTTTGTAGTATCACTCCAAAAGCTGAGAAAGTATCATACAAAAGTTTCTCATCAACTTCTGGATCAAGATTACCGATGAAAACATTTGCACCAACATCTAAATTTTTTTGATGAGCCGAAGCTTTATTAACTCGGATCGGTTTCCCATATAGTTTAATCATATTCATAATTTTGATACCATAATCAGCATCTTCCTCCGAAAGAAACTCAATGAAGCCATAACCTTGATGAAGATTAGTCACACGATCTTTTGGCATATGGACATTAACAACGGGACCGGCTTGAACGAATAATTCCCAAAGTGTTCCTTCATTCACTTTCTCATCAAGACCACCGACATAGATGGTGGCATCTTGATTGCGTTCCGCTATCGGTCCGGCAGCCATTATTAATAGAAAGAAACTGTAAACAAAACAATCGATTGATCCAAGATGGAACAAATTGATTTACAATTAGAGCTGAAAAATAGAATAAAATTATTTTCGAATGGTCTAGAAGATCCTAAACAAAGTGTACGTCCACTTTTTTTTCGTCAGGAAATTCAATTAAAATTAAAATTTAAAGAATCTCTCAAGAAGAATTATTTAATTTTTTTTAAATACAAGAGAAATAATTTTAAAATGAATGTAATGATTAATTTAAATAGAAAACTAACGATTAAATTATTTTTTGACAAAACTTTGCCAGAATATGTTACATTAATATAATAATAAAGCAATAATACACAAACAATTAAACATTTTGATGATCGAAACATTTTCTAAAATCTTCGACGATATACTCTTCACAGTGTCCTAGTAGATATGATACAGTCCATATTTGTGGCAAACGGTCAGATGAATTATGGAAATCGTTTAGGTTAGATTTTGTTTTTAATTTCGAAACATTTCTTTCAATCAATTCTTGTCTGAATTTCTCATCAAAAATGAGTATTTTTCTGTATTGATCGTAAATTAAATTGGATTTTTCAACTCTTTGTTCGGATTTCGCTTTAATTTTTTTCGACCGTTTTTTCGTGATCTTGATTTTGGGGACCATTCGAAGAACTTTCATCAAATCTTTTGGCAAAACTTCAAATTTTACAGAACATTTTTTTATATGATCGATTTTCTGGTTTTGCTTGTCGCACATAGGGCAATATTGAAATACTCGATCTTGATTATCGTCATCTTCAATATTGATCACATCATCAGTTTTCAAGTCGCTTTGGGACTGAATTGTGATCGATACATTCTCATCAATCATCTCAATTTTTTCGAGGTATTTATCAATCGTGACATTCTTTGTTAACGAGAAAAATGGATTTTGCATCAAATCAGCATCATCATCATCATCATCAAAACCTGCTGACATTGTTTTTAATATTAGAGAGATAAAATAATTTAGAGATAAAATCACTGATAATTTGTTAGAAAATCAATAATCCAAACATAACAGGTAAGCGAAGAGATTAAAAATTTTTTGAATTTAATGAGAAAAATCCATTTACACCTGAGTATCTCAGAAAAATTTCAAAATTTCGAAAAAAAATTGAAATAGTACTAGGGACTTCCAAGTAGGGAACGAGAATTAACGATTTTTAAAATTATTTCGAAAAGTTTTTCAACTTCTAATCACAGAGAATCTTAAAAAATGCAGACCATAATGGAAATTTTCCTAAGAAAAATCTCGTGGTCTAAATCGAAATTATAGAATCGGATTGTTTGTTCGATAGAAAAATAGCTTCCTCTTTGTTTTGAGCCATGATTGATTATAATTACAGAAAAATTCAGTGTAATTTCATCGATTAGTGAAAGACATTTAGCTCGAAAATATTCAATTTTTTTTTTGATTTAGAAAATAATCATGTTTTTCAGTCATAATATCAACGATCTTTAGATTGAGAATGTGCCATAGCTATCGAGAGACATTGCATCCATTCCTGATTATTTTGGCTGTTTTTAGCTTTCAGAACATACGCCTTATCATTAGTGAATATCTCGAACGCTTTCGGTATTGTTCGCCCTCGAGAATTTCCAACAGCACGGACACTTTGTACACGACCTACTTCCACTGACTGTCCATCTTTATCTCCAGTCTTTTGAGAAAGAGGAAAAAGATTTAAGTCCAACCTAGAATAGATTGAAACAAAAAACATATTCGATGATACCTCATCACGATAAAGATGGATTCCGGACAATGTGAAATACCGCGTACGCCATCGTCGAAAAAATTTCCATCTGCCTTTTTTCTCTTTCAATTGTCCCTCGATAACCGGTTCGCTATTTTTTAAAAATCCTGTAGCTTTATCAGGATGATTGCACAGGAAACATCCCCATAATTGAAGGATCGCATTGAATTTAAACACATCAAAGTAGCGATTCGATCGGAGCTCATCGATCAGAATCTCTTGATCTTTGGCGGATGGAAAATTTGAGGTGACCAAAGTAACAAAGGTTTTGTTATCGACTTTCAATGTTTCCCAACAATTTTTCAAAGCATTCACCGATGGTTCCCGAGTGCTGAGAGATGATTTAGCTTTTGATTGTAGCGCCAAAAACATCAAATGTATCCAGATTCGCGCGTTTTTTGTTTTCATTACAAAATAATTTTTCACATAGAGACAATGTTCGCCTTTCACTTGGCAACCGAAATAGATCTTTGCAATCTTTTTCGATCGTTTCTCTTCAATCGTACATTTAATCGGTAATGGAATCTTGACCAAAACTTTCTGCATATAGGTTTTAATCTTTTCGATGTGTTTCTCGCAAAAATGTTGCACAGCATCACGGATCGGATACTGCTGTTCCAAAACTGTGATCATTCGATTTGTTTCGGTGCATTTACTTCCGAGATCATTCTGTAACGAGTAGGAATTGAATGTAGACGAATTGGTCTCGATAATAGTTCCTGGAGACGGAGAGATACAAACAGAATTTTTCTCCTTTCCAGCACGGACTATCATATTACCAAGACCGACCAGATTGTTTGCAAGTAATTCATTTTTAAGATTATAGGTTTGCGATGATGGTGAAACATGATGATGATGATAAATCGTATTTTGATGTGTCTGTTGTAGTTGTGAGTCAATCGAAGTGGTGACATTTTTCGATGATTTCGATGCTAACTCTTTCTCTTGCAACGCTAACAGATAAGAGGAAGATGCAGATTTGTGCGAACTCGATGGCGTCGTATTTGTATTGACAGATTCAATTGAAACACCGTTGATGTAATGACGATTGGTTGCTTGAGAATTCGATGCCACCAATGCGGTTAAACTCCGATGGACATTTGTCGCATTTGGATTGTTCATCGACTGAGCACCACTAACCACATGTAATCTTGGTATGCTTCTATTCCAGATATGAAATCCAGTATTGTTTCCTAATTTATGGCCAGAATTCGTTGTGAAAGCGTTGCTGACATTTGGTGTGAAACCGAAGCCACCATTCATACGATTTGAAGGCTGTTGTGCCAACAAACTTGGGCTGATATCACTGCTCAGGAAAGAATTTTTAACCGAATTCACTAAATTACTCATCAAATGAGAACTAGCTATTGAATCGGAATTTGAATTCACTTTTTTCGATGATGAATTATTGGTTGAATTTATAGCATTCAATTGCTGAAGATATGATTGTACGGTAGATGATGTAGAATTCTCTGTCTGTGAAATTATAGTCGACATAAAATTTGGTAATATCGATGGGAATATTTCCGCTAAGGATTTGATCTGTTTCAGTAATGTAATTGTTGTTCCTAGATCAGATTTCGACAGCTGTCCGGTCAAAAATTTAGCACATTCTTGAGCTTCGTTGATGCTCAATTTACCAACGATTCCTAAGAATTCGGCAGCGATCGAAACCATTCCAGAATGAATCTCACAAGCTGCTATCACTCTTGGTATGTAATCAACAAATTGATTATTATTATGATGAGCCATATCTAAAAATATTTGCATCGTAGTGTAGGCTGTCTGTGGATGTTGTAGACAATCACTTAGCTGAGAAAGATCATCCTCTAGAATGGATGGCTTTTGTTTTGAGATCAAAGCGAATAGATTCAGTAGAGAGGATTTTTCCGAAATGTCACATTGTGGTAGAAGGCAAACAAGTGCCATAATATGGTCGTGGATCGGTTCCTTGCTGATCACATAGATTTTAGAAAGCACTCTAACTAGAGAATAGTTTCCACTAATGATTGAATCGATTATAGGCTGAATGTATGGCGCCAAGAGATCGGCGTTTTGTAGAGCAGCTAATGAGAGATAGCTAGATAGGTTGCGACTTAGATCCATATTACCACGATGAAGTAACTTGACCGCCACTGGGACCGCTAAGCACATTACGGACTTTTTGTTATGATTCTAGCAAGCAGAAAAAAAGAATGATTAATTTGATGACTCTTAGATGATTTTATCGTTTTGTACCAAGAATATGAATGATATGACTTCACTAGCGATTTTAGCATGTGGTGGATCTTGATCTTTGCCAGTAGGTTTGAGATTGTAAAGCAAACAACATTCCAATAGCGTTATCAAAGCTCTAGCATGGTCTTCAATCGTGTTTGTATCTCTTTGTGTTGATAAAACAATTTATCAATAAAAGAATCGTCCATATATCAATTAAATGTGTATTATTCATTAATTTACCTTATGGCACTGATGATTCTGGTCAGACAAATCTCTACAACACTTTGATCGTTGTGTTGATTAACATAATTAGAGGAATTGCATATTCTTTTAATAGTAGTTAACAGCTCTGAAATGTCTTTGACGATACTACGATCATCGATGGCGAACAGTTCGCCAGCACGGCTTAGATCTTTTTTGCCAAGAACTTCGTTGAATAATGGATGCATTTTTTTCGATGCGATTGATATTTGATTGAAAAAATCTTAAGAGATTCGTTTAGATAGAAATTTAAATGATGGTTTTCAGAGATCATTGACAACATGATCCTGGACCATGCAATAAGAGATGGAATAACATTGACGAAGCAACAAGTGATCGATAATTGACATCAAGAATCGAAAACCTTTTGAAGCTGATTTGATTTTGATCTATTGATCAGCATCATCATCAATCACAGTCCAGCATTTAGTGATCCTCCATCTAAGAGCATGATGATGATAATTGAATTAGCTATATTGAAGTACTGAAAACCAAACAACAATGATATTTTCTCAATGATTTCTTCTATAGTTTCTAATCGAAGACACTCGATCTCAAAGATTCAAGTATTGATAGAAAACATTCTCTAATTTCTCAATGATTGTGTTTCAAGATAATCAACCAATTCTCAATGATTTTTTTTTCTCCTATAAATGATGGTGATGATGAGAATGATTGGAAATGGATATATTTATTAGGATTCTCTCTCTCTCTCTCTCTCTCTCTCTCTCTCTCTCTTTTTACCAATACACCTTTTCTCTGTTCGCTCTATCTAATACTCGCAAACTCTCGCTAGTAAGTAGAGTCTAGTTTACCATACCTGTGCGCTCATCATCGACTATCCTACTGAAGCTAACCGAACGACGAAAAGATCATGTTTTAGTCTTGTTGTTATTATTGTTGTCGGTGGTTTTAATGGTGTTGTTGTTTTATCAATGCGTATTAAAGGTGGTTGTATATTTTCCAGATCTTTATTGCACAGATTTTTTTGTGCTTGGCGGTGGTTTATAAACTCTATGAAGAAAAGAATTCACTTCGATTTGCTTCATACTGATCTCAGTCTTCAAAGGCTTTTGTAATGATTATTTTCGATCTCTGATCTTTCCACTCTATCGTTGATCAATCACATCTAAAACAAGTTGTTAGGTCTCTATAGTACGGATTTTCAATTTCTATCAATCGTTTAGGCTGAATGCCACTTTTGATTGATCTGGATTCAACGCAATCGAGAATATAAGGAATTGAATGGATAAATTATTGATAGAGTCTAACTATAGAATAATTTAGCTGGATTGTGGTGGGGTATCGTCTAGATACTCTTTTCGGGACCTTTTGATTTTGAATGATCTAGATTCTTAAACTAATAGACGGCGGAATCATGAAACTAGGCTAGGCTTTCCAAATTTATTTAACTTGAAATGTAGAATTAAATACAGAATAGATACAAATTAATTTGATAATTTATGGAATCGAAAAAAAGAGAAATGAGATAATAATCAGTGATGGATAATTTTTTGCTTTCAAATATTTTTGATAGCATCGATTGGATTGAAAGTCATTTTTGACGAAACTGGATTTCTTTTAGATAGAACAATTCCCTTCTAATTTCGTGCCTCAGCTTTATGCTTTGGTGGTCGTATATCTTTTCGTTTGAATTTAGTTTTTTTGGTAAAACTATGCCAACTATCCACACGACTCTGTCTGCTTTCTTCGAAATTTTTTTGCCATTCTCTCTCTTTTTCTTGGGTCTCTTTTGCTTCAAGTTCTTCTTCACGTTGTCGCTTCTTTTCCGATTGCATCCGATCCTCTAACATTCTACGTTTTCGTTCTTGTTCAGCAAACAGTTTCATTATTAGAACTTTTAACGCTTGTTTATATTTTGATGGATCATCTTCATCGATTCGTACATCTTTTTTGGCTTGTTTTAATCGTTTACGCTTTTCTTGTAGTTCTTTTTCAAGTTTGAATTTTGCCTCCTCAACAATCTCCAACACTCTGGCTCGAGTTTTTTCATTTTCTAAAATTTTGTATGCTTTGTTGAGAGCATCGAACGCTTGTTGAGCTCGCTCTTGATCGGTCGGATTCTTATCAGGATGTAAAAGAATCGATAGCTTTTTATATTGTTTTTTTATGCGCTCGAAAGAATCATCAGGATCTACAAGTAACACTTCGAATGGATTTAGATTGGCATAGGTCGATCCAGGTCGAAGTAATCGTGAGATTTGACGTTCCGACGTATATATGGAATCTTCACGTTCAATAGACTTGACTTCTTCGTAGAATGAGTTAAATTCGTTACTCATTCTTCAACAAAATTTTATAGTTTTTTATTTATAAGAAAAATACCTACTTCTTTGATAATTTCTTATTGATCTAGCATCAAAATCAGTAGCCGACGAGTAAGTAATGCAAATTTACAATTTGACAATTAAGATTAGCTTGTTTATTTTTTTTTAACTGAGCTATCTTGTAGAATGGTAGCCACAGCTGCAAAATTTTTAGCAAAACAACCAATGACTATCCATAGTGTATAGGACTGTACCCAGCGTCGATTCAATCGAGCCTTTGTACTCCATTCTCTTATCTCTTCTTGAGACAACATTATGCTTGGGATCGATGCTCATTAATGCCATCAAAAAAGGTTTCCATCCACAGACAAAATTTTAGATAGGAAATAATTGGAAAAAATTCTGAAATGGATGAAAAATGGCTAAAAATTATCGGCAACATTTTCGATGAGAGCAGAGATGATTTTAGTACAGACTCAAAAATCAAATTGCTTGAAATCAAAGCGAGAAATGATGCTTCAAGCAACGGTTATAATGAATACGCTCCGCATCGAAAGTCAAAAAGAAAATCTTATTTTATCAAAGATCAACAAATTGAATTAGATGATGCTGATATAAATCATCAACTATCGAACACCAAAGATATACAATTATTAAGTGCGAATGAATTGAGATTCGATCAAAAATCCGCGTAAGTTAGTAATTGATCTAATTTTATTTCATACTAATAATAGATTCAAATGAATGATTTTAGCAGGAAAAATCATCTCGACAATCTTCTAAAAGATCCGCAACGAAATTATCCTTCTAGCTTATTGAAATATTTTACAAAAAATCTAATAATTCCATCAAAATGTGAAGATGATTTAATCATCTCTTATGATGAGATTGAAAAAGATGTCTACAGAATTCGAAGTTATCGGCTTGAATCCAACAAAACTCTACCAATCGATCATGGTGGCGAATGGTTAGCAAATCATTCAGACCGTAATGAAACATTCGATCAAAAAGAATCTGATAAAAATGAATCGTTGATATCTTCACAGAAGCATACGATTCTTACTGCTATCGATTCAGATTTCAAACCCAAGATTGTACTAAGCACTAAATCTTACCGTCGGAAATAACCGACCAAAGACCGTTCTGTAATTAAATTAATTCAATTCAATTTGTATTTAATCTATTTGTGCCATTCATGTGCATTGTATTGATGATTGGAAAACATGTTTCAATTACATTCAATAGAATATAAAGAATCAAAAATTTTTTTGCATCAATGAGGATAATTAGTCTAGCGGTCATTCTAAGTTCAAAGCCTCTAGAAGGCGCATTATGATTTCTCGTATCACTTCTTTCTTAATAAGCAATGAAAAAGGAATCATGCTAATGATTATAGATGGTGATGGTGATGATCGACAGTAGGTAAAAACTGGTACTCAGCCTAGAAAATTTGGGCATATTTTTATCCATTGCCATATTATCCATTTTCGATGCCATCATCCCACCAAGCTAACACACACAATAGAATGGAAGAGATGAGACTAAAGAACAATCAACTGACTAGCATTAGGGAAGAAAGCTAACACAATCGGATTGACGGCGGGGAGAGATAGACAAAGAAGAAAGAGCCGAAAACGGGAAAAAGAGTAGAAACGGACACAGTGGCCACGACTGCCACCTTTGCGGACTAGAGCACGACAAGAATACGGTGGCCGAAACAATAAAAATTATAAGCAGCAGCAGTAACGACCGCTTTTATATGTCGGTTCCCTATTCTTTCCCTCTTAGAATGCGAAAGAAAGAAAGAAGATAGCCTTTAAAGTTTTGACGTTAAGAGATAAGAAATCTAAATTTGTAGATTATTTTTTCTCCTCATACAGAGACCATAGACCTTGTTTATAGTTTTTTCTATTTAAACTGCAATTAATTGTTCCAATCATTATGATCCTTATTAATATTGTGAAATAGGCATCTTGTTTTCAGAATTACCGTTTTGATAATTCAAGTCTCTCTCTATTGCTTGCTTGTGATCATCCGGTTTGATTAGAATCACCGCTATGGGCCGAATCAAAGACGAAAACATTGAAACATTTGATTATGAAACTCATTTGATTGAGCAACCTTTAAATCAATCAACAAGATCTCGACGAGGTCAGTATGGCTGTTTACGATCGATGATTTGATCGAATAAAATCGGTTCTTGATTGAATCGGACACAAACTTGGTCCAAAACGAATGCTACAGCAAATGATTCAATATCAATCGCATCTATCAATGAGTAATCCATCGAAAAGAGCACTATCACAATATCATATGGCTGTACAAATTTAACGATAATTTTCTAGGATTAGTTTCGTCTCACAAATCATTCTTTTTGATCCCTCATTCAGGTTTGATTCGATCGGAAATCATACAAATTCAGTGGGGCCATTGTAATGGTTTTTCTTAAATTTTCTTTTAGAAAAAATTGTCCTCAGCGAGAGGGGTTGTCACTATATCCAAACATAACTACACCACTTAGTAGGGCTATGACAAAAAACTAAACTAATGAAAATTTCAGCTCCTCTCTCTCTCTCTCTCTCTCTCCCTCTCTAGCAATGGCTTTTAAGGATTCCCTCTCTTTTATTCTCTCCCCTTGAATCTTTTTTCCCATTATTTATTCATTTTGTTTATTATTGCTCCTCCCTTGAAAGTGTGTGTGTGTGTGTGTGTGTTTTTTTGTGTTTGCATTTGTTCGCAAGTTTGTCAATGGTGTCTCCATTGAGAATCCATTTCTTCCCAAACCAATTGAATTCCAATCCAAATCTCTCTGTTTTCCAAGAAAAACATTAGATACCGTGTGTTTGTGCTTGTGTTTCTTCGAAAAAGAAGAACGATAATTGTTCATTGGACGTATTATATCCGAGTGATCTATTGATTGCAATCAGCTTCGTTTTGGATCGGTTCATGCGATTTGTTTCATTTTGCGGTCTTTTTGAATCATATTATCTCGCCTCATTCTATCCATTATTATTATTATTATTATTAGTATTATTTTGTTGTCGGTGTTGCTGCTGCTGCTTTCATCGATTGTTAATTGTTGTTGTTATTATCTTTTGTTATTTCTCAATCGATGATTTATTTGCTGTTTTGTTTTGAAACTACTTAAAATGTCATCAAGACGATCATCGAGAAAATGTTAGACAATTTATTTGCGATTCTTCTTTGAAATTTTCTCATTTTGAGCATAGAATTATTAATTAGCTAATGCTATTCTATAAATGTCTTATTCAATTATTTTTATTCAATTATTTGATTTGTTTAATTTTTTCAAATTCAGATGATTATGAAGATAACGAAAGTATCGAGCAAGAAGACACCGATATGGAGGGCAATGATTTAGAGCAGAACGATGAGGATGCTTCTGCGGCCACCGAGACAGAGATGAATTATGTCGAAGAAGATCGATCACAAAAATCACGTCGATCAAGATCGAAAGATGAGAGGAAGAAATCTAAAAAGAAGAAGAGAAAGAAAACTCTCGAATATGATCAAGATTTCGAAGAGGATTATGATGATGATGATAAAGATTATAATTTGACGACTGAAGATCAATCTTTGAACGATGAAGATTACTCATGTACCACTAATAATAATCCTAAATCAAAAAAATTAAAAGAAAAAGCACAAAAGACTGTTCAAGAAACTTGTGAAGAATATGGCATCGAAGATATTGATTATGAATTCACTGAAGCTGATTATCAAAATCTGACTACATTCAAAATATTTTCACAACATATCCGACCATTGATACAGAACAAAAATGCCAAAATTCCTATGGGTAAATTGATGACTTTGATATCGGCTAAATGGAAAGAATTCTCTCAGAACCCGATGTTTCAATCTAAAAGCTTTGTCATCGATGACAGTGAAAGAAAATGTCGACAAAAGAACAAAAAAACTATCCCATCTATAAAGATTAAATTGAGTAGTTTGGGAAAGCGTAAGAAAAATAACAGCTCTGAAGAAGAAGAAGATAGTCCTAATGAAATGAATAAAAGTGATGAAGAATTTGAAGCTGCTCTTGAGGAAGCACAAATTTCATCACCTTCCGCCAAAGAGAAGAGAAAGTCTCGTAAAAAAATAAAAAAACGTAAAAAGACAAAAACCACCGATAGTTTTCCTGGGCATGACTCCGAGGAGAACGGTTATGAGACTGATCATCAAGATTATTGTGAGGTTTGTCAACAAGGCGGTGAAATTATTCTATGCGACACGTGTCCACGAGCTTATCATTTAGTTTGCTTGGAACCTGAACTAGAGGAAGCTCCAGAGGGCAAATGGAGCTGTTCTCATTGTGAAGGTGAAGGTATTCAAGACCAAGAAAATGATGAGTCGATGGAACAATCAACAAATGATCATCATATGGAATTCTGTCGTGTTTGTAAAGACGGTGGTGAATTATTATGTTGCGATGCTTGTCCTTTGGCTTATCACACCTATTGCTTAAATCCTCCTCTGGAAAATGTTCCCGATGGTGAATGGCGATGTCCACGTTGCTCGGTTCAACCATTGAAAGGAAAAGTAGCAAAAATATTGCACTGGCGTTGGGCTGAATCAGCCAAAACAGAAAACGATGTAGATCGAGACGAGAATAGTGATGAGACCATAGATAAAAAAACAAAATCCGATCCATCAACTTCTCGACCTAAATTACCGATTAAAGAACGAGAATTCTTCGTCAAATGGCATGAAATGAGTTATTGGCATTGCAGTTGGGTCAGTGAGTTACAATTGGAAGTATATCATGCATCACTGTATCGAAATTATTGTCGTAAAAACGACATGGATGAACCGCCGCCGTTAGATGATGGCTCTAGTTACGGAGATTCTATCGCTAAATCTGATGTAGATAAAACTGAGGAAATAACTGCTGCAACTGGTATGAAAAGTAAAAAAGTTCGTCGTTGTGATCGTAGTGATGTCAATCTTGAAGAAAAATATTATCGCTATGGCATCAGACCAGACTGGTTGAATATCCATCGCATTATCAATCATCGAACATCCCGTGACGGGAACTCAATGTATCTTGTTAAATGGAGAGATTTGCCCTACGATCAAAGCTCTTGGGAACAAGAGGAATGTTCCGATTTTCAAATACCAGACATGAGAAAAGCTATTGATGAGTATTGGAATCTTCGTAATTGTGCTGAAAATGCTATCGCTGGTCGATCAAAAAATCAAAAACATCGAGGACGAAACAAAAAGAAAAGTGATAATTCTCGTGAGGATATCACTGATGGCCCTCGGCGCTACAGTCCACCACCTGAGAAACCCACAGTCGATCCAAAACGAAAATTCGAACGGCAACCAGAGTACATTGACCATACCGGCATGGAACTACATCCTTATCAGTTGGAAGGTATCAATTGGCTTCGGTATTCTTGGGCGAATCGAACCGACACAATCCTAGCTGATGAAATGGGTCTAGGAAAAACGATTCAAACCATAGTTTTTCTCTATTCATTATACAAAGAAGGACATTGTCGAGGTCCATTCTTAGTATCTGCACCACTTTCAACCATCATAAATTGGGAAAGAGAATTTGAAATTTGGGCTCCTGATTTTTATGTAGTCACCTATGTCGGCGACAAAGATAGTCGTGCAGTTATACGCGAACATGAACTAAGTTTCGACGATGGCGCGGTTCGTGGGGGCTCAAAAGCATCTAAGATACGAAAAGACTATCCAATCAAATTTCATGTGTTGCTAACTTCGTATGAATTAAATTGTATCGATGCTGCAACGTTAAGTTCACTCGAATGGCAAATTTTGGTCGTAGATGAAGCTCATCGACTTAAAAATAATCAATCAAAATATTTTAGAGTTTTAAACACTTATAAAATCAATTATAAACTACTTCTAACTGGTACACCTCTACAAAATAATCTAGAAGAATTGTTTCATTTGCTTAACTTTTTGAATTCGGATAATTTCAAGTAAGACATTTATATTATCTTTTTAAATAATATTTCGACAATTATTTATTTTATTTCACAGTGACATGCAAGGCTTTTTGAATGAATTCGCTGATCTCTCTAAAGAAGATCAAGTTAAGAAATTACATGATCTCTTGGGGCCACATTTACTTCGACGATTGAAAACTGATGTTTTGAAGGGTATTCCTGCTAAAAGTGAATTCATCGTTCGTGTAGACCTTGCTACAATACAAAAAAAGTATTACAAATATATTTTGACAAGAAATTTCGAGGCTTTAAATGCCAAAGGAAGTGGACATCAAGTATCTTTAGTGAATATAATGATGGATCTTAAAAAATGTTGCAACCATCCATATTTGATTCCTAGAGCAGCTGTAGAGGCCCCAAAATTGCCGAACGGTATCTACGAAATTAATGCTCTCGTCAAAGCGTGTGGAAAATTGATTTTGCTCCAGAAAATGCTTCGCAAACTTTATGACCAAGGTCATAGAGTTTTAATTTTTTCTCAAATGACCAAAATGTTAGACATTTTAGAAGATTTTCTGGAAGGTGAAGGCTACAAATATGAACGGATTGATGGATCTATCACTGGATCTCTTCGTCAAGAAGCTATAGATAGATTTAATGCTCCTAGTGCTCAACAATTTTGTTTCTTATTGTCTACAAGAGCTGGTGGCTTGGGAATTAACTTGGCCACCGCAGACACAGTTATTATTTATGATTCTGATTGGAATCCTCATAATGATATTCAAGCGTTTAGTCGAGCTCATCGTATTGGACAATCTAATAAAGTAATGATTTATCGGTTTGTAACAAGAGCCTCCGTCGAGGAGAGAATTACTCAGGTCGCTAAAAAGAAAATGATGTTAACACATCTCGTAGTTCGACCAGGGATGGGCGGACGAAGTGCTGCGATGTCTAAACAAGAACTTGATGATATCTTACGCTTCGGTACAGAGGAATTATTCAAAGATGATGAGAACGCAGAAGATTCAACAATTCATTATGATGACAAAGCTATTGAGGAGCTTTTAGATCGTTCCAAAGAAGGAATTGAACAAAAAGAATTATGGGCTAATGAATATTTAAGTTCGTTTAAGGTTGCCTCATATGTGACGAAAGATGCAGAAGACGAAGAGCCTGAAACAGAGATCCTTAAACAGGAAATTGAAAGTGCCGATCCAGCTTATTGGGAGAAACTTCTACGCCATCATTATGAACAACAGCAAGAAGATTTAGCTCGTACTCTTGGCAAAGGAAAACGTCTTCGCAAACAAGTCAATTATAATGATGCTATGGGAGGATCGCAAGAAGATCAAAACTGGCAAGATAATGTTTCCGAATATAATTCCGACTTCTCAGTACCATCAGGTAGACTTTTCTCTTTTTTGATTGTATCAATGATTAGTAATATTTCATTTGAATCCATTCTGAAGATGATAATGAAGATGATGAGTACGATGATAACAAAGATGAGAAATTCATGCGTCGAAAATACAGAGAACGCAATGAGAAAGATCGTCCCATGCCTCCACTCTTGGCTAGAGTTGGAGGAAACATCGAGGTAATGCTTTTCCACATCTTTCCATCTATTCAATAGAGGCTCGGCGATTCGAACAAAAAATCCATATTTTTGCGAAAACATCCCGATGTTATTTTAAATGTGGATTTTGTCTTGGAATTGAATTGCCGAAAAAATATCACTAGAAAATTATTCCTGATAAATATTGACGGAATCTTTTTCTGATTATAAAATAGGAAATTTTTGCTTTTAGATAACTTGCAAAATTTCAAAGGTATTAATCAACATTCGTTTTTCATTTAAGGTCCTCGGATTCAACCCTCGACAAAGAAAAGCTTTTCTCAATGCAATTATGCGATATGGGATGCCACCACAAGATGCATTCAATTCCCAATGGTTGGTGCGTGATCTTCGTGGAAAGTCTGAAAAAAATTTCTGGGATTATGTATCTTTGTTCATGCGGCATTTATGTGAGCCTGGTCTAGACAATGCTGAAACTTTTGCGGATGGCGTTCCTCGTGAAGGGATCTCTCGGCAGCACGTTCTCACAAGAATCGGTGTGATGTCTTTGATTCGTAAAAAAGTACAAGAATTCGAACATATCAATGGTTCCATCTCAATGGAAGTTAAAATGTTCGAAGGAGGAGAACCTTCTGATGCTGATGAAAATTGCACAGATGATACAATTTCTGATGAAACGAAATCTAAAAGTGGCCCTATTAAAGAAGAAATCGTTAAAGATAGCAAAGAAGAATTAAAAAATTCAAGCAATGAAAATAGAGAAGATGAATACGTTCTTGCGAAAGATAAAGAGAAAGATGACAAAGAGAATATACCAACTGATTTGACTTCTTGTAATGAGAAGCAATTCAAAACATTCAAAGAGAGATCTGTGCAAAAATTCATGTTCAACATTGCCGATGGAGGTTTCACTGAATTACATTCATTATGGACTAATGAAGAGAAAGCATCCAAAAACAAAGAATATGAAACATGGCATCGAAGGCATGATTATTGGCTTCTAGCCGGTATCATCAAGCATGGTTATGGCCGATGGCAAGATATACAAAATGATGTAGTTTTTTCTATCATCAATGAGGTTGAGATTTCTTTCAGCTATACAAACCAATAAAATTAACCTCGCCTTTTTTTTAATACAGCCTTTCAAAATGGATATTGGGAAAGGAAACTTTTTCGAAATAAAAAATAAATTTCTGGCTCGGAGATTTAAATTGTTGGAACAAGCTCTAGTCATCGAAGAGCAATTGAGAAGAGCTGCCTACTTGAATCTAACTCAAGATATAAATCATCCAGTTATGGCTCTGAATACTCGTTTCTCCGAATTAGATAGTTATGTAGAATCGCACAAAGAATTCACTAAGGAATGTCATAATAACAAACCAGTAAATGCCATTATGCATAAAGTTCTAAATCAATTAGAAGAATTGTTGTCGGATATGAAATCTGATGCTAGCCGTTTGCCGACAGCATTAGTCCGTATCCCTTATGTTTCGCAGCGTCTTCAACTGTCTGAAAGAGGCAAATACTCTTGTTTTTTCTTAATAATTCGAACTTTAATCGATTTTTTTAAAATTTATTTATTCACATTAGGAATTTTGTCACGATTAACCACACAACCTCAATCACTCGTGGTCAATCATCTCAATCTCGCGAATCAAAGCCCTGCGTTTAGTAATTTGACAGCAGCCAAGTGATTTCTCTTTTGGCAGACTTGGCGTTCATTTGATTTTTCCAAAACGATTCGGAATTTAGACCAACGAGCATTGAATTGGAATCAATTATTTGTATAAAATAAATATAACTGCTAATTGAAAAAATGCTAGCACTAATAATCCAAAAAGACTAATTTGTTGATTAGCTTTATAAATTGAATTTTCTAAATTTATTGAATTGGATGAATATTTGTTATCAAAAAACAAAAAAAAATGCCATTTTTCAATTATTTTTCTTATCTTACATCCGGATCTATTCCGGTCTTCTTTCTATTTCGCTCTTAAATTACAAATTGTTTTTCTATCTATTATTATTTTTTTTCAAAGTAAAAAAATGAAAATACACATTCTTCTTTCTATCTCAAATAGACCATATGTAAATTTTGAATTCTTTCTATGAACTCTCATACTAACACTTTATGATCTCTACATAATCGCTTTATTCATTCATCATCGCTCTGCACTCGATCTCGAACCTCATCATAATTTCTTATGAAAATTTAATGAGATTTTTGATGTGAGATAGAGAGAGAAGGGAAGGGGGTAAATTCTAAATTGACAATCAACTTGATGGTAAATTATTTTTGAATGCTTTGCACTGATAATTTTGTCTCTGTTTTTGAATTTCACGGGAAAGTAAATTTTTGAATCTAAATTAAAAAAACTATTATTTGACGATCATCAAGAAACAAAGAATAGAAAAATAGAGGTATTAGCTAGAGATATTATTGCTGCGTTTCTGGATCATTTGATCATCATCGATCGACTAACATACCAACCATCGCGTAGAATGGAATCTTCGATTCAAAAAAATGGGAATAGCTTTCGATAGGCGATACATTAAGCGATCGTAACTGACCCATCCTTACCATCTGATAACTCGATCGTTAAGCCTAGAAAATCGATTCTTTTGAATCACTACGCTGATAGTGGCAATTAGAATGGTTTGAATAAATCGATCGCTTCTTCCCAATCGAAAAACAATCAATAATTCGTGCTCAGAATCTGCAAAATTTAAACGGATATTTTGGATTTTTACCAATGTTCTCTTCCGAACAAAAGAATTAGTTATTGAAATTTTTAGGTACTGCTGTCTCAAACATTAATTCTTTGCTTCCTCTCTCTCTATGTGTTGTATGTCTTTCTTTTTTTTTAGTTTCGCTTGTGAAACAATAATTTTTCTTGCGGTGATAATTCCATTACACAAACCGGAATCGTAATCGTTTCCGATTCACAACAATGTACTAATTATCTCCAAAAACTATTATCAAATTATTATGCTTTCTTTCTATCTATCTTTGACGATAGCTCCTGATCTCCATTCGTTCTACCGTTACCTTGTAGAGCAAGGTCTTGGCAATATTCAGGAAGAGAAAAAGAGAATGAAAAACTGGCAATGGACGAAATAGATTTCATGCTAAGTTTGGAACTGGAACGATAATCTCTATCTTCTCGAATGATCTAATTTTTAGTTTCGATCCATTTTATCTGCTATATGATATCGAAACGAGAATAGGAAAGAATTATAATAATAATAGTTATAATTAGCTTCGGTAAAAAAGAGTTAGAAAATTGATATATTCAAAGGCATTGGAAAGAATCAAAGGAAAGACTCTTTCTTTCTGTGTTGTGACTGAGATACATTAACTGTATACTGTTTCTCCACTCTGATATATTCTTTTCTTCCATTTATGAAATCTTTCAATGGACCATTAGGGATTCAAAAGAAAAAGTTTAATAAATTTGAACATTGGTAGGCGTTAACGATTCCATTTTTTCTTTTAACAGAATTTTTTCGGACACTTTCAAGAGAGAGAGAGAGAGAGAGAGAGAGAGAGAGAGAGAGAGAGAGAGAGAGAGAGAGAGAGAGAGAGTGAAGTAGATTTCAAAATGAAATTAGAGCAAACTGATGGAAAACTCGGGAGGGAATATATCCAATTTTGACTGAAAATTCGATCCAAAATGGATCGCCACGGAAATGAGCGATAATTTTTATAATTTAAATTCACCTCTCCGTTTTGAACATTCTTTAAAGGCTGACTGCAATGAGTAGAGTCTGAGATAAAATTTACCCTCTATTTAATTTGATAGACGACTTGCGGTCAGTCGATCGGTCGAATTAGTTGGGTTTGGAAAGATTTACACAATAGTATCTCAAATTCGATTCGCGATAGACGAAATTCGAATATTTCGTTCCAGGGAAAAAACTTGAATTTTGCACGATCGATGAATAACAACTATTGTCGAACAATCGAAACGAATCAATTGAGAAAAGATGATGAATATCATCGTCATCGATCCAAAGCATTTCTTGAGGCTAGCCGTCGAAAAGCTAAAAAATTACATTTCTATCAAAATGGTCATCCATTCGGTCGTAAACTGACTGTTTCGATCATACCTGGAAAAGATATCAGCACACTTCAACAGTTGTGTCAATTTTTGACCGAAAAAACTGATCTACTCAATGGTTGTCAGTATATCTTCTCTACCAATGGCGCAATAATTCATTACCTTGAAGAATTGGAACATGACCAAACCTATATTGTCTCGGGAACGAAATCATTCATACCGTATCGCTATGATAGTATTGGCCATCATCGAAATTTTCATCACGATCTCCACGCTTGTAATGGAATGGCGAATGATTTTGTCATCCAAACTCGCACTCAAAAAGCTTTTCGTGAAGATGATCTTCGATTAATTCGGCCGCTTTCATCCAAATTTAACAATGTCTATTCGTTTAGCAATTTTTATTCTAGTGATGGTCTCCGAAACGAACATTGTTATGTGCCTATCACTGCTTCGATGATACCGACAACAACATCGATCGGTTCATTTCAAACACCATTACAAACAAAAGAGCTTCGAACCATAACAGTTGTGAACAACAAAAATCATCAAATATTCAGCCGAGTGATCTTGAATCTTCGAACACCGAAATCATTTGATCTGCTACTATCGGATCTAGGCGATGCTGTCCGTATGCGATCACCAAAAATTCTTTTCACTTCGAATGGACAAATGGTAATCTATTATGAATGAAGTGTCAGTAAACTAAGCAAAGAATTCATGAAAAAATCAATTAGATAATTATTAATTATTGATTGATTAGATGACAACAAATAATTAGAGATTGAATTTGATCATTTGGTCCGATTGTAGAGACTACATCCAAATTATTCTAGATTCTCTGAGTCCCGTTTTATTAGTTTTTAGACTAATCGATGAGATTTTTTAAAATCTCTTTTCTAGGTAAAAAGCGTCTCACACCTAAAACACGAATTGTCTCATATAAATTTGTTTTATATCGATGATGAATTACCGCAAGGTTCTCTAATGCAAACGATAAAAGATGTCCATTCCTCATCATCATATAGACGCAACAATGATCCAGATTGCACTCATTGTAATGGTTTATTTCAATCATCATCATCAATAAAGTCGAGTCAATGTCAGTCGCAATCTAATGTTAATTATAATCCACCGATGGCTCCTAGTGACCAATTAACTGGACGAACGATAGAGACGGTAAAGGATAGGCAAACTTATGCAAAAAATTCGAGCCTCACAACTAATGGTAGCATTGATGATGGTGGAGAGAAAGCAAACAATAATATCGAAATCAAGTTTGAATCTAGAAATATTTCCAAACAATCGAATCGATCAACTCCGTTAGTGGTCACAGCAAACGAAACAAGCAATTTTAATGTGATTGTTGAACAATCAAACCAATCAGATAGGAGTATGGTCGATGAGAAACGCGCGGAGCCCCAGCAGCAATCAGATCAAAGTATCAAACTTCAAACGTTTGATCTGCATCAATTAAGTCCAGAGAAATATAGTCAAATACGAGAGTATGCGGAAAGGATTCTAAATGAAACATCGAATCAAATTCAAAATGAGGGTTTGTTCTCACAAACTGCAACGATTCGTCACAAATCAACAGTACCTGCCAGTACTGCTGATCGGAAATTGATAAGAATGAAGAGTGATGTTCCATCAGCCTCATTATCGTCAACGAATAGGTCGAATCTGATTTCCTCAAAACCACCAGCAATCAAAACTATTGCACCACAAAAGCGTAATGAATTCAGAATAAATCAAACCAACCGACCAATGGTATTATCGAATGAAGAGATAAAAAAATGTTCCATGATTGACAAAACTGAAAAATCAGTTGGATCCGATCGGATCGGCCCAAAAATGTTTCGAAAAAGCTCTGAAGAAAGTTATGAATCGAATAGAATCATACAACCAGAACATCGAATCATAGTAACGTCGGAAGATTCTGTTGTGAAAACTAACATTAAAATACCACGAAGAATCTCAAGAAATCTCAACTGTGATGAAGATAAAACGTCGAATTTCTTGGCGAATAAAATCGAACCAACTGAACCGAAAAACAAGTTCAACATAGATCGTGGAATTCAGAAACGATCGAAGTCTCAATCTAGATTAGAATCGTTGGAAAGAAAAACGATCAAATCGAATCGAATACTGGATGGAAATTTACCATCTTTATCAGCATCGACATCTTCTTTGATTAGTAGTAATAAATCTACAATGGAACGATTTAAAACAGTCTCTATTAGTAAGTTGAGTGATATTGAGAAAAATCTCCATGGCAACGTCTCTCTACCAAAACATCATCTTGTTTTGGATCGAATGTAAATTAAATCTTAATCCTGAATCTGATTTAGCTAAAATATCCTCTGTCAAAATGCTTAATTCTATTCCAGTTTCGGATTTAATGGATCGAAACCAAACGATCTGGTCCATCTTTCAACTGGAGAACTTGTCTTCTATGCTGGTGTTTTCGCGATTCTTTGGAATCAAAAGTCCGGCAAACAACGATTCTATGCTGAGCACGAGAAAGATATCTGCTGGTGAGTTTCGATATTTACTTATAGATTGGAATTTTTCAAATTTAATTTCTAATTATTCCACTTGGACCAAAATGCATGAAAATCAAAGTCTTCGAGCCAATCCATCATCCGAATATATTGCAACTGGTCATTTTAATGAAATGACTATGGTAAAGATGTGATTTTACTCTCAATTTTTTCCCTAAAATTGTTTTCGATTTTTTCTGAAACAGATAATCAAAATATGGTCTATAAAAACATTAAAAACATTGCGAATTTTGACTGCCAAGAATGATTTCATTGATATGGAATTCACTCAAAATGTATTTAAAAGAAGCGATACATTTTGTTCGAGAGCTAAGAAAAAAAAATAATTTTGAATTTTTTTTCCAAAATTAGAATTTTTTCTTCATTTTGCATGGAACCAATGAGTTTACGGCTACCTTGTGGAATTGGAGAATGAAAACAGTTCAAGCTACGGCTAAGGTTTGATTAAAAAACTTTGCCTTTGCCTAAAAACAAAATTAATCATTGCCTTAAATCATTAATCAATCTTTAAATTCAATTTTCGTTTTTCGAGAACAGAAGTCTCTCGATAACAATGAAAAAGTTTTCGGCTTAACAGTTCATCCATTGGAGAGTGATATATTGGTCACTTATGGCAAAATGCATCTGGTTGTTTGGCATTTCAAGAAAGATAAATCAATTGATAGTCGAACAGCATTGCAAATGGTTCGTCGAGTATAGGCAATATGTCCGAAAGACTGATTCTCGAGTATTTCTCCTCACAAAAGCAATCGAAAATAATCAAAACAATCCATTGTGCTGAATTCCTCCACGATAATAGTCTTCTCACTGGCGATAGTATTGGTAATCTGACAATATGGGCACCATTCGAAATCGATCATATCCTTGAGTTTGCCATCAAAGAAGTCAAAGGTCATGAGGTTTGGAAAATAGCAATTTCGAGATCAATACACGACTATTACAGAATTTTTATGATATTTATCGATCGACAAAAGTGTCAATTAATTTGTTTGAAACTGACCAAAGATAACATTTTAATCAGTGGCGATAACGAAGGTGTCATCAAAACCTGGGATGTGAATGAAAACGAATTCAGACTTTTGAATGCAATCAAGGTGATTTGATGTGAAACTGATTGATTGATTCACAATTAATTGTGGCAATGCTTTTTGAACAAAGTTACCATCGTTGAGTGGAGCGGTAACCTCGATAAGTTTTCCAGAAAAATCAAACGAATCGATGAAGATTTTTGTTGGAACATCAAACAATTTCATTCTAAAAGGATCAGCATTGCAAACAGATGATTATCAGATCATCTTCGAAGTAATTCACAATCAAAGCCTCTAAATATTGTTATGAATCCGAATTAATTATTTCCGTTTCAAAAAGGGTCATTTTATGGCTATCAGAACGATTTCGGTCGATATGAAAAATTACATCTACACTGCATCGTTGGACAAGAAGATTTGTAAATGGAACACTTTTGGTCTGATATGGAAAATAGATTCAAATGTTGGTGTTTTTTAACCATTCCTTGAATCGAATTCTCAAAAATGATTTCAAATTATTATCTCGTTGCAACAAAAGATACAAGGAATTTCATCGACTGTCTATCCTGGAATCGATAGCCAAGTGTTGGCAGTAGGGTCCACTACCGGCATCATCATCATCGTAGACACATCGAGTGGAGAGGTTATTCAATACATACAATTGACTTCAGTCTGTATTGGCTGCATGTCATTCTCTCCGAATGGCAACTTCTTGGCTGCCGGTTGTCAAGATGGTAATCTTCATGTGATTCCAGTAACCGATCAAGGCCGTAGCTATGATAAAGTTTCCTTGCTGAAGGTATTAGCCTTTTTTCGCTTCATACGTTCCGAATATTTAATGACAAACTAATTGTTTCGATCGATTCGGAAAAAGGGTCAGCTGCCAATACTAGCTCTTCAATGGTCAATGGACACTCAGTTCATTTTAACTTCGGTCGATGATGGTAGGATATCGAATACATAAACTAATCCCATAACTGATGATTATTTTTTTCGTTCAATAAAAACTATCCGAATGATACCGTTTCTTTTTCCTCTTCTCACTCTGTTTTCTATTCATTGATCATCTCAATCATCATAGATAATTATCAAGAATTGATTCTATGTAATATGATTGAATGTTTTTTTTGTTTTGAATCCAAATTCATTAAATCTCTTTTTTTCTCATCTCTAAACGTTTCACGAACATCAAAAAAGGGGACCTACCGAATAGCCGTTATATTCGGAACGTGACCAGTTTCTCTGGTAATTTACAATGGTACAATGTGGCTTGCAGTGGATTGGAAGATGCGCGAGGTTGGTCCCAAATCCGAATGAGATCAAAATTATCATTAGGATAGAATTTAATGATCGATTATATGTTTTCGCCTATCCGCAAAGGTACCTGGGATAATGAGCGATTAGATAATGTTGTGAATATGTGCAAAAATTATAGCCCATTCCTGCGTTCGATTGCAACTGGTGATGAGAATGGTCTAATTCGACTGTTCGCCTATCCTTGTCCTGAGAATAAAGTTCAATAACTTTCAAGATGATCAAGATTTGATTAATTTTTTTCTTTTCTCTTCGATAAAGGCTGCCTATTTTCAATACAAACAAGGCGACGGAAGTGTGACCGACATCAAATTCAATCACAATGAAGATTTTTTAGTTTCAAGCTCATATGGTGGCAAAATTTTCATATGGAAACTCTATGATTATTGTCCATCAATTAATGAGAGACTTGATAGCAATCAGAAAAAACCTATGGATCGAAAAGTATCTAAGATCAAAAAAGTTCCGAAAAAGATTCCATCATAGCCCTTATAATCATTTAGCTGTATGATAACATATTTAATTATAAATAAAAAAATATTTCGGAAAATCATTGAATGTTTAAATATCTTAATATCTCCTTGAACAAATGTAATTTCAAGCAAAAATTTATTATCCCTATTCTAAATCTAGAATGCCGAACCTAGATTTTGGATGAGATTCAATATTAATGGTGGGCCTTTTATCGCTAAAGAGAGCAAAATAATTTAATTCACAGAGTTCGTATTCATAAAGCACGTTTGATAAGCGTTGTTGTTGTGGTGGTTGAGGTCTGGTAATCCTGGACTCTGGTTGAAAGTTGGGCGGCATCGAATTTGTTTTTTATTAAAATTAAAACATATTTATTTATTTCGCTTCATCTAGTTTATTGATCATCGGATTTTTTTCGAATGGGCTAATCATTATTCTCAAGATGACGATGACATCCAACTTTCTGGTTTTAACCAAGGATAATAAGTCAGATTTGTAAGTGTCTGCTCGTTTGTTTATATTTTTTTCGGAATTGTTTTGCCCAATTTGTATTATTTTTCTCCTCTTGGCAATTTGTAGCATTCAACAATGTTCGAATCTTAAAGATCAACAGCGATTACGAGAAATATTCTATCGTCTTGGTATTCAATTTATCAATGGATCGATTTCGATCGATTTCGCTGCAACTACTCTTTATGATATCATTGTATGTATCCACCTAATTTCGAAGTTAAAATTCTATCTCTACTTTTCATTTAATCGTTAAGAAATCGAACGAAAAATCGTCTAGTGTGTTGATTGATGTCGTCAGCGTTCTGGATATAGAGAGTCAAATTTTAGGCCAAATCAATGCCTCTCATCGAGATAATTTTATTCGGTTTATTAAACTTGCCAACAATGTATGATTGACTTTTGCCAGTTTTATGATCCAACTAATGTTCTGCCATTTTATCATCTGTTTCAATGTAGAATATTATATCGGATTGGCTACTAAAGGAAAGATTAGATTACGCGACATTAGCGGAAGCAAAAGTCATCAATAATGAGAAAGCAGCTTCGACTAAATTTATCAAATTAAAAACGAAATTATAGTAATCTCTTACCTATTCTATATTTTTTCCTCTCGTTAACTGATGTTTCTATCTTTCATAGCTATAAGCAACAAAAATTTAATCTATTCCGCGAAGAAAGCGAAGGTTACAGCAAATTAATAACAGAGCTTTGTCAAAATGGTGATTTTGATCCAAAATCGATGCTTAATTCCATCAAATCGCTTATCGGTATCGTATAAATAGATTCAATTCTTTGAATAAATTATTAATTGTCGATTTGAATCAAGGTTGCTTCAACCTAGATCCTAATCGTGTTCTCGATATAATTCTTGAGTGTTTCGAGGCTCGGATCAATTTGAAATTATCTTTTATTCCATTGATCACCAATTTCTCAAATAATTCAGTGACATTGAATCAAATTTTAGCATTCAAATTTAGTTTTTATAATGATGTAAGATAATCTCAAAAACAAAATTCTTCAATTCGTCGCTTCTAATAATTGGATTACTTGATTTTTTTAGACTGAAAACGGTCTCGATGTACCATATGGACTGTATGATGTTGCAGCATCATTATTATATCATAAATTGATTAATATCGAAGACGTCTATCCATTTGTATGTTAAATTTTTATGAATCATAAATATGGTTTGAATAACTTTGATTTAAATGTAGCTGTCACCCACGAATTCGAAAATTTGTCAAAATTATCAAAATGATCTTGCAGAAGCTAAAAACTATCCTAGATACATTTCTTCAATTCTGGCTGTGGAAGGTACCAAACACGAAGATATAAATGTTTTTGAGCAAGAAAAAATCCGTAAGATTGGATCAAACCAAAAATTAGGCTTAATTTTATCATTGCTGAAAATTGGAGATTGGCTAAACTCTTCATTATTAATTAATAAGTTGCCTGAATTTTATGCAGTTTCTCATCCAGAAATCACTGATGCACTTATTTCTTTGGTGCATTATTTGATTGGGCCATTATCGATTATATATTCAGGTCTTCCTTCAGTTTTATCATCTCGAATTAAATTGTCAAATAATAAGAATTATAATCAAAAACCGATTGAATCTGTGGAAGAATTTCAAAAAATCATAATGCCGATGTTATTTGCTTTTGGTCCTTATCTTCATCGAGATTCATTGTTGATGACCAAAATCATCCGGATATTACGATCAAATCTTCAATCGAATTTCGAAACATATAAATATGAAGTTCTTAGCTTGATGAATGTTACTATATTGCCGTCGTTCTCTCTGTTCGAAAGCAATTCAGCCTTATCGGAAGAGTTATGGTCTCTCTTGAAGCTATTTCCCTATAATGAACGATTTTTGCTCTACAACTATTGGAAGATTGAGCCAGTGAATCCCTTGCTGATTAAAATGAAGCATTTCACAATGCGTAAAATTAAATATATTATGAAAAGATTAAGCAAAGATAAAGATAGTATCAAGCAATCTGGAAGATTGATCGGTAAACTAAGCCATTCCAATCCAACCTTTTTGTTTGAATATGTGAGTACCGGATAATAATGTATTCTTAATATTGATTAAGTTATCTTAATCTTGATCAGTATTCTTAATGGATTTCGTAATGTCATCCTTTTTTTCATAGATATTGAGCCAGATTCAATCATATGATAATCTTATTGGGCCTGTTGTCGATTCTCTTAAATATCTTTCCTCAGTTTCCTATGATGTCTTAATGTTCTGTGTGATTGAAGCTCTTTCTAGTCCCTCGAAAGAGCATTCAAAACATGAAGGCACTAGTATCTCACCTTGGTTCATAAGTTTAGCGAATTTTTGTGGGTCCGTAATCAAAAAATATCAAATCGAACTTCCGGGCTTGCTACAATTTCTCGCTAATCAATTGAAACTTGGCAAATGCTTAGATTTATTGATTCTAAAAGAGATTGTACAAAAAATGACAGGAATCGAAACTTCTGAAGAAATGACCAACGAGCAATTAGAAGCAATGAGTGGTGGAGAATTGCTTAGAAACGAAGGTGGATCATTCAATCAGATTAGAAATATTAAAAAATCAACCCTTCGTTTGAAAGACGCCCTGGTTGATAACAATCTTGCAATGCCACTTTGTATTTTGATGGCTCAACAACGAAATTGTATCGTTTTTCAAAGTGAAGGAACTCATCTCAAATTAATCGGAAAACTCTATGATCAATGTCAAGAAACTCTCGTTCAATACGGAAATTTTCTATCGAATTCATTGACAATCGACGACTACAAGCGTAGATTGCCGTCATTAAAGGAACTCTTGAAAGATTTTCATCTAAATCCAGATATTGCATTCTTTCTAACTAGACCAATGATAGTGCATGACATCAAGGTGATGATTAGATGATTTTAAATTTGAATTTATTAATTTTATTCCTATTTTATTTAGTCTGTTTTTGAAGAGCTGATGGCATCGAAATCTGATAAATCAAAACAAGCTAATTTCGAGTGTTATAATGTTGCGTGCGAAAAAGTTTTGAATCCGATTATCGAATCCATTGTCTCTGATCTTTCTACTGCATTCTTGATTGATCTCAAGTAAGAATCAGATGATTTATACGCTGAAGTTCTTTAACATCCATTTTTATTTAGTCCAAGATTTTTTATCAGTTTCTGGACTTTAACAATGTATGATCTACAAGTTCCAGAGAAGAGCTACCTCCGTGAACGTAACAAAATCAATCAGCAAATTCAATTGCTCGATGATGATCCAGAGATCACTATGAGTAAGAAACGTAAAGAAAAAGAGCGTTTGATGAATTTGAATACCAAGCTTAGCAGTGAAGCACTGCAACAAAACGATCATGTTGCAAAAGTCATGAATCGTTTGGAGAAAGAAAAACATCTTTGGTTCGGACCAAACATTAACAAAATGGATGTAACTACGAATTTTTTACAACACTGTTTAATACCTCGATGCAGATTGACAGCACTCGATGCTCTCTATTGTGCGAAATTCGTGCATGCATTACATTGTTTGAAGACTCCGAATTTTTCTACATTGATTTGTTTTGATCGAATTTTTGGTGATATTTCCTACACGATGAGCTCATGCACCGAGAACGAAGCGAATCATTATGGACGTTTTCTTTGCTCGATTCTTCAAATTTTGATGCATTGGCACAAAGATATCAAAACATTTGATACGGTAAATTATCTAAATTTGAAATAATAGTCTTATTATAATCATCCTGTTTATTTCAATCGCTCATAAGGAATGTGCAAAATATCCTGGTTTTGTGACAAAATTTTGTGAGAAAGATCCAGTTCACATCGATTATGAGAGCTATAGACATGTTTGCCATAAATGGCATTATCGACTGACCAAAGCTTTTATTCTTTGTCTTGATTCAGGAGATTACATACAGATTCGAAATTCATTAATTGTGCTGACCAAATTGCTATCGCATTTTCCAGTGATGATAAGCTTCGCACAAGCTATTGAACGACGATTAGATAAAATAAGAAACGAAGAAAAAGAGAAACGTCCGGATTTGTTTGCTCTAGCTACCGGCTATTCTGGTCAATTGAAATCTCGCAAGAGTACTTTCATTCCCGAGAGCGAATTTCATGAGAAAGAGAACAAAAAATTTCCTCCCAATTCTTCAACTAACAGCAACACCAACACTAATAATACTAATAACACTAATAACAATAATACAGCCCCAAATCTGACTGATGCAAACAAACATCAAACTCTAAAAACGCAAGAAAACAATAGTAACAATAATAATAATGAAGCGGAAAAGGACCATACCAAATCCCAAGAAAGTAATGATAGAGCAAAAGTACCGAAACCAATCAAAGCTCGAAGCTCGGAAAGGGATGTTGCTGAAAGCAAAATTAAAACAAAAGAATCTTCTTCGGCCTCATCACTGACAACAACACGAAATGAACAAGAAAAAAGAAAAGAAAAATTATCACCGACACAATCTCTACAACAATTAAACAGTAGCAATAGCAGTGGAAGCAGTGCTAAGGAAAATATTAATTCAAAAATAGAATCAAGAGCTTCCTCAGCTTCTTCATCACCTAAACGATCTGATTATCGATCGAAAGATGAAAACGATGGTAAGAAACATGTTTTGAAAAATTAGAATTTAATTTTGTTATTTCAATTAGATTATCGCAAAAGAAAATTGGATTCAAAAGTAAGTTTGATAATATATAATGATTTTAATTACGACTGTTTCCGTTATCGATCTGTAATAGATACAAGATGATCAAGAAAAAAGATTCAAAGAATCTTCATCATCTGCTGTTTCAGTAATTCAAACAACTGATAATTTACCATCTTCTCGTTCATCCTCATCATCTACATATGAAAGAAAATCGATGCGAAAACGACAAGTAAATGTGTGATAGAATCATTTAAAATGTTCATTCACAAATTAATCTGATCGTTTTGTAGACAAAGGAGAATAATCGAGAAATGCCAGAAATTAAGCGTAAAAAAGAAGACGTGGAAGCAAAGACGATTGTCAAGAAGAATGAAGAACGTGAATTAAGGAAGGTAAGACAATGAAAAGATCTCATTCATGAGACATTTTAAACAATCAAATTTTTCATTGGACGAAAGCCATCAAAAAAGGATCATCTTCGAAGTGTCGCCAAACGTAGATCGATGAACGAATAATCTAAAATCATCCAACTTTAAGTTTTTTTGATTGTTCATAAGATGTCTCCATTCGAGTCTCTTTTGGAAATTTTCTTTTTTTTAAAATATTCAAAACGGCGTCATCATTTTCTTTTGTGGTCATATCCATAATGCTTGAAATGAGATTTCTTCTCAATTCTAAATAATTCATTTTCATTATAAATGATCATTTAAATAAATAAAAGATTAAACAAACCTGAATGACTGATAACATCTTTACTATTGCTGTAAAGAATTTTTTTACATTTCGATTCTTCTAAACCAAAAAGCATTCCTCTTCAAAATAATGCAATATGTCAAAATTGATATTTTTAAATAAGATAATAGTCTTACAAATAGATTACATCTCTTGGTGAACGAATTTTGAGATGTGATTTCGTTCCACTCGAGAGGATAATATTTTTGCCCAAAGTTTTATCGACTAAAATTTGCCCAAATGCCAATGTTTGTCTTCGTTGAGTCGAGTTAACCAAACAATGGCCATAATTTAATTCGATGGCGATTCCTTTCGAAATTGGCTAAATTGATCATAGAAAATAATGAATGAATTCTAGGCACTTATACGAACCAGAGAAAAGTTTGCTTTTTTTATCGAATTAAACAATGATGAATCCGATTGATTGAAGGTAAGAATATCGAAATCAATCCGACCAGCATTCAAATAATTAAGCATTCTTTCGTTGATTGGTTCCAACGCTAGTAAATCATATTGTTTGATTGTTTCTGATTTATTCTGCAACAAAAATAATTCTATTTAGTTTAAGAAAAAAATTCGATCGGTCTTAACAAACCAAATGAAAAAGTGAATTTCCATCATCAATTCTGATTGTTAGGCGTTTCAAAATTTTCAAATCTGAATGAATCGTTTTTATTCTAGGTGGAACTGGGATCTAAAAAATTTAATATTTTGAAACTATTGATCAATTAAGATTCAAAAGACTAACTTTTTGAATTTGATTTCCATCTATCAGAACCGATAGGGCAATAGTTTTAAATCCTACTAAAGAATCATCAAACAATCAATTTTTTGAAAAAAAATTAGATTTAAAGCTTACATTCATAAGCATTTCCAATTAGCTTCAAAATATTGTTTTCATTATCAAATTTTCTATCATAAATTATAAGATTGAGATCCATTAGAATTTGTTTTCAATATTCGTTTTCGGTTTGTGAATAATGTATTAATAAACAGCTGATTGAAAACGTGAGGATTTATGCTTTTGTACAACATCATCAACATTTTCATCTCTCTCGTGTTTATTTGTTGAGAATCATAGATTGTCTTCTTGAAATAGATTCTAGATTCCAAGCAAAAATTCATTGTATAAAGATGCATTCCCAGTCTTGTTCATTTTGATCATCTCTCGGAAAATATCAATCAATTGTTCGTAATTCTTTATGTTTATAGAGAGAAAATTAGATCACAAGTTTCTAAAATTCAAATTATCACCTCCTCAATTTCTTTCAGCTCTTTCTCATTCTTTTCGATACCAGTAATTTGTTTGCTAATTTCCAATATTCTGTGTATCAAATTTGAATTCTATCGATTGAAATGGAAACTATTAGAGAATGGAGATATATGGATTGTAACTTACAAAAGTATTTTTGATGAAAAGATCATCGCTGATTTTCAACAAAGTAGCATTATGAGAAATTTTGATTTCATCGACACTATTTATTCTTTCAAGATTTTCGTAAAATTCATTCATTCTTGTCGAGATCGATAACTGTAAATTGAAAATTTTAAAATTAATCCCTTGTACTATCACAAACTTGTATATTCGATCGAATTTCAAACCTTCATATAGGTGTATAAAGAGCGATTGACTCGTATTAATGAATATAAAAGAAACCATTGCTTATAATTTGAATTAAAAATTTGTTTGTGTTTCCACATTTCATAAAGGTTCCATAATCTTGATTTAATTTTTTGTAATAATCGGAAAATGAATTGATAACTATCGGAGAAAGGAAAAAATGTTTAGAAAAAATGTGAAAATCTTGCTTGATTATTTCCGCTAACTTTTTCAGGATTTTATCAGTGACGAAAATTTTCATCAAATCTGTTTGTTTGAAATGTATTTTGAATGAATCGGATGATTTTTTTTCTGGTCTATCTTTAAAACTGATCAGATGAATGTATAAATCAACTTTTTGATCATCAAAAGTAGCATACAATGCTCGGATGAATGCTATTCTTTTGTCTGTTGATGAAAATTGTTTGTATTATTGAACATTCACCAATAAATTTTACCTATTGTCGCTGATGATTTGACGATCTCGTAGAAATTTGTCCAAAACAATTCGTTTCCATGCAGATAAAAGGCTTCAAGATTTTTGATGAATTCTAGAAAATCTTTTTTGATTGAAGTGTTTTGCATGATGTACTAAAAAGAATTGCGAGGTGAAATTTCATGAATCAAATCTAGGCGAAATGAAAGTAAGTAAATTCTTACAGTGAATAAAGTAGATGAGATTCGGTTTAAAAAACTATCAAAATTAGTAGAGATTTCATATATTTGTTCTCGTTGTCGATGATAATGCCAGTAGAGTTTCGAATCGAAGAAATCGAGTTTGATATCACAGGACGATATTTTTCTAACCATCTCGCCTATGTTATAAATTTTAATAGCATTGAATGGCTCAATAACTATGGGAATTTTGGCCAAATCTAATATTGTTGTTTGATCTGAAACATTGTTCAAGATAAAAAATGATCGACCTTGCTCTGTCGATAGCTGACCACGAGTCATCCAGAGGAACATTTTTTGAAACAATGGATCGTGTTCCATTGTTAATCTTTAAAGTTTTCGAAAAGAAAACGCTAAAAAAATGAGCTACTTTTTCGTATTTCGTTCACTCACTTGATTTCATATTTAACATTCAGTGTTTTTAGTAACAGGAATAAAGTTTGACAACTCTGTGTACGTCGAGATGAGATAGAATGGAATCAGAATGTTTTGATTTATTTCAATCAATCAAACCTCATTATTTTGTTGCAAAATTTGCAATAGATCAGCAAACAGTACCGAATACTAAATAGAAAAATTCAATGCTAGATTAGTATTAGTTTGTAGATAGAATTTTTTCTAAATATACTTTGTTGAGAACGTTGAAATTACAGAAACCTTGTGTCTCAAGACTATGCTCTAGATTTGCTAAATCTATTCGATAAGTTTGATTTAGAACGTTGTCAAGTTTTTTGTAGACAGTATACAAAAATTCATCTGGCACTGTTTCGAAACACGTTTATAGTTTTATTGAACAGAATAAACACATACCTATAGAATAATTGGAAAGAAGACGTTTCAATTTTCTATACGATACGATCACATTGATTATATCTTCATCGATTGGTAATGGACCGAAATCTATTCGCAACGATTCACTTGAACCATCATCACCATTTTCATCATCGGATATGGACCCACTTAGATGCAGCAAGATTTCAAATGATTTGAATGGAATATTATCGAACGAAATCATCTCTTCAATGATAGTTTGAAATGGATCAATTGGCAAGCATTCAAAAATTTTCAAACTTTCAAAATCGGCGGTTATTTTACAACTCTTTTAGTGCTTATCAAACCGAACATAACGCTTCAAGCTTAAAATGTTGAAATAGTGGAATCAGGCATTAAGCTACTTTTAATAGGAAGGATAAGAAATTAATTGGAATTTCACCAAATAGCTTTTTATCAGAATAAAATATTAGGTCAGAAAGATGAAAAGAAAAGAACATTTAAACATGATTATTTAATCATCATCAACCTCATAATTATCGATATTTTCTTCAATCTTTGTCCTCTTTAAGGATTCCTTCATTCGTTTTTCGATTTCTTTAGCAACATTAAAAATTCCGTTTGTTTGTGCATTGCAAACAAAACAAAGAGTCGTTTTTCTCAGATGGTCCATGGCACATGATTGACAAAAATAATGCTTACAACGTGTGACAACTGGATCGATGAATTTTTCTCGACAAATAAAACATGCAAACGGAAGGTCATCATCATCGTTAATTTTGTATTTATCTTCATCGGAATCATCCTCATTATTATGTTTAGCTTTTGATTCATATTCTAAATCAATCTGCCATCCAGCTTTATAATCGGAACGATCGTGCAAAAATTTACAGCTATCACCAAAACCACAGAATCCAGTCTCTTTATAGTCTTTACAGATATCTGGTTGATAATCCCATCGGACAGTGGAGCGAATATTATCCGGTGCTCTCATAGGTCCTCTTCTTACATGCCCTGATGAGGCGTTACCGAACGCAGTATCTTTTTTTGGAATGTATTGTACATAATTGTTGATGCCTCGATAGATATTCTCATCGGATTCTTCTAGATTCTTTTGAATTTTTTGTGCTCTCTCAAATATACTTTGAGCATCTTTGTCTTTTTCAGTCTCTGTTTCTAGTGTCGATGTCGCACCCATGTCAACCGGACCTTCTCGTTCTCCAGATTTCGATGATTTAAAATTAATATAGACGGACGATTGATCATCCTCATCATCATCACTATCAGCAGAGATCTTATTTTTTAGAGAATGTTTTTTGTTTGCAAATTTTTTATAAAATGACGAAGAAGATTGAAGCTTTGAGTTATCTCTATTTCTTCTTTCCCTTAAATCTTTTTGTCTTTTCGCGATCAAAATAGCTGAATCATCATCACTTTCTTCTGAATCAGATTCTCTTAGAGTGCGAGTGTTCCTTGCAAAGAATAAAATCGATTTAAATAAAATTTATCAGAATAGAATTTTTTTGCACAAAGCTTACTTTTTGTTAGATCGTTTGAATATAATAGGGCAATTGGTTTCAGACATATTAATTTTAGTTAATTCAAAAGTTTAAAAATTATGGAACCAATGTCAAAATGAGACTTCATCGAAAATGTCTTCATTAAATTTTGCTTAGAATTTTAAGTAATAGATGACGCTATTCAAGAAAAAAAAGACAATTTTCACACACAGCTCTGTTACGAAATTATTCAGCTCAGTTTTCTCCATTTTCAAGGAAAATTCAAATATTTACATTGTCGAGAAAAGTTAAGAATAATCTTAAAATTCAATTCCAAACAATAGGATATTTGTTTGGTAATTTCAATAATAGGGATTAGCATAGAGCAATCAGTACATTAAGAATTGTTTGATTGGGTTTCAAGAAATCGCTTGGATAAAGCGAAAATCAATCTGAATAATCTTCAAATTATAGATTGGATTTGCTTTAAATTAATTTATTCTATCCAAAAGTAAATGTCTAGAAAAATTTACAAAAATAAGAATTCAAAATCATGTAATTCGGTTATCAAAAAATCAAAATGGCCAATAATATCTTTTCCAGCTATTAGATGAATTTAAATTGTCCGTGTCAAATTTAGCTGAAAAAAAAGAATTCATAGTCATTCTTTTCTAAATATTAATTAATAACCTACAGTCAATATTATTTTTGAATCGATCATCGATTAAAATTTGATTCGGCAATCGAGATTCATCTTCAGGATTTTTTCTCTCTCTAAATGGCCATATATGTTCGAACAAGTTTTCGACAAATCGATCTTTGATTCGAGGTTTCGAATCATCAATGTCGGACATCATTTCTTTCTCTGTAACGATTTGATCATCTTTTTTCAAGATCTCCTTCTCTAATGTAATATTTCCATCGTATTCTTTGATTTTGATCTTCTCATTACCATCACTGTCTTTGATGATAGTTTTTTCTTTCATGAAACCAGTAGAGTCGGTTTCAAATTCTTTTACAATCGTCTTGAATGATGAGCTTGTTTTTTGATCATAAGGTTTAATAGAATCATGATGATTCGGATGGGAATGATCTATCATAGGGCGATTGGAGCGATGAAGATAACCGTTGGAATTTTTCAACATCAAATCTCTTGGACGAACATTTTGTTGATGATTATAAGAATCGTCGAAAAAACTACCGAACGCGAAAGAATTTTCTAAATTCTCTATATTTTTCTCTAAAGCATCGAAAAATTCTCTCAAATCCATTGAAGTTCATTTATTCAATGCTAAAAAATATTAGGCATTTTTATATGGGCGATTATCAGCTGTTCAAAAAGTCGGGATCTATCACAAATTTTTAAAACAAAAATTCTACTTTTCTCTAAGTCTTAATATGTCACTTAGGATTATCGCCGAGTATTCTTCAGATTCAGATTCAGATACTGAATCAAATAATCAGCAATTATTACCGAATCGAGCAGACTTGATTGTGATTGAAAAATTAGTGAAAAATTTAATTGATAATGTCGTAAGAAAGTTACATCGCCAAGATAATAGATTGCGGTCAAAAACGATTGATGAATCTGAAGCCGATTCGGATGAATCAGATCTTTCCCCATGGACTGTTGATTCCGATGATGATGACCAAGATGATGAAATGGATAACGAATGGAATAAGCCATGTCGAACTAAAGGTGAATTGGATTACAGCGAACTACCGAAAATAGAGAAATTAAATATTTCCTCGCCCATCGAGCAGCTTACACAGCTTGGAAATGTTACATCGATTATAGATCAATTGATCATCATTAAATCATTCACGAATTTACCAGCTCTTGATCTCGATACGATAGTTTTTCTTAAAAACGGACTCGAAATAGGTCGGATTCAATCATTAATGAAACTTTTTGATTTTATCTAAATCTTTTGCTCACAGGACCCATTTTCGATGTGATTGGTCCGGTGAAACAGCCAAGCTATGTGATTCGTTTCAATTCAGCCATAGAAATCAAAAATTCAAAGATTAGCGTTGATACTCCAGTGTACTATAATGCGAATTTTCCAGAGCCATATACCAAATATATTTTCGTAAATGATTTGTATCAAGAGAGAGGATCGGACGCATCTTGGAAACACAACAACGAACCACCTGTAGAATTTCTCGATTATTCAGACGATGAAACTGAGAGAATCGAGAAGTGGAAACAAAAAGCGAAATCAAGACACAAAAAAGCATAAATGAAATATTATTCCACATTTCTTAGACTCAATGTAATGTTATGTTGCTAAATTATAGTGTGAAAAATCATAAAATTCTTTCAAAGAGTCGAGCAATTCTTTTGGAAACATTTCGTAATCGAAATTTCTCGAAAGGACCAAATAAACAAAATTGTTCGCTTTATGAACGATACAGTGTTCCATTAAAGCTAACTCGATTTCATTGCTTGATGTTTCGGGAGCAAGCAGCTCATTACTCGGGTAGCGCTGACGGAACTCATCGAGAAATTTCGATGTGCTAAGAGATCTTGGGAATTTCATAAATTTGACAAAAGATGAATCACTCAATTGTTTAGATACAATAATTAAGTCTGGTTTGAATTTAAATTTTTCCAGAACTCCATCAAAAACAAAACTTATAAATTTAACGATCCAGTGTGATAGCGGTATAAAGCGTTTCGAATCAAAAGCTAACCAATATTTGCTATCCTCGAAACGATTTAATGTTGCAAGGCAAACTATGACATAAATTAAATTGAGATCGATTAAGCCGAGATTATTTGGAGCTGTATTTACCTGGAGGCGATGTCCCGTTTAAACTTGCTTGAATTTTTAACAAACATTTTGCATTGAATTTTAAATGCTTAGCATTAGATATGAATAGTTCTGAGCAATCATTTGCGATTGTTTCAAACCAATTAGGATCAATCAAATCAATTGAAAATTTTGGATCTTTTTCTTGAAAATCATCTCTCGTGTCATCTTCATTATCATCATCGGAATCAGACCACCAAACTGATCTAGAGAAAATCTCTTTTACTTCACCGAAAAATGTTGCCATTGTTGTCTTTGTTCAATCTGACAAATCAAATCAATCTCAAAACATCTCACAATAAAATTTATTGAATAAATTGTGAAGGGATTTCGGTGAAATTTCTCGAAAAATTTCTCAAAATTTGGCACCTTTTCTCAGGATTAAAATAATTCGGCATTTAATGGACAGAAAAAATTTTTATTATGGGATTAAATTATCAATAAATATATAATCGCATAGAAAAGGGTTGAATTGAGAATTATAAATACACTTATGTAAACCAAGAGACTTGAAAAGATCTAAAAAATTACAAATCATCTGAAATATCAATCATTAAATCATCAGCAAAATTGATAACATTTGACTTATTTTCACTGAGCTTCAACCAATATTTTTTTCTCTTTAATCTTCGTCTTTTTCGCTTTTATGTCGGTATCGTTTGTGACTGGCTGTTCACTTGGCACTTCGGGTAACTCGATTGTTTGATCATCGAGAATATTCTCTAATTCTTCGTTGAGCTCATCATCATCCATGGCTATCTCGTCGATTTCTTTGACACCTGTTATGAGCTCATTTATTTCCTACGAGTAGAAAGTAATAAAGATCAGCCGATGATGCCATTCAATAATTGAATCAAGCAAATACCTTTTGTTTTTGAATACCCTCCTCAGTCTCCTCTAAGAGTGCTTCAATTTTATCGATATTAAACAACGAATTAAGCTGTTTCAATGCTTCGTTTCCGACTTCAATTCCTTTGAGGACATTTTGTTCAACGTTTTTGTATTCGATGTCCATTATCAGATTCTCAATAGTCATCAATTCTCTATCCGTTTTTTCCAACATTTTTTCAGTGAATTTTTTCTTCTTGAGCAGAAGTAAAGCTTTTCTTTACAAATGAGAAAAAATCATCTAGATTAATTTTGAAATAATAAAAAATAGAATAATTTTTACTGCTTGTTTCCTTGTTGACTGAGTTTCTTGATGATTTCGACTTCATTTTGGATTTGAACAGTTAATCTTTTCTGATATTTTCGTACTTTATCTCTTTGTTGTTTGATTTGCTAAATCATTTTATCCATCAAAATTAATAGCGAACAAAGAATTGGAATAATGAATCGAAATAAAATTTCATAAAAACTGGTTTAGAGACGAAATACTCAATTTACCAATACTGCTTTGTCCATTGATGTAACCAACGATTCTTTGCTGCTCTTAGACCTTCTAAAAAGATTACCCATCTTGCTAAGATTTTTTCTTTAGAATAAGTTACAATTATCTCCAATTTATTTGATATTGTAAACTTCGGTAACTAGAGAAATTTCACATTTTCTATCAATTATATTTTTTATAGATAAATTTTACTCAGTAAATCAAAATTTATTATTAAACAATCGTTTCACAGCGGCTGTGACACAGCCCATTAAAATTCCAAGTCAAGATTATGTGGAAATAGTTGCGTTTATTTTGAAAAAGGATAAAATTTTTGAATTATGTTAAATTTTTTTTTGATCTGATTACATTTTTTGCAATTCAAATGTTTCAGATAGTTAGAAAATCTCAATGGCTGATTATTGGAAGTCTCTACCGAAAAAATATTGTGAATTTTGCAAGTGTTGGATTACTGATAATAAAGCTGTAAGTCAAATCGTTAATCGGAATTAACTCATTTATTTTCTTCTCTATTCTAAATGATCTCTAGAGCAGAGATTTTCATGAGAGAGGATTCCGCCATCAAGCTAATGTCCGGAGAAAAGTCAAAAGTGTAAGCTGAAATTTAATAATTTTTTCGTTTAAAATTTGCCATAATTTTAATTAATGTCTTCAAATTTTTCAAAAAGATTCAAAAAAATCAAACAACTGTAGAGAAAGAAAGACAGCAATACTACAATGAAATGTTAAAGATAGAAAGCGCTGCTTTGAGCTCATTCCAAGCTGATATCTCTAAAAATCCATCTCTTGCTTCAGAACTAAAATCTAACAAATCAATCATTTCAAAACTCAAAAATGAACCTAATAATGAAACCAAAACCAATGCCTCTACAAATGCTAATCGATTTGGCGAGTCTTATGATTGTTTTGAGTCTGAAAAATTAGTCAATGGCAAAAAACGTGCTCTGGAAACGATTTCTAAATCATTCGAGAAAAAAAGTAGATGGCTTGAAGTAGAAACTTCAGATGGAAAATATTACTACAACAAAGAAACTTTGGGTAATAAATTTGTTGCTCTATCTTACTGAAAAATCAAAATGTTTTTTTTCAAATAAAGAAACCAGAAAAGATCCACCGAAATCTGGTTTTTTAAGTTTAGCGGAGCAAAAACAAATTAAAAATTTATCGAACCAAGCTGAAAGTTCAACTTCAAATGATGCTGGATCATCAGTCTTCCGTGTTGATCCTTATGGAGGCTGGAGAAAAGTCGAAGAGAATGATATCGATAAAATGATCGATCTTCAGCTTCCAAATCAGAATAATTTCAAGATAGTTATGGAATACGAGAAGACTAAGCACACTACTTCAGAGAAACAAAATAGTGATAATGATGATCAATTCAAAGTTGAAGAGAAAAAATCGACAACCATCGATTTTAGAGAGCGAACAGTGGAAAGTTTGGGACAAAAAAAGACAATGTTCTCATCTCGGAATGCAGATCAATCGATGACATTCAAAAAACGATCAAAATCAAACTTAAAAAATCTTCGAAGTAATTTTTCAAATGATTGATTAGTTTGGACTTTTTTCTCTTAAATCCATAATCATTGAAAATAATTTGTATCACAATCCTATTAAATAAATGAAATCTTACCTATTTATCTTCAAAGATCGATTTTTTCGAGTATAGTCAGCAAAATTATTAACTTATTTCATAACCCTACAACAATCAATTGAATCCCATATCGAATTTTATATTTTTCAAGCCCTTAACATATGGATCAATGATGAATGGAAAATAGTTCGATGTAGAAACGAATGATTCAAGCATATTTAATGATATGCAAACTAATCAAATTTAATTCAAGAATAGAAGAAAAAAAAGTATTCAGCAAATTTGAATGATTACACAGACCTACGTTAGATGAATGATACTGATTGAAATTTTAGATTACTTTTCTTCGTTCGATTCGAAAATAATTCGCAAGAAGATTCATTCGAATTTCAATCTCGATCGGTTCGATGCTCCATCGATGATGATGAGAAAGAAGATGAAAATCATACTATTGATTGCTGGCCTTCTAGTTTTGGATTCAGTCAAAGCTTGGACAATATCAAGGTGATTTGAACATAACAAAGCTTTATGCGAATAACTGTATCTTTCATTTGGAAATTGGAACTTTTATAGCTCACCGGAAATACCCAGCCAAAATGTTGAGATTCTTGCACAATGTCCAGACGAGACTGATAGCTGCTTCGTTTTAAGAGAGCAAACGGATAAGGATTTCCAAAATCAAATCTGTTTCGCTAAGATCGGTTTGTGATCCCTGAATCTCTTGATCTTAATGGACTAATCGATCTAGATTTATTCTTAAAGTCGCTGAAGCTAAGTTTAATCTGAAAGATAAATGCCTTTCACTGAGTGGAATCGATTTGAAAGTGTCCGATGATAATGAAACCAAATTAAAACGATTAGATTCAGTTCCAATGAAAGTTTCCTTGAAAAATGAATGTCCACAGAATAGGATTGATGTCGATGCTACCTACTGTTTGCTTTTAAATCCTAGCAATCTGAAGCGTGAACAAAATCTTCTAACTTTGGATAATACTACGATTTTAGCGAGAGGATTCTGTGAGAACCTACATAAATGTAGTCCATTGCGGACTAAGTTCGAGATGACAGAGCTTGAAGAGCAAATGACGAAAATTGCAGGTGTTAAGACCGAACCAAATGAATTGAGTTTTGAGAAAACAATTAAGACTGAAGATGATTTGAAAGAAACTCAAAAAGTCTCTGCCAATGAAGAACGATCAGTGGTAAGTGCAGAAATATTTTTAATTCTCAAATTATTGCTCAAATTATAGAATATTGATGGGTGGGCTAGGTCCAGAAAATAATTTAGCTTTTATTCAGAGAGATTCGCTTTGCAGTTCTGTATCTCTAGCTCCTTTTCTGTGGGTCAAGTTTAATTTTGCGTTGATGAATTTGCATATTTTGATTTGATTCTTCTTTGATTATCTAGATATCTTCATCGATGCCATTGTTTGACAGTCACTACCCTCATACTCAAAAAGATTACTCCTATGCGCAGAATAAGATCTATTTGAGACCACCAGGATTGTTAACTAATGGCTATTTTACTTCGAAATATCAGTTATATAACACTGTGCCTCAAGTTGATCCTTACAATGTCTTTAGCAATATTACCTATCAAGGACCAAGATATAGCCCACCTAAATTATTTAAACCACCCGAAAAATTTGTTAGACATATTTTTAATAAGACTAAAAATTATTTGGAACAGGAGAGTTTGGATACATATGAATCTTCACTTGACTCATCTAATCCTTCACGAAGATCTTTAGTCCCTCCGATTTCTGCTCAAGTTATTTATTCACCATCTAATCCCGCACCTTCCTACGCTCCTTTAATCACCCCAGCACCGCCTAAAATGATACCTGGTAAATTAGTGACTTTGACAACAGCTCCACCACCTGCCCCAGCTCCAGCAGCAGTTGCATACGCTCCATCACCAGCACCTGCCCCGGCTCCAGCAGCAGTTGCATACGCTCCAGCACCAGCACCTGCCCCAGCTCCAGCAGCAGTTGCATACGCTCCAGCACCAGCACCTGCCCCAGCTCCAGCAGCAGTTGCATACGTTCCACCACCAGCACCTGCTCCGGCTCCAGCAGCAGTTGCATACGCTCCACCACCAGCACCTGCTCCGGCTCCAGCAGCAGTTGCATACGTTCCACCACCAGCACCTGCTCCGGCTCCAGCAGCAGTTGCATACGCTCCACCTGCCCCAGCTCCAGCTCCAGCAGCAGTTGCATACGTTCCACCACCAGCACCTGCTCCGGCTCCAGCAGCAGTTGCATACGCTCCACCACCACCAGCACCTGCTCCGGCTCCAGCAGCAGTTGCATACGCTCCACCACCACCAGCACCTGCTCCGGCTCCAGCAGCAGTTGCATACGTTCCACCACCAGCACCTGCTCCGGCTCCAGCAGCAGTTGCATACGCTCCACCACCACCAGCACCTGCTCCGGCTCCAGCAGCAGTTGCATACGCTCCACCACCACCAGCACCTGCTCCGGCTCCAGCAGCAGTTGCATACGTTCCACCACCAGCACCTGCTCCGGCTCCAGCAGCAGTTGCATACGCTCCACCACCACCAGCACCTGCTCCGGCTCCAGCAGCAGTTGCATACGCTCCACCTGCCCCAGCTCCAGCTCCAGCAGCAGTTGCCTTCGCTCCTCCACCATCACCAGCACCTGCCCCAGCTCCATCAGCAGTTGCATACGCTCCAGCGCCTGCCCCGGCTCCAGCTCCGGTGATTTATTTTCTTTCAAGACCACCAGCACCACTACCAGCTTCATTACCGATGCCGTATCCTCCGCCCTTACCTTCTACTGTGATGTACGGTCCATCTTCTGCTCCTACTGAAGGTCCTCAGCTGACTTATTCAAAAAAAGTAGAATCTTATAATCTGACCGCTCCAATTATGACTGGATTACCAATGCCAGTGTCAATGCCTGCAGTTCCTTCGTATGGACCATCTTATAAAAGATCATTAGTGAGAAGTTTCCCTCTTTTCAGAAATTCCGACTCTAATCTATTCGAAGATTATTATGCATCATCTCATAACATAAGCGATGTTTGTCCAACAAAACCAAGCTCTTGTCCAATTTGTATCGAGAATTTCGATGAAGAAAGTGAAGCTTTGTTAAATGTTTGTGACTTCGCCAACATCATCGAAGCTAAATTTAGCCAATTTGAAGATATGTTCAAATTTAACATATCGAAATCAATGAAATCAGACCAGAATATTGATTTCGAAACCGAAAGTTTTACTGATAGATCTTTCGACTTTGTGTTCAACGAGAAGTGCTTAGAACAATGTCCACAATTAGAATCTGCCTATTTGTTGCTATTGGCAAAAGAACCATTACCGACTGATGATTGTTTCATTTTTGATAATCAACTTGTTTTGGCTCCATCGACCTATCTTAACAAATTCGATATCCGACGATTATTGAAAAAGCATAAATGCAAAAAAAATCTAGAATAAAGCTCATTCAATTAGGATAGAATGGATTTTATTCTAAATTTTTCATTTCTCAATTTGATTTATGAATACGATAATTTTTAATCAAAGAAGATTGTAGAATTTGAAAATCTACTGTGTGACTGAAAAGAAATCGCCATTTAACCTGATTGTATTCGTAAAAATTCTTCTTCGACCAAGTCTCTAATTCTTTTGAATGTAAATTGAACAATCGGTTGATACTTTTCAATTTGATCTTGTCCAGATTCTTTTTGTTCCATGACGCTCTCAGTATCCCAGTGATGTAAACATCATCAATCCAGAAAAACGAAGATTCACCGTCCATTAGGATCTGATTCATTAGTTTTGAAATAGTTTTGTACCTTGCCAAATACGCCCAACCAGAACAGTATAGTGGATATCGATCGCAGCTATAGTCATCGGATGAAACGAACCATTTAGAACCCAATGTTCTCAGAGGGAAGGTTTCGATCATTTCATAGCAATAGATATCTATCTTATTAGATTCGTTGTCGATTCTAGAGAGAAATTTTTGCAAGAGATAATAATTCAAAAATATGTCATCATCCATTTTGAGAATCCATTTGAATTTATCTAGTTCGAGACGATCACTATGTTGAGAGATAGCCCACCTCAAACCGCAAAAATGTTTCAAAGTTAAATTTCGATAGCTATCAAGATGATTGGTCTGAATTATGTCATTGAAACCTTTGTTTTCTTCTCGGATCAAATCATTGAGGCGTGAACTGTTTGATTGACCAACGACAAAAACAAGTAACCAATTTTCGTTCCATAATTTTCGAAAAGATTCTCTAATTATCTGTCGTTGTTTTCGATGTCGCACAGCGGAATGTATCAAAATTAATAAATCAAACGTTTGATTGATTTCGATCCGAGGCTCATATCTAATATGCAAATTTAATGGATTGAATTTTTGATTTCTATCAATACATTCGAACCAATCTAAACGATCATCTTCATCAATCATAGAGTTAGAGAAATCATTCACGAGAAGATAGTAATTAATCACAAACAAAATCATCAACAATACGATCAAAGTTAGAAAAGATATTCGGGGAAGAGAATAATTGAAATCTAATCTCATCACTATCAGATTGTTTACATTGTCTCAAATAAAATAATCGAAATAGAGTTGACAAAAATAACTACTATCAGGTCACTTTATTAGTCGAAAGAAAAAGGAGGAGAGAGCGCGTAGTTTTTTGATTTCCTTTTAAGGTTATCACATTACGAAATTGTTCTAATACTTTCTGTAATAGTGTAGTGTTCGCGCCAATGCCAATGTTCAGAATTTCGTTTTGGAACGAGCACATCTGAATTCCTTCCGTATGCGAACAGATGCCGTTGTTTCCTCTCTAGGGCCTCAATTTGAAACAGAAATGCGGTCTCTCTCTCTCTCTCTCTCTCTCTCTCTCTCTTCCATAACAGAATATTCCGAACATTCGATTAGAGATTGTTCGTTTGTGCCACAATCACACCGTTCCATTCACATGTTTTAAGCATTTCTTTCCGGAGACAAACTACACCACCCTGTTTCAAATGGATCGATCCTTTCGGAAAAAAATTTCTTAAATATTTTGAAACATTTTTGAAACTAAATGTCTATGAAAATTTTTCAATCAAATCGATTGAGATCGCTGTTTGGAAAAATTAAAAAATATCATCCAAAACGATGGACATCAAAGAGCATCGATCTCGATCATCAAGCGATAGTCTTTCTTGTCTTCAAACTGTTCATGATCATATTTTACCAGAAGGATGGTATTGCAAATATGACCCAACGTCAAAAAAATAGTAAATTTTTAAAATTGTTCAGAAAATTAAGAGATTCAAATTCTTTTTTCGTGAAACAAAATAGTTATTTTATCTACGAGACAGTGGCCGATTCTGACCTGGTACCAGCTCAAGAAAAACAATTCAAATCGATGAAAAAGGTTCCATTTTATGATCATTTAGTTGAATCAATTATTAAATTCATTCGACTTATCATTCTAATCCCCTCAGAGCAATTTAGATCGTTTACATCGATCGATATCACCGGATGTGACGAATATCTATCAGATAGTAGATAGAATCTCAAATCGATTTCCTTCAGTGGAGAAATCTTATATCAAACATTTGATGAGAATGTAATTGAATCAAAATTTTTCTATGAATTCTATCCTTATTAATAGCTTAATTAAATTATTGCGATTTAATTTTTTTTGGAAAAAGACACGACAATCGTGAGAACCTTGTAATCAGTGCATTGTTGGCAGAATCCTATGCAAAAGACAATGTCTTTCTCGATAATACTTTATTCTACAAGCTCAAAGAATCGTTCCCGCACATCGAACAAGATATCATACGACGTCTATTGATTCAGTTCGGTATCTTTAGTGATGACTATCGATAATTGATTCATTTTTTTCATTACTAGGAATGATAATAAAGAGCATCAAGTCATTTCAGCCTTACTTAGCCTTTTTGGTTTATTCAATACGACTCGTTATGAGCATTCAAAGAAGCCACAATTGAAACTTAAATATCTGAAATTTGCCTTCCCTGATGTCGATGAGATTGTTTTGCTCGATTTGTTATTCAAAAACGAATTCGATGCTTGTAAAGTTATCAAACATTTAAAGGCCAAAGGTCATCAATGGCAAGATATTATCGAATTGAAATTATCAAAAATACCTGAATCAGCAATCTTGAAAGAGGCTGCCGATCGATTGAGATCCTCTCGACCGAAAACTATTGTCATTCAAGAAAAATTCCATCCAAATCTATGGGAACAAGAAGACAGTAAGAGCATAAGAAAGATATTTAAAAAATAGTTTTCTTATCAATTCTCTATCTATTCATTTACAGTTCGCAAGACCATAACTGAAATGTTTCCGGACATCGACATTTTTTTAGTAAACTGGGCGCTGGAATCAACAAAATTCGATATAAAATTAGCGAAATCGTTTTTAGAAACCATGACTCCACAACGATCGGAAGAATATCTTGTCAGATCGTTCCCACAAGAAATCAGAGCCAAATTGAAACGATTATTAGTGTCACGTCAAACACAGACCGATTCGGTGACACAAGATTTATTTGGTAAATTTATCGAAATCAGCGATAGTATTGAATCGAATAAAAATGAAGATACTCAACAGAAAAATGATTATTGGAAGGATGATGAAGAGAAATCGACCAATGAGAAGTATAATTTTTTTTGTCTAAATTGCATCGCAAATTTTAATCAAATTTTATCCAGACTAGAAGATTCTACAATGATTCGTAGGAATTTAGATTTGAAAACAAAAAAATTATCTTTAGGACCGAACAAAGCTAATCGTCTGGGTCCGAATCGTAACTTTAGAATGTAAGAAATTACCGGATTGATTTCAAAATCTCAGTTCTAATTGAATTTTCATGGCAAAAGAAATCAATTATTGCTGAAATACGGAAGTGATAAAACGAGATTAGGACCCGATAGCGCCAATCGACAAGGAAAAGCAATGGCTCGGAACGAAATGAAATCTATATCACACCAAGGACCACAAGAGAGCAACAAACAAGGGGCGATCGGTAAAAAAATTATTAAAATCAAAGATTTTATCGATCTATTTGATCGAAACAATTTTATTCTTGACGATGAGATGATTGGGAAATTCGATTTTGGATATTATAATTATGAATGAATGAAAGATGGAGTACTCAGTATGGTTTTAATATCAATAATAAAAAGTATTGCTTACGCAACAGAATATCTTTTTGAATTGAATTTAAACTTCTTCTTCATTGCACAGCATATTCGGTATGCCATTTTTGATCGGAAATTTTCTACCAGTTTCGGGACAAACTAGATCACCACTAATGATTTCGATTTCCAATAATGCATGATGCAATTGTTTTAAAAAATCTTCATCTTTATCTACATCATCAGTATTTTGCATTGAAGGTAATTCTACATTGACCTAGAATCCATGAGAATTAGTCATAATTAGTCATAAATCATGGTTTCATTTTACGACTTCGAAAAAGACTTACAACAGCTGCAGTAGTTCGTAAGACATCGTATTCCATTTTCGGTAACAAACGTTTGATGAATTCAGGATTGAATTCCACTGAATTCTCTTTAAATTCATTAGCCTAATATTCGATGAATATTTGTTGAATTAATAATTGGTGAAATCTGAAGTAATCGAACTTAATAACGATCGTACTTACTATCAATTTCAATGGATAACCAGTGACAACATCTTTCAAACATTTTGATGTCAATAGATTATGAGTTAATAGTTTCATAATGAGTAGATTACAACTGATGCGAATAAATGTCACAATCTAATACTAACTGATGAATTATAAATCAAGAGATATTCGATATTGAAGTTTCAAATTAGAGATAAATTCAAATCAAAATCAATTTGGTCACTGAAACACCTGGTGTGTACGATTTTTTTCCCATGATTTGCTCATATAGCTCGTGATTATTCTTGGATTTTTTCATTCTGACATTTTATCTAGCAACCAGTAGGTACGCATTTGGCCTTTACCCTTAATTTAAAGATAATCAGATTTAAAAATCATATAATCAGTAAATTTGCAAAGATGCACTTTGATCGATATCAAGCCTCTTTCTTCCAGTATATATCCTCCATCTAGTTTATCCAGAATTTGCTTGCTAGAATAGCTGACATGAATGCGATGAGCTTCGCCTGTAGATTCCATTCTCGAAGCAACATTAACTGTATCACCTTATTCAAAATTACAAAAATTGATTAAATCAAATATTCAATTCAATATAGAATCAATATACCAAAAAGACAATATCGAGGCATTTTCAAACCCACAACGCCTGCGACACAAGGTCCAGAATGGATGCCAATCCGGAGTTTAAGAAACTCACCAGGCCGATGAGCGATCTCAAAATTGAAAATTTCTTTCAATAAATGCAATGCCATCGATGCGATCTCTCCGGCATGTTTGTCCGCGTTTCTGATCGGCAAACCACTGACCACCATGTAGGCATCACCAATAGTTTCCACTTTGTAGACATCATAATTACCGATGATTGAATCGAAACAAGTGTAGAGATCATTTAGTAGATTGACCACCTAAAGAAGTGCAAAAGTGCAATCTTTATAATCGAAAGGTCATTTAGTGCTAACCTGTATCGGAGTACTGATCGCTGATAATTCAGTGAATCCAACGATATCGCTAAAATAGATTGTTACGCAATCGAAATATTCTGCCTCGACAGCTTCACCCTTTTTCAATTGCTCAGCAGCTGATCTATTTTGAAACAAAAAAATCACTGTAAAGATCATTGGCAATGATCAATACTTCGGTAACATTCGGAGTAGAAGATTTTCAGTTTTTTTCTTTTCCTCTAATAGCTGCACGGTTCGTTCCTGAACCAATGATTCGAGATTGTACGAATAATTTTCCAGAATCGTTATCATATTGTCAAAGATATTGGGTTTCCTAGCGATTAAAATTAGATTACTTTCAAGTTATTCAGTTTTTAAACAAACAATCCTGTTTGCATTTCTCTTAATTTTATGTTGATCAAACGAAAATCTGGTCGCTCTTCAGGTTCTTCTCGCCAACATTCATCAATCTTTTTGGAAAAGTATCAGAGTATTATTGATTCGTTTTGATAGTAATACAGATTTCATTCAATTCATCTCGTACACATCGACTTATATAAGCTGGACATTTGAGTTTGTTCAAAGAAGGTCGAAAAATTTCATCATAGATTTTAGGATTGATGATTCTATGTAAAATTTCTCTATTCGATAGGCTAGAATCTTCGAATGGATTCCGTTGCAGAATGATTTCATACAATATTAAAGCGAACCTTTAGAATGCAACCATGGAAAAAACTTGATTATTTAAAGGGTCATTGAAAAATTCTATTCTATTCTCACGAATAAACATCTCCTTTTTGGGTACCACGTTTGGATTTATCTGGATTCTTGAGCAACTCTGGTGCTCGCCAAAGCATATCCTTCTCTTGATTCTCTTTCGATTTGAATCGATCTTGATTAGACTTAAATTCATGCAGTCCATAATCAGTAATCTGTAAAACCCAACGACTATCGATTAAACAATTCGTTGGCTTCAGATTACCATGCGAAACTATGTCGCTATCATGAAGATAAATCATTCCCTTCAGAGTTTAGAATGTAAGAAGAGAGACAATCGCTAAATTCGAATCACTTTCGGAATTCAAAATATTCACTTTGATCAGATCGGCAACCAAAGAAGCAACAAACATGTTATCCATATGAATGTCTTTGTTTTGAAGCACATCCTTAGATCAACAAAAACGAATAGTTTGAAACAGATCATAGTGAATGCGGCATCATAATTTTCAAAGTTTGAGCCGAACCTCAAGATTTCCTCTGGCGCAATAGAGGAACATAATCGCAATATTAGAAGCATCAATGATCGCACCAGAAAAAAGATTAATATTCTCGTGTCTCATTTCTCGCATCTTAAACATTCGATTAGTATTCAACCATCAAATGGAATCGATTTCCCTGTACCTACCTGTATTAGTTCTTTCCGAATGTTTCTGGTCAGATCGATTGTTTTCTTACAGATACGTTTGACGAAAACGATCGAACCTTTGTAGAGAGCTAGCGCGTAACAATAATCATCGAAAACGTTCACAATTGAATTTCTCGGTTGAATATTATTATTTAACATCTCCATTTGTTTTAAATTCTGAATCTGATTTGAGTTAAGAAGCGAAAAATTGCAAAAAGATTATTTTTGTTCAAAAACATATTGTCGATTCTTTCGCATCTGATTACATTCATGGTGTTTCGAATATTCTGAAGAGAATATTCTGAATCGATTTTGATAAAAAAGACATCTTTGATATCCACCATCCATAATACTTTGCTTAGTTTATATTCATAATGATAATGTCTTGGTTTAAAAAACCGAAATAGAATTCAACAGTCATTCAATTGTAATTTCATTCAAAAAAATCGATCTGATTGAAGGTACTTATGATGTGTTGCACATACTTGAAGACAAAAAATACAACGGTGATTAAAAGTATGACGAACACCGATATACCACAAACAATCATCAAATTGATCTCGGTATTCTCACAGAGCTCATTGTGAAAACCACACTCTGGTTGTGAACGTATCGGACCTTTACCATACCATTGTAATGGTTTTTTCAATCTCAAAATCTATGAGATAGGGTTTTTCAGATTGAATTTCTGACCTTCATAAAAACGCCAATAAACTTACTGGAAGATCTTGGTCGGTTTGATCAAAAGATCCTACAATTTGTGCTTCTGAACTTTTCTCACCAATCTTCAAACAAAGCAACGTATAGTTACCTTCAGCATCAGCATTGTGATCCATGTGTACATTGAAGCCGAGAATGCCTACAATTGAAAGTCAAGATAGAATTTTAGAGAAGCTTTATCAGAAGTCTCAGATAATTAAAATAGTAATCAACTTTTGTAATTTAGATTTTTTAATGCACCAATTACGATGGATCCATTGTGGATATCATCACCATTCTCGATGACTCTATGAAAGGCTCTCGCAATTACCGTAACAGCATCATAAAGAAGCCCACCATAGATTGGTACTTGAATCGCTATCTTTTTGTGATAAGGTATATTAAATGGTTCCAATCGATTATGCCGGATCACATCATTTTGGAACTCAGAATAGTATTGATTCAATGGTGGACTTGTTGTGATGATCAACAATCCTCTTAAATCTAGTTGATGATCATCGTTGTGTAACAGAGTTTTGTATTGCTCGTTAAAAAATTCACCAGTTTTCACAGAATAAAAAACCTCTTCGACTACAGAAACAATGGCATAAAGTCCAGTCTCTAAAAATTTTCTCTTCTGCATCGATCGAATGAAATCCATCAAAACAAATGTATCGGTCAGAAGAATATAGACTTAAAGTGGAGAAAATCGATCGAAAACATTCCAATCAGATTAATGAATGAGAATCTTATTGATTTTTTTTACTTCTTGTCCGTTCGTTGCTATCATCAATTATTTTCTCCAAAATCTGTTGATAGCGACTCAAATAGTGGTCTGGGAGGTGATATTTTAGATTGATTTGGATATGATGTTCATTCGCAAGTTTGATCAAAGATTCTTGAACTTGTTTGTTTGTTGGATTACCGGATACAATCAAAACAATTGTATTCCAATTAAAGTATTTAAGAAGTGAAATGATCGATTTAGAAATCTTCGAACTTGGGGGTAAGGTTCGGGCAAAAGTTGGATAGATTGTTTTGTTCGAGAGTTTTTGGTCGATACATTTCTGTTTTTAATAAGAATTAGAATTGAAAAGAATCAAAGAGATCTGTTAATTAGAATCATCAAAAATTCACATAAGAAATCAATGGAATGTTCCAAGCAGCGGCAACCAAAGCTTCACTAGCGCAACTTTCATCCGGACCGATAAACGCTAAAACTTGATCTTTGATTTCGGTCATTTTCCTGATGCCAATATAGCTGTTCGGTGGGCCTATTTCTGCCACTGGTCAGATAATCGATCGATTTCAAGGTAATGAGTATAACTTCTGTGATAAAAATCGAGTTGGTATCAAAGCAAACCTTTGAAATTGATTTGATGGTTAGGAAGAATGTCTGGATCACTTTGAAAAGATTCATTTTATAATTTGACAAACTTATCCAATTTATCTTTGATAAAAAATTAAAATTTAAAACACTTACCTATTTAATTTTTCGATAGCTAGAGGTACGGCACCGGCAATAATCTTTCCAAGACCGTAACGGAAAGAGCTGAGGAATCCTATCCAAATTATTCTATCGGATCTATTGTGATGATCTTCGATAGAGTAATTTTCGAATTCATCTAGACGGACAACTAACTCGGAGCTAAATATAAATAAATTTAAACTATAAACAAAAAAGATAAATGATGGCGATCTGAACATCTTTCAAAGCCCTAAAACATATTCAAATTGATTGACCATTTGATTCGGAAACAGTTCGGATGGAAACAGATTTTATTCTCATTTGAACGATCGATCGAATCCGTTTGAACGAAAATCATTAAATTTGATTTCTAACTTTCTCTGTCTCTTCTCTTTCCTCTCTCTCTCTCTCTCTTTCTGAATCGAATCCATTGATTTGATCCGATCGTTGAGAGAATCATTCATTTTTCACTGGAGATTACATATGAAAAAAATATTAATATTTATTTCTATTTGGATTAGATACAAAAAAAATTTTATTCAATCATTGATGATCCAAAAAAAAGTCTCTGAAAATTAATTCAAAAATACCAATCGAATAATCTCTCAATAGAAAATTGACGAGGAGAACAATTATTTTGCTCAACGATGAATAAATTAATGCTAGAAAACACAGAATTCAATGTCTCTTAGTTTGTGTTTGATGAGATAATCTTAAGATTTATTTAGAATTTCTGATCGAATTCGAATTTTTATTTGTCAAAGAGAGATTAAGAATGATTTCGAGTAAATCGGTTTGATCAATTATAAAGTGGTGACGAAAAAATCAAATCAGAATGTTGTAGCTGACAAAAACAGATTTCGAAAAGTGAAAGAATCGAAAAATTCTTGACAGAGAAGAGAAAAAAGAACGAAGAGATGGATCGAATTGAACATTTCTCGACAAATACAGAGGATAGAATTGAATGAAATACACAAGAGAGAACTTCGATTCTAATAGAATAATCAATTTTTTGATTAGTTACAATTAATCACTTGAAAAATCACAGATTCTTAGAGAGTGATTTAGAGTTTTCAGACAAGAAAGCAACAAAATTAGAATTAATTGTAATTTGGTGGTGATCGAAAAACAATGATCACATCAAAAACAAAAAAACAAATCCTAATCGATTCAAATTTTTTTTCCAGTCAAATTAATTTTTTTTTTCAAAGTGATTCTTACTAAAAGCGAAGGAATTAATTCAAATTTTTATTTAAAATCAATTTCCGTTGAAAAGAGTTCGATATTTTCGGAGCCGATCTTAGTAAATCATCTAGAATAACAGAGATCGTAAAAGAATAAGAAAATATAAAAAAAAATAGGAAAGAACTTTTTTCGATTGCAAAAAAATGAGGCAAAACACCTTACCATTTTCCAAACGTTTCTCAAAATGTTTTGAATTCCAAACAAAATCAATTGTGGCAGATATTCTCTCTTGTAGATGTTCAAGATTAGCTTGCAACAATCTAGTCTCCTCGTTGCAATAGCTCTCATAGAGAGCATTAATCAACGAATGGATTTCGGGCAAAATTGTATCGAAATTCTCTACGATTAATTGTTTGATGGCATAGATTAGTTGAATGTCTTCATTGTTGGAACCTTTTCGAAGTTGATATTTACGTTGTTCTTGTTTCTTTGCATGACGACGTCGATTAGCACTCCGATTCGTTCGCAACGTGCTTGAAGAGGATCTTGTTTGAAAAGAATCGATAGAGCTACAAACACTGCTCGTATCGGAATAGCAATCGAAATCATTTTCAATCTTCCCATACATCTCATTATTGATTATGGTCTCTGAAAATTTATTCTTCAATAATTCTTTTAATCTTGATTGAAATTCTTCCAGATTATTTTTGATAGTTTGGATGGTTTCTGATGTTTTCTCATAGAAACCTATCAGTTCTGTTTTGAAAGATTTCTCGAGAAGATTTGCATCAAGTTGATGTAATTGATGTACACGAATCGCTGCGGACCATTCATGGCCAAGAAGAAGAATCCTAAACGATTCTAGTGGGTCGTTGAGAAGTGTTTCATTAATATATGAAGCATCACGATAGAGTCTATTCGTAACCAAATTATCGGAAAGAATCCTCAAAAGTTTTCGATACTCATCGGATCGATTTGGATCGATTTGTTTGGCACACAGAATAGCTTCATTCCATTCGGAACACTGAGAATACATGCGAAAAGCTTGTAGATAATTTTCTGACCGTTTGTAAGCGATAGCAGCATCGAAATAATAATTTTTACGAAGCAAGTAATCTCCAAAATTATTCCAAATCTTCTTATGATGATCAAGCTTCACTGATGAATGTTCCAATTGATAAATTTCAATCGCTTCACGAAATAAATGCTTCGTTTGGATGAGCTCCAAAACATCATCGATTCGATCTGGACATTTCGCTAGATGATTGAGAGCTTTTGCGTAACGTTTGAGTTTCAAATCTATCTGATATTTTCGATAATTTTCATCCTCAATCTTTTCAAAATCTCTTAGCATTTGATTATATTCACGAGGATCTTTATCTGATCTCGAGGCTATCATTCGAAAGAGTTCAAAATCATAGGCTCCAAGCGCCTCATTCAATAGTTGCTCTATATCAATAATTAATGTTAGAAATTTTATCGCTTGATCTTTGATAGTTCGATCTTGTAGACTATTGATCAATCTCAAACATTCGACAATTTCCGATTTCTCTTTCTTGATATTACATAAAAGTAAAGATTTCAACAAATTTATATCAGTGTTTTCAGGGTACTTAGTTTGGAAAATTTCAATGAAACGATTACAAAGACGATTCATTTTGTTTGGAATCAAACTATCGGATCGATTACTTGCAAGAAGTTCGTAGGAATTTATCGATGATAATTCAAACAGAAACAAACACAACCAGTCGGATTGTTTCGAGAGTAATTGTTCGATAAAAGATTCGCTGTCTTGTAGAAAGCCTTCGAAATCGTAATCACAAACATAATTCAAATTTAATCGATTTCGACGAAGAATATTAAATGCTTCAAGAAAATTTTTCTCTTTAATCAGTGAATTAACGCGATCTAGAAGTAGGAGTTTTGGATAGAATGCTTCGAGATTTCCTCTTGGAAGATAGACAATGACTTTCGAATCAGATGATATTGTCAATAGTTTACTTCCTTTTTCCATCATTCTTCCGGGATGCCTCGATTTGATTTGATCAATTGGGTCTTCAAGAATTTTCAATGGCCAACAATAAAATTGATTGTCCAGAGTTGTGAAGAGAATGTATTGATTGCGATAGATAGCAAAATTGTTGCAATTATTTTTCATCAAAATTTTTTGATTGAAATAGAGTGTTTGATTGGTGGTCTGATAAAACACAAGACGAGATTTTGAATCGTCGAAAATACTTTGAATGATTATTTTCGTTACAAGACCATCAATACATTCATTTAGATCAAAAATTTGTTCAAAAATTTTATTTTTGATATCAAAAATATGGAATTTCTTGTCGGAATCCGTCATCAGTAGTTTATTACCATTATAAAGTGATAATGTTTCACAGATGAATTCTAAATCTACTATTTTATTCAATCTGACTTGATTTTCGCCATCACAATTGAAATCACATAAAATATTGATGATGTTTCGATCGACAAGACCGTAGATAGAAAAATTTTCATCGAATAACGGAAGAAGAAGCTTGGATGGAAGAGAACCACGGAATATTGGGCAGTAGATTTTTCGAAAATCAGCATGACAATGTTCGAAATTATATCTTAATATATCATTTTTGTTGATTGCGAAATTCTTTTTGAGATTTAAATCTTCAAGTTTCAAAATGATTAATCTTTGATTGCTTGTAATCAGTCCAATATGATCGTAACGATCGAAAACATGATTTATCTGAACACTAGAATCGAGTAAATTTAATGAATAAGTAAAAAGAGGCGAAGGTATTACAGTGGTTTGAAAATCAGAAATGTTCAAACGATTCGAATCGATCACTAGAGCATCACATCGATCTGTTATCCGTTGAACAAAATGAAACTTAAGATTCATCAAATGACCATCATTGGTGATAAGATGAAGTTTATAAAAATCTGTTTCGTTCCATACTAAATTTCGAACATAATTCAAAGAGTCGAAACGAAGTTTCTGTTTCAGATACCAATGATAATTATTCGTAGTGTAGAATAAGATCTCTTGATATTCTATTTCGTTCTCGATATTTTCTAGAAATTTAGAACCAAAAATCATCAAAACAGACGAATCGTACGTCCATGAAAGATTCCAAATGGCAAATGTTCTAGGCGCATGGGGTAATTTAAATTGACCATGTTTCAAACCATTACGTTCGATGAATATGATCAAATGTGATTGCATTGTTGATTCACTAGCAGTCATCAACGCACCTGATGGCATCCAAGCCAAAGGCTTTTCAAGACCAGCAATATATTCGCTTGTGTGTACAAGAACACCTTCACGACTATAGATCTTGATTACACGATAACCTTTGGAAAAACAAAATGACAAGCTGTCGATGGACAATTTATATAAATTTTAATCAAACCTTTAGATGAAACGAAATTAATACTGTAGTGAAGATCGTTGTGTTTCCAATCGATGAGAGAGCGACCATCATCCCAAAATGGCAGTGGTATCGTCTCCTATGATTAAATTATATTTTATTATTAATCAAAAATTAATCATGGATGAGGGCAATGAGAACATACATGTTTCACAGAACGAGAATCTCTTTGGCCTGGTCCATGGAACTGTGTCGATTTCGAGCCCCAATGGACACTGATCATTTCATCAGTCCCATATTCATCGGTATCTATCGAGTGTTTACATTTCAAAACTAATAGCTTGCTGAAAAGATACATATTTTTGGTGTTTCGCGTGACCACCACTAACCATTCTTGATCATGACTGAATCTAGCATCACTGATCTCATCATTGATTTCATTGAGGTGATGTTTTAAAATCAAATTATTGATAAGATCATAGCTTAAAATTCTGCCATTCGAATACAAATTGAACAGTAAATTGTCTTCAATAATATAACAAGAATTAATTATTGTTCCATCTTCGTGATTAGAATCTGAAAGATTGTCATCATCGACAACATTTTCGATGAAATTAAGTTCATTGAACTTTAAATGGATGATATTCATAAAAATTATTAAAATCAACCTTTTAACAGACAAGGAATACCTTTTTTAGCTTCAAATCAAAAGCGTACACCTTGCACCCAGTTTGCAAATAAACAGTTTCGAATTGATCATTACAAACTAAATTAATCTTTGATGAAACTCGATTCAATAATTTGAATTTTTCCTCTTGATAAACTTCGAAATTCTCCATAAAATGCTGTCTATTGTTACAATTATCAACGTACTAGATTTTAAATAACTGTTTTATTAAATTGAATTGAAATTTTCAAATTGATGCAATTATCTCTTCTCATATGATTGTTTGGATTCCGGATAACACGTGTGGATAAAAACTTTTTTTTAACATTGTTTATGAATGAATCATTTTTATAATGGAATTCTGCAAAACAGTGGTAGAAAGTCTCAGGCAGTTTAAAATCGGTCCACCACTTTGGACCGGATACGATGAAGGTCATAATATTATTTCAATTGCATCTTGATTTTTTTCTTCAATATTAGCAGCAAATAACTTTAATATTATGGCACAATTGAATTCAATTTTTAGGATTTCTGAATTTAAAATAAATCTGTAGAATTCCGATTTTTCGATTAAGAACCTCTTTTTTTCTCTATAATCCGCTTGATTGGTGGGAAGATAATCATTTATTAACAACTTTGGTCATTTCTTCTTATGATTTAGAAGAATGAAGACCTACTGGGTAGTATTCACTCATCAATTGCCTCTATAGTTGTTATTCGATCATTTTTTATGGAAGCAGAAGAGGAAAAAATTGGCCACAATCGAAAATGGCCAATATCCCAATATCTATTTGATCTAAAGAGAAAGGACAAATATAATTGAAAAATATTGATTTCTGCAAAACTAATCGATTCTTCCGCTCCTTGCCCTTCGCTTTTGCTTGTTTTTTCGATTGAGTTTGAGAAGAGAAAAAATATAGAAAAAACAAATATTAATTTATTTTTTCTTTTTGTTGTTAATAAACAGCGGATATGAGAATCGGAAACGATCGCAAAGAAAACTTGAGAGGAAGAGTAGAATAAAAATGGTTCATATTGATAGTATCTAAGATTACAATCGATGAGACAGAAATTTCTTGAGCTACACAAAACACTAGACGCCCTTTTGGTCGCTGTTTGAAAGTTGAATTTATTAAATAAGGGAGTCTTCAATTCAGCCCAAGCATGAGAACCTAAGGAGATGATGATGAACTTCTATGTTCACTTTGTTCTCGTATTGGCGAATTGTGTTTGCTTTGTTTGTCCGAGTGTAGGTTTGTGACCCGATACAAAATAATTGAAATTGATATCTCTTTCTTTCCTGGTACCTTCTCTTTCCTCTGCTATTGCGTTTGATTTCTATAAAAAAAATTGATTCGAAGAGAATAATGAAATTTGTTTGAAGTTTTGTTACATTATTTCAGTGGAATAATTTCATATTTATTCTCCTCTCCTCCGTCTCTCATTCTGGTATATCTTCTCAAATCGGATACTCCTCAATTGTTCTTTGTTATTGTGGAACACATTTCGGAAACAGATTTGATATCATCTTGATCATTACTATATTAAGAATAGACGTTCTTAAACTAGTGGATATCGCCTTCATTCTATCTCTTAACAAAAAAAGATCAATTGACCGCTAGTTTAAGAATCTTCGGTTAGGTACAAGTAGATTATCAAACTACTTATTTATTATTTGATTTCATTAAGCCGAATGAAAGATTTGTTTCGATCCAAACTATTTGAGACAAACTAAATTACAACAAGCATTTATTGTACAAGTGTAGATTTATGTTCTAACTCTATTCTTTCAGTTCAGTTTTTGTTGATTGATCTTATGATTTGGTATTCGATTGAGTTGTTCCATCAATGCTGTTGACTCTCCCTTTTCATATTTCTTTTAATTCAGTTCCAAATCTCCGTGTGTTTTTTCAAAATCTATCGAATTCTATAGGAAAAAAAAACACTTTTTATTCTTTTTTTTCCGCTTCAATCAAACTACATTCATCGATGACTACAGCAAATTTTGCTTATTGAAAAGAAACGAAATAGAGAACAAACAAAAATAGTCCGAATTGAATCGAATGAGAACAGTGGGGAGAGAGAGATGCGATCGGAGGGAAATCAATTCATCAAACGATTCCGTTCATCCGAGCAAATCAATAATCTTTTCTCTGAATTCAATCAATTCAAAAGAGAAAAAAAAAATTGGAATAAATCAATCAAAAAAAAAGCAGATGAATAAGAAAAATCGAACAAAACACCAAACAACAATCCCGCTTGAAAAGATTAATTGATAATAATTCTTATTTTCTAGTTTCTATGGATCAATTTTGCACTAGACTTTCGTTTTATTCATCGCAAAAAAAAGTAAAATAAAAATCTCTCCTCTCATTCTAGGCTTCAAGAAACAGAATGAAAAAAAAAAAATGAAATTATTTTTTCTTCTATGAATTTTTGATTTAGTTTCTATTCTAGCAAAGAGAGAATCTAATCTATCGTAATCTAATAAGAGATTGCGAATATTCTCATCGAATGAAAAAAAAAATTGCTGCATTTGATTTCCACTCTGCCCAAAGACATTCTAATCTCTTAGTTTACAACATTTTTTTTTCTTCGAATTGATTCGATCAGCAATTGGATCGAATGCTAATTTCTTTGAATACTTTGCTCGTATTTTTTTTTGTTTTATTTGACAAAAATAAATCGCTTTAATTTAATTAGTTTCCAGTAGAGAGAAGTGTCAGCATCATTAGCCAACGAAAAAAAAAGCAGAAAAAGTAAGATGATAATTGTGATCTTCTTCTTCTTCTTCTTTCTTTTTCTCTCTTTTTTTTTTTTTTTTTTTTGCAAGATCGCATTCAATTCATTTCGATTCTGTTTGGTTCTATTAGGGTTCGCTGTGATTAGAGAGCTTTAGAGATTGAATCTAATGAATGCAAAGTGATCTATCAATGGTGTGATGAAGTGAATCAAGTCGAAATTCGTAGAATAGAAATTTCATTGAAAGCAAATTATTATCAACGAAGTGAAAAGAGAAAACTAGAGAGAGAGAGAGAGAGAAAGAAGGATTTTCTTTTCTTTCGAGATAATCACTTACACTTCAATCCGATCCTAATTTTGATGCTGTTTTTGCTGTTTATTTCATTACTTGTTCTTTCTCTCTTGATTCTCATCCATTTCATCAATCTTTCCGCGTCTGAGCAATTATGAATCGGAATGAAATCAAGAAATCTTGATAGTGAAACAAGAGATCTGCCAACATTGACGTAGAAAATGATTCTGAATTTTTTTCCTTTTATGTCTGTCGCTGGATCCAGAGATTGGCGATGTGTCTTTGTGAAAGTATACGACTTTTTTTCCACCTTTCGAACAATTTGAATCTATGATCCGATAAATTTATGTTTTTTGTATAAGAAATCTGTAGTAAACTTTGTTTCAATAGTGATTTATGCAATTGATTTAGTTGAATGATGCCTTGATCGTAATGGAATATTGCAACTCAATAACGCAAAACAAGGGGTTACGATATGGTTATAACAAATGTAGAGAGGGAGAAAAAAAATCGACCGAATCCGCTCCGTTTGATTCTTTGTGTTTGTTGTTTGTAAATCTTTTTTTTTTCTTTCAGGATTTTTTTATGTTCATAATTCTTTACATTGTCACAATCACCTTCATCGTCCCGGTTGTGTTATTCTGAATCGAAGCATTGTGTATTTGTTTGTGCGTGTGTGTGTTTGGGTCTGAACTTGATTTATTGAGAGAAAGAGAAGCGAGAATGAAAAGAAGAAAGTCGAAAGACCGAAGAAGAATCGAAAAATCGATAAAAATAATCTAACTCTTCCGCTTTTTTCTCATTAATAGCCCTCTGAATTGAGACAAAAGCAAACACACACGTATCTGCTTTCAATCACATCTTTTCTCTCTACTTTACAAACCAAAATTCTCATCACAGCTAGACCGGTGATTGGAAATGCTGAATACTAGGCAGAGAGAGAGAGAGATTTGAATTCCATTCCGCAACACAAGCACATAGTGAAAGGCCCTAGTCCATATGATGCGAATCATCTCGATCGTACTATCTAGTGTTAGAGAGAATCGTGCTCCATAACATTATAGTCTCTAGAATGATCGAGACGATAATCGATTGCAAATGATGCAAATGATTGGTATGAGAGGTTATCCAAACAGATGAATCGAATTAGTACAGCCTTTCATTTTCACACACATTCGGATCCATGCTTCATTTCTATCTCCTTTCTTTTCTCATCGCTCCACTATTTCATCTTTATCGTTCCATCTGGAATAATTCACTGTATTCGTTTTTGATTTGAAATGTCTATGAAAAAAAATGAAACCATCGATACCGAATAGAATGATGATGACCAAATGGAGCAAGAAAAAATACAGATATCGATGGCAATAAAATTTTATTATCCCTTGTCAATCATTATTTTTACTAATTTCATAAGGTTGGTTTTGTAAGATAAGGTTTCAGTGTTTGGGCTTGTGTGCAAGTGTAAGCACAAAATTCAATAAAATTGGTGTATTGCTTTGTTTTTAGAATTAGCGATTGAGTTTAATTGAATCGTTAGAATTCTCCTTTCCTCCTAATGACTAGAACTAATTCTAAATGGTAGTCTTTTTTTGATGAGAAAAATTCCTTCTCAATCAGAATACTAACAGAGCAATTTAACAGCACCACAATTTTGATGATTATTACAATTATAGAATGGGACTCACTCTTCTCTCCATCTTGAAACAAATAGAAAAGGAAAGAGAAAAAATCGCTCAATCTTCAATTCTTTTTGGATGTTTAGGCTTCGAATTTTTTTTTTTTAGTAATTTGAATTCTAATGATCCAAATCAAATTAGCATTTATTTCATAAACCGATTAATGATGATGGTGTGCAAACGAGATAACAAAAAGATGATGGCATTGAGAAGATGGATCGAAAGCAAACTAATTCGATACGAGATCTAGAGACCTAGATCCTAAAGAAAGTCGACGATTAGAAGTAGATTGAACATCATTCTTAAGCAGATTTAGTTGACAAATTCTTTTGCTAATTTATAATTCTCAACCATAATTGCTAACATTCATTTCTGACTTTGATTTCCTTCATGCCTTCATTTGATTTCGATTTAATTCGCTCTCTCTCTCTCTCTCTCTCTCTCTCTCTCTCTGTCTAATTATAAATCGTTTCGAATTATTCAGCATTGATTCAAGTACCTCTTTTCGATTCTTTCGAATATTAATTAATGAATTCGTTTCTGTTTGATGGATGGATTGCGAATAAATTGGTGAAATATGTTTCAAAAAAAAAAAAAAAAAAGATTCTCATTTTGTGTTTAGCATTCAACAACAACAAAAGTATTTTGGAGAAATCCACTTTGTCCCAACGCAAAAATTTAGTTTGATTCACGAATGAATGGATGATGGATAATTAATTACAATCATTGATGTCTATTTCTATGTCTATCTCTATGTCCATTTGTATGTCTATATCTGTCGGATTACAACAGAAAGATCTAGATGGAAAAAAAACTTTATTTTTCTATTGAAGATCATTTATTATTACAATCCAAAATTATTATCTCAAATTTACATTTTTTCTTTTTTTTTTTCATTTTGATTTCGCTTTTCAATTTTTCGCTGTTGATTCTAATCGCATAAAATTCATCGTAAAATGAGGAATGAGCTATAGAATTCCTTTTAATACTACTTTACTAATAATACTTTGTCGCTATTTATCAGCAAGAAATATTGAAATCGATACACAAACGACAAAGTCAAACTTTTTTTTTCGAAAAAAAATGCTCAGTATCTTTTCTTTCTTTCTTTTCATAGTATCGGTGACAATCAAATTTTTATGATAAGAATCATTCTGGAAAATGATTATTTTATACTCACAATTGTTCCAAATTTCATTCTCTTTCTTCTTTGGGAGCCGAAAAAAACCACTCTTCGATTAGTTTCATTTGGATAATTACATAAGAAGTCCACACACACCTACTGACCAAGCAATGATTAACTATATTCTTAATCTAAAGAGATCTTTCACAACTTAGCCTAATTAGCCATTGAATTTAACCGAAATTGAAACCATATGGGCAGAATCGGAATGAGAATGAGACCGTTGATGGAAAAAATTCACAATTTTCAACTCTTCTTTTCTCAAGCAAATAATTCGTTGCAATTGAAACTAAAATCATTTTGCCACTTAGAAAGAAAGTTCTTTTCGCTTTGGTCATCTAATCAAATTAAATCTGATTATTCCACACACAACCAGAAACTAATGTTCGGAGAACGTTAATGTAATCTCCAATCATCGAATCTAATTTCAAAATTAGAATTTTGAAGATTCCAATCAACAATGATATCATAGGAGTTGTGATAGCAAAGGAATTGTTATGTTCTAGATTATCAACATCAACGCTCCATTATAGGATAATTTTTTTTTTCGATAAAGTCAAATGTGCAACCATAAAAAGTGACTTTGTCTTTTTTTTATAATACTTGGTCCAGTGAAAATTTGATTCAAATTTCATATGTTTTTCCTCGTGAAGAAATGAAGAATATTTCACATAAACTCTGCTTATCCATTATCACTTTATGAACCATGATGATGCAATGAATGCAATCATAGTGTGAGGTTTTGATTATCGGTCATCAAGATTATAGTTTTCGTTGAAATCAAAGCATTGTGAATAGCTATCGATGTTGATCTATCGAATTTTTATTTTTTTTCTCCTCTAAATATAATGACTTATTAAAAATTTGGATTTTTTTTTAGATTCCAATATGTACATTGAGTTCTATTTTTGGATCGATCGAGAAAAGATTTTGATTTGGCATTTCTTCTCTTGAACATCAATTCTAATTCATTCAGTTTGTTTTCATCTCAGATCACTTATTTATTTATTTCCGTATTCTCAATATTTTTCTGTTAATATTGAGAATCGTCATTGAGAATCATTGATGATCAATGTCGGATGTATGGTAGATCAACCATATTTTCCAGAGCCATCATTTTCGGAATCTATTGTTATCTTTACATTGATATTCTGGTTTTATTTTCATTTTATTCTGTGCTTTCGATTAATTCTGCAATCTTTGGGATGTTTTGGTGTCTCAGTCTCTCTCTCTCTCTCTCTTATCAACCTCATTCCCTTTTGTGATTTAGTCAATAGAATTGTAATGATTAGGTTCGATAGGCCCGAAACGATGTAGAGTCCTGAACAGACGATCGATTTAGTCGTCGAAAACGATATGGTCCAAAAACAAAGCAGTTTGTGAATCGAAAATGAGAAAAAATCAACGAAAAAAAAACCGATACGAAACGAAAGCGGATCATTGGGAGATGCCAACAGAGAGTCTCTAGAATTGAAGTGAAACGAGAGTTAGAAAGAGTTCGAAGAGAAGATCAGAAAGAAGTGAAGAAAAGAGATGGCTATAACGCGCCGGATCCGATCCAGAAGTGTTAAAGTTTATAGCGATAGAAAAAAAATAAATAATCTCTAGGAGAAAATTCAACAAGATTTTCTATGCGAGAATCTCACATTTCAGTTGGTTGTTTGATCGGTAACCATTCACATACACGCCACAATAACTTTATTAGCTACGATTTATTTCACTCGTTTTCTTCCACGCAATCTTTGTTTGTCCGAGCTATTATTCGATATTCTTGAACGTCAAGCGAAAGAATTTAGAGTTTGGTGAAAAAAAATGAACTAAAATAACAATCACCGACATATGGAACCGAAATTATGAGAATTAGCAAACTGTGGAGCACTTCTGTTCCGTTTTCTTCACCATCTTCATTTATTGTTTCTAATATTTCCAATCTCACTTCAATAAATCTTTTCCCTTCTCTTCTCTTTCTAGTATGATTGCTCTTGCTTTTGTTTCTGTTTTCAACTTCAGTTATATGGTGCCGGTTCCAAAAAGAAAAAAAAATCTCAAATTGTTCCAGGCCAAAGTATTTTAAATGAGAATAATTAAATGGCCATCATCTAATCACATAAATCTTGAATCATCATTTTTATCTTTGTCTTTGTTATGTTGTATAATAAATGTAATAATAATAATCATCATCATCATCATAGTTTTAATCATCAATGCTCAGTAGCTTTTTCTCTCAGATAGAGAAGGACATTTTCTAGAAGCGTCAAAAATTGAAACGAATCTCTTTTTTTGTGAAATCATCAAAAAAAAAAAAAAAAAAAAAAAGAAAAGACTAAATGCAAGATTGAGAGCGACTAGGATGACTCTAGTCAATGAGGTGTTTGTGTGCGAGGTTTTTTTTTTTTATAAAAGTTGTGATTGAAAAACACCGACCGGAAATGGTCAGTAACCGATGCGTTGTTTTTCACACCAACTGCCGAGAGAGAGACAGTAACTTTTTTCATTAGCGAACTAAATATATTTTTGTCTGAAAATTCTTTGTTGTTATTATTTTTTTTTTGAGTTTCTTTTATTTTTATTACGATTGATTGTTAGATTTTCTCGTATTTTTCTTTCTTTCTTTCTTGTTCAAATTGATCCATTGGTTATTTCTATCTTTCGTTTTATTTTTGTTCAGTTTGGTTAAAATTTCCATCGCTATTTTTCCTATCAGATGCAATTCAAATTTCTTATCAAACATTTATTCTCTCTCTCTCTCTCTCTCTCTCTCTCTCTCTCTCTGTCCTCATCCATTGGGCCCGTAAGAAATCTCTCAGAGCTTTGTCCCCATCTAAAACTGTAGAAAAGCTCCAACGCATCAATTTTCTGTCCTACCTTCTGCATTTGGACTGAAATCATCATCGTTTTCGGACAGAAACAACTCAACACCAAAATGCGAAGCATTTTATATTATTTTCTTACGAAAAAAAACAGCTCTGCCAAAGTGGATCATCATATTGTAGATTGAGAGACTAATTTTCGACGGTAAAAACGATTTCGTTAGACCGCACATCATCATCATTAAGTCGATCGACAGTTTATTAGACCCAATACGTTTATATTCAAATGTAAATTCTCGGAAATAATCGCCGAAAATCGCCATCGAATGTTGATGGAATTTCGGAGATGCCATTAACACTTGATAATTTCCGTTATTGACATTTTGATTTTTATTATACATTATTTCGAAAAATAAGAAAATCTTCTTGGGAAAATTATCGCTAAAATTTTCTCTGATTAATTAAAATTTGGAAGCAAAAATCTAACGAATGTTTGAATCGCCCGCTCAATTAGTCTCCAAAATCAAATCCTTCTGTTGACTTCATTCGAGGTAGGTGGAAAAAGAAAAAGAAGGAAAAAAAGAAGGCGGAGGAGTTAAGAAAAAAGGGTGGTGAAAATTGTGTTGTAGAGCTCTCTTTTAATTTTTTCCTCTGTTCTATGCTCTCTCTCTCTCTCTCTCTCTCTCTCTCTCTCTCTCTCTCTTTTCTCACTCCCCTAGGTAATTCTTGGGTGGCGATGTTTCGCTATGTTTTTCTCTACGAACGAAATCTCGATGAAAACAAGAAGTGTTTGGTTTGAATTTAACTAATTAAAATCAGTATTGTTATTTTTTTCGAATCAAATCGAATCTATAGGGAAGTGTGAATTTTTAACAAGAAAAACAATCTCTTTTAATTTGTTGTTTGCTTTAGCTTCAGGAGAGTAGCATTATTGAAGTAATTAATTAAGAGATTGTAAAAGAAAGAAAGAAAAAAACTGCTCCTCCTAGGAACATCCGAATTCGATGCTGTAGTAATCTTGAAAGTAGATGTTCGGTCTCTATTATGGTCATTTTAGTTTTTTTTAGTTTTCTCTCATCTTGTTGTGTAGGAGAGAACTCGATTAAAGTAAAAAAAATTAACTTTCAAAAAAAAAAACAGAATGAAATAATAGAATTGAAAAGAGGAACGAAAAAAAAAAAATTGAAAAATTTCGACGTTTTATTTTGACATTTCAAGAAAAGAAATACCGTTGCAACAATTGAATGAGATCGAAATGTAATAGAAAAATAAATCTAAAAATATTATTCGATTGAAAATTATCAAGAGAGAGGTACAAAGAGAAGATTTTTACGGTTAAAGAAAAAAAAAAGAGAAAACTTTTTCCAAGTAAGAATCAAACAAATCCAATCCGATTGAAGGAGAAAAAAAAGAAAAAAAAACTCAATGATCAGAAGTGGAATCGAGTTCAGAAAACTATTCCAAAAGTAAAGAAGACAAGAGAGATAAAAAGAAATTTTCTCCCATCTATACTATAGAGAAAATATTTTTTCAATCAAACAAAAAGTTTAGATCAATGGATCTTTCGAAAAACCGAGAGAGAGAGAGAGAGAGAGAGAGAGAGAGAGAGAGAGTAGAACTATTTTTTTTAAACTGAAGTTGTGCCAGATACAAGCGAAAGAATCCATAGTGTGGATTCGTTCCAAGGTATTGCTACTGGAATGGACAATGGGATGGTAAATGGGACTATTTGCGACAAATTTGAAAGGTGTGGAAAAAATTTCTTTTCCGTTAATGTTTTCAATCCTCGAACACCAGCAACACCATCATCAACATTTTTGAAAATAAGAATCCCATTCAGAGGATTTTCTTTGATTGATTTGATTGAATTCGATTGTAACGGTCAATTGAATGAGTGATGAGTGATGGATTTTCTTATTCAGAAATTATACTCTTACATTGATTATGATCGAGAGAAAAGCAAAAGTTTTTTTTAATTCTATTCATTTTTTTCAATTCAAAGCGATCATCTACATCAGCGATTCTTGAACTGGGGTAAATAATCTTTTTTTTTTCTTTCTTCGCTAAAGCTTGAATAAGTTTAAGAAGACTGATTTACATCAAAATCTATCATAATACTATGATCTGATAAGATCTAGAGAAAGATCTAGTCCCATAATAAACCAAACAAACCTAAATTTGTTTTTGCTTCAATCGCATTTTCGCTTTTATTTCAAATGAGAGTTTTAAATTTCTATTTCGGATAGTTTCATCGTTGATGATATAATATGGGATCTAATCTATTGCCTCCTCATTGCTATGAGAGGAATTAAATTTCTTCTCAGTCTTTGCCTCTATGAGATTTCCGATAATGAAACAACATTCTTTGATCGATTCATTATGATCATCGCTGCACTGAGGAGGCAATAGAAAAGAGAGATTTGAAAAAAAAAATTCTATTTTCGTAGAACTTTTTTGATTCGCTGTTTCGAATTTTGCTAGAAATTTTAATCATCTCTTTTTTTTGGATTTTTTCCGTGCATATCGACCGTTGAATCGCGATCAAGAGAGATGTCAATGTCGAAATTTTCAATTATAAGTAACATTTAAAGAGTGTAGAATAGAGCGAGAGAGATAGGGTTGATGAAAAAACAGCTCAATTTTGTCATTGCATCGAAGAATTAAAAGCTAAGCGATCACCTTATTCCTCTTCTTTCTTCTTCCACAAAAAAAATTCCATTAGTTTTTTTTTTCAAGATTCTAGGTTTCATTCAAATTCGATCATAGACTTTAAAACAAGAATAAGACTTCAGTAAGTTTTTAGGGAAGACGATAAAGTGCAAAATACAAAAATATTTTGGTCGAATGTAAACTTCACAGCTTCTATCATTTTGAATTAGGAAAAAAATTCAGCAAAATCATTTATAACCTGAAGGAATTTAGGTAATATTTGAATTTTTTACCAATTAAAATCCTATTCAAACCTAATTGAAGTAGGCCTGAGCTTTTGATTTAATAGCCGGAAGATCAAGCTTTGAGGAGTTTGTGATCGGAAATTGAATCTAAGAATTTTTAGGTCGCCTTCTATTATTTTGACAAGCGACAAACCTTTTCTCTCATAAATTGATAAAATAATTGCGATAGAAAACTGTCAAAATTTATCAGTGCTAAGCTATGAAATTTGAAAGAAATTTATCTAAAAAAAAAATTTCAGTTCGATCATTTTTTCTATAAACTGATTAGATTTCTGATTCGATCAAAAAGAAATAGAACAAAAGAGATTAATTTTTTTTGAAGATTTTGAAAAGACTCAAATCGAATCATTTTGGAACTGTGACAGAAATCTATTTGATTCATTCATTCATCGAGCGCCAATCCATATCGAAATGAAACTAGCTTCTAAGAATTCTCTCTATTGAAATCGAAATCAAAGAGTCAAAAACATTAATTCGATCATTTTTTTTTTTTCGCAATCAATTTAATCTAATTTGATTTTCTTCTCTGTCAAAGGGTTCTCTCTAATTTTTTTTGTCCCAAACAAATTCCGATCCTTTTTATCTCGAATGAAAACAGACAAGATTTCAAAGTTGAAATTTCTTTTGGATTCGATCATATTCACAGCATTTCTCTTGCTCATTTAATGTTCAATGAATGATCATTTCGAAACGAGAAAAAAATTTAATAGCTTAAATTTCGCTATAGATGTTGATTTTTTGATGTTTGTTGTCGTTTCCGATTCTCTCTGGCTTTGCTAGTACACCCATAATCTATGCCAATTATTCTTATCTCAATTGATTGTATTCAGATTAAAGGCATAGCCATCTCTATCGCTTGCTTCTCAGTGGCCCAAAAAAAAAGGCCCATCTTGAATCATTATGCTGGTTATTAAAGCGCGAAAAAACGCTCCCATCAGATAGCGAAGTAAGCGATGGCGATAAAAACAAAAAGAAAGTGTTTGAGCACGAAAATTCGATCGAGAGCAAATTGATTGCTCTCTCCACTATCATCACCGTATTGTTGTTTACATTGAGCAACAATTACAATTACAGAATAATAGTAATACTAATAAGCAAAATAAGAAAAAAAAAGTAATAAAGATGGAAGTGGCGAAAAATTTGATCCTTTCGATAGCTATTTCTTTAATGCATTTTTCGTTAATTTTGAGCTGGCTTTCTGAGATTCTATTCTCTTCTGTGAAAAATTTTAAAAAACAAAAAAAAATTCACCTCTATTGCCTCTCTCTTCGATTAAGACTCTACACCCAGATTGATGCTGCTTTTCCTCTGTTTGCTTTGAGGGCGTACTTGATGATCAAGAAAGAGTTTGCCATTGATGTCTTGATGTCTGTCAACAGTCGAAAACAAACGATGACAATCGAGAATCTAGATGGTAATGATGAAGCTATTGAAAAACTTGAATAAACAAAATTTGAATGAATCTCTACAAAAAAAAACAATCAGGTGGATTATTTATGAGGCAAATAATGTTCTTATACTTTTTTTCGAATCAAAATATGCGTCTAGGATCATTCGATACATCTCGGTTGCCAGAATCAAAATCAAGCAAAGCTGAAAAATTGCGAATGAAATTTTCATTCGAAACGCAAAAATTTTCCTCTCGTTTTTGTCAATTTTTAATAACGATGACTTAGCTTCATTGAGAAAGATCTAGAATTTAGATTCTAGATTATCTAAAGATACATTAGAGTAGAGATTTCGAAACTCTTTGAATATGGGATGTTAAATATGTTTTAGTATCGTTTGTGAAAGAAACTACAACCATCGAGATTGTAAGTTCGACACCTCTGTTCTAGAGTCTGGCTAAGCTGATGGTCTGTTCGATTGCGATATCGGAAATTCTAGAGCTCAAAACAATAATCCTTGTGTTTGTGCCACTTGGAAAAGCATCATCTCAACATCTTTCAACATCTCCCATCATCATCGAAATTTCGATTGCAATATTTGATAGATTATTTTATTCATACTGTTTGTCTGTATCTGTTTGTTTGTGATCAAGTAGATTTAGATCTGGAAAAGAGAAACAGAGAGAGAGAGAGATAGGGTTGATCGAAATCACATTAGATTATCAAGAGAATTGGATAGGCGATCAAGCAGAACATCGGTGTTATCTATACCGCAATCAATCAAAAACGATACATTGCTCCATTTTCATTGAAGAATAGACAAAAGAGAATAGAAAGGAGTAAAATGAAAATGAATTAAAGAATGTGTGTGAGAGTGAGAGTGAGAGTGAGAGAGAGAGAGAGAGAGAGAGAGAGAGAAAATACATCAGAATGATAATGCTTATATTTAATAATCAATCCAGATAGTTTTGAAAATGAATTTTTATTCTCCGATGCAAAAAGGCATTAGTGAGAAAATTAATTATTAATTTAATATGAAGATGGAGAAGATAAGGGCCAAAAAATCGTTTCCTATCATTGCCTCTAATCACTGTGGTATAGATTCTGTTTGGATTATATTGGGATTTTTTTCACATTTCTCTCCCAAAGAATCAGATAGAGAGATAAACGCGAAGAAGACTAAGAAAGAGTAGAAGTCCTAGGAATACGAGATGATAATGATAAGCTAACCCAAAAATGAGGTGCCATCAATGATCATCATTGAGATTTCGAATGAATCGGTAAAAATAAACATCGAATACGATCATGATCGAGGAGATTTGGATTTTTTGTTGAGAGAATCAAAAAGAAAATTAAGCGATGGCCAATCGCATCTAAAATTGTTGATTAAGGATAGGACAAACCATAAATGGCTAAGAATCGAATGATTGGATCAAAAAATGGTACAAAACTATCATCGAAAGTGTTTCTTTCATCAAGAATTCATTAATCAATGAAGCACAAAATCTGGACAAATTTGGCTATTGAAATTGATTTATGTGAGGATTTATGATCAAGATGTGAGATATTAATCGAAAAGAAATGTTAAGATCTCAGCATATCTAACTAACAATAGGTGTGTGTGTATTTGTGTGTGTATGTGTGTATTGATCCACCTTTTCCAACACTCATAGAAAGATGAATCAAACAACAAAATGGAATCAAAGCGAACATAGAAGGAAATTTCCCTCGTATTCTTCTCATATTCTTGATTCCACTCGATGAAATTCGGCTCTCTGCCTCTCTCTCTCTCTCTTTCATTAGAATTTTTGTCTCAATCTTTGTTGTCAAAGTTTTCACAGAAGTTTTCTAGATATTTTTTTCTCTCACCTTTTTTCTTGAAATCTAGACATTATGAAAAATTGAAACGTTAGGAAATGAAATCGAATACGAATAATGATGATTACGATCGAAGTGAACAGAAAGAAATCTGGAAAAAAGTTGTAAGAATCGTAAAGAACCGAAAGAGAATCTGTGATTTCTTCATAAGGATAGGTAGAAGAGGATTCAGAGATAGAGATAGAATTGGTTCCTCAGACAAATCTGCGAGGAAAACTTTTCGAACATCAAAACTTTCTAATGCAATTTACAATTTTTTGTTTCGTAGAATTTTCATCCAATTTCCAAATCATCGGTCTATATCTTCCGTCTCCTCCTTTTTCTTCTTCTTTTGCTCTTCACAATCGAATGATTCGATGTGTTTGTGTTTGTATTTGTGTTTGTTTTATCGATTGTCATATTATTATATTCGATTTGTGATGAATTATTTCTTTCCACCATCTTCATTCACTTTTGTTCCGAATGATTCCATTCAATCATTCATTTAAGAGGCGAAACTTTTTAGCTTAGATTTCGTTTTGAATGGTTAGGAAGCGAATAGGGAAAATCGCTTTGCTATTCTTGAAATTGTTTCATTTGAGTTTTTTCGCTCGCAAGACCGAATGCGTTCCCATTGCAGTCTATCGATTCTGAATGAGGAGATTCAATCATGGTCTTCTCGATTCGTCATCTCATAATAAAATGAAAGGAAATTTTTTATCGATAACATCTATCATAATAAGACATCATCACAATGATCATCATTGAGAACGCTTGTTCTCTACACAATGATATTCTCGTTTTGTTTAATCAAAGAATCGAATAAAATCCGTATGAATCGAAATAAATTAGTTTTGATTAGCTAGGAGATTTTTTTTTTCAATAGAGCAATTTCAAAACAAATGAACTCGTGTGTATTCGCATCGAAACTCTGTGGAATTGAATCCGGGAACTCTTACTAGACAATCTTGAACTCTATGAACTTTCTCAATTTGTTTTTTTTTTCCATTATTTCACTGTTTGCCATCGGTCTTTTTTTGATATTTCTATCTATTTGATATCTCTTCCGACGAATTAAACTCATTATTGTATTTGATCAATCATTCCCAATGAGACATCTCTGCTCTCTTTTTAATTATCTCATAATTTTGGTGGTGGATCGAAAGTGGACAATACTACGGTCAACAATTCTAAGATCTTTTCAAATGAGAGCAAGAGAGGATTTTTCGGGCAAAGAATTGAAGCAGATAGCTTTTTTTAAATATGTTTGAGAGCAAGTAATAATCAGAGACCGAAATTTGAGTCTGAATTCGTTTACTATCTGTAACATCACAGGGTGGATAGTCTTTTCTTCCTTAAAGTCCATTCGATCGAATCGATCAAAAACTTTCTTCTTTCTGAATCTGAAGCTCTCTTCGTTCTTTTCATAGTGTAAAAAACAAATCGATTTTTCTGTCTATCAAACATAGGCTCTGAGTTAATATTTTCGCTATATTAGAGCCAAACTTAACTCACAGGTGCACCGAAATAAAACTTTGCCTCGAAAGCAATAACAAACCTAAAATAATAAGCGATATTGCTACGTTTCAAGTTTGATTGCAACGGTTTTTAAGCGGAAGGGGAAGCGAATCATTTAAAAGAGAAGCGAACAGTGTTTCTTAAATTAATTTTATTCTCCTCATTAATTTAAACTCTTAGATATTAAATTCAATTCTATTCAACAACTAAAGCAATAGAAATCAAAAGTTTTGCTCGATTATGATCGCTCTGTTGTTGATGATTGTGTAATATTAGGATAGCAGATAACTCTTTCATTATTTAAATAAACGAAGAATACAAACTTTTATTGTTGATGATGGGAGTGATCGGCAGAGAATAAACAAATAATAATAAAAAACATCAAAAAATTTTGAATTTGCCAAGAAGCGTTTCGGTTCCAAGTTCTAGCTCTAGCCTAGTGTTCCTTTCTGCTGGGTTCTGATGTTTTGCGAAAATTAATATTCTCTGAATTTTTTTTTCTGGTTTCCAATGACTCTTTCTATTCGATACAATTTTAATCAGCCATTATTTAGAATTTGTTGCGAAAGGTTGCTGTTGTTGTTGATGTTGACGATTCTCTCTAGGTTGCGGTCAAATTTTTAATATTACAAAAATGTAAAATTCGATTCGACAAGCGAAATTCGATCCAAATCGATTTTAAAAAATTGTGTAAAAAATGAATCAACATCGAACAGATCATTTTTTTAATATAAATTTCTTTTACGATTATATCGAGAGCGTTTGGCGTTTTTATTCCAAGAGAGAAAAAAAACGAAAACCGCTCGATAATGATTGTCAGAGTTGTACCGTCGAGAAGAAGAATATCGGGAAAAAAAAATCTCTCTAAGATCGAGAATTGAGTCAGACCTTTATTATCTCTATCTTTGGTAAGGGAGTGATCTCAGAGAGCCATCCAGAGCAATCATGTTCCGAAACGGTCTCAATCGATCGATTATAATCAAGTGTGTGTGTTCTTATTGATGATTATCGTTTTTTGATAAAGCAAACCAAAGTTTTTCTCTTTTTCTTCTCTAATCTTTGAGAATTGGCCAATTTTTTATCCATTAAAAAAAATAGATTTTAAGAATCGAACAACTTTCGATTTCTAAGAGGATGTAAAGAGGAGCGAGGAGAAAACATTACAAACTAGCCATTTTTCATCGATTTGAGATTTATTTTCTTTTTAATTTCATTTTTTTTTTTTCATTTTTATCTTTTTTTTTTAGAAAAAATAATCACACCAAATAGAAAAATCAATAATATAATATACTGAGATCATCGAAGAGATTTAGATGGATAACAATGTCGTTTTTGTGGGAAGAAAATCTTTCGATTCTCTGGAGAGATTCTTTTCGATTTTTTTAAGTTGATGATGACGATGGTTTGATTGAGAGTGATCACAATCATCATTATGGCTTCTGTGGAAGAAAGGTTGAAAGAAGTTTTCAATTCTTTCCATCGTTGAGTTAGGGCTATCGAATCATTTCAAATTCATTTGTTGTATCGCAACGAATATCGAATCTCTTCAATACATCGAACTTAGGTTGAACTCTTTCAAGCTCGTTGCATGAAAAATTTCGTTCATTGATTCTGAGCGTTAATATTTAACGAAAATAATAAAAATAACATTGAGTGTTTTTTCTACATTATTCTACCCAAATAATTTCGACCAGAAGAAAGGGAAAGAGAGAGAGAGAGAGAGAGAGAGAGAGAGAGAGAAATTATGAATCGAAAACGGGACAAGAGGTAAACGGTGGGAAAGTAACCAAACAAACAAAACGATTCTCATTCATTTCTCGGATATTGGCGAAGTGGATTGAGATCAAATTGACGGTTCCCGATCGCAAAATAGTTATTAGAATCCTAGAAAATATCCTTGCAGGTATTCTACTTGTTATTTTAGATAGTGTAGGCACAATGACTGTCTACTTGATTGAATCCTTTCTATTTTTTCTGTTCTGCCATCATTTAATTGAGAATTTATTTGAACTTTCGGCTAAAAATTCGAAAATAAACCTTAGAATTCGGTGCTTTCAATTAGATTACGATTTCAAGCTTTGGAAGAAATCAAAATTCACTGAATCCTTTTGTTTGTTTGATTTGATTTCCCTTTCTATGTTCCATTTACTCAATGTTTCACTTGAATTGAAGAAAGCTAGATCATTGAATTTCTCTCTCTCTCAAGATATGAAAATATGAAATCAAAAATATGAATTGTCATAAGAGGATTTTTGCGTTATGGAATCAGGATTGAATGAGAAAGAGATGCAAACAAGCAGCTAGAATTTCTTTTTTATTTCCTTTCATAAACAGACAGCGATGCTTGATTTAAATGAAACACTGAACTCTAATTTGATACAGTCTCATCGATTTGATTTAGATTTTGATTATAAAGAATTCTATAATGATTCGTTATGATTAATTATCCTTGAATAATAGTTGATTCATCACATTGATTATTTCTACCATATTCCACCCAAAATGATCAATTTGAATCGAGAATTCAGTTTAGAAATTTTTTCAATTTTACCACTCAAGCGTTATCGTTCCAGAACTCTTAGGGCTAATTTCGATTGATTTCTCGAGATTGACAAATAGAGATTTTTTTCATTTGATCAAAGTTATTGCCATCGAAATTAAGTATTCTTCTCGATATTCACTTTTATTTCCAGTTTAAATTTATAACATCAAATCGACTTCGATTGGATGGAAATCGGTCTTCTTAATCTATTTGGATACAGCATAATCATAATTGGCGTGAATTTTCATAGTGAATCTAATCATTAATTTGATTAGATTCAAGATGAGAGAGATGGCCACATTGAAACCATTACTTTTATTGCTCAATCTATCTTCGTCTGAAGATTATGGCCGATTGTTAACACTGTCACCATCATCATCTCCTTCCTCTTCACCACCGCTATTATCGTCGACGTCTTTAACAACAACATTTCGATTGCCAATACCATCATCGATTGTTTCAACATCGTTACCAACATCATCTTCTTCTTCATCTTCATCCTCATCTTTTTCATCCACATTATCGACAGCAGCTGCGACTTCATCATATAATTTTTTCGAGAATGAATTCCAATCAAATTATCCATCGATGATGGTACCGGGAAAATCTCAAAATAGTGATGGTGATGATGGCAGTAAACTTCAACATCAATTTCGAAATTCAAATGAACTTGAAGAATTTATCGATGAGAATCATTTTATGATGCTACAGAAAGTGGTCAGTATTGTGGTGCCAATCTTATTTGCAATCATTGTGATCGTTGGACTTGTTGGGAACTCTTTGGTGGTGATTGTGGTCAAATTCAATCCACAAATGTACTCCACAACCAATCTGCTCATCATAAATTTAGCAATCGCCGATCTATTATTCATCATTTTTTGTGTACCATTCACCGCCTGGGACTATGCGTTTGTTTATTGGCCCTTCGGAAGTGTTTGGTGCAAAGTGGTTCAATATCTCATCGTTGTCTGTGCATATGCTAGCATCTATACGGTAAGCCTAGAGTTATCGATAATTTTTTATGTCATCATTTCGATCAACACCATTTTGAAAATTCTAAAAAGTTTCTACCCAGCAGATGAGCATTCGAATAAAAGCAGTGCACATTTTTATGGCACTCAAACAACCATCTACTAGAATTACTAGAATAACACTAGAAATAATAATTCTAATCAAAGAGATATAAGAAAGCTTTCTAGGTCCAAAAACAGAAAAAATAAAGTTATTCTTCTCAGAAAAATGGAAAGCTCCTCGATTGGTCATGACAATCATTCGAAAAATAGGAAAAAGATATTGCAAACATAGATGAGAATTGCAAACAATGGCCATCATAGCGAATCATCATCTCTGGTCCCCTGTTCATAACTCTGTCTCTTCTTTCAAGTGTTTCGCAAAAAAAAATTTGTCCATTTGAATGCGAACACTAAGATTCCGTGCAGTTTTTTCTCTTGTTTTCTCTTGTGTACCGTAATAATTCAGAACGAAGCAGAGAGAGAGAGAGAGAGAGAGAGAGAGAGAGAGAGAGAGAGAGAGAGAGAATCTCGATTTTGAGATTGCAACTAGTCCGATCCAATTTCCATCTGAAAAATTCGTTTGTTCGCTCTACCCCAAATGATGTTGCAATTCAGTTTGGTCGTTAGAGAATTCCGATTCGCTCTGGATCTATTTGATCATATCGATAGAAACCCAGCGAATAGATTGGAATGGAAAAAAAATAAAAGTAAAAGAAAAAATGAAATTTTCTCGTTTCTAGAGAATTTCAAACAAATTGAAACTTGAAGCAAAAAAAAATTGAAGAGAATATTTTTGTGTATTTTTTCTTACTCTCGGCCAAAGTTTAGCTTATTAACTTTTTCATCAAAACGAATGAATTATACTCTCTCTCTCTCTCTCTCTCTCTCTCTCTCTCTCTCTCTCTCTCTCTCTCTCTCTCTCTCTCTCTCTCTCTCTCTCTCTCTCTCTCTCTCTCTCTATCGCTAAGTTTCATCTGTTCTCCTCTTTCCTCAATAGGATTCCAATGAATTGAATTGGTTGGTTTGCTTCATTTGCAAACGCATATGTCTCGATCGGCAGATTATGGAAGTAATCTCGATACATTATCTTTTTTTAAATTCGATTCATTTTCATCCGATAATTATTAGTTCGATCATATTGTGGATCTCTTGAATTTTGCTATCGTCGCAAACGATAGCCCATAATTTTTTTGATTTTTCCTTATGATTTTTTTTACGTCGAATTTTTTTTTCAAAAAGATCCACACCGCTTCTGATACAAAACAAAAGACTGAGATACCCATAGAAAAGCAATCATTGAGATGAATTGTTCTACTAATACATAAATCGAAGCCCATTATTCCATCTAAACTAAAATTTCAAAGCCAAACGAAATGAAATTTTTTCTGCTAGATATCTAATGAATTTCATTAATGATGAAATCGATATGGTCAGGTTTATTAGTCGCTGTCATTTCTGGAAATCAAAGAAAAAATATATAGCAACAAAAAGAATGTTTGAGTTATTTTCCTTCGCAACAGAACCTAAAACCATAGAGAGAAGCACATTAATCGATCGCAAAACAAATCGATTTTTTGGCTCCGACTGGCACCTCACCGATCATATTGCACAAACAAAAAATGAATGAGATGTTATTGTTCATTGGCTGCTTAACTGGACTAAAGATTAAGCATAGAAGGTTTATAAAAATCGAATCTAAAATTGAGAGTATTGGAGAAAAGTCAATAAGTATCCAACAAATATCAGAGTCGAGGGAATAAATAATTTTCTCTATCGATTGTGGATTTGTGTTGTTTGAATATTTGATTTAATTTTTTCCTCTACTTGTTTTTTTTTGCTGCTAAAAGCTCGATTGAGATGTTTGAGATTCAATCTCTGAATGCGATGCCATTGAATTCTTTCGCAAAAAGAGGTCTTAATGTGAGCATCACAAAAGTTCTTTGGTCCCTCTCTAAATATGTCTCAGTTGGGCCTCGATAAAGTGGAATATCTAACAAACAAATTTATGTCATCGGAACGAATGATAAGGAAAAATTTTAAAACGATCTGAGCAAACATTGCACAGAAAAAAAAATCGAAGAAAGAAATATCAATGAAGAGTAGAACAAAAACTTAAGTGGTCCGCTATAAAATTGATTGATCGAAATTTGTAAATCTAGTGATGACCGTCAATCTGATAGGATCTTGGTGAGTGGAGTTTTTTCTTTTAAAGAAAACAATAGAAGAAAAACAAGCAGCTCTACTTTGAAAAGTTCGATCCATCGTATCAGCGCTCGACACTCGTTTACGACTCCATTCTTTGGAGCTTGATTTTTTTTTTTTGTTTTGTTTCCTCCACCTTTACTTTCTCGGGCAAACAAAACAAACACCGAGACTAGCAATGCTTTTGATCTGATCTAATCTAATCTCACTTGTTTTGATCTTAAGCCTTTCAATATGATCGTAATGGTGAAGAAAATTGATTAAATTTCTCTCTCTCTCTCTCTCTCTCTCACTCTCTGTCTGTGTTAAGTTTCAGACGAGAATAAACAAAAGCTTTAGAGAAAACAAATACATCGAGAGAATAACCACTATCGAGAAATGTTGTTTTTTATCCCATTCTTTATCTCCGTTCCAATCTAGCTATCTATTTTCTCTTCAACGCCCTAGCAATTTATTACTTTTATAATCTATAAGTTTTCATCGTTTCGAAATGAACATTGATGGAGATTTGTTTGCGAGATCATAATCATCACTTCGATCAGAATCTTCATCGCCTGATGAGAAACTTTATCTTAATCAATGTTTCTACCTTCATCTGGATCATGTTTTAAACAGATTCTACTTTTACATTAACATTGAAGATTGTTGAAACGAATTAAGTTTACAGTGAAACATCAACAATAAAACAAATCAGAAAAAAACTATCAAAGAATCTTTGAAAATTAAGTTTGCTAGAGAATTAAACTCGAAAGCTTAGCTCTTCGAAAATGTTCTGATCTGATCATTGAATCGAAAACAAGCAGAGAGAGAGAGAGAGAGAGAGAGAGAGAGAGAAAGAGATTTACGAGGAAAATTCAGTGAATACATTCAGTAGCTCTTCTTGATGATTGAAATTCAGAACAGCAAATCGTTTTCTGATATGTCATCGATATCCTTGCCCCACAGTTCCTCCACTGACCATCACAGCGCAATGATTAATGATTTGCGTCCTGTCTCTTCAACTGCATAAGCGATTCACAATGTTGAAAACTATGGGTTGAAGTGGTGTTTGCTCCAAGAAGTGTGAGCTGGAGACGATAAATATGAGACCAAGGCAAAACTTATCATTTGGTCAATTAATTTTTTTCACTCCTCTTCAAGATAGAATCTTATCAAACAATAGGAATAATCTTGCGTCTTTCTAATCTTAAGCTCAATTTTAATCAAAATATAAAAAATCAATCTTTCAAAAAAATGATTGATTTAGATAGAAAAGATTCTAAAATCAGCATAGAAAATTTCGATAGATTTTATTCGAAAGAATTAAGAGGCTGAGATAAACTTTTCAAAGGTTTACAATCCGTTGAACTAAGTGAAATTAAAAATCGCCATTACTAGGTTTGCCGTAAAAATCTTTCACTTTTTTTGAACAGCTGTCGGAGAGATTCTATTCTATCGCTTCCAATCGCATTCTTCAACCATCTTGTGAACCGAATTGAATCTGAACCTTGCCATCATTAATTCATCAGTCTTTTTCAAAATCGGAAAAAATTGAAATCTAGTCGAAATCAAAGGTTTCGCATCCAGAACCAAACCCATTGATATTGAAAAAATTATCAATTTTGTTCCAGTGTAAATAATAATTTCACTCTGAATGACGATTAATAACAAAAATGATATCAATAATTGAATCGAGAAACGCATAAAGGAAAGGAATAAATAAATTCATAGTCTCCGATTTTGGATAAACAATGCCCATCTCTTCGATAAGAATAGAGAGAGAGAGAGAGAAGGAGAACATTTTTCTTTTCGAAATTATTAACGAGTTTAATAATTCATTAGTTCTGTTTTCGAACTTTTCATAGTTTTTCAGCGAAGCAATCTGTATCGAAAACTTTGAATAAATAAGTGAATAATTAATGCTCCAACAATTAAGGTGAATAAATATTGAAATCTATCCTCAATCGACAAAAGCTATATCTTTCTATCTATTCCTGTGTAAATTCTTCTTTTTCTTTTTTTTTTAATTCCATTCTTTTGTTCTAATCCTTCATCAACATAATCTTTGTGGCAATCTTCTCGAATTACATCCGGTGAATCGCTCTATCTAATTACAATCGTTGTGGTTTTAGTTCGCTTGTAGGCCAATATTTTGCACTATACATTTCAATCATTCAATCCAGAGCATCATTATTTTTTCTCCATCTTCTCCTCCTTTTTCTTTTCATTCCATTGTTTTGCTGTATTTTTATCGCAAAGTTTTTCTTTCGCAATGAAAGAAGTATTATTATTATTATTATTATTATTATTATCACAATGATTATTGTTAATATATTTAGATTAAGCTTTTTTTTGTCTTTAAATTAATTATTTCTACCGTCTCTTTTACTTATCGGATTCAAAGGATTCAATTTGAATATTTCAACGCAATTAATTATAGAGCAGTAGGAATTCTTACAAAGTAATGACAGAACTGAAAAAAAAGAGCTCGTACTCTAAACATCTTTTGTTTCTTTTTTTCGACAGAATCCTTTCCAAATTTGCACAAATTAAACCTTGCAAAAACAGAAAAAGCAGAGAATTTACTCTGCTAGAATCGTAGAATAGAAGTTATCATTCAAAAACTCTGACAATAGATTTATGTGAACAGAAACAGTATGAAATTCTTGCAGAATATTCATAAGTTTATGAAAAGAAACAACAAAAATTTTCTCGTAAAACAAACTCTTTGTGAACGCCATAATGGATTCGAAGCGCAAACGAAATCTCTTACGAAATCCATTAAGCAGATAAACTTGAACGATGAAACGAAAGATTTGAAGAATCTTTAAAATTATTATTATTATTTTGATTAATTCATGCAAATATTCAATATAGATTTTGTTAGCTTGAAAAAATAGATTAAATTTTAACATCTCGACATTTGAAATATTTTTCTTCGATGATCATCATCGATCATTTTCGGTCTAGATAGTTCGCTAATGATGATGATGGTGATGGTTATGATGGTTATCATTATTGCAATCCATATTGTTTCATTACCTTATCTCTTATCTTTTGTGTAGAATATATTGAAATGTGTTATTGTTGGCAATAATTTCTTATATGGCGAGTGTGCAATGACTCACCCCATCCAATCAGAAACATCACAACCATTTCTATCCTTCCATTTTATAATTTCGAACTAGGATAATGCAGCTTGATAACTAGGTCGATCACCATAAACTAAACTATACCAAGGACCTAGCTATCAAATCAAGGACCATAGACACTGAGAAGACACTTTTTTAAGAAATTCACAAAGTTAGAATGAAACGAGTTGATTAGCATCAATTTGCAGTGAAGTTTTGTTATTAGTAGAGATCCCTAGCCAAAAATACTTTGAATCAGACACGACGATCGTTTTTTTTTTGTTCTTGTAATATTTTTTATTGTGAGCACAGCTAGATTCGTACACTACGAATAATCTAGATAAATTATCAACTTGAAGTAACCCCGCAAAAGTATCGAAGTTGAAACGGAATTGGATTTTAAAAGTTTATTAATGATGAGAAACGGAATTGATGAAATGTAACAATAAAATAAAACAAAAATCTTGCAGTTATGGATGATCTGGAAACAGGTAGATAAGAGAATGGCAATAAGATCCCAAAAGGATGGCACAAACTCAATATCGAAATGACGTTGAAATTCGTCAAGAACAAGTGACATGATTTGGTCAAATTAACCAGGCCTTAAATACAAAATCATCAGGTCTTGATGACTAACCTGCTTACTAGACCATCGTTATCCTTTGTGATAATAAGTCAAAGGTTAACAAAGGATTAATTTAGATATCCATTGTCCACATGTGAATGATAATCCTTCAGGCTCCGGACTGTCGTGAGGTTTGAATAGAAAGGTCAGACCAGCCGGTGACCTGGGTAAAGAGCGACGTCGCTCTGAAGATTCACATGTGGTGGATAGTTGGAAAGAACGAATATAAATTGATAATTAAACAAAGAAATGATATTAAAAGCTACAATAATAAAGAAATTAAAAAATTAAAATACTAGAGCTGATAGGATAAGATAGGAATAAGAAAAAGATACAAATGATAATAAAAAAATAAAAAAAAAGATTATGGTGGCGACAGGCCCTGGGGTTCAACTTATTGCTTGCAATAACATATTTATCGGCCTAATATTTAGTAGACTAGACGGCTTCGAGAATATTCAATGTCCAAATGGATTAAGTTGAAATGAGTAGACAAACACCTTAGTCACGCCTCATTGCTATTTCGTTGACCTCAAAAGTTATCGGTTGTCTGAGAATCTGACAAAAGTAAAGCAAACAATAAAGAAAGAAATAAGGAAAGTCTCCAGTATTTAGATGAAGACAGAGAGGAAACTCTTCCTTTCATTCGACAAATTCTATTTTTTCGGTTCGATCTCAAATAATGAGAACACTAGCCAATTAATCTTAGATTATTAAAAATATCACATAGAGGTGACGTATGATTTTTATATCAAAGTAAAAAAAAAAATTTCCTCTATCTTTTTTGTTTATTTTTTCTCATCTGATTCCTAGAAAAATTTCACTGTCATTTGGTTTTTTCGATTCTTTCAAAACGATTTGATAGAACGGCAAAATTGCAAACAATAATTGGAATATAAAGTAGATTTAAAACTTGGAGAAACGCAGAGAGAGAGAGAGAGAGAGAGAGAGAGAGAGAGATAGGAACGAAAAAGAAATAGACAGGAAATAGAAATCAAAAATAAGACACAAATTACTATCGTTATTGCTAGCCTCCACAGTCAATTTCTAAGCCTCGCTTGATGATTTTCATCGTAGCAAAGAAAATAAAAATATCATCGATTTATTTCAATTTTTAATAGCTTTAATTCGATTGAATTTCAATGCTGTTCATCGCTTTGAACCTGCATTTTTCGCTCTCTATCTCTCGTTGTGAGAAATAACTTTTCCATTTTGAGACACAAAATGAGCCTAGAATTTCACTCACACAACATATGGCTCTCTCTGGCTCTCATTTCTCTCAGCATTCGATCTCAATACCAGACACAAACTTTGGATGTTCTGCTGCTTTCGAGATAGGGGAAGAGAAAACGAATCGTTTTAATAAATAATCAATCAATCTTTCATTTCTATTTTATTCTTGTATATTTTCTCCTATCAAATGAATTAATACTCAAAATGGAACAATGAGAGATGGATAAAATGAAAATGAATTGTATTGATTTTGAAACTCTGGGGGGAGGGAAGGTTTTTTTTAAAGTGTGGATAAATTTTCTAAAAAATGTCCAAATTCAAAATGTCTCTTGACTTCTTTTGACGATTTTTTCTTTTCACAATTTTGAAGATTCATAGATTTCTTTTGAAGTTTTATATTCGTTGCACTGATATGAAATAGAATTCTTCCAAACTTCTATCTCAATGGTTGCAATAATAATTTTCGACGATATTTTTGCCATCAAATCAATTAGTTTTCAATATCTTATCATTTATTAAATTCAATGTAGAAAAAATCTCGATCAATCAATCAAGATTGATCGTTTGGAATTCTTTAAAATAATAAAGCAAAATTTTTTTTTCCTCTCTCGAGAAAGCTTCTTTATTTTGAACGAAAATAGATTGCAATCTTCACAAACATCTCACAACAACAATTAGAATATCATTGGAGATCTTAAAATACTTATATTAATGACTGAATAACAAAAAGAAATTTTCTCTAAACAATTCTGTTACGTCGATGGAATCGATGCAACAATATCACTGATAATGATCCATTATTAATCTGTCTAGAGATCATCGAAATTAATAATTCCTTCATAATCGAAAATCAAAAAAGTAATAATCCATTCAATAAGAATGCCGATCACAATCTTTTCATTTCTCTTCTGTTCGCAACGATCAATGATTGAGTGTTTGTCTACCATAAATGATGATGGTAATGAGAGTAATAATAATAATAATAATAATAATAATGACACTATAATGATTATTGAACGATTTAGAAATATTTCAAACAACTTGAACCAATCAAAAATGATGATTCGGTGATTCTATTCTTTACTCTTGTGAGTAATATTAGCATTATTGAGTGATCAACATCAACATACTAATCGCTCTAATTGGTTGTCAATCTATTCACTAATTAGAAACAGAACAATCTATGAAAATTGCGGTAAGGATTCATTGTTTTTTTTGCTTTCATTGGCCATTGTATGATTCAGATTTATTGATAATTAGATGCTTATACTAGATGATTAAATTCTCCTTAAACAAATGAAACGACTTGAATATCACTTGTGTACGATGCGTTACTGACGCGAAACGGACAAGTCACAGGAAATGAAAAATTGTATGAAGGTCACATTGAGATCGTCGCTTTTAATTCACCAGGTCCTCCATTTATTCAGCTTCTTTTGCTTGGAATTTCAATTAATAATCATTATCTTTATTAGTCTGGTCTATCGGAACCTTATCAAGGTTCTCGTTATTCTTTGTTTGTATTGTTTATTGGAATTTTAATTGCTGATTTTAGATCTCGTATGTGTTCGTATCTGAATCAAGAATTAAAGACTATTTGTTATAATTTTTTTTTCATGTTTTTCGATTTGTTTGTTGATCTCTTCGAAACTCTAAGAACAATGGAATCTCTTGTAGACCTATCGCTTCTAGTCGTTCAATTTATGATTCGGAACATTACGTTGCTTTAATTGCTTCGATATTGTTGGCACAGAAAAATTTAATCAAGTCTGTCATTGTGTTTTATGATTTCTTTATTTTCTTTCTCTCAATTTTCCTTGCAATATTTAAAGTTTTGTCATCTCAAAATGGATAAAATCTATTGCATATTAATCACTTTCGAAATAAATCAATAAATTCGATAGAATGATTCCATAGTAGAATAGCATTCTAATTTATAATAGCATAATTCAGCAATTGAATGATTAGATATCTGAATAGATCCATGAAGTTGATACAATATCTAAACCCAATTGAAGATTTAGTTGAAGATGGATTGTTCCGTCTAGAACATCAAAATTAATAGCTATCTCTCGGCTAATAAAAATTTGATGTTGATTTTAGACAACAAACTGTCTATTCTTTATGCTTTTGAGAAAGAAGATGAATTCAAATGACTTCAGGCCAGACTCTTAATCAAAAATCATCATGGTGAACTTGAGAGCTAGGAAAAAATTCGTCACATTTCCGGAAAATTTCAATTGTTTCTGATCCATTTTTGGTACCAAAAAAAGGCTGAAAACTCTGGAGCATTAAAATATTCACTGCATTCTCTCTAGCTTCTAGGCAGAGAAATAAATTATAAATTTCTAAATAAACAGTCGATGGGATGAACCGCAACACAAATATATTCAAATCCTTAAAAAAATTTAAACCAAACAGAAAAGACTTCGAATAGTTATGACGTTAATGATCTTCGAAGATAGCGAGCCCAGCTAGGGTCAAATCGAACGGAAGATTTAAGCAGCACAGATAGAACTTGTGGTAAGAATTCATGCTTAAAATCCTCAAAAAACATTACAAGAATGAAGAACTTATGGGACAAAAAAGAAACGAAGACGATTCCCTTATTAAAATTCTTAGCATCACATCACACACACCCATCCGCAAGCACACACATTTAGGATCATTATCTTCATCATTATCATCATTAGCATCATTAGCATCATCAAGAGAGTTTGTTTTCTATATTGTTGAACAATCTGAACAACGTTAACATCAACAATAGAATAATTCAGAATCGATGATAAGAATTCAAGATTAGAACTGAAGTTTAGGAATCAACGAACTTTGACCAACGAACTGATGAGGATGCTGAATTCAGAGGATTTCACGAAAGAAAAAAAAAAAAGCTGCACAAAGATAATATTTTTTAGCTTTTTCATTGATTTATATTCTCCTTATCTCTTTCTCACTCACTTGTAACGTTTATCGGAACTTCATTTGCTTTAGCGGGAAAAAAACAGAAATATTTTTTTTTCTTTTTGATTGATTTCAATGAATTGATTTATTACGAAATTCAAGCCTAGGGTTCTAGGACTGTCCACAGCCACTGTCCTATCGATCTATTTACGATTCGAACTGTTATCGAATTCTTATTTGCTGCCTTTTATCTTTTACTCTCTTTTGTCTTTTTAAGACACCTCCTCCTATGATTGCGAACTATTAACGGTGCAATAGATTGCGCAAATGACTACACATTTTAATTAAAGTTTTGCGAGGATTCAGAGAACAACAGAAAAAGGTTACAAAATTATTTGTTTTCCACAATAAAGTTTGGAGAGTAAAAAGTTGAAAAGTATCCTAAGAACTCTAAAAATATTTGTAATCCTTGGAAGATTTTCATTTCCTTTTTATTTCTCTCTCTCTCTCTCTCTCTTAAAGTACCTAACCTATTCTTGCATCGAATCCGATTTGGCTGGAGTTAGATTTGTCAATAAATCTAGCAGAATAAAATTTCAATAAAAAGCTCTGTACAAAAAAATAGAATATATTAAAATATACCAATATGAGTGAAAATCAGCATCATTTAGAACATTAACAACATATCTTCATCATTTAGAAACAGTTTTGATTGAAAATTTGATAGCGAGGCTCAAAATAAGAAAAAACTCGTGCTCAATCCGAATATTTCGTTGGGAATAGCAAAGCGAACTTGAAAAAACCAAACTCACAAACGCACACACAAATCTCTACAGAATTGGTGTCGATCTGGAATTGAGGAGAAATTTTCTTTCTTTTTTGATAGAATAGAGAGAATCCTACTACTAATAATAGCAAAAGTAATAATAAAATATTTCTCTCTTTACCTCATTTGTTCTATTCAGCTAGTTTTGATGTCTTTGGATCGATATCTAGCTGTTGCTCATCCGATCCGTTCCATTTCATTACGAACTGTGAAGAATGCCAATCGTGCCATATTGGTCCTCTGGGTGTTCATCTTGATCTTTTGCATTCCGACCATCATCACACATAATGTTTCCTATGATAATTATTATTCTGTGTGTACATTTTTGAATGAAGAATACAATTTCGCATTGTATCAGGTGATTTTCTGTCTATTCTCCTACATCATACCGATCTTTTTGATCATCATCTTGTACATTTTGATGTTGAATCGCTTATGGTTTACGACCATTCCTGGACGAAATATGAGCTCAGAATCGTTACGATCGAAGAAAAAAGTGACCAGAATGGTCGTGATTGTTGTGATCATATTCGCTTGCTGCTGGTGCCCGATTCAAATCATTTTGGTCCTGAAAAGTTTCAATATCTATCAAATGTCATCGCTTAAAGTAATTATACAGATTACCGGTCATGTTCTTGGTAAGTGATCCAATTGTTTCGCAACGTTTCAATTAGTCTGAGTCTATTCGAACAAGTTTTATACTATTCGTTCCATTTTCTTTCCTTTTTGATCTTCCTTGCCTTGTTTCTCTCTCATTGGCTTTTGATCTCGAGGATTGCATTAAAAAAACAGAGAAAGAGAGGGAGAGATTCCTTTCAGTCCGGATGTTGGAACTTTGTTTTGTTGTTGTGCCGCCTAAAAATCAATGCTTTCTCATTCATAGATATTTTTCATTTTTATTAAATTTTATTTCCGATATTATTTAATGTTTATGTGTTTGAAGTGTGAGCGTAAATTATAAAATTGATCCTTGCAATCAATAGAAATCTATGTTGATGAAAAAAAAAGAGTTTAATTAAATTTCAGAAAAAAAATCTCACTAGAGACCATTATTATTATTATTATTATTATTATTATTATTCAACCAGAATATGGATAAGGCTGAGTACAATCGGATTGCGTTGCCATTCTACTCTCTCTAGTCTCTGTATGAATTGATTGGAATGTTTTTTCTGATTCCATAGAGCCCTAGTGGTGTAATCCCAAATAAATTCTCTCTCTCTCTCTCTCTCTCTCTCTCTCTCTCTCTCTTTAATCGGAACGAATTTTTCCTCATCGATTGAGAATCAAAAAAGTTTGAAAGAAGATTTAAGGGATGGCAAATAAAACTAACGACAATCGAAAGCGAAAAAAAATAAAAAAAAAACTAAACTTTATTTTTCTTAAAATTTTTGATATGTGATCACATTGTGTGTGTGTGCGATCCAGAAACGAAAACTAATCGACTGTTAACGAAATGAGGAAAGGAAAAAATTTCGAAATTGTGTGCCCTTTTTCTTAGATTATATTTTGATTTTCTTTCCATTTAGAAATCGAAATTCAATTCCGGATCTTTTTCGCTTTCTCTCTCTCTCTCTCTCTCTCTCTCTTCCTTTCCGCCCTTCCTCACTTCTTTTCTTAAACCAAACGATCGAACATCATCAAAATAGCTTGCCTAATTCATCGCAAACAAAAATGGATGATGAAATTTGCAAAAGTTCTGGAAAAAACAGCATCAGAACTGCGAAGAAAAAGAATCAAACAGAACATCAAATGAATTTTGTAATCGATTAGAATTTATTTCTCTATTGCAATTTTTTTTTATTTCGATTATTAAATTATTCTCGAAACGAACATGATGCCATTCATCAAAAAAAAAAAAAAATAATAATAATAATAATAATAGAATAATATGAGAATTAAACCACCCAATCCGTTTCCTTCTCCTCCTTCCTCTCATCCCAGAACTGTTTTATTCGTTTGAGCGAAAGAAATCTTGCTAGGAAACCATCGAATGATCTATTGTTGTTGAATGTTTAGATTTTTGCAAATGAGAAAGTAAAAATTGAAATATCGATTCGAATCAAAACGAGAAGTAAAAAGGAAGAGAGAAAAAATTTGATCAAGAAAAATGGTATTCGAATCTTTTTTTTTTTTTAATGTTTAATAAATTTTGCATCTCTCTTCCGCTCTTCTGTCCGATTGAGACTGTTTCTTATTTGTGTCCATTTTTTCGCCTCGCTTCATATTTGTGAAAATCGTTTGTCGATTAATCACAAAAGATCGTAATCGAATCTAAATTGTTTGCATTTTTTTTTTTTTTTTTGGTCGCATTCATCAAGAGCCCTAGAAGTGGCGGGTTTTAGATTGACAGAAGTCAAACTACTAAAAAAGAAGAAAGACTTCTAAAAATTAGAGATTCCGAGAAAATCTTTACATCAATTTTCGGTAATTTGATGTTTCTTTCCAAACCCTTTCTGTAAAATTAGTATAAGAAATTACTATTCATTAAAAGAGACAGAGAGAGAGAGAGAGAGAAAGAAAGAAATAAAACATTTGCTCACATTTTCCTTCTCTAGAAAACAAACAATAACATCGTTTCGATTGTTTGACGTTTTGTTCGTTCTAATTTTTTCTTCGATATCTTTGTTAGTATTCATCGAGTTTTTTTTATCTGGTACTCTCGTCGATCAATTCCGCTTCCTGTTCGTTTTTGATTCCAATTTGATTTATTGATTTCGATTTTTCTCTTCTAGTCTTTGGAAAATTTATGATTTTTATTGTGCTTATTATTTTTCTTTTCCTTCCTCTCTTGGATCGATTCACGGAAGCCTATATGAACAGCTGTATGAATCCGATTCTGTGAGTATCTGATTCCTTACTCTCCTTACTCTTATTTTTTTTCTTATTTAATATTTTTTTGATTGTTTGCTTTCGGTTTTGCTTGTTGTCAGTTCGTTTGTTCGATCGATCGACTGATCTCGATCAATAATGATTCCAAACAAAGGATTGTAATAGTAACGATTGTATTACAAAGCGGTACAATTGCAAACAAAACATCGCAAAAAATACTAGATATCAGATAGATTTGGTACAAAATAATGATGCTAATAATAGTAATGAATGATGTAATTAATATTAGATTTATATGTTAAATCCTTCTCACCTCGCCCACATGTCAACGTATCAAATGTTTGCTATGTTTCCTTTTCGATCAAAACCAAACCAATAGCTTCATAGCTAGAAAATAGGAAAAAAAGAGAATTTGTTTCAACTTATTTTCTAAGAAATTTCTAGTCTCTTAGTTATAGTTTTGTGACAGATCATCAGAATCATAATTGAACAAGTTCAGCTCGCTGATCAAATAATTCTTGAATAGATTCTAAGTTTTCAATTTTATTCACTCTGAAATATCTGAAAAGAAAATAATAATTTATTTTAATTTTTAATATCTGTAATTTGATCTATTTTTTTTCTCAAAAATTTATTCCTGATCCGCTTATATTCGTGACCCGATACACATCGACTCTCTGGGCCAATCAACCTAACAAAAATATCGGGTATGAAATACAATTGTGCTAGCTATGCATTCCTATCGGAGAATTTCCGTAAAGCGTTCCGTAAAGTGATCGTTTGTAATCGACAATTAAAACGAAGTGGTGGCGGTGATCTAGTTGGTGGTGGTAATGGTGTGGATGGAACGGAACTCACCATTGGTATGTGTCAAAATCAGAACGCCAAAGCAATGCTTTACAATAATAATAATAATAATAATAATAATACTGATAAGAATGATGTTTGAATAAAATCGAATTTTTTTAATCAAAAAAAAAAAAAACATCGGAATCGAAATCGACGCATAAATCTTGGTGATCTCAAAAATTTGAAACACAAACACCAATTCGATGTGATTCAATTGATCTGTGCACGAATCGGGGCGGTGAAAAACATACTTCGAAATTAGAAACCCAACTTTGAATCAAACACGAATGAGATCAAGAATGGCATCGGAAATGAAATCGAAGCAAAAACTGAAAAAGAGACTTTTTTCTTGGAAATCGGAGAATTTTCTCTTTGGCATTTTCTGATAATATAAAAATTATTGATTGTTAAAAATATACATTTGATGACAATCAAAATTTAATGCAACAAATTGATTGAATAAATCCTAAATAATTGTATCTTTTCATCGATCTTACGAAAAAAAAGACTAAAAACTATCTATTTCTTATTTTTTGATAGTTTTTTATTTTGCTATCTAGAATTAGGGGAAAAGGAATCGCTTTTGAATTAAGAGATTGACAGAGTTAATAATGTTGAATTCTTGTTTATTTAAATGGCAACAGAGGCGAGAAATAGTGCAGAAAACCACAAAGGGCAGCCCGAAATCGTAAATAAAAACTCATAGGTAATTATTCAACAAAAAAAAAAAATAACAAATGAGAAAATTGATAAATTTTTTTTTGTTTTCAATTAATAATACATTTTTATCGTTGAAACTTTATCGGGTATATCTGAAATCTATGCATTTTAAGGTAGATGAGATTGAAGGACACGATAAAATGCGAAAAAATTATCGAACTTGAAAAAATTAATCGGATTAATCAAGAAGATGTTGAGGTAAACCGTTGTTTTTAAGATGATTATTCCACATCTTGTAATATAAATTCTCTAGATTTTTCGTATATGTTTTCACATTGAATAAAGGTGATTCTTTTCTTGCAGTCCAAACTTTGGCTCGAATCGCTTTAAGACTTAGAAATAAAATGAGTTTTAGTCCAATACTTTCAAAACGTTTCTATTCTTACTATTCACGATCAGTTCCTAAACGAATCGCGATCTTCTCATAATCCGCATATGATTTTGCTATTAATTCTGGCACTCCAAGACAGGTCAATTGAGACGAAGCAACTCTTGAAGCTAAAGTTTCGCTAGGCAGAGTAACCATCGGTGTTCCAGCCCAAAGAACATCCATACCGGTAGTATGTCCATTACAAAGAGGGGTGTCAAGACAAATATCTACAAGTTGTCCGCGACGAACATGCTCTTCTTTAGCTGCAACGTTGGAAAAAACTATTCGACCAGATCCCAAACCATAACTTTGTGCAATAGAATGAACGTTTGATTCACCAGCTGCTGGAAATCTCAATAACCAGAGAACACTTTTTGGAACTTGTTTTAAAATCTGTAATAGATAGAGTTATTTCATTCACAAATCTAAAAATAGCTGGCTCGTCAAGTTTACATTCACCCATGATTTTAAGGTTTTCGGATCTATCTTATACAATTGATTGAAATTGCAGTAAACAATAGCATCCTCAGGAAGGCCATATTGTTGTCTAGTGGTGACTAATATTGCAGTCGGAGCTTCTTCACCTATCGCATGAATTAATTTCGCATATGAATCAATAGAAAATAATATCTATTTTTAGAACAAACAAACCGGTAGCAGCTTTATTATTTATTTGAGTCGTAGCTAGCCCATTCTGAACAACCAATCCATTGACAGAGGTTTGAATATGCCCATTACTGATCATTGCTTGAACCATTTGAGTAGTTGGAAGTTCCACCACTGTTTTAACGACTTCAACTTTTTCTGTAGCTAAACATTTGTAAAATGAACACTTGTAACATGAAGATCAATATTGTATCTGAACCTGAACTAGTACCTTTAGTTCCGTCTTTGCCACTCGAGGATGTACTATCGTTGAGATTAGAATTATTTAAAGTTGAAGCTGTTGTGACCACAGCCACTTCTCGAATTTTTTTCACTTCAGCTTTTTCTATGATAGGAGATAAATCAGTTGCGTTGACAATTGAAACTGTATCTGGTAGACTAGTTGGCACTGATTTTTCTGTCTCATTAGATTCTGTTGGAGACTTATCTAACAAGATGACTCTTTCCATGAGATGTGGAAACATTTGTTTATGATCGCCAACAAAAAAAGTATCAGGCATGTAAGCTAATTTTTCTGAATATTGATCAGCTAATTCGATGGGAGAAGTGACACGATCTGTAATTATGTAATCGATGAAATCTGCGCCACTTGTTCCAGGGTATCCTAGCCACATCACTTGAATAGGTGCTGGCCTGAGCGCGAAAATTTCATTACGAGCACCTTTCGTGTAGCCGTTCATGTTGACTAGTATGTGAATACCATCTGCATAAATTCTATCAGCAGCTTTACCATTGCAAGAAATCGGACTGAGATCGATAAAATGATCACTTTCTTGTTCGACTTTTGAGCGAAACGTTGTTCCATCATCCGGCGACAAAGCGTAACAATATATTTCGAAAAGTTTACGATCATGCATTCCAGGAACCGATTGCATTAGATGTGAGGTTGGATGATTACCGAAATCAGAGCTCACGTAACCAATTTTGAGCTTGGGCACCTTCTCTCTAACAAAGCTATAAGGAGGTTTATGGAGAATCTGAATTTTCTCATAACACAATGAGGCATGACGAGCAGCGATCGCTTTGCGTTGTGAATGAGACAAAGGATATAACATCGAGTGATGAGGATGTACAGAAGGCAATCGATTTTTCTCGAGCTGATCAGCAACGATGGAAACGAGTTTTTTCATCCGGTTATCGTAATCATTCCAATCGCAAATGATTTGAAGACAATGAGAAAGATTGCAGTATGCGTCAGGGAATTCTGGCTTCAATTTGAGAGCAGTACGATAGGATGAAATAGCTTCAGGAATATTACCAGAATCTTTGTGAATTGAAGCCAAGTTGGAATGGGCGTCAGCAAAAGCAGGATTGATCTGTATGGCTCTGGTGTAGCATTGTAAAGCACTAGAAATATCTCCCATTTCCTTTAATGTGTTGCCCATATTAGAATAGGCATCCGCAAACGTTGGTGAAATTCGAATCGCCTCTTTATAATGGCCCAAAGCTTCGTTTAATTTGCCTTGTTGCTGCAAAACTGATGCTAAATTTGAATGAGCAGCAGCGAATTCAGGAAATACTTCTAATGCCTTAAGATAGAGTCTTGTTGCCTCTTCGATGTAACCCTGTTCACGTTTAATATTTGCCAAATTATTCAATGAATCAGCGTGTGATGGGCATAAACGAAGTGCAGTATTGTAGCAATCTTCAGCTTCAGGAACTTGGCCTTTTTCTTTCAAGGCATTGGCTAGATTACAATAGGCGTCAGGAAAATTTGGTTGCAATTCAATAGCTCGGCGATAAGTATCGATAGAAAGATCAATGAGGCCTTGCTCATAATATACACAAGCTAGATTCCCGTGAACTATTGCATTATTAGGACTAAGATTCAATGCACGTAAATAGGCAGCAACAGCTCGATCGAAAATTCGAGCTTCTTTAAGAACATTTCCCAAATTAATGTAGGCATCAAGAAAATTAGGATCTAAAGAAACCGCCTACCATGTGAAAAATTTAATAAAATATGAATAAACAAGCCATCATCAAAAATATGATTGAAGAACCTTTTCAAAATGATGAATAGCTAACCAGATTTCGCCTTGTGCATTGAATACACACCCAAGATTGCTCCAAGCTACAGCAAAAGTTGGACAAGTTTCAATGGCTTTCAAATAGCAAGCCTAGGAAAATCGATCAATTCGGAAGTAAAAAAAAATGGGATGATGGGGTTGATAAAAGAAAAGGATATTAAAATTAGAAAATTTTAGAGCTGTTTTCGAAATTCATGAATTCGATTCGAATTCAAGAAATACTCGCAAAAAATCACAGTCAGATTCTTCAAAACTTAAGCAATTCGAACAGATGATTTAGCAGCTAGGAAATAATTTTTTCGCGATTAATTAATAGGATTTCGCGAGCGCAACAAGAGCAGCAAGGTTTATGATTGTAATGTCTCTTTGTAAAAAAGAGAATTTTTTTTAAGATCGCATAAAACGCAAACACGCTTCTGGTGAATCTAACTGCGCGCGGAGCGGAAATTATTCATCGATTTTGCAGAAAAGTTCGCGCGCATTTCGCAATCGCTAGTCAGCATTTAAACAGAAACATCGCTGACTTTTTTTTTTAGATCGCAAATAATAACCCGATAAAAATTTGAAGATCATCTGGACTGTGTAAAGAGCATCATATTATTGAGGAAAATGATTTCTGAGAGTTGTCGGAATCTCTCGAATCATATCCATCAAACAGATTGATATTGAAAGATAAAATGGCATAAATATAAATAAAGTAAGAAAAAACGTCGAATGTTAATGCATTACCACTTTTGCTTGTTTTGGATTTCGAGAATTTCAAAATTTTGTCATATCTCATAGCAAACGTTTTGTATGGAATCCTTTGCCAGAAATTATGAAAACGGATGGCAGGTAATTGAAAGTTGAACCGATGAAGAATTCAGGGATCCATCAACTTATCACATAGTCCAGAATATTCCACCATTTTGTCATTCTGAGTGACAATTCAATAATGTTCTGGTTCAAATCTTCGAACAATTCTCGTTGTTCATAATCGTTTTACTGATATTGATCATAACTTGTGAATTTTAACACGTATCGAGAGAGCACAAGTTTTATCGATTCGTTTTGACAACTGTCCGACTTATCATTACTTTTTAATCTTAGCCTTACCCTTTTAAAACACCTTCGATTGAGAAAAGGTTATTCGATGAAATTAAGAATGTGAATGAGAGAAAGAGACAAAGGAGAGAAAACGTCAAGAAAAGAAAGAAAGAAAATATTCGATTAATAAATTTTTGTCCGAAAAACTGAATTGTGTATGATTTAAATAAATCCCTCGAGTGATCAAGATTTGAAAATTATCCTATTGAGAGAAATGACTACTGATAAATGAGCGAACACTATTCATTAGGTGAGATAATTGAGATTAGAGATCAATATAATTTTATCAAATCTATTAATAACATTTCATATAAATCAGTTCATCTTCTGATAGGTTTTTTTGCAAAAAGACTTCCAAAATCTAAGCTTAGACAGTAATCATCGAAAAGATTTTAAAATATGCTCGAAATAGAGACGAAATCCTAAAAAATTATCATAACTTAATTTTAAAATCATAAGAATCTCAATCGCTTATTAGAAAATTCTTTTGAAATATGTTTTTATTCTTGTTACTAAATTAGCTCAAATAATTTAAACACAAGAGAATTCAATAAAGTTTCCGATAATGATCCATCTGATTGTCCTAGAATTTTCAAAAGATGAGCCATAGGATCGGCAAAGAAACGCGCTCTGTCATTTGCGTTTGTGACTCGATTCGCAATGTCAATTCAACCGATTGTTGTCTAGTTTTTATCTTATAATTTTGCAAATAAAACCAATTTGATGCATCAGATAGATGCATCAAAGCTAAACGCAATTCTTCTAGTGAATAATCGACAATCGTAAAAATGTTTTAAGAAATCGCAATAATTTCGCGCCCGCAAAATGCTCCTACAACGCGCCTAATCGCGCTAGTTTTCGAGATTTTTTTGTTTTAAGCACTCGCAAAAACGCGCTCCCAAAACTAAGTGATTCTGAGCGCAGAGCATATTCTGTAGCGCTTTCGCATAACACTATCGGATTATTCTCATTTGATTGATGGCAATTCAGAACAATCAGAATGGATCGAAAATGTATGAAATATTGTTTAGAACAAGGAAAAAAGCGTGCAAACTATTTAAATTTATCATTAAGACTAAGGAAAGGCATGCATTAGAAACTGAAGAAATACAAATTTATTGCGGACGATTGGAGATATCCATTTACCTTGGCTTCATCGTGTCGATTCAAAGCTTTCAATAAATTGCCCAAATCACTTCTGACACAATATAAATCCTGAATAATCGCAGAATATTATGAATATAAAGAATTCACAATAATCACATTTACATACTGGATTGTATTGGAGTGCCGAAACATAAGATTGAACAGCTTGTTCCATTTCACCGGCGGCAACTAGAGCAGCAGCTAAATTGATATACCCATCGATAAAATCAGGTTTCAATCGAACCGCGGTTCTATAATTTTCCAGAGCTTCTTTCAATTGATGTCTTTCCTTGTAAACATTGCCTAGATTGGAGTAGGCTTCAGCAAGCAAAGGATTCTGTTTAATGGCCAAGTTACTGAATGATGCTGATCTAAAATTATAAACGCAAATTAATTCTATATCCAATAAGACTCAAAACAAAATATCTCACTTATCGAAATTTCTACATTGAAAATGGATCGAACTTAATAGAAGGAGGACACCGGTATTTGTCGTATCTTGCCTCCATAATTGCATACAATGTCGTTCAGCGTTCTCATAATCACCGGTCTGGTACTCTCGATGACACAATTCAGCTAAACCTAGAGAATTACAACAAATGAGGAATTTCTTACATAGAAATGCAAACCAAAAAAAACTTACTTTGAAAGGCAGCAGCCATTGTATTGTTAGTGTTCATCTTGATTATTTTCTTCAAAGCTTATTGGAATCAATCCTTTCAATTCAAATTTAAATCGCATCCAAATCGATGAGATTTTTAACAATATACAGATACACTGAAAATTGTACTGATATTTTTTAATTCAAATTTCTCATCAAAGAGACGAGAGAATTCAAATTTCAGCCAAGATAAATTTTCACAATGAAAATCACACCATAGTTGGTAGAATCGTTTTCGAATATTTAAACTCAAAATTTATCTCAAGATTCGAATCATCTAATGGATAATTCGATTTTATTGTCGTTTTCAACAAAGATGATGGTTATGATCAAAAGAATCGTAATAAGATCATCAACTATACAGATTCGCCGATAAGTACAAGAACATATTACAATACTGGTTAGATTTTTCCTCGACAACAACAACAACAATAATTATCGAATCAGACAATAATCAATTTTGGATGTTCTCTAGTTTGGCTTCCTCCTTCTCCTCCTAGATTTTTTTTTTTCGTTTCACTGCGATCTTTTCATTCCATTTCTCTTTCTCCTTTCTCGATTTTCGATCTTGTAGGATGACGGTGGAAAAGGAGAAGAAATTTTTTTTTCTTCTTTCTCAAAAAATTTTATCCAAGAGGTTTTATCCCTTTTCTACTCCCTTCTCTTATTTATCTCCGATTGTGTTCTATTCGTGTGGTTTGAAAATTCGTTCGTTTGAAAATACAAACACAGACAGACATCGCCACATTGTCTGTCTTCTACCAGTGCTATATCTATGTATTGATGATTGTTCATTGTGAATATCATTTGATTTTATCCTTACCCAGTCCTCCCCTCTGACAATCTCTCTCTCTCTCTCTCTCTGTTTAGTTGGGGTTCTTTGATCTTTTTTTCCCTCCTCTCTTTTCTTTATCACAAAAGTGAGAAGAGCGGGACGACCGAGCCTAACCTTGTCGAATCGAGTTTGAAAAAACTCGTAGCTCATCCTTGTTTCAATCAAGTTCTAATAATTTTTAGTTCCACTACTAAAATCATATCTGGAATCCATCAAACGACTTTAATTTCGAAACGCACTCGTGGCAATGAAACTGGATTGACAATAGTTTTGTACAGAAGTTGTGCATTCAGGGATAAAATACTCGAGGATGACGAGTCAGAGGGAGAGAGAGAGAGAGAGAGAGAGAAAGAAAAAAAATTGACAGAGAAATATGCAGCATCGAACGAAACAAATCGTTCCATATTCGCTGCATCATTCGTCGTAGCAGTCGCATTTCGTAGAACTCATTAAAGCGAGGAATGTTCCTTACAGAACAGATTGCATTGTAGCAGAGCAGAACTTTTGCTGCGCATTGCGAATATAAAATGCTGGCGCCAAATTTAAAAAGACCTTTCAAACCTAGATCGTTTACTTGTTGACCAAAACGTAATCAAGTTTTAAATTTGATTCTCATTTAATTATCTTTGTTTTCAAAGTAAAAAGGATTCAGAAAAAATCATTTATATTACAAATAAGCAGTTCATAGAAAAGCAAAGATGGTACTTGTTGAGAAACACATGAAATTTCTAATAAAAAAGATAAAATTTATAAATTTATGACTAGATTGAATAAATGGTTGGTATAGAAAGCATTAATTTTCTGGACTGAAATGCTTCGAATTAAAGTTTTACCAAACTCTATGATTTAAATTTTTCTTTTGCAAGCTATCAGCTAAAGGAAAGCCAGAATAGGCATATGAAGAGTTTTGGGTTGATGAAACATCATCATGAAAATTTCTTGGATCATTAAGATTATCTATCTGTTTAGTGAGTCTCCCATTTAGCATAGAAGGATGAGGTGGAGGTGGAATTGGTGGTGAATTTGAAAGATCTTGTAAGGTCAAGATATGAGGATGAGACAGAGATACTTCGCTAAAACTAGGACTAATCCGAGAAAGCGGCGCATGTTTTCGATCCTGAAGTCGGTGATTTTGATTCAATGATTCACGATTTCTGAAGCCTTTATAATGATAAACTATATCGATGTCTGATGGCGCAATACTCGATGCATTTTCAAGATCATAATGTTCAGCAGTGGCGAGAATGTTACTATAATTTTCTGTGTAATTTTCTGAGTTACTTTGAGTATAGTTTGAAGAAACGACAGTCGAAGCCCCATGTGAAGCTGAATGTTGATTGATCACTGATGATTCTTCTATCTTTGAAATTTGATGATTTTGGCCATCCGGTACTACAATATCCGGTCTACCAGTGATTCTGGTCGGTGTTAATGATGAAGATTGCGGAGTAGATAATTGACTATTGCGCATAGAGCCCATTCTGATATTCAAATTCGATGCTACGGATGGAGCAATAGATTGAGACGAAAGTGTATTCATCAATGGTTGAGCAGAATGATTGTAGAACTGTTGATGATGTTGGTGATTGGCATTGAATCTTATCGATGAAAATTGATGATTGCTGACAATTTCGTTCGATTGCGTTAGATTGGATGAATTTTCTTGCCTATCGATGCTATGATGTTGATCACTTACGATTGCATTGGGATATTTGATTTCATAAGGCCCACGCAATGAATCGATGTGTAATTTTCGTGCATTCAGCAAACGTTTCTTCTGTTTGTTATAAATGAAGAAACTTGTAGAAATGACCAGAATTAAGATGATGAAGAAGAACAAAATAACCATAACTCCAATCGACATCGGGTCAGTTTTTGGTGAAGAGTGATAAAGTTTATCCGAATCAATCATGTCTGCACAAAATAGGAAAAATTTATAAGAAAGAGAAATGATGAATTCTAAACTTACTGTAGCCAATAAAATCATCATCATCGGAAACTCTGATCTCGTAAGGATACACAGATTCCATTGGATACCAGGCTTGATCTTTTACTGAGATCAAAAGCGAATATCCAGTGATGATTTCATAATCGACATAATATTTTAAATATAAACTTCCATCCATTGGATTGATATCGAATGGATTTCTGATATGAGATAACTCATCAATTCGATCAATGATATCAAATGAGCTAAGATTTTGGTTGAACAATTCGGGATAAGTCTCTCTATATACGATCGAAAGATACTCGTCAAGATCATCGTTCCAGATGATTTTGGTAACGTTCATTGAAAAAACAATTTGATTGTTTAGATCATCTTCATCTTGATCCATAGCATAGAATTTGTTCAGTAATTGTTCGCCAAGCCATTTTTCTGAGACCAACGAGAGATTTTTGCTAGTTTGAAAATCTATGAATTTTGGTGCATGTTGGTTTTTTCCGATGATTGTCAAATTGATTCGAAAAATTTCGTAACCGGCATCAATCGAGAACACGAATGATCGACCTTTTTGAATCTTTTTCGAATAATTATCAAAAAGCAATTGATTTTGATAGCTTTTCACTAAATCGAACAAATCAGTCTGAGAAGGATCAGCTCGATTCATTAGATTGATGATAGCGTTGAATGTATAGAAAGGTGTATTTGCTTCAAGATTCTCAGGTATGCAAACACTAATATTATTAAGAAATCTATCTGTCATTGATCGTAATCGAATTAAAACTTCGACTTCTTTTGAGTGTGAAACAACACCACTATCTGAAGCAACAACGGATAGTATATGATGATTTAAAAAGGATTGATCGCTAGGGAAAATTTTCGGTAGTTTTTTCACAAAGATCTCCCCATTAATTGGATCGATACGAAAATATTTTGATTTATTCTTAAGCTGATATGTAACGAGACCGTTCTTATCTTTATCTTGATCGTGCGCTTGAACCTTACCGAATGATTCGTTCAGAGAGAAATTTACATCTGGAGCAATTGTGAATTCGTAAAGATCTTGATCGAACTGTGGTACACAATCATTTTCATCGAGAACATAGATCGTTACGATTGTTTGTGATTTCCAGCTGCCATCATTGGCGCTAACGGTCAAATAATATTCTTCATTTTGTTCTCGATCGAGTGATTTCATCAGATAAATCTCTCCACTCAGTGAGTCGATTCGAAACGTTTCGTTCTCTGTCAACAAACTGAACGTAATCATTGAATTATTGCCATAATCTCTATCCGAGCATTCCACTTGGATAATGAAACTCCCAATATCCGTCGATTCACTGATATTGGTTCGCAACAAATGAGTGAATCGTGGTGGGTTATCATTTTTGTCCTCTAAAAAAATGACAATCAATAAGTTTTAAACATCCTTCAAAAATGACTTACCAATTTCGATCAATACGGTAGTGACACTTCGAAGATGATCTTCATCTTCGGCTGCAATAGTCAGCTTAAATGAGCTGGTTCGTTCGCGATCGATTTTGTTCGATGTGAAAATATGTCCAGTTTCAGGTTCGATTCGAAAAGGTACCTTTTCTTCATTAATAATTTTATATTTGATCTTGGTATCTGATGAATCAATATCATTGGCCCAAACTTGTGTGACAAAAACATCATCTTCTTCTTCCATTATTGATGCATTGTAAATTGGATAGAGAAAAATTGGTGGATTATCATTTTCATTCTTGATTTTGATCCGAACAAAAATAAAGTTTCGGAATTCTTGATTGTCTTGATGGCTAATAACTTCGATATACAGATCATACGATTGTATTGATTCATAATCAAAAGGTTTTATATTGATCAAACGATAGTTATCGACAATCTCGAATTGATGATAGAGATCTCCAGCATAGATAAACATTTCAGTGATGGTCTCGATTGTTTCAAATTCATAGATAGTCTGATTGATCATTGTGGACTCGGAAACAAATAGCTCGAAAAAATCCTCTTGTATCAATCTTACGCTTTTCTCTTCGATTGAATCGGAACCATTCGATTGAAAATCTAAAATAATTGAATATTCAGTCGATAGTTGATTAGAATCGGACTGATCTTGTATTTTCAAATCGATCCGATCTATTTGCATTAACAGTTTTTTACGGATCTGAGGATTTGAACGACCATCTGAACGAATCGCTCCAGTTCGACCATCAATATTCAAGATGTCATGAAGACTATCATCATTGAAACGGATGTCCATTTGGCCATTACTACCATCATCGCAGTCCATTGCTTGAAAACCGATCAAGGGAAAATTTCTTATAATCAATTGATTTAATTTTGTTTCAGAAAATTTCAATCGAAACTCATTGATAGAGTTGAAATTGATCTTTCCGAACACTTGATTATTGATTTTGGTGATTCGTGGTACACAATCATTAAAATCATCGATTACAATGGTGACATTCGAATGTATTCGGTGTTTAGAATCATCAATCTCCAACGCCATTTGATAGATTGATTGCTTTTCACGATCGAAAATCAATGATGATTGTAACGAGAGCTCGCCGTTTGAATTGATTTGAAATTTATCATCGTAATTTGATTCCAAAACATAGTTGATAATATCATCTTGGTCTGGATCAAAGATTTCGATCTTACCAATTATTTTGTTTTGCTCGTAGAGCTGATTTTCATTCAAATGAAAAATATACTCGGTTTTTAAGAGTTTTGGTTCATTATCATTTACATCGATGATTTTGAGGAAAATTTTGGCCTCGTTTGAAAGTCTTGAGAGCGAATCGATTGCCATTATTCTCAACTCGATTGTTGCGTTACCAGTAGGATCTAATTCTATCAATCGTTCTCGATCGATTGGTTTGATCAATTTTAACATTGCATTGGTCGCATTCAATTGGAATGAATCGTTGTAATTAGTAAGAAGAAGATAATTGATGTGATGAAAATGCTGAATGGAACGGAGATGATGATTCCGTTTCTTCTCAGCAACAATACTCTCTTGAATCGCTTCAAAGTGTCCAACGATGCCGATACGGTTCTCGAACCAATTGATTTGGAAATGAGTCGATTCAAAAATTGGCTTCTCATCGACTACATTTTGCAAAGAGATCCGTAAATGTGCTGTATCGATATTACCAATCGAATCGATTGCATTAATCTTGAGCTCATATACATCTATCTCCTCATAATTCAAAAGTTTAGCGACAACAATTTTATCATCTTCTATCATAAAACTCCCATAATTATCGCCAGAAATGATTTTGTAATTAATCTCATCAGTTGGATCATCATCGTAGGCATTCAATTGAAACACAACTTCGCCAACGGAAACATTCTCGAAGATACTAGTCTCATAGAAATGTTTCGAAAAGGATGGTAGATTATCGATGACATCTTCAATTTCGATGAAAAATTTGAAATCTGTATACTTTGAGCCATAATCGATTGCGCGTATGGATAAATTATAATGATCTCTTTGTTCTCGATCAATTGGCCCTGTCGTTTTGAGAACACCATCAATCGAGCCAATCATAAATGGCGATGATTTGATGGAATTATCTTCCTCATCATCTTCATTATTAATCAATTCATATTTAATATAATTGTTCGGTGGTTCATCTAGATCTGTTGCTTCAAATCTATAAACAACTGAATCGATCGGGATGTTCTCTTTGATTTTGATCGATTTCGATGTTTTATCCGCAAAGAATGGCCGATTATCATTTTCATCTAGAATATTAATAATGATCACCGATGATGAATTAGAGTGGCCGTCATCAACAATCGCTGTAAGATTAAGTGTTGAGATTTTCTCACGATCGAATGGTTTGACGATCGAAATACATCCATTCGATGAGTTGATTCGCACATAATTACCATTACGTTGAGAAGATTTCGAATCAAATCTGAAGGATAGATTCATTTGTTTGCTTTGTAGCTGTTGAAATTCTCGATGCAAATCAGCGTCGAAAGCTTGCAGACAAAGAATCTCTTGATAGATTCTATTCTCAATCACATCGATCCTATACACCGAACGATCGAATTGAGGAGGATTATCAGGAAGATTGATCAATTTGATGATCACTTTGACTGGAGGCGATTGAAATTTACCATCACTGACGCTAACCATAAGATGATACTGTATTGGATCTTTTTCATAGTCTAATTTTCTCGATAATATTAATTGACCATTTCTTGAATCTAAACTAATCGGTAACGATGGTTTATTAGAAGAAAATGATGATTGAATTCGATACTCATCATCACCACCATCATCAGTGAAGACCATTTCAGATCGATCATTAACAATTGAATAGATTAAATTTTTATCGTTGGAATCTGCATCGAATGCTTGCACTTGTCCGATCTAGAAAACGATTACGAATTAGAAAGAAAAAAGATTTTCATAACAGAACATGTTAATACAGAAACGAACTCGAATTCGATTAAAAGATTAAAAAATCATCATCAAGAGAGAACAAAAACAACTCACAATTGTTCCTCGTTCAATGTTTTCTTCAATAGCGAAAAGATATTCGGTTTGATTAAACCTAGGCTCATTATCGTTCTCCTAGATTCGATTTCGAGCGAATTAAAAGAAAGATTAAAAAAAGAAAGAAGAAAATGAATTGATTAATTGTTTTTTGGTTTTAAGTTTGAATATTCGGTGGAATCAATTTATGCATACATCAATGACGAAAATCTCCAAAATCGAAGTTAGAAGATAGATACCGTCGGAGACTCCGAAGAGAATTCTATATTTGTCGATTTTTTCGCGATCCAATTTTGACTAAATTTATTTCATATCCAAAAGAGATTGAAAGAATCGGAAAATAAAACAACAATTAGTGTATCGATTATCAATCGTAATTGAGTGGTCCAACATTTATCAATATTTATCATAAAAGAAGGTTAATGTTACCTGAAGAGTTACGACACCAGTTTTTCGATTGAAAACAAAAACATTTTTACAATCGGAACAGTTGATAATGCGATAATCGAATTTATTATTGATATCATCGTCGGCAATCGATTCGGAAACATTGAACACAACACTGCCGATCTCTAAAGATTCTTTCACTTGCACAACGATCGAAGTGTTCAATAAATAAGGTGGATTATCGTTCTGATCGATGATATTGATGTTGATCTAGAAATTCGAGAAAGCAAAGTAGGAATAAAATGCAGAGAATTAAATCAAGTTTATCTCATTTTTCTCAATATAATCAATCACTGAGAAAAAAACATTGCAAAAATTGAATATTTCAATTTAGAACAGTAGACTTACATCAACAATTTGAAGATGATTGGAGCCGATAATCCAAGCTGTTAGAAATCTTCTATCAAGCATCTCTCGATCGATCAGATCTGATACTTTGATCGCACCACTAAAGGTGTCGATATCAAAATCTCTATCGGTGGCATTGATCAGATGGAACCGACAATCATTCCGATAATCTCGATCGCCATTATATTGATTGATACAATCTAGTTTACCGATCTCGGTACCTAACGGTAGATTCTCATTGATATCGATTATGATCTCGAGACTTTCCAAATATGGTTTTCCTTCGGGCTCCACAATGAACTCAATAGAATCGTATGTTTTTAATCCGCCACCATCTTCAGCACTAACATTGACCATAAATGTTCTCGTTTCACTTTGATAATCTTTGTCTACATAGATTGATGGCTGTTTTAAAAGAAATCGTCCACTAAAACGATCCAATTCGAAGAGATGACTATCGAGTGTTGGTTCAAGCCTATATGTGATCATACTATTCACACCAAGATCTAGATCGACGGCTTTTATTTGACCAACAAAAGAACCAGCTCTATCAGCGGAATACCGAGAGATGATAATTTTGTTCGGCGAAACAAATACTGGACTCTCATCATTAATATCATCAATCAAGAAGATCACTTTCATTCTATCAAAATGGCCGATTTGATCTTTGACATTGATCTTCAAATTGATCGATTCGATAACTTCTCGATCGAGATTGTTAATGTTGATTATCTCACCAGTTTTTGAGTTCAGTTTCAATGGACAATTATTAGAATCGCGTTTGTGTTGAGGTTCATAACCGTATTGAAAGATGTTACGGCTGGTGTGATAATGAGTATTGCATGAGATGATCTCATAAGAAAGGGTATCATTCTGATCACAATCGTAGGCTTGTAGCAGAAGTAGTTTTGTTCCGACCTCGGTATTTTCAGAAACTTTTACAACTTCAGTCTCGCTACGACTTAGAAACATTGGGTGACAGTCATTGATATCTAGCAGATTGATTTGAATCGTTTTGGTGCTAGCGATCTGATTAGATGAAGTCTCAATCAAACTGATGTTCAATTGATGGGATTTAGTTTTCTCGAAGTCCAATTGATTAATGACAATAAGTTTTTGATTTAGAATATCGAATAATTTTTGCTGACCAGAGTAGTTTTCGATGGTGAAATGAAACAAAGCATTTTGTCCAAGATCAGAATCGATAGCATCCAACGAAAGTATTTCGCTGCCTATCGGTGTATTCTCTGGAACATCAAATTGATTCGTGCTGAAATTTAACCAAATTGGTTCACAGTCATTAACATCTTCCACTAAGAGATTCAATTGGAAGTAGCTACGATATTTTCCATCGTAAGCTTCAACGGTGAATTCGTAATGATCTTTGGTTTCTCGATCCAATGATTGCATTAGCGTGACGATTCCAGATTTTGAATCAATCGAGACGATTTCACTTGGATCGATCACTTTGAAGGAAATTGTAGATTCATTATCGTAATCAATAGCTTCGAAGCAGACCACTGTTGAGCCAACTTCCATTGATTCGAGAACGAAAATTTCCCCGACTAGAAGATTCTTTTCCTCATCTTTCAAGACGACCGTTACATTAGATGGAATTTTGAAAATTGGTCGATTATCATTCAAATCGAGCACATTGATATGCACAACAGCTTGGCTTGTTAATCGATCTTCATCAATTGATTGATCAGTCGCTTGCACCACTACCTCAAAAAACGACATTACTTCTCGATCGTATGGAACATCGGTCCAAAGATATCCAGTAGATGGATCAATGTTCAAATATGAGCTATAATATGATGATACAAGACTGTAGACAATCTGAGAATTCAAACCGGAATCTTTATCAGTAGCTCGAACCTGCCCGATGAAGAAACTGGTGGAGATCTCTTCGGGAACATCGAATCGATAAAATGATGATTCGAATCGTGGTTTGTTATCGTTGACATCTTTCACTCTTATCACGATCTGACAAGAGTCGATAGTTTCGTTGAGATCATTTCGATTATCTTCAATAATTACATCGAAAACATGGACTTGGATCAATTCGCGATCGAGGACATTGCGAACAAAAAGATGGCCACTTGGTAGAATTGCAAAATTATCCGAATTTTCATTGGAAATTTTCAGCGAAAATCTCTCATTCTCATCGAGATTATCGATCTCGATTTTGAAAAATCTTTCATTTACAGGCCATGATTCAAGCAAGAATATTTCATAGAATTTCTTCGCGAATCGGGGCAGTTTTTTGGCGATAGGTCTGATCTCGATAAATATGGTTTGAATGATTTCGTTGAAACATTTGCGATCATCGCCATCGCCATAATTATCATAACGATCAGTTTGATTCGTTTCAATTATAGTTCGATCAAATGATCGAATTTTGGCACGTAAAAAAGGATAAAATTCTGAAGTTTGATAAACTTTACGAACGTTCATCAATGAACTTGATAATTTCAATTCATTCTCGTCGATAAAGAGCAAATCCAGTGGATTCTCGATGATTTCGTATTCGTTTTGATTCAAAACACTATTGGAATCTGGATCAATGGTTTTGATCTGCATCAAAGCGTACATCGATGGGACATCTTCATTGATTGAGATCACTTTGAAAGGATCGGAAAATTTTGCCAAACAATCATTGATATCTACAACATCAATTTGTATATCAATGTGAAAAAATTGATTTGTTTCCGATTGGATTGCAATCGCTTGAAGTTTATATGCAGATTTTCTTTCATAATCCAATTGCTTCTGCAGTCGCAATTGATTACGATCAAATTGGAATTGTTGGTGCAGATCACCTTGAATCAGATACAAATCAAAATGTTCAATCGGTACGTTTAGCTCTCCGAGAACAAATCCGATCGGAGCATTTTCAAATACGGAGAAGTTATAAATCTGTTTACTTTTTCCTAAATCGAATGATTCGGAATCGTCATTCTCATCATCAATCAGAAAGACATTGACGATAGTTTGATTGAAATCTGGTCGACATCCAGGACAATCGATTTCGAAACTAAAGAATTTCGGTATGTTTCTTAACAATCTTGCGTTTACCGAATTCTTGAAACGCATCTCACCATTGTTGTTGATGTAGAACAATTGTCGTACAACTTCATCACGTGAATGAACAATAAAATGCATTGGAACATTGAATTCATTCCTAATTTTCAACTTATTAATCACGACCGAATAATTAAACATTCCAACCGCATTGATAGGTATGAAAGAATAGTATCGTCGGCCAAGAAGCGATGGAAGTTGATCGTCGATATTGTTGACATTGATCCAAATAGTTGTAATCGAACTAAGACGTTGTTCGATTGGTGCACGATCACTAGCTAACAAAACAATTCTATACGAATCACATTGTTCATAATCCAATTTTCTTTTGCTCCGAAGTTTTTTGGTTTCTCGATCGATAAAAAACATTCCATCGTAATTGTGTAGAATTCGTACATCAACGGTACCATTGTTCTCGAGATCATTATCGTTGATGATTAGATCCAATTCTAATGATTGATCTTCATCGATGCTAAGCTCGTATTCGTTGGCAGCGGAATTAGCTTTTCGATAGATTGGTAACAATTCAACAGTAGGCGTTTGATCGTTGATGTCTAACACTTTGATTCGAAGTATTGCATTGGTCCATTTTGGATTCGATCCACCGTCTCTAGCAGTCACTCGGAGTTCAAATGAATCTATCGATTCTCTATCAATGAATTTGTCCGTGACAATCATTCCGTTAGATTGATCGATTTTGAAATAATGCGAGTTCGGTCCCGATATCGAGTAGAATATTTGTGAATTGATACCTTCATCTTGATCAGAAGCATGCATTATGATAACAAAGAGACCAATTTTAGATTGATTCTCAATCAAACTTGTCTCGTAGATTTCTTGATCGAATTGGGGACCATGATCATTGTGATCTTGGACGATGATGATTAAATTAGCTGTGGAACTTTTGGATGGTGTTCCATGATCCCATGCTCGGACAGTCAAATTATATGAAGAGGTCTCTTCGCGATTCAAAACACTGTTCACTTTGATTATATGAGAGTTACCGATCGACTCTAAGCGAAAATGTTTAAGCTCATTGCCACTGATGATTTCCAAACGTGTCTGACCGTTCGGTCCTTGATCAAGATCAATAATGGAGATAGCCGCAACAACACTACCGTTGTTAGCATTCTCATCCACATGGGCGAAATCGGATCTGGAAAAATATCGAAATCTAATCACCGGAACATGATTGTTGATGTCCTGAATTTTGGCGGTAACATAAGCTCTCCCATCTTGCCTCGGAACACCATGATCGCTGGCAAACACTGTGAAGACACAAACACGTTGATAATCGACATCATCATCACCATCAATCTCATTCTGATGCTTGTTAATAGTGTTTTGTGTGGATATACCACATCTAAACGGTCCATCATGAACAGTCGAGATGATTCCAGACTTTGGATCGATTTTAAAATCTTCAGATTGAAGTGAATAACTGATTCGACTATTCTCGGTGCCATCTTCATCAGAATCGAACGCTTTAACCTTCAAAATTGGCACATCTTTACCGATGCTCTCGTTTAAGGTGATTGTATAATCATTTTGCTCGAAAATCGGTGGATTATCGTTCGAGTCTAATATTCTCACTTGAAAAATTGTCGAAGACGATTGTTGATCTTCATCAAAGGCAGTGATGTTCAGAAGATAGTCAGATCGAAGTTCACGATCTAAACGATCCGATACTTCAAGGTGAAGCAATCTTGTCGATTGATTGTAATTTAAACGAAACGGCAACTTAATGTTATTGTGATGGTAATCATTGTTCTTATCATTGACAATGATGTCGTTGAATTCGTCGCTGTTTGTATCACTAACGAAATCGATCTTATAATAAAGCTCACTTTCATCAAGATCTATGGCATTTTCGAGGATCACTTTGGTACCGATCGGAGCCGATTCACTGAACGTTAAATTTTTATTGATATAATTTGGCCAATATGGAACATTATCGTTGAGATCAAGAACGCGAATTTTAACCTGTATTGGGTACGCTGGTGATGATGAAAGTATAACAAAACTGTAAAGAGATTTCGTTTCACGATCCAGAGGAACATCGGTGGTCATCAAGATACCTTTCTCGGTATCAAGATGAAATTCTAATGGCTCCTCATTGAATCGATATTGGAAACCAGATTTCAGCGGTATCCTACCGATGTAGGCATGAGGTGGAGAGTTTTCTTTCACCTCAAAATAGAGAGTATCACTAGATCCATTAGAATGGCAAATAAAAGAGCAGAGATAACAAAATAGAACAATTAGAATGGTAGGAAATAGATCGAGATTTGATGTCCGGTATAAAAGTATTTGTGGACCCATTGTTGGGTCACCGAAATTTTATTAACAAACTCAATCAAAGGTATTAATCGTAGAATAATTGACGAAATAAAAAAGATGAAAATATTCGAATGATTATTGATCATATCCAAGTCGATCATGATCGAAAACAAACGCACCAAAAAAACTCAATGGTTTCGATCGATGAAAATGATCGAAGCCTTTTTTTCATTTCAAACTAATTGAAAAGAATATTTCACATTTTAAACATTCGTTTTTGAACGCCAGAAACGTAAAGATAGATATTCCATTAACAGTAAGCACCGAGAGAGTAAGAATGATCGAAAATGACCATATGGTCGAATGATGTCGACATTGTGATTTAATCTAAATTTGATCAGGTGCTAACCTTGTTTGAAGGAGCAAAATGATCATGAAAACCCAGTAAAAAGAAGCACAACCATAGTGTGATATTGGTAAAGCGTTGAAACCGAAACGAATTCAACAGGAAATCACCATAATAAAATGATCAATTCTTCGGCTACAATAAGAAAATAAAATGCACAAAATAAGAATAGAATTCTTTCAGTGAAGAAGCTTGAAAATTCTAATCTTAATAGGTGGATTTTTTTTTTCTCCAAAATATTTCTTAGCCGATGAGGAACAAAAATAGCTAAAGTTGTCAAAAACCAAAACAACAAATGAATTGAAAAGAAAGCCACCGGTGGTTCTATCATGGCAAGGTAAATACTGATTTGCGAAGACTCAAGTAGAAAAGAAAAAAAATTTTGCCAAGAGCCAAAGAAAAAGAGCGAGAGAGAGAGAGAGAGAGAGAGAGAGAGAGAATTGGATGGCAGCTATCGGTCGGTAATCGTGCTGTTTACCAGAGTAACGAAGAAGGGTATGTAGGTTCTCGAATGAAAAAAAAAATCTTAGGCTTCAAGTCATCGATCAGACCCTCTCTCTCTCTCTCTCTCTTTCTATCCCTCTGGAAGGAGATGGAGGGGATCAAATTATCATATTTTTTCCATTGCAGTCCCTTATGTTAAGTTTTCGATCACCGTGTGTTTTAATTTCTAAAACTCATTAAAAAAACGATGGAGAATTTTTCTCGTTAAAGATCTAGAGAGAGAGAGAGAGAGAGAGAGAGAGAGAGGAGACCACATGCTTGGCGGTTAATTCCTTCAAGCGATTGGATTTTTTTCTTGTCGACTGAATAAAATTGCATGTGTTATTCGCATTTCATCAGTCCAGTCTGGTGTTGTTAGATTCCAGTTTCTGCATTTTGTTGTAGTTAGGTTTCTTTCTCTCGTCTTCTCTGTCTAGCTTTTCTTCATTTCTATTCACTGATTGAATGTCCGATAGCAGTCCTGATGAGGTGCAAAGGACTTCTAACGAAAGATACAAAGACAGCAATCAAACTGAACGAAAGAAACAAAATCACATTCTTCTGGTCTCTATCTCTCTCTCTCTCTCTCTCTCTCTCTCTCTCTCTCTCTCTCTCTCTCTCTCTCTTTCTCTGGTTGTTTTAGCACTAGTCAAAAGACTTAACTTCCCATTTCTGTCCATCGATCCACTCAGCACACAGTCTTTGCCTATCAAAGACTATCTGAGAGGTAAGATTAATTGATCGCTCGATTTTCTTTGCTTTCTACCTTTCTCTCTCTCAGTGACTAATGAAAACAATTTAATCTCTTTCTCCTAGGATTCTTTGATTTGATTATTTTTTCCAATCCAAAAGAGTTCTTATAAAGGAGAAAAAAAAATATAACAATCTTTTTTTTTTGTTTGTCTCTTTCTCTGCATTATGTGTTTTAGAAAACAAGAAAAATGTAGAGCTTGGTTGGCGTACAAACAATTTCAAGACCCAAATAGAATGGTCCGATAGCGAAGGTAAAGAGTTAAGATTGATTGCTTTAGGCTCTCTAGTCCAATGCGCTACCAAAAGATTTCTATTGTTGGTGGAAACCTGAATGTTTGATACCTTCTCTTCGATCATTCGATTCACCGATTCAAAAATTAGAGATAATCAATTTTGAATCGAATCACTCGCTAGCGCATCGAAGATGACATTGCATTGAAAAATCGAATTTGGTCTTTTCGATTGTATTCTCATTGAATTTCGAATCGGATTCATTCGCCGATTCATTTCACATTGTTCTCACTCTTTTTATCTCTTCACTCTTTCTCACCTTTGTTACCACCTGCACCTGAAACGTTTATTCTTTCGAAATCTAAATTTGTTTTTTATTACTCTCTTTCTCTCTTTTAGCTCTAATTCTTTATTTAAGAAAGGATATCGATTTGAATATGTTTCATTTCAATAAAATGATGATGATCATAAGGATAAAAAAATATTATTTAGGTTTATTATATTTGCTTATATTCATCAAATAAAATGAATGACTTGCAATCCTTTGTTTACTCATTGTCCCTAGATGAGGATAGAGAAACGTGTAGAAATCTTATGAGGAATAGGCGAAAGAGTTATCTCCATTCCATTCGATTCCACGCAAACAATTTTCAATTCTCATGGCTTGTTTTTCATCTCTTGAAGTTTGTCTTGGTGTCGAAATGAAATGATTTGAGAAAGAGAAAAAAAATTATATTTTCATCCAAAACGAATTTCGATCCATTGTGATGATAATCAAGAGTCAAAGTTTGCCAATTCAAACCAAGCATTCCTTTCTCTCTCTCTCTCTCTCTACACTTGGGTTCTCGAAACCGAATCAAATCATCTAATCTCAGCTTCAGGCATTCTAAGTTTTCTTTTTTCTCGATTGTCTTTGGACTGAAAAATGAATGAATAGATATGAGAGAAGGGATCAAAAATCTATTTCTTTTCAAGAAATCTTATTCATTCAAAAGTCCTAGCTGAGCGTAGCTGGATATTCAGAATTCCATCAAGCAAACAAGAAAATCAGAGAGTATGCATTCACTTAGATGTACGCATTCACAGAAAGTTTAGCCTAGCTAAACTAATAAAAAAGACTCTGTCAAATCACGGATACCTAGCCCTCGAAAACATACTTAAAGCGTCAGAGAGAGAGAGAGAATAGTAATAGGTATGAAGGTAAAGATAAAAATGTTATCCTCACATATCCAAGGAAGCTAGGGAAAAAATTGCTCGAAATTTTTTTTCTGAACAATGTATTGAACAGATTTTAGAGAAATTTCATTTTTCAAGCGTCCAAAACCGAATTCAATCGTTCTTATTGTTCCTGGTCCCATTGTACTCTAGTCTCTATAGTCATCTCTATTCTATCGCGCTTTCACTCTTTCTCGCTTTCTCGATCATCGGCCAAAGAAAGCTTTCGGTCATTTTGTTCAATACATAGTTGTAATACTCCCAGTGTTTTTTCATTCGATTCTAAAGAGAGCTAGGAAGGAAAACAAAGTTTAGAATATAGTGAAACAAGTTGCTTCTTTTTTTCTTTTCTTTATTAATTTTCGTTTCGCTTTTTTCGTTTTGTTTCCATCTTCTGATGGTGGTATGATGGAGATAGTGAACGAATTTCTTGTTGATCATCATCACCATCATCATCATCACCATCGACATCATCAATAAAAACAAAATAATCCTAGCTAGGTGTGTGTGTGTGTGCGTATGTGTCAGTAGTTTATTCTATAATAAGTGCTTACCTATCGATGAACAGGTACCGAGAGAGAGAGAGAGAGAGAGCTATTTTTTCTCTTTGAGAAAAGAAATCTAGACTAAAATTATAAGAAAAAAAATTCTTATTAGTTACCTTGCTTTGTCATCTCTCTCTCTCTCTCTCTCTCTCTCTCTCTCTCTCTGTGTGTATCCTCCACCGATCACCATCATCATTTTTTGCTCTTAATATTCTTCTATTCATTGTTGGCCGCTTATCGTCATCGATTTTGATTTAGCAAAAAGGTGGAAAAATGTTTCGAATTTTTTTTCATAATTTTCAACGAAGACGATAATATTCAGCAAAAAAAAAAAAATGAAATTGCTCCAATTTGTACTCTTTGGACTTGTAGAGCACAAAGATTTCGTTTGGTAGACTGATTTTTTCTTACTTCGCCAGATTGACCTTTGTCGACTAGCGCAGAATGGAGAGCAGTGATTTTTCCACTAGACCAAGTAACAAGACTAACAATTAATTTTTCCTTCGAAAAAAAAAGAGAAGAAAAAATTAGTCTAATGAATTTCGATCAAAGAGAGCTTCGGAGGAAATAAGAAAAGAGTTTGATAGCAATTTACAGTCTATATACAGATTCAAAACAAATTGAATAGATTCAAATTAATCTAGAATTACAAAAGCGTAAATTGCTAGATTGCATTCTTGAAATTCTGTTGAAAGATGCAATGATTCATTCTAGAGTCTAGTATGATTTTTTAAAATTTCTTAACTCACCATTATGAAGCGAGTGAACTGTGTAAGGAAATCTCAAAAATTAAGCTCGATGATATTTTTTTTTTCATAGAAAAATGGCGATTTTGATTTTTTTTTCTTAATGAAAATCATTGCTGGTCGAAAGAAAAACACTCGAAATAGATATTCAAATCGATGTGATTCTTGTTTTCTATTTAGAATTTTCTTTTTATATTTTTTCAAAATAAATTCAATAACCAAATCAAAACGATCACCTGCGGTTTTAATGATTGGCAACTATGATGTGATCCGAATTCGGATTAGATTCAACTCAATCATCTTCACTGGATCATTGGAGTTCTTATTTAGATAGAAGTTGATGATGACACACACAGACCTATAAGAATCAATTACTTTTGATTTTCCCCATCAAATTTGATTGAATAAATATTTCGAAATAAGCAAAAAACGAATTTTTTTAATCTGGCCATTTATAAGCTTTTGGATTGCAAACATAATTCGTTTGATTTTGATAATCGAAGAGCATTAAAAAATTCTAAATAAATTATCAAGAATCAAGATTTTTCATATTTTTCTACATTCAAAATGTGTGGTCAATAGTGCTGGCGATTTAGCGATCAAATATCGGATGTCTGTAGCTTGAATGGCAATTATCGCAGAGAAACACCGAATTCTCTAAGATTATTGGTATTATTATTATTATTATTATTACCAATCAAATTCAACATATGGATTCTGTGGACATCTAGATGGAATCAAATTCTTTCCAATCTCAATTGGTAGTTTCTTGAATTTTTCCTCTTTTCAAATTATTATTGGTTTGCTTTGTTGCTAAGTTAAGAAAATCTAGAACGCCTCAAGAAAAGAAGAGAAAAAACAGATATTCGAATTTGATCGAAAACTTCAAATGTACTAAGCCATTGTCCATGATTTATGCTTTTTTGGATTTTATTTCTATTTTCATAGCTTCTTCTGAATCGAGAGACAGAAGAAAAACTCCAACCATTGCTTTTGATACGAAAGATTAGTGTTTTTAACGATTTATTTACATTAGAAGACAACCATCAATGCCGTCATCGACAACAGTAAAACCCAAACGCTTGCGATTCTAGCATCAGAGACCTTAAACTAGATTCGGTTGGAGAGCTTTTTTTTTATTTTAATATCTGCTATTTTCGCACTAACAATCACTAACAAAACGCCAGGTATTCTTAGCATCAACGAAATGATATGTGAAGAATTAAGGATTAGAAGAATTTTTTTCGCTGTCTCTCTCTCTTTCTCTCTCTCCCTCTGTTTTATTGAATCTATCTTGTTCATCTAGAGCCACCTTTATCAATGTGCGACCGAAATGAAATGAAATTTTTTCTTTATGAAAAAAAAAATGAGGTAGAAATGAAGATTGAAGAATAGAATAATAATAATAATAATAATAATGCATCTAATTTGGTATGCATAAAACACCAATGCAAAAGTCACTCTCAGAGTAATGGTTGTATTCCTCTTTCTCCAATCGAATATTTTGACGGATCATATCAATCAACTAGACACACACACACACACACACACCATATCTTACAGGTGAGCATAGTAAAACACCAACATTTTCTCGAGTGACGCCGTAGGTTTTTTTTAATGAATTTGACTAGAAACAAAGAAAATTAGTCTCTCTCCTACCAATTCACCTTGACAGCGACCGAGTGATGCTCAAGATGAGGTAGATTCTTGCCCTTCTCTCTCTCTCTCTCTCTCTCTCGGCCCATCGAAATAATCTCTCAGCAATCTATCTTCATTTAATTTATATTCATTGACTCGTATTATTATTGCGAACCTTCATCAATGAATTATTGTTTATTGAATTTGTTTTCTCTCTATCGAAAAGGAAAATATCCGTTTAGCTTCAAGTTTTGGTTACATTCTAGTAGAATAATAAACAAACACCATACATCGATCATTGTTCAGATCTTAGATAATAAAAAATCCTTTTGTTCGAAGTTTTTCGATCGATAGATGAGATTGATGATGAGTTTTGATTCAATCATGTTTCTTTTCATTGATAATAAAACAATAGAAAACTGGATTTTTTTTCCTTCTCCTGGAAACTAAAACCAATCATTGCAAATAATCTAACGAAAACTCCGAGAAATATAGCAAAAGGGTTGTTTCGAATATCCGAGAAGAAATGCAAGCAATAATTAAAAATTCTTGCAGTTACTCATCTATGAACACAAGAACGTATGAATCAGGATTGAACAATGTCTCACAAAGAAAGAGAGTAAGAGAAAAACAAACAATTAATTAAAATTCCAATGTTTTCACATCATTAAAAATAATCAGTTATCCCTTAAGAGTGAGAGAGTGAGAAGAGATGGAGAGGTGGCCATTCACCATCGATATCCGGTCGATGACAAAGATAAACTCAACGATAAGATAGAATCAGAGAGAGAGAAAAGAAAAGAAAATTTTATTCGGCGCTGTTATCATAGTTCTATGATATTAGCGCATAGAATCAGAGAGAGAGAGAGAGAGAGAGAGAGAAAGAGAAAGAGAGAAAAAAATCAAAAACCCCCCCTCTCTCTCTCTCTTCCCTATTGTTAATTAATAGCCAGACGGAAATATTGAAAATATTTCCAATACTATAAAATTGAAGCAAATAGTTTTTCGAACGATCGAGAATTAAAAAAAATAATAATAAAATCAACGAAAAAAAACCAAAATTTTCAACCTAATTTCAATCAATCGTTTTTCATAATTATAATTATGATTATGTTGCTAACAAGCTAAAAAAATCATTTCCAGACCATTCTAGTGATTCTCTTCTAGTTTCGTTTGTTTTCTCATCGAACTGGTATCTGTCTAGGTATAGAAGGACACAAATTATTCCAAACTACATCGAACTAGCATCGAAAGATGCAATAGGTTTGATCAACTTGAAGATCTTTGAGATAGAGAGTCTTCTTCTTTATTGTGCTGTCGTTGTTAATCATCAACAGCATCGCCACTAATCTTCTAGAATCTTTTGCTATTATCTTTAAATCATTTTTGATTAGAGGATACAGATGATGTCGATGTTGATGTTGATGGTGATGGTGATTACAATGAAGAAATTCTTCGGTTGTTTGCCGAAGATTTTCGAAGAACTGAATTAGAGATACTAAGAGGGATGGCGAGTAGAAAAAGGCAAAATCATTTTCTTTCTCATTTCTACCTTTGAGCTGATAATGATCATCACACACTATTACAATATTGAGATTTACCTAGAATATTAACTGCCCATCACCATCACCATCATCAAGATCGTTACAAATATTTTTTCTCTTATTCATTTATTAATTAACTAAAGTAATCTTGTTCTCTGTCTCTCTCTCTCTCTCTCACTCTGGTTAAATTTACTGTCTGGTCTAGGCACACACACACACAAACGAGAAAAGAGTGTTGCTTCAACTTTAACAAGAATACTGAAACAATTTGAGTTAGGTATGAATGAAATCAAGAAGGTATGGAGAAAAGAGAGAGAGAGAGAGAGAGAGAGAGAGAGAAATAAGCCAGATAGGGCGAGATATGAAGATTCTATCGGCGAAACCCCTCAAATAATTTATGGCTATTTTTTACTTCGAAAAAAGAAAAGTTGGAGAAAAATCTTTCGAACGACCTTTTCGATTTTCATCGATGTCTTGTTTCTTTCCTGATTTTCCATGAAACGATCTCATTCATTCCCCATTATTATTAAACTTAAATCGAATGGAATGGAATGAATTTCGCCAGCAGATAAACTAAACTTCAAAGACGAGATCAAACACTAGATTTTATTCAATCTCAATTCGAATAGTTAGAATTGAATTTTGGATTAATTTTGTTCTTTCTCTTTTTAAAAAAAAAATTTCGATCGGAAAAAACTAAAATTGAACGATGCGATGATTAAATTGAGAAGAATTTCGAATATATTTCCTATTCTTTAAGAATCTTGCAGAACATTGATGGACCTATTGGATCAATAGGAACATGATTTTGAATCATTTTTTCGATAGCTTGCGATGATTGTCAGAAGATCAAGATTACAATAATCCATTGGATTGATAATCTGATTCAGAATCATTCAATGCTTCTGAACAGAGAACTCTTCGACATTCGCTATTGAAGAAAATCCGATCTTCGATGAGAACTTGCTAGAACTCTCTTTCTTCAAGTGTGTTGAAGATAACAATCTTGATTCTAATCTTTTCATTTCCATCTATCGGAACGGATCTAAATTCAAAATAGGCGGCTAATTCGTCGATTCAAATGGATTCGATTTAATAAATTTTAAACAATTAATGCTATTTAATAATTTTGTTAATTCAATCAAATGAAGCTGTATGAAAGCAGTGGATTGAAGAAAATGTGCAGTCTCTAATAAATACAAACAAAAAGTTTGGGGATCAAATTGAAAGAAAAGTTAAAGTTCAAGGAAAAAGTTTTGCTCACATAACGATTTGAAAAAGCTAAACAGAATCAGAAAAAAGTATGATTGTCGCAATGTTAAAAAACTTAGAGAAAATGTTAAAGTGTTAGCTATCACAAAATGATTCTATTCCATAAAATGTTGAGGTTATTTCATTGAGAAAAAAATCTACATCAAATCGCTTGTGTTTCGAACTAAAATCTCTACATAGTTAAACTATAAACAGTTTTTAAGTGCTTCTACAAAATAATTTATAATTTTGGACAAATTGAATGAGGATCTCAAGAGTCCGAATCAGTGAGGAAAGCAATGATGAAAGAAGAGAAACGAAAAAAATGGCAACTTTTGGAATGAGAAAAAGAAGTGAGATTGTGTTTGGACCATCATCTAAAAAACATCGATGTCAATTAAGAACTGATTTTTCTCGTGCCTCATCAGATGGAAAAAAATCGATTCGATTGTTGTACTTGTTGACGCTTAAACTTCAAAACTAACAAACAACAAAGGATGGATACACTATTTGAAGACCTATTAACAATGTGATTGTGATCGATAAAGCTCATCAACTACAAGACTCAAAAAGCTTGAGTGCTATGTTGTTTAATTAGAATGCATCCTGACTTGTTTCAGGACCAGAGCTGATTGTTTTTGGGACAATATTTGCCTCGGTCTCGATTGACTCATTTTTTAATTCTTCCAGTGCTGTAGTGTTGGAAGACAGTTTTTGGTTTTCGTCCGTGTCCGATTCCATTCTCCAGTACGACACCGAATACCACTTTACCGTTTAAATTCATCGCTGGTTTGCGCATCAAAGGTAAAGCTATGGTTTTCAAAATCGCCATTGGATTAACTTTGACTTGACTTCCGCCACCAAGTGGTCCACCACCGAATCTTAGCTGAACGCCAGCACTTTCCATAGGATAATGGTGACCTTTAGGGCGAGGAACTTTGTATCTACGATCCAATGATGATAATTGCTGATATTGTGATTCTTGCAACATCATCGGATCAATGTTCTCCATATGCTCAGTCGGTGAGCCATTCATTGGAGGCCTTTGTTTATGATGATACTGTTTTGGGATCTTTAACTCAGATTTCTTTGATTTTTTAGCTTTTGATCTGAACAATTTACCCAATTGAAATCTTCTACCAAACAAACCACTTTTGCTGGGCTTTTCCTCTTTCGGAGGCCTAGCATGCCCCCCTTCATATTCCAAATTTTTATAGGGCATCTCAGCCGAATGAGAGACGGCGTATGGAGGATAATCAAATGAGTTCATTTCATTGCTTACTTGCACACTTTCCGCTGGTTCATGGTCATAGTACGGTTGCTGGGGCTGGGGTGGCGATTGATGATGCTGTTGTTCTGGATAACTCATCATAGCTGCCTGTCCGTATGGTTGTTGAGGCATTGAAGCCGGTTGTTGCTGTAAATATGGCGATTGATATTGGTCCAATTGATATCCATTGGTGTTATCTACCATAGGCGTCTCCAGAGAATGCTGATAATGCGGAGGTTGTTGCACATATGATTGGTGCTGGTTATAATCTGGCCTGATTGCCTGTTCATAATCTATTGTTTTATCGGGCTCGTTGGATATGGGCGGTGGAGACTGCACCGACTGTGGTTGTTGAAACATCATAGTTGGATCTGTTGGATTGTTCAAAGCTATCGGCGGCATAAAAGGCATATATGGCATAGGTGGTATCAACGACATTGGTGGTGGAGGTGGCAACGGTGGTGGCAGCCACATTTGTGGTTGATCAGTTGGATTGTTCGAATCATCAATAGATTCGGATTCTGGCTGAGTTTTCTCAGTGGGCGGTAAAGGTTCTGATTCCATAAATTTTTTGATTTTTTCGGAAATCGGATTCGATTTTCCCGCTAAAGTTGAGGATTTTTTCTTTAAAATATCTTCAATCGAAGAAGAAGATTGTGGTGAGGACTTTTGAACCAATTTTTGTCTCTCTAATCTCTCAATTTTTTGTAGAAGCTTATCGATTTGCTTCTCGTACAGTTTGGATTTGGGTTGATTTTTACTCGAGCGTATTTTTTCCTCAGTTTGTTGATGATTTGATTGTTTTTGACGTTTGTTTAGAGATGAAGAAGGTAATTGCTTGGATGATTGTTTTGATGATGATCGATTATTCTTTAAAGGTTGATCACCATCCTTTTGTTTTGAAGATGACGATGTTTGCGAAGAAGATTTCGAAGGTGAAGATTTTTTATTCTGATTTTGATCGTTCATAGACAATTTCATAGCAAAAGCTTTCGGTTTCGATTTGCTCACTTGGATCAATTCGTTTGAATCATTTTTCAATGATGCTTGACTAGCTGCTAATGATGATGATGGTGCAACAACAATTATCTGAGGTTTACCAACATCATTTTTTTGATGATTTTCGATGCCATTTTGGTAGTTTTGAAATAATTTTGCTAATAATTTCGAAAGATTTTCATTCGATAATCTATTTTGGATTTCAGTCCTCATTTTGGTTAGTTTTTGATTCTCATTCTCATCTAGAACATCCTCATCATTGTCTTCGATGGATCGTCGCAAATCATTGAGGAGAGAAAGAAAAGATTTTCATTAGTGGATCACAATCACAATATAAAAAATTATCAGATTGCTATACCCATTCGACGATTCGAAAATTCTTTGCTTATAGTCTCAAGATTTAATTGCGTATTTTGAAATGGATCGATTTCCATCGATGATGATGGCAAAGAAGAGGATACAGATGAAAATGATGGCGAAAAAAATGCATAAGACTGTTGGTGTTGATGATGTTTTGATGGTTGATGTTTTCTGGCACTTGCTATCAGCATATCCTCTGGCGATAATATTAATGGCGATGATAGACTATCGAATCTACTATAATTATGTCGCTATCATTCACATAGCGATTGCGATGCGAGTTTCGATTGTGAATATATGAGAAAAAAATCCAGATGAAAATCATTGAAAATAAGATCAAAAAATTATGAAATCTCACATTCGAAAGTTTAAGATAACCGATTTCACCCATACGGCGTGACGCTTCACGTTTGGCTCCAAGAACAACTTCGGCACTAATAGCCCACGCCATCACACCTATATTGTGGCAGGTGGAAGAATAAAAACAAAGCAAAACATTGAACATATTTTAGATTATTTTCAATTGTTGGAAACAACAAAAGACTCCAAGGTATCTTGGATAGAATAGAACTTTCTCCAAGTGCTTTATCAGATCGTTGGGTTCGGTGCAATGCAACGAAGCTTGCATCAACGCAAGAGGAGATTTCTTACAAACAAATCGTTTCTCAAATCGGTTCGACGACAACAAAATGATGAAGCTGAACTAAATGTCTATCGATGCATTTAATCGAACAAATATCGAGAAATTATTATTGAAAATATTCACTCGATGAAACTATGAAGAGATGAAAAGATAGAGCAGAAATTTTTTCCTTCAGCAAAACAAAATCAACGAAACCATTTTTACAACTAGTTCACTAACATCTAGACAATAGATTGTTCGATATATTTTAAGCCCTCTATTCAAAACTCTGCCATTCCTATGCCGTTTGCTATTTTGAAAAACAAACAAATACATTAAACATTGACATTGCGATCGTTAATTTGATCGATTGCGATCATTTCTACTTGCAATCAAAATGTGTCGGGAATATCTTTTATCCACCTGTTTGCATTTTTTTTTCTATAAAATCCTGGATCAATTTGCGAAAAGAGAAGATCTCACGAAATATTTCTAGTAAATTGAAAACTAAATCTAAAAAAGAAGACCTTCGAGACAAATCGAATCTGTTGAGAGAAAGAATTGGAGAATTCTAATTGAAAAAATTCATAATACCGATTATGGTGGCGATCGCTGGCAACAACATCCCTAATGAGATTAATAATTTTCTATTATATTCTTTGTTGAGAACAGAATTCGTTTGTTGTCGATCAATTGAATCATCATCATCGCTGATATCTTGATGATGTTGTAATCTGCATCTATTGTGATGATGATCATGATGGTGCTGATGATGGTCGTCATTACGATGATGATATTGATGCTGATGCGAGGAATTATAGAGAGCATAATTTAGCGAATTCTCATTCTTTGTAGAGATTATTTGATGACTTTGATTGGGTTGGTGATGATCTAGGCTACGAAAATTTCCACAACAAAGTAACTTTGGTGAATTTTCTCGAATCTCTTTGGAATCTTTTCCACCATTATCATTGTGATCTTTTTGATCGCCATCATCATCGCCATCATCGGAATAATCTGGCTCAGCTTCTTCGATGCCAGACGAATAGATTAAGCCTTCATTGTGAACATCACTATTGTTTTGGTGATTAAGTTTTGTTTCATTTGGCGAATCGGTGGAAATCGAAGATTTCGTCGCTGTAGAAGATTTGGCTGTCGAAAATGAAGGCATTTTTTCGATGGTTTTTTTTACAGAAGAAAAAACAATTCGTAGAGACGGACACACACACACACACACTCAGAATCAATAGCGATATATTTTCAATCAATCGTATTCATTCGTAAAATTTTCCGATGATTTTAGGTTTGCAGTAGTTCCGATGAATCAAACATGATTTCGATGAATTAAATCATCCAACATATCTCTTTCAATATGATGCAAACTAGAATTTAGAGATAGCGAATAAAAAATCTAAATTGATTTCACAAATTGCCCTGGGAATTCGATTTGTGAAAATTTGGATCGAAACAAACAAAAACAGCTCAAGTCGATTGTTTGTCGATGAATGAATTTCATTTGATTTCGATTTCGTCTCTCGATAAAATTCGATCTTTAGAAGTTATCATCACAGTTGGAATATTTTTCTAGGTTTTTTTTCTATTTCTAACTTATTACAAAACGGTACCACAAAAAAGAAGAGAAAGCAACAAAAAATCACAAATTTACTATGTCTGATCAAAATGAATTTATTTCATTTTGGTCATCGATTTAATTCGAGTCTTTCTTTCATAGCAATCAAATTGATTTGAATGTTTTTTTATATATTTTTGCTTTCATAAAATTTAAAGAAAATGAATGTTTTCTCCTTTTCAAAACCGCTAACTTCATAAAGTTAACCTGTAGATCTCATTTTCTCTCTTACTTTTTCCCCACCAAAATCATCGCTAATACCGACATCGTCAACATCTTTGCTTATTTTCTCTTTCATTTTCGAAGTCGAAAACCCAGAAAAGTCGATACTAAATTCCATCAGGAAAAAAAAGCAAAAAAAAAAAAAAAAGTATTTCAAAGATAGAGATCAGATATTTGACGATCTACATTAGAGAACTAACAAAAAGTCAGATTTAGCAGCCAGGTAGTCAGTCAGGTTGAGAACTAGCGAGAGTGTCTTTCTCATCATCGAACAAACGCTAGAGAGAATCTTCATTTCAATCATTTGATTTCTCTATTTCTCTTTTTACCTCTCTTCAACATCATCAACTTTTTCTCCATCTTTCTCACTTGGGTTCCAATAATAATACCAATAAAGAACAGCAACGTGAAAGAAAGAGACCAAATTGTCAATCGAGATTGTTTTATTTCAGTAAAACGATAGCAGGACGGAGAGAGAGAGAGAGAGAAGGAGAGGGTCAGATGTAATCATCATCAGTTCGAATGAAACGAGAGAGAAAATGGTCTCATTCGTAGAATAAAAATGGTATATTAGTTCTGGTTGTTTGTTACCTGTTTCTAGTCCATCATCATCGAGGTACGATTATCGACAGTTATCTGCAAACGTTGAAAAGTGTTGTTGTTGATGTCCAATTAACCTAAATTTTGACTCGATTTTTGCTTTCTCTTATCATCCTCAGTGCCTAAATATTACTCAACGAATTCTAGTCTACTAGAGGAAGAAGACAAGGTTGTGAGACTCTATCAGTAAGCGAAAGAAAAAGATATTGGAGAAAAAAGAAAGATGCGTTGTGTTTAAAATTGATATTCAAAAATAAAGTGGAATGAAAGCTGGTGAATGGTGGAAAAGTGAATATGATCCCAGTGCAGATTGCTATAGTTTGCAATCTAACCGAAATAATCTCTATTTAAAGTAACATGCACATCGAAATTTTGCATCCTAAATCTTTCTATATTTTTGTTTTTCACCAAGAGACCGAAACACTTGAACCGGTAGTGAGAAGATGTTGTGAAGGGAAACATTTGTTGATACGATCGAAAGAAAGTGTTCCATCAGTTTTTAGTTTTTAGCTATTTAATTCATCGCAATGATTCAAACGTGTAACACAGAGGTAATAAGATAGAGATGAAGAGAGAGAGAGAGAGAGAGAGAGACAGAAAAATTAAGATTTAATCTCAATATTTCGCTCTCAAAACAAAACTATATGTAATCTAGGATGATGGTGATGCAAGCTTAATGATGCCCATGACAAGAATTATATTATTCTTAAATTGTTCTGATAGGTCTGAATAAGAAAGTTTTGATTCACTCTCTTGCATCGCATCGGAAATGAAGAGAATGATGGTTAGATTCGAATGATGGTAAGATTATCTCAAAACTAACAATAGTAATTCATCATTGTCATTATCAAAATAACAACAATAACAACGTAATATAGCTACGATAATCAGCATTATTGTTGTCGTTGTTGTTGTTATTGCTATTGTCGATTATGATGATGATGCTTAGAACCTACAATGAAACGAATGGGTGAATATTTGAAATTACAAAAGGACAAAAACAGGATCAAACGAAAATGGCCGCTAGCCGAATGAGAATGAGATTGGTCCACAGAAGTTCTCGAGATCATCGAAATGGTGATTTATAAGAAGATGCTATTCTGATTGAACCTCTTTCTAAAGCCGGTGAGAGAGTTCAATTTTGAACAAACAATAAAAAACAGACAAAAAATTGCAAAAAATCTATTGACTTTTCCTATTTGTTCGAGAAATTTTTGTAAAAATTTTCGCAGTTCGATTTGATTTGAGTAAGAATTCTGAATGGATCATCTTCATTATCATCATGATCATAATATTAACCTGTCTTTTTCGATCTTCGCTCTCATTGTGGCGGCTAGTTTGAATTCAAAGTTGGTCTGCATCAAGAAACAAAAAAAAATCCAATGAATTAAATGTATTTGCTTGAATTAAACGAAAAAAAGATAGCAAAATAATTTTTTCTTATTACTAAAATTGAGATATTCACTCAAAAGTGGTAGATCTGGTCTGTGTTACTTTCATCCGCACCATCATCACCATTTTCCTTCTATTTTTTGCCTCATTTTGAAATCCGATTGCATCGAAACGAAGACAACAATTATTGAGCCACCACCAGCGTCACTATCTTCATCGCTTGGTTTAGTTGAGACGAAATAAAATCTTTCCACGATTTGGATTAATTAATAGAACCGTTAGATGATTCGATTCGAAATCGTTCAAATCTTTTTGGCTCGCTCGATTGTCACAGATTAGAGAGAGTGAGAGAAAATTGTGTGCCGATAACCGGAACCAGATTGTTTCGAAAGCAAATGAGGAATAGAATGAGATGATCTGTGTTGGATGAGAGTTTATTAATTATTTTTTGATTAATTTGATTTTTTTAAAATCAATTTCGATTTCTTTTTGTTACACAGCTTAGAATAAAACGAAAAACAGAAACAAAAATGCAATCTTCCATAAGAGGCCTTTTCTTTTCTTTCGACTTACTTGCCAAAGATTTATCATAATATCCAATCAAATTTCTTCCATACTATTCCTCCTATAGCTTTAAGGCTAAAAAAGATCAATTTTTTTCGGCGAATCTCCGTTGTTTGATCGTTCTGTAATAATCACATTGATTGAAAACAGAAATCGAGAAAACAGTACTTCAATGTTTGCAATGAACGATTTTTTGTCCGCAATCTCAAAGACGGTCTTTTAGAACGATCGAATATACCTAGATTTTCAGATGGATTTCGCTTGAATTGTTGTCTCTCTCTCTCTCTCTCTCTCTCTCTCTCTCTCTCTCTCTCTCTCTCTCTCTCTCTCTCTCTCTCTCTCTCTCTCTCTCTCTCCTTCTGAATACTAGGAAATTGATTTTGAAATCTAAAATAATTGAATCATTCTTCGTAAGTCTTTGTGTTCGTTACTTCATAAGAAACATGTTAACGTGTCTGAGAATCTCAGACATATCAGACATGGACAGGTAAGATGATGATGATGGAGATAGAATTCGTGATCTGATCTCGGACATCATCTTGATCATCACCGCAATTAGTATCCATCATCATCATTTATTTAGATCTCAACGAATTTTTGTTTCTGCAATAATTTTCTTGCTATATCCAGGTTGTTCAAATCGATTTCATTTATCGATTCAAAATACTGGATTGACAAATAAAATATAATTTTTAACATTTTTTTTCTAGCTGTGTAATGGTGTTCTCTGTTTTGCAGACCGATTTGATTGATCTAGCTCAGATCAACAGGTGTCATAAAAAAAGTGATCCTCTCAGCCATTGTTTTGCTCTTGTTGGATAAAGCAAAATTTAGTACCCTAATTTTATGAAGATTTTAGTTTAGTTCAGAGAAAGCAGAAGCAAACAAATGGGTCAATCGAAATGGGCTCTTAGGCTACGATCACTGGCTGAGATATAGAAACGGAAAATAGCCTCCAATTCATACTGCATTTTATCGATGAAGCTATTTTCGATTACATTTTCGAGACGAAAAATTTCAATAACTTGAGAAATTTGGATGAATTTAGACCGAATTCATTCTATTCTCATCTCGATATCGATTAGATCCATAGATTTGGTCTGTGACTTTTTCTCTCATTGACACTCAACCCCAAATGCAATTAATCATCTTTGAGAAAAGATACAACTGCCTTTATGAGAATTTACTCTGATCAGATAGAACCGATGATTGCCTAAATTGCGATGACAGAAAGAATAAAAAGGATTAGATGCATTCGTCATCGAATCGATTTGATTTGAAAAAGTCAATCGAATTTGAAACCAATTCAAAGTTTGGATTAGAGAAAGAGGACTTGAGCTTGAGGAAGAGATTTCGCTTTGAAATTTGGACCAATGTGATTAATGGATTAGGTCGCAAAAAGAAAACAAATCTAAATTTTCTCCAAAAAAGGATTAGGCAGAGTACGAGATGATTTAGCATCATCCCAGATACAGTTGTTATATTCGAAACGATCGTTTGGTCATTGCTTCATCGATTGATAATCGCAAACATCCTCTAATCTGATTTTGTCTTATCTACAAATATTAAGTAAAACGATTTCATTATAGATGTAAAATTTTGTCACTTGCTCGCTTCCCTTCGCTGCGCAATCCAATTCATCGAACGTCTCTTTCTCTGCAATTTATTCATAGAGAAAAATCTTTTTTTGGAACAGTGGATTTAATTTTAGGAGACTGTGATTCCCGGAACAGAGATTTTTGCTTCTAATTTGATCAAATTTTATCATTTGATATAATGTTTGATTGGTCTTTTATTTTAGAAATCACCAATTCATCTTCATGAGGATGAAATATTACCAAAATATCAATTATTTAATTTCAAAATTGATTTCACATTCATCTTTTTCATCACTGTCGAGCGTAAATCTCTATGTTCGAGCTAGGACCCTTTTTTCATATTAAAAGATGTGAAAAAAAGTGATTCTGGTTGAATGAACTTAGTGATAAAGCTAGCTGATCAGTGTGTCGATCCACGGTTGTAATTTTATTTTCTATTGCTAAACTTTTCTTTAAATTAATTTAGATTGTTTCGATTCGTTCTATCGATGTGTTTATCCTCAAAACGAACCAATATTGGATAAAAGATAAAACAACAGCTTTTTCCCATCCTAGATAGGGAATGATCACATTTTATTTTGGTGAGTTAAAAAAGAAAAAAAATGAAAAAAAATGGCAAAAGAAATTTTATTCATTCGAATTTGAGCGGTCAGTTGTCCACGCTATGGCATCGCTGATGATAGCCCACACTGGACTGATGCTATTTCGGTCACTCACTCAAACACACAAGAACTTATAATCTTTTTTCAAAGCCCAAATATAAATTCATTTACATTTTGAATTTCTCAAATTGATTTTGTTTGCAACCGATTCTTATCGGTTATGCTAATTAACGAAGAGAGCAGAGATCAAAATGACCAAAAAAAAAAAATTAATAGACTAGGTTAGGTTTAGTCACTTGAATTTTGTCGTTTTTACGGAACTTGTGATTTTTTCCGGCTCCTGTAATCCAGATATGTTTATTCAATCGATTGGAACACAATTAATTCGAAAAATTTTTCACGAATTTCCCGGAAAAAACGGAATTAAAATTACAAATTTCATCTAATTTGAAATTCAATTTCTGGAACAAAGTCAATCATTTTTCCGAAAGAATACAAATGACTGACTTTGTTTTCACTGTGATAAAGATTACATTTGTAAAGATTTAGAAAATTAAAAAAAGGATCAATGAATCAAACACAAGGAAAAGGAAATGCGATAAGGCCTAGCGGTTAGGTCTCTATGATAAAAAATGATGCGATTCTCATTTCTTATGAAAAACAGCGCCATCGAGCCGATCAAAATGAAGTTTGCTGAAGAATTTATTTTGGCAATAAAAAAAACAGATTTTTGTTTTCGTAATTAAAATTTAGATGAGGTAACATCAAGCAATCATCAAACGCAGTCAAAACTGTATCACCGTTTTCATGGAAAATTTATTGAGACAAACAAAATCACCCAGTTTGTGCATCTGTCCGAAGTGCATCGATCACTCTACAAAGTTTTTTCATCTATTTGATTTTGCTTGGTCGAATCGGTTTTTTTGAATTTAAAGATTCCAAATTTTCATTTTCTTATTCGATTAAACTGTTTACTTTCACAAGAAACAAGACATCACAAAAAGAATACGAGCTTAATTCTTCGATTTAGTATCATTGCTTCAATATGGCACCTAAACAAAGAAAAATAGCTTTGATGGGCTTTCGTTCAGTCGGTAAGAATCTAATAAATTCAGATTCAATTGATTTAATTGTTTAAAATGACTTGATTTAAGGCAAATCTTCATTAACGATTCAGTTCGTAGAGGGACAATTCGTTGATTGTTATGATCCAACCATAGAAAACAGTTGGTGTTTTTGTCTAGAGCGATCTTTTTTGACTATAGCATTAATTTTTATTTAAAATAGCATTCTACAAAAATATAAACGTCAAAGGTCAAGAGTATTGCTTGAAATTGGTGGATACCGCCGGTCAAGATGAATATTCAATCTTTCCACACACTTATGCAATGGACATCCATGGATATTGTTTGGTTTACAGGTATTTTTTCTCTAACCTATTTTTTCGTAAACTTCTTAATGATTCTTTTCTATATCCATTTGGTATGCAGCATCAATAATTTAAAATCATTCGAAGTTGCCAAAATAATTTACGATAAACTATTGGATATGACTGGGAAAATTCAGTAAGTTATTGCCTTTCTTTGAGTGCGATTTCTCTGTGAACCAAATCAAAAAAAAAAACAATAGATTTTCAGAGGAAATCTAATCCTAATTTTTTATGATTTTCTCGATATTTACTCGAAAAAATAAACAAAAACCCCATGAAACTCCCCATAAAACATCGTAGAGTACCGATAATACTTGTTGGGAACAAAAATGATTTACATCTCGAGCGATGTGTCAGCTACCAAGATGGAAAAGATTTGGCGGACTTCATGAAAGCTAATTTCGTTGAAGTTAGGTAATTTCGAAAACTATTTCGATGATATTAATAGTATTGATTATTTATTGAATTAATCATTCACATTCCTATTATTTCTTCTTTTTCTATATTGTTTCACAAAAAGTGCCAAAGAGCATTCAGCTGTCACCAATTTATTCCAGACATTGATTTTAAGTATCGAAAAACATGGTCTATCGGAGAACAATGAAACGTCGAATCAAGAGCGACATAATAAATGTACAATTGCGTAATACGGTTTTTTACACCAAAAAAATCTGTTCAATGTGGTTTTTTTACTTTCTGAATCGGACAAACTCTAGAATTTTTTGTACAAATTTTTGTTTAATTTTTCGTATATTTCTTTATTGTTTGAAATGATAAAAAAATTTACATTTTCTACTATTGAATAAACTCAGATTTTGGATGATTTTTTAGACTGATCTTCTACTTCCATTTCTTTCACAACTTCTTCGACGATTTCTTTTCTTTTTCTAATCAAGCGAATATTAAATCTGATGGAATAAACAATATCGGATATTGGTTTCATAAATATCAGACAAAATACCAAACCAGAGACGATGAAAACGTTACGATCTCGATTCATTGAATACCATGGCTCTATTTGTTGCTGATTTCCAAACAATCGGCTACGATTCGATTTTTTCTCCTCATTCCAGAACAATTTATAATTGACGAAATTCGGTTTTTTCATTATTGTTACTTATTCGAATCGAATCTGATCAAAAATCGGCGTTTTAATTCAAAGAAATTTTCTTAAAGAAAAAAAAATTAAAAAGATAACATAATGTTTGAATCAGATGATCGCTTTTTGCTCGCGAAAACGTTCGAAATTTTTGGGTATTCAATCAAAGACGTCTGCTATTTTTTGATGAAATTGCATCGATCAGATCAACTTTGATCAAAATTTAATTTAATACTTTTTAGGAATTTCATCTCTTCTAAGATTTAATTTTGAAGAGAGGAATATCGAATGGATGTTTTTTGAGAAGCAGTAATAATAATAATGATGATTTGATACCTTATACGATCATTATCAGCATGATCACTTTCAACGTTTGATGATCAAATGAATTTTATCGAGAAAATATTTAACAAACAATAGAAATTCGGTGTGAAAGATTAGGTTTACTGTGTGAATCAGAGAGGTGGCCTTATTAATATCTAGATGTTTTGAATCTCTATATGCGTGAATCCGGTTTGATTCATTTGGGAAACTATCAATCAAATAAAGCATTTGAGGTATTCTCTCTATTTGATGACTAAATAATCTAGGTAAGTTAATTTAGGCAGCGTTTGTAAGTATCTACATCTAAATGAAGTTGGATTTTTTGGCTTAAAAATTTTCAAACAGAACCGGTAAGCTCTGAATAAAATATAGAATTTTCATTCTTTCTAAGGAAATCAGAAAAATTTATGATGTGAGATTTTATTCCATATCTGTCTAAATACACAAATTTATTGAAGTCTTTGAAACAACAAAAAAGTGTCTTCGAAAAATGGTTATAAATTATGAATTTTCCATAATTTTAAATGAAGTGAAAGAAATGATTAATGGAAGAGATTATGTTCCGTAGAGAAAACATAAGCATAGTGAACAGTGAACATAGAAAAAGCGGTATCAAACCAGAAGCTTCTCTATCTCATGTCTTAGACTTTCGATTTGTGACTTAAGCATCGAGCCTTCATTGGTGATGATTGAACAGGCGATAATTTTTCTCGATACCCCACAAGCACGCCCTAGAGCTAATAAGAAAAGATTGAAATTTGAAACAAAAATCAAATTTTGGTATTGAATTACCTGTTTTTGAACGAACAAAAACATATGGAACATTTTTATCTTCGCAAAGTAAAGGCAAATGAAGAAGTATTTCGATAGGAGTCGTATCGCCAGCCATTACAACCATTTCAGCGAGATTACGATTTAATGTTTTTGTGACTGATTGAAAGAATTTTAAATTAATGAGACATTAATCAAATCTTATCATATTTATACCTTCATTTGCTCCTTTTTTCAATTGTTTATAATTGTTCGCTTGTTGAAGAAGATTGAAAATTTTTGCAGACAAAGCGCTATCGGCCAATGGATAGGCTTTCGGACTAACCTCAGTATCTTCGGTCTAATTTTGAAAAAAAAAATAAATTTTCTATTAATAAATTGAAAAAATAGAGGTTGACTATAATACCGACCATTTTCAAATGATTTTGATCAAAAATTTGTCTTTTTTTTAGAAATTGAGACCAGAAAACCTCTATTGAAAATTGACAAGACCATAAAAAACTTCTTATCGAGCTCTTGAACCACGCGTTCTCCACTAACCCGAGCATTTACCCAAACAACAGCTTCAAAGATAACGTTCCAAAAGTTGCACCTTCAAATTTCTTAACTGTAATTAGTTTTTTATTCCGAATAATTTTTCTCTAATCAACCGTCTTATTGAATAAGACTGAACTATGTTATCGTTGGTCAGCAGAAGATGGAACGAAATTTGTCGTAGCAAAAAAAATATCATTGAAACATTGACCAGATGCACCTTTTCTTCATCATCTCGGATGTCCGAAAATTCGATCCCTATTGATGAGAAAACATATGAAAAGATTGCTGATGAAACGCTCGATAGATTGAATGATAGATTGGAGCATTTTATTGACTCATTCGATAATGCCGAGCAAAATTGTGATATCTCTTTCAATGTAAGCTAAGATTATAATCAATACAGAATTTCATTTTCGATTTATTCTTTTAAATTCATTTTTGATTCAACGAATCAAACATCCTAGAATGGTGTTCTAACTCTTTCGCTTGGTGAGAAAGGAGTTTATGTGATCAATAGGCAGACACCGAATCGACAAATTTGGTTGTCGTCTCCAATGAGGTAAAAAAATTCAATTAAAATGTTTTCAATTCTGATTCGATTCATATTTAGTGGCCCGAAACGTTATGATTACATCGATGGTCAATGGATTTACAAACATGATGGTCAATCACTGAATGATCTTTTACGAAAAGAATTATCAAAACTTTTCGATTCTGATGTAGATTTATAGCGATTTCTTATCTGAAATTTTTCGAATAAAATATATGTTACAAAATGAAAATTTCAAAGTCGAAACAAAGTCAAAATTTATCAAAATGTACAATATTGAATATTGAATAATAATATTTCACATTAGACTTTATATTCAACTTAAATTTGACTTTTACGATGTCCAGGAACTTCATTCTTGTCTAATCAATGACTCTAAAACGAAAAAATTTTCAAAGTCCGCCTAAACTTTCATTTAAAAATGACCAATTCTGAAATGAAGGAATAGTAGTTTTTGAAATGATTTATTTTTGTTCTGCGAAGAACAATAAGTCAGTGGGATTGTGCCTTTCACAAAAAATCAGATAAAAATGACTGGAATATTTAAGAAATCTTCCGAGTTTTGTATGTGCCTAACAAACTTATCATTGTCAATCATCAATCGATAATTATTAATTATAATTATTATCTGTTAGGCGGTTACCAAATAGTTCTAATTGAATTAGAACATATTTCGAATTCATGCATGTTCACTGCAAGCTTTGTTCATTCGATTTTGAGATTTTGTACAATAAAGTTGTTAAGTTTAGCCTCAAAAATTCTTAATAATGTCGTTCGCCGCGCAACATCGTGGGAGCGGTGACCATTTCATGGCCACTAATAATTTCAGCAACAAAGGTCCCATGGTCCCAATTAGACCTATGAAGGAAAACGAATCAATACAAAGTTTCATTCGAATCTTCGACAATTGGGCAAAAGCCAATTGCTGGGATGATCAAGAATCTGCCCGTATATTTAAAGCTTTGATTGAAGACGATCAAATAAGCAGCAAAATCGAAAAATGCTCTGGAAAAGAATCCTTTGAAAACATAAAGAAGGATCTTTTGACGATCTCAAAGTCAGCCCGTGACAGAAAGTTAATTGAATTAAAATCTTTGAAACTGGGTATAGAAGACGACGTAGACAATCTATATCATCAGGTCTCGAAACTGATTGACGATTGCTATAATGAAAGAGTTGATCCGAATCAACTGAAGAGAGACTTCTTTCTATCTTCAATAGACGCGAGAATACGATCAAAACTAGTCATAAACCAAGAGCTACCAGAAGATATTATCGATTTGAAGAACCTAGTAAAAGGGTTAATGGTCATAGAGAAAGAAATAGCTACCAAAAGTCTACCAAAAAAAAGTAATAATGGTGGAAAATTGTGTGATTTCTGCAAAAAAAGAAATCATACCACTGAAGAGTGCTATTCAAAAAAGAGAACCGAAAACCTAAACTCTGCCAATACACATTTACAAGGCCCATCCAAAAGATACTTCATAAAAATGGAGGTCAATGGGAATAAAATCGAGGCACTTTCCGATACTGGGTCCAATCGATCAATTATGTCCGATACAATATTAAGGCCACAAGAAAAATTCAAAAAAGAATATGTGGTACAGCAGCTAAAAGTGCTACATTATCGTTGGCCGCGCAACATATCGAAAATATTTTATTGAAAGTATTTTCGTATCAGAATACAAAAAATTAACAAAGAAAATGTTCGTCCATAGAAATTCATTTGATATCACATTAAAATTATTTTCATTTTGAAACTGCTCCATTTTTAATTTCTAGATTCAAATCCAATATTGATTTTTCGAAAGATTTGATTCAAAATCATCCGGTTGATGTAATGAGCAATGATCCATTTTTAGATTATCACTTTTATCCTTTTTGAAATGCGGACAGTCGGGATGATGATGGTTATGGTGATGATGATGGCGGTGATGATGTTCTGAATGATGATGAAGACGATGGTGAGAATGATTCTCGCAATCATTACTCAATGATGACGACACTCTTCGATGATGATGGTCATTATCGGATTTCAGTGTTGGTGAATTCATTTGTTTCTCGTCTAAATCTTTTCCAATCTTTTCTCCATCGCTATCTAATTGATCAATCAATGTCATTGATGGCGGTAATGTTGTGGTTTTCATTGAGCAATGATCGACATCTTTATGATAATTTTTTCTCCGCTCCAAAGAACGACCAACAATAGATTGATCATTGATGAAATACAAAGATGGAGGAGGTAATGGTGATAGATCGTTTCGATCGTAGGAAAAAGAGCTCGGTAATTTTCGCAGTGTAAATTTCGAGGAAGATAATCTTTCAAGTTCATGATTCAAAAACGAAAATTTGGACATCGTTTTCGATTGTTCCGTTTGATTTCGATTCGATTTTTGCGACATCGTATCGGATTGATTGATTGAATATTCAAACGTTCCTGTCGACGATGAATGATGACTTGCTAAATCATTTTGTCTGCCAAGAGTTTGAGGAAAATCTAGTCGAACATTGACCATCAGATTTGAGTGTTGTGAATCTAACGAGGCAATCGTTTGATCATTTTGTCGATGATTATTCGATTGAATCGTTTGAGAGACGTAACTTTTCGGACACTTATGATTTGATTTGAAACGAAATAGAGTAGATCGAAGACAAATTTTCGTAATGAAACAAATTATCGTAATGATCAAGAGAACAAAAACTATCAAAGAGAAAGCGATGATTAATTGCTGTTGATTGATGATGAATCCAAAGTAGTTAAAGAGATTGCTTTGCCAAGAGAGTTCCTCATCAATGCTCTGGGTTAAATTTTGAAACAAATTGATCACAAGCATTCCTTGTGCTTTCGGTACATTGGACGCTTCAAGCTCATATTCTATTGAATCGATTTGGATCTCATTCTCGAAACTCAATCCTTTCGTTTGCAATTCTTGAAAATTGAAAGCTCTATAAACGATTCGGTTTCGGATCAAATCTTCTTGTGTGAAAAAATCAATAGAATCATTAAGACTCTCGTAAACGGCATATTGCAACAAATTGATTACACCATAACGAGGCTTTTTGATAATCGTGAACCTAGGATTCGAGCTCGTCATTGATGCTAATTCACTGTATCATACATAAAGAGAAGAAATATTCCAGTCAACTGCGATAGAAATCAATGAAATAGGATTGATATACCTTGCATCTATATGCTCAATCGAAAGCAAAGATTTCTTGCCAGGAAACGCAGTCAAGAAAGGCCGTTTTGCTTTCACCAAAGGTATTAATTTGATTTTCATTTTAACATTATCTAAATGTTTATTATTTCTTCGATCAAATATATCGATCATGAATAGATCCTCTTGAACTGATTGCTCTTGAACATAATGTACAAGATGATCATTGATGTCTTTTTGGTTAAAAAATTGTGATCGTTTCTCATCGACCAAGAGATGACCATTGTACGGTCCATTCTTAATCTGATAGATTATATCACTGATATTGTTCAATTCATATTTCACCGCAAGATTTTGTTCGGTAATCGTTGCTCTCGTTGATCCTTGCAAGAGATGTATGTTGGTATGATTCAATAATTCGATCCCGATTTGAACGACAGTAATTTTGAATGGAAAATAACCAATGCAATGAGATTGTAATTTTGATGTTCTCAATAATTCTTCATAATCGATTTTGAACGCTATCGGTTGATCTTCACACCTAATTGATTCATCATCTTTGATTCGAAACCAAAAAACAAAACGATCTCGCGGACCTTTATGATTGAACAAAATCTGTCCATCGTTGATCTCTTGTTGAGTTAATCGCAATATTGGTTGCTCTTCAGAGCTCTTTCTAGCGAGGAATCCTTGTTTAGTTTGATTCTCGCGATCGAATTCATAAATTAGTTTCGTATCATTACCATCGGAATCTTTCACACACAAAATTTCTTTAGTGATGAAAGTTTTCATCATTGAATCCGCTTTCAAGTGTGGAATTATATCTGTCAATATTGGATATTGGTCATTTACTTTGGAATAAAATTGAAAAACAAATTATTCAATAATTAGCATCAGAATTAATTCGCATAATATTTGGATTTTTTTTCACCAGAACACTTTATACCTGGAATGATTCGAATCGGAACGACGAAATTCATTAAGTGTTTTACTCTCTCATTCTGTGAATCGCGATCATTTTCATCGTGTTCATTGATTGACCAAAGTAATTGAAAACAAATTTTATCCTCAAAACTATCGCTATCATCATGTTTGTAAACGATTGAATGATTTTCAAACGAATCGATTGTGAGCAATGTGGAATTATCCAAGGCAAGACCATTCTTCAAAATTAATCCATGTTCTGGAGGACAAGATGAACGAAAGCGTATCCTACGGAAATTCGGTATCAGCTTTCTTGCAATTGATTTACGATTAGTATTCAAATTGGCTGATGATGGAGGTTGAATTATCGCTAAAAGTTTTCTAAGCAATTCATCACGATCCAAATCGATCGATTTGAATTTACCTTCAATGACTTCAAGCGAATAAATTCCAAGAGGATCATTGATGTTGAAAAAATCTATTGTTTCATAAAACGATTCATTATTCATTCGATCATCTAATCCAAATGAGGCTTTATCGAAAATCACATCATCTTCAACATCATCATCTCTCTCAATATCATTATAGCCATTTTCTGCATCAGTTATTTCGATTAAAAAATGTATTCCTCTCAGTGTTGGCATATCATCGGCTTCTATATCGAATACGATTCGATCGTAGACGCTGACTCTATCGTTCAGCATTCTTATTGAGACGTTTTGATCGTAAAGGATTAGATTTTCGTTCACTTGTCGCTGTGTGAAGCGATTTATTTCTTTTGTTTGGATTTGATCGAAACCATCCAGAATGATACGGCCATAATTTGGCATTTTTATGATTCGGTAGAAGAAATCTGGCCTCGTTCGGTTCAATTTCACTTGTTGTTCGCGTTCGGGATCGTTGCCTTGATTGCTAGTTTCATCATCATCTTTCGTGGTCGGGATTATTTCGCTTGATCTCACCAAAAGATGCTGCTTTGTGATAGATTGTTGGTGTCCAGGTTTGACCAAAAGTTTCTCATTACGTTCAATTAGAATCTTTTTCTTTTTCAGCCTGATCTTGAACAAATTGGATGAGCCGAAATTTTTACCATCGGTCAAGGTGAAACGAAAACTACCATTCTCATTTCCAACATGAACAAAATATACTCGACCAGCATCGATATCAGATTGAGTGAATTGATCAATCGTAGCGTTAGTTTCGATGTTGATTAGAAAACCATTGATTGGCATTGAAACAATGTAGAGAATTTCATTCAAAGATGAATCAGCATCGGAAGCCAACAATGATTCGTTGGTAATTGGAGTCCAATCATTTTTCCAGACTTCCAGATCGTTTTGATTGATCACAACTGGAGGTTCATCGTTAATCGAGATGATAACAATGTGTATGGTTGATGGTAAACTTTCTCTATCTATCGAACTGGCTCTTGCAACCAAAGTGAACCAATCACGTTCGAACTCGGAACTATCATGCTGGTATAGAATTTTGCGTTGATCCAATTGTCTCCAAGTGAATGATTTTGTCGAAAGTTTAACATTATCATTACCGATCTCCGAGATCATACCGTATTTCGGTTCCTCGACAACAATAAACTCATCAATCAAATTGCTATAGTGAGGATGATTGAGGCGAATATGTTCTCGAGTCAATGCAATCACATTGCCCTCAGTGACAGTTAGATTTCTAGTGATCAAAGTGATATATTTTGGAATCAATTCAATGTAAACAGTTAGATTATTCAAACGAATAAAATCGCTAACGACATCGAAACTGAAAGAATCTTGTTGTGCGCTGAAAATTCGTTCATCTTCTTCGATCAAATCGAAATTCAAATCACTGATTTTGTCATTGACATAAACGATTAGATTTTGATTGATCTCATTCTGAGTGAAATTCTCCACTTCGATATCAATTAGATTATCTGGATCGATTTTTTTAATTATACCAAATGAAGGTTTTTCGGTAATGACAAATCTAATCTGATTAGATTCCATTTCACTGTGCTCGAAACGTAATACTTTTGAATCTATTTTCGTTTGGCTCGCTTCGAAAAGACTGAGATTATTATGATTGATGATGGAGAGATTGAAATAATTAATCGGATAGATTCGGATGAGAAACTCGAAAATTTTCGTTCCAACATCTTTGTAATCTTTATCGATAGATAAAGCTTTCGTTTTTCATCGGCAGAGAAAAGAGACAGATTGGAATGGAAGGAAGAGAAATCAAACAAATTGAATCATTTATTAATCTTTAATCATTGCGATTCTCTCCGATCTAGGCCGTTCGTATATTGAATATTTTTGTTTATTTACCTCGAAATTGAAACGAATCATTTTTGCTAGTCATTGTCTCTTCCTCGTAGATGGTATTTTCGTATTCAATTAAATCGTCATGAAGTTCCTGTCAATTTACCGATGGGAATTGAAAAGTTAATCGATTTAAATAGCATAAAAAGATAAAAGAAAGAGAAAAATACGGATCAAATTTAGGTTTGGAATATAGGAGTAGAACAACAAGGGCAACCTTAAGACTAAAATGATTGATCGCTTTCTCATTCACTGTTATCTGCCCGAATCTCGGTTCGGAAACAATTTTTACAAAAATTTCATTCCAATCCGGTAGGTTAGTTTCAATCGTTAGATTTTTCGAACTTATCAATGATGTTTCACTTGTTTTACAAACTATCCCAGTGTTTTGAATCAATCGAATATAAGGATCGGATGCTTCGATCTCTATCGATTCGCTCAAAGTGAATTGATCATCATTTAACGAGAAGAAAATTTTTCCTGAATCCGTTCCGTTGTGATGGAATTTGATCGCACCATCATCGATATCTTGTTGACTGAATCTGTCAGCAATCGTATCGTTCGAAGTGAATAGAAACGATCCAACTGGGGAATAGATACGATCATAGATTATTGTCGATGGATAGGTATTGATATCGATATCGATGTAACAGATATCATCGGAGGTAATAATGCGTTCAGTGTTTCTAATTATTTTCAATGCTTTAAATGTTTTACGCTGTGGTGGATTATCATTTTTCATCATAATTTCGATGGCAAATTTCGCTCTGATGGATCCATCATCATCGGAAAGATTGCTCCCAACATCATCCATCGATTGATTGGTGACGATGAAATCAAAAAAATCGATATTATTCTCTGAATCATCATGTACATAGTAGACACGTTTCGATTCGATCAATCGTTGAGGAATCGATCGAGGTTCCGTTTCGATGTGATCATCGAATACCAATTGAAGCGTACCGAAACGAGGCTGTTTGATTATTTTGAAAAATATATCCACCGATTTTTTCACATCCAATGAAGAACTTGATGATCCTGATAAGAACGATGATGATCGTAAAGAGAATGAACGGAGATATAGATGATTTTGATCAATCAACGATTTATCTCCCTCAAAAACGGTCAATTTACGATTGATGAGAACATAATCATTCAAAGAGTTATCAAAATGAATGCTATTCAAGTGACGAGAAGAAATGGACCAAAGTAATTTGGATCAGAATCGTTCGGAAACAGAATCGAAATCACAAGTGTGAAGTCATAAGAACAAGAACATAAGAACAGAAAGAATAAAACGAGAAAAAAAACGGAAAAATGTTAATTCTACATCATCAGTAATAAAAGAAATCTATGGAAAAAATGATAAAATTCAGAATTGATCCATGTAATTTGGAATGGATTCAATTGGATCGATTCTGTTTTGAGAGATTTTCCTTCCCTGAATTCTGAATACATTTTGATTTAGTTCTAAACTTACTAGAAGGTTGAATTTTTATTGTTCACTCGACCCCCACCACTACGACCATCACCATCAGTTTTATTGATTGAGACAATGTACTTGAATGAATCGATCAAATCCCTAATGGAATCGATATTAATGAAAGAATTGTTGCGAAGATAAAGTAATCGTCTCTCTTCGATATCATTCATTGTGAAACTAGATCCAATCGACATTCGTTTCTGTTGTAGTGTTTCTTTATTGAACAATAGTAATTGTCCGAATGAAGGCAGTGATTTCAATGTGATCATTATGGTACGGCTATCCATTAGAATCGGTCTCGTTCGGAACAACATCTCTTGAGTTGTTAGAAAGAATTCTTTCTCATCCTTACTTAGATTATATCCATTGGAACCGTATGAAATTAATTCTAGATGTTTGATGAATTTTACAGGGAAATTTATTATCTTCATCGATTGTTTAAGGAACATAATTCGAATTGAAAGCTGCTCAGATTCTGGGTCGGAACTAAGATGTAGATATCGAATTTTGGAACGATCAATCTGTCTTTGATTGAATTGTGTTACATTAATCCAGTTGTTTGGAAGAAGACGAAGTTTTTGTATCACACCATAAAGTGGTTCTTCAATCAATTCGTAGCGAATCAATTGGATTCGATCTTTTTCGATCTCGTTCTCTGCAACCAAACTTAAATTTGCCGATGTAATCAATGAGAATGTTTGATGAGCCATCAAAAGTCCAGTGTTGATCAATCGATCAAGATCAATTGAATAAGTTTTGATAGTCAATCGAAATTCTTTAGAAAATTTTCTTGGTGATTCTTGCGGCTGGAAACTTCCGGATACTTCGAATATAACATCGATGATTTCGTTGTATGATTTTTGTTCGTTGTAAGATTCCGAAGGTTTGTGAACGAAGCGAATCGTATTATTACGAAGTAGTGCCTCGGAGAACGCATTCAATTTAATTGAAGGCTGATCTGTTCGTTCGAAAAAACTTTGATTGCCTGGGCCATCAATTTTAACAATTTTGAAATTTAGCTGCTGCTGTTGCTGCTCATCCAAATTAAATTTTTGGTTTGATTTGATTTGATTTTTTGTTTGAACGAAATCTTTTTGTTGATCTAGTTTGAAAAGATTGGCATTCAATATCAAACTAGAATTATGTAGAATTTTCAAATGAAAATGCATCTGTGTTTGAACACCATCATTGATCAAGGCTGATTTGATTCGAAATTGGATTTGAAGCTCGATAAAATTGGATCTCGTTTTACAAAAACTATCGAAATTATAATCTATACTCTCTATTTGATTAATTTTCCTTCTCTTTGTTGTAGTGATCGTTATCATAATCATTAATTTAATCGTATCTTGTTTGATATTTGGCTCACTGATTGTATTCAAATATCTCAATTGATTGTTTTCCAACCATTTCCGATCGAATTCCTCTGGTACATCGATTGTTCCATACAATGGTTTTTGTATCACAATCAATTTGATTTGAGTCCGGTTATCGTTGAGCATATGAAGATCATTCTCATCATCACTTCTATATGAAAGCACTTGTTCAAATACTTCTCTAAGTTTGGCATTCAATACGACACTGCTCTGTTCGAAGACATCTATCTCGATTATTTGTTTTTCATTATCTTTTTGCTTCGAACCGATCTGATTGTGATGATGGAAGCGATTATTATCGAGATGATGGTGATAATGATGAATATTTCGAGAATCTAGTTGATTATAAGTAGAACTCTGAAGATTATTATCACATGCATCACTACCAACACTTCCCTCGATGATTTCGGATTGAATCTGAATTGTTTTATGCTTAAAATTTTTCCGAACACAATCGCTTAGTTGTTGATTGTGATAATGACGAACGCATCGACAACGGATCTGATTCATTTCCGAATGAATGCAAGCAGATCGTTCAATGCAAGGTGTTCGGTTTGGATCGAAACACAAAAAATGCCATCGACATTTTCCGAACCGAATATGTTGGGTTATCAATGCATCAGAGAGTATATTGATAGGTCTTGAATTGATTTGAAAATTTCTAATGCAGCCTCTCAGTGAAACATTCTGCTCGATCATCGAAGATTCCAGTCCATAATTGATCGCTAACGATTGTCTTTCGTTGTTAATTCCACCGATGAAAAGTTCTCTATCACTTAACGATCGTTCAATAAAAGATCTCAACGATTCAGAATGTTCACCATCACCAATGACATTATCACTGTTAAAATTACTACCGAAGACGCTCACAAAACCAGATTTCGCCGAAATTTGATTGACTAGATCATCATTCCAATCGAAATTCTCTACAACTTTCTGTTCATCAACCGTGATCATCATCTGTGATAGATTATTTTCATCGATATCACTCAACGAAATTTCAATATGATGCCAATGATTATCATCGATTGTTTTGCTCGATACAACAGAACGTTCGTGATTCGATCGGGTCCGATCGTTTTTTCTTGAGAGCGAAAATTTAACCCTATTCTTGATCAATTCCAAAGCTAGATAATTTTTTCGATACGGATCGATACCAGGAACGAATAACAGAATAGCATTGATTGAATTTGTTTTCATATCAAATTCTATCGATAACAATGAAGGAGATGATTTTGAGCCAAATGTTTGAGATGATGCCGAGAATGATAACGGAAGTGATGTCGATGTCAATGCTGCTGGCGATCTTGATAATTCATTGTAATTTTCTCGAAGAAAATGAGACAATCCTGGCATCAGAACGAAACTATTCGATTCAATGAACGTGATTGAAGACAGAATCGTTTCGTTCGATATGGAGAATTCCATCGAACATTTCTCTCCAATCGTCACATCATGAACGATCGAATTTGATTGCTGTCGTTTCACCGATAGCTCCAAAAGATTTTTTCCATTGAAATAAATCTCATCCAAACATCCTCGGAATGATTTATGATCGCCGATGAAAAATGTTTGAGGAAAATTATGGTGACTGCCAAGTAGAATTCCATCGATAATTTCCAATTGATTCAAAGAATCTGACATTAACAATAATGATGAAGATTGTGATGGTGTCGATGTTGAGAAGCCTAAAATTTTTGTCCTATACACATGATGATTGTCAACGACAAGCTCTAAATGATTGGAATTTAATTTCCTTCCGATCCGTATATGATGCCATTGGAGATCGTTCAATTTGAGATTTTCAGAAATTAACAAGGTATCACCGAAGCCAAAGTTGATTTTAATCTAAACGGCATAGATAGAAAAGAGAAAATTAAATGAATTTTTCTGTTGAAATGAGTATAGAGAAAAAAAATGAATTCTGAAAGAGATGGAGAAAAATATCTCTTTTCTCTTTTCATCTCTGTTTCAGTGAATCGAATAGATCATTATTATTCTAAGATCTAGACCGTTGAAAAGCTAATCCAATTAATACTTACATTCAATTGTCCTTGTTCCAAAGAGATTAGACAGTAATCAGTGGAACCGGACGCGAAAAAAATAAATGCATCTGATTGAGGTGTACGAAGATTGAATTCGATTTCGGTCGAATTCGATATATCACGGATTGGTAATCGAATGTAGCTTTGTCCATGGAATGTGGCTAGTGTTTAGAGGTGAAAATATATTGATTAGATTTCAGATTTTTTTCGGAACAAAAAGTTTTTTCGAAGCAAAACGGGCTAAAAAGACAAAAATAATTGCATCTTATAAATGGCATAGAATAATAATATCAATAGGGATAATATAAATTGTGTGAAAATGAACTTTTGATTCTATTCGATTGAATAGTCTAGCTTTTTATTTCAATCGATTCGATTCATTAAAAATTTTTGGACGTAAATTGTTTTTTTTTTCATTGACTCTCTCCATCCAGAATTTCGCATCAGTGTTGCATGCACAATCCTGCTTCCGATGGAGATCAGGATAAATGGATTGCAATTAAAAAAAAGCGTTTGTTGAATCACTTCTAAAGCAAACATCTCTTTAAAGAACGAATGAAATGAGTATCGATGGAGTGTCTCTAAGACTATTAATTTTTATCCTTCATCTTTTTCTAGCTATAAGAAACCAAGACACAAACTCAGCGAGAGAGAGAGAGAGAGAGAGAGAGAGAGAGAGAGAGAGAGAGAGAGAGAGAGAGAGAGAGAGAGAGAGAGAGAGAGAGAGAGAGAGAGAGAGAGAGAGAGAAAGAGAGAGAGAGAGAGAGAAATAAGAGGGTTCTCATAGCTGCATGTAACTGTTTTGAGTGGCCAATTTGATGAAAGTTTGGCTGTCAATGTTTGAAATGATGTCGGATTGCAACTCTTGAATTCTTAAGTGATATCATCATCATCATCATCATCATCATCATCATCATCATCATCGCTGGAATCGTTTAAGTTGATTGAATCGAAAGATTTGAAATAGTTATGGAATGCGAATGCGAAAAAATTTTCGATGAATGAAAATAGACTCGGAACCGAAAATGAATCATCTTAGGGATAGTCATTCGAATTTGGAATTCGATCAATTTGATTTGTGATGATAGTTCCGATGCAGATGGCTATATCCTTGGCGGATGACTATTTTTAGTCATCTTTTTTTTTCTCTCGTCTCCATTCTTTGAAAAACGACAGTGAATGGGTGTGGATTCTGGTGAAGCAAAATAAAATTGTCATTTTAAAAATGACATAATCGTTAATGAATGCTCGTTTCTTTTGATGCAGCTTGTAGAGTTGCTGATTCCGAAATCTTTCTCTTCTTTCTTGAATTTCAAAAACGAGAAATCGAGTGAGAGAAATACACTAAAACTTTTTTTTTTGTCTTTTTTTTCTCCCATTCGAATCAAAACTTTTTTTTCACTATTCGCAATTTTTTCCTTCGACGCTGAATGAAAAATGAAATCTAATAGTTAAAATAACAGTGGAAAATAAAATAGAAAAAGTTTCACTCGAAACATTGGTTCATTCATCTCATCTCGAAAAGACCATTGATCTCTTTTAGGCTAGCTTCCATGCCATCTTTCTCTCCTCTGACAATTTCATCATCTATAATAACGGATTAAATTGTTTTAACTTTTGATTTTACTTTGTTTGCTTTCAAATCAAATTTCAAATCTTAAATAGAGTGAAAAAAAAACAGAATCTCAAAATGAGAATTAAAAACTGACTGAAAGAATAAGCTCAAGAATCGAAGGGATCGAACGAAATCAAAAACTCGACTATTTCTTACCAGCTTCAGCGACAAAAGCCCAATTGTAATGTTGTTGAGGGTCTTCGTTTTTTCGATTAACTTCGATGCTGAAGAAGAGGCAAACAATTTGCCATAAAAATGCCCCATGCAGTAGCAAATATTTGATCGATGATCTCGATCTTTTCGATGCTATTGAGTTCGTAAAAAACAAAACTTCATTGGCATTTGTTTCATTGTGAGGAAAATTGAATTCGAATTGATTGATCATAATGATTTAAAGATTGACATTAAAGGCAAACAAGAATCAGCATGATAGATTGACACCATTATCACCACCGTAATGTTCCTCACAAGAATTTATTGCTAAAATTCTTTTTTAACTTTTCTTTCGTTCACTTTTTTGATGCATCAAGTATTCTCTGATTACTTTGCACTGATTTAGAATTACAACAGATAGATTAAAAGATCAGAATTGAAGCACAAAATTGTTCAATTTTATGAGATTATGTCTAAAATTTCTCATCGATCAATTTTCGCTTGCGAACAAAATTAAGATAATTTAATATCGATCTACTAATTGATCGAATTCGATCTCACTAGTTTTCTTGTGTTTCCGGTTACCGACGGATATACGCAGAGACACAGATCGAATCAAGAATGTATGAAAATGCAAACATAAACGTTTTCGGGCATTATGATTAGAGCTAGGATCTTCAAGCTATAAATTAGATTCGGTGAATTTTTTATCAGCTCGATTCAATCTAACTGGTGGTGGTAGAATCAAGATGATGAGGAAGATGGTGGTGGGTGTTAAGATTCCATCACAACAAATGGTGCTTTGCCGCTATGGTATTGTGTGGGCGACGGACTCAATTTATTCAAATGCCTTTGCTCGATCAACTAGAACGGAATATTGATCCACGAAACGGGAATAAAAAAAAACGAAATAAACTAAATCATTCGCTTAAATTTAATCGATAAGAGAAGATGTGGAAGGAGAGAGAAATGGAAGAAAACGATCTATGTACTATGAATTTTCAAACAGATTGCTTTCAATTAGAATGATGATGATGAAATCTCGTTAAATTTGGACCCAGGATTCTTGTGAAAAGTGATCCGGTTATGTTTTTTTAATATCGCGCTATTACATCGCCAAAAATCACATGGAACACATTTAGATAAAGAAGAATAGAAGGGAAAGGAAGAGAGAGAGAGAGAATGAGAGCGAACCATTCATATTCTATCACATTAGGATAATAAAGCAAAGAGAATCGGTTCGATTCGAGAGAGAAAAAGAAAACGAATTATAATGGAACAAGAATTAAGAATATAGAAGACAGAGCAATTGAGAGAGAGAAAGAGAGAGACAGGAAAAAAATGATAAGAATGAAGATCTGAATGATGGCAAGGAAAAAAGCAGGAAAACTTTTAATTCGATCGGTCCGAAAGAATCGAAATTCAATGTCTGAGCGAATGTAATATGTTTCAAAATGAAATTTTTTGATGAGATAGAAAAATGATTCGATGCTTTCGTTTTCAAGAGAATATATCAAATGAAACTGGGCAAAAAAAAAATGAAATTCTCATCATTCGAATCAATGCGTGCGCTTTTCTTCGAACGATCGATTTTTTTCTCTCTCTCTCTCTTTCTTTCTCTCTCTAGACTATTGATAGACAAACACCAGAATTTCACAATGAAGAGAGAGAGAGAGAGAGATGTGATTTCACTCTACCAAAGAATGAGGAATAGGGCAGAAAGAAAGGAAATCTTGAGAATATTTTCGCATTCACTCTCGATTGCGAAATTCCATTCGATAGTTTGCTTTGGATAGAGAGAGAGAGAGAGAGAGAGAGAGAGAGAGAGAGAGAGAGAGAGTGTTTGCACATCACATTCGCTCTCTGCATCTTTTCATTAGATTTTTTTTTGTTCTCCATCCGATTCTCTCTTCTATTGCTCATCCATCGTCTTCTTTTTTTTACAAGTTTCATTTAACTCTCTCTCTCTCTCTCTGGTTTGGTCTCGTTTGCGTTTTTCTTTCTCTGGTTCCTTTTTTTTTAATTCTCATGCTGGTATTTTCTTTTCTTTTACATTTTTCTTTCTCCTTCGCTTCATTTCAATGTGTGATAGTTGTGAAGTTTTCTTCTTGTCGTTGTTATTGTTGCTCTTGTGTCGTCTCTAGTTTGTTGATCCAACATTCGGAATGGAGTGATGCTCACTGTGTGTGTGTGTGTGTGTGTGTGTGTGTGTGTGTGTGTGTGTATGTTCAAATCATCGATCGAAAAATGCGGAGAAAATAAATTCCGACCGGAATATTTTTTACCATCCATTCATTTTTCTATGTCTCGGTTAATAAAAGAGATCCAGCGAATGAAGGGAGAAAAAAGCTTTTACCATTCTGCTACTACACATCAATTCTTTCTGTTCTTGTAGTCTTGGTCGCATTCTGGTGACTGGTTGACTTTATTTTCTCTCCGAATGCACAAGGGCTAGAGTAGCACACATCATTTTGTCACTAGGATTCTTTTATTTCTTTGCCTGTAACTTGTCTAGTAATCTATCTTTTTCTGTTAACGAAGATTTTTTTTGTGCAAGTTAAAATGAAAACACGACAAACGATGGCCATTTGTTTGTTTAGTTTTTTTTTATTAGAAAAAGAATTAACTTCTAAGAAAAATATAGCTTTCAAAATTTCATCTCTCTCTCTCTCTCTCTCTCTCTCTCGCTTTGCGACAATATGGAAAATTAATCCGAAATTCTTCGGGTCAAAATAATCTTGGAAAATAATGGAGTGCTCGAATTTCCGTTTGATTATTAAGAGTAGCAGATTAGCAGAGTAGTAAATTTTTTTTTATAAAATGAAAAAAACTAAACTAATTTAAAAATTCTGAATTCCAGAACTTGATTTTTAATTCTCATTTAACTTTGATTTGTGTTTGTAGTATTTTTGAAAATAATCATTTTTTAAGTCAAATTTTAATTTATAAATAAAAAGAATGGAAAAAGAAACAGCTTTATTTTTGATCTTTTTTCTCTTTTTATACGAATTAAAGTCCATTTGTTGTGAATGTGTGTGAGGGTGTTCGATCTTAGGCTTGTGTGACACGAATCTGTCTGGAATAGATATTGTTCGCATTGCAATGGATCGATTCTTGTCCATACTCATCGCGATCGCTTGGATGCATCGAATCGATAGGCCAATGATTCTCGATAATTAATCTATACAACCAGCATCCAATAACACCACCGATGTGACAGGCGACAATCGGGACCCAATAGTAGAATTTTCCTTGTCTATTACGAAAATTTTCGAATCAATCAAAATAATGCATTAGACCGGAAAAGAAAAGATTGTTAGAGTTAGTGATCTTATTCATTTTGAAATCAATTCTTGAAAGATTGAAAGATTCTTTATTACGTAAAAGCTATTTCACTCCATCCGCTTAGCAGAGCGAAAATTCTTGGAGCAAAATCACGGGCAGGATTCAGTGGACCACCACAATTATAGCTGAATGAGAACTGCATTGCACCAAGATTAGCGAAACCGATTGCGATCGGTATCATTCCTTTAGGCACCGACATATTTCGTTCATCGAGGATCGCACAGATAATCATCACAAACAACGCAATCGAAATGATCTATGAGCGTAAATAATTTAAACGAAAAGAGAAAATGAAGAAGAACATTAGGCGAAGAATGGTGAATCATCATCATCAACATCAAGATTGATGCAAACACATGAAGAAAAACAAAATTTTATTTCAATTCGAACAAAGTTGGAAAAAAAATATATCGAAAAATTATTTCACGAATCAAATCTAGGCCAGAGTTCCTCACAACATACAAACACACACTCACACATACAAATGAAAAAACATCTTCGCAATTATTTGGACCTACTTGGTCAATTAAAGCCGTCCCAAGTGTTATATCATCACGTCGGAGTGTGGAAAAAACACCGAAAGTTTCGTTACGGTTGCCTTTGATTAAACTTTCGCGATAGATTAGAAAGGTGATCGCTGAACCGAAAAACGCTCCAAGATATTGTGCGATCATATAATGGAAAATTTTAGTCCAACCAATCTTTCCGACGGTCGCCATCCCCAAAGTGATTGCTGGATTGAGATGTCCACCTTGATTTGTTTGATTCGAATCAGGAGAGCAAAGTTTTTCCAAATTTTCAAAAACAAAAGAAACAGATTAATAAATTCTAATTCCTACAGCTGGATCATAACAAAAAAATTTCTTACCTGAGACACCGGCACAGAGATAAAGTGAGACTGTGAGAGCCTTTATTCGAGGTGCCCACACAGACATTTTGGATCGCCAATTTAGTTGGGAAACAAAAAAAAACAAAATAAAAATAGTGGTAAAAATGAGAACAAAAAATCTATTCTCGATTTGTGAAGTTTCAAATGCAACTCAGAATTCATTCTACTCACCAGACTCCAGGCTATTGGCAGAACAAATAGCTGATTTTGATTCGATGGACTATCGATCCGATTCAAATGTGCCACAGCGTTAGCTGAGCATCCCAAACACTGGCAGAGTTGATTTTAGAAGCGCATTGTTTCGAAATTCCCAATGGAATGGATTTGAAAATCGAGATCCAAAAAAAAAAAAGAAGGAAAGAGTGAAACAGTGATGCTCGAAAGATTTGTGTTCTAAAGAAGAATAGTTTTCAACAAGATTTATAAAAAAAAAACGATTGGTCATTCAGAGCCAAAACGCCTACGATCGACAAATGTTTTTTGTTTTTAACAAGCAATTTTTTTCAGCATTTTGTTACTAAATAAATCAAGAATTATCAAGAGAATGATTTACCACGAACGTAAGTGTTCCGAAGAATTCGGCCAGGAATTCTCTGGCTTTAGAGTTATTGATTCTCAACGAGACCATTTCGTTCCTAAAGATTTTATCTGTTTGTACTGTTTTTTTTTTCTTGAAATTCTTCGAAAAAATTGGAGCGATCTTAGTGTTTACAGTTCCCTCGTTCTTATTGCCGATGATTTCGTTCTCTGATTGATCTGTACTGGTGATTGATCACAGCCCACTAAAAAAAGAAAAAGAAGAAACCAAAGAAATAACAAAGCGAAACGATTTGATTATTCTCAATGTGGAGAGAAAAAACTTTGATGGCATAAAGAAAACAAAAAAGTTATAGCAGAAAATAAAATAAAAATAGAATAGAATAGATTTGACAGGAGAATTTTTTTTGTGTGTTTTTTTTGTATGCTCTTAGCGCTAATTATTAATTCGTAATTATTGGTTACCGCACCATCGACAAATTCTGTCGCTTCCTTTCTTTGTTGATTATTGATGGAATTAATATTATAGCGAAGAAATTTGATCAAAAACCATTCGATAGATTCGAAATCTTTCTGTAGTCGGATCCGTTCTGTTTTGCTTTTCTTCTCTGTTCCTTGTTCCGATTCAAAGTCGGAACCTGGAGCTTTCAAACTGTGCAAACACAAAACAAAAACGTTTCGATTTTTTCTCCTTTTTCAACATCGCACACCAGAGCCCATTTTATTCGCGATGCATTTTCCCCTTTTGTTTCCGATAAATTTTTCTCTCCTCTTCTCGTTATTCTCTGTATCTGGTTTCTTTTATTTCTCATTGATGGATCTATTGAAAGCTGTCATTAGTATTAGAGGAAGAAAAAAATTAAAAAGCTAATTGAAAAGAAAGAAATGGAGAATATATAAAAAAAAAACACAAAAGTTTAAGCAAAACACTGTGACATTAATTATCTCCACTTTTCGCTTTGATCTCATTTTGTTGCTTCGGTTTAATTTTCATTTTATTGCATCGAATTTTTTTCCCAATGGCTTCACATCAAATCGAATTTGAATGAACGAGAGAACAGCTAAAACAAACAGCTTAGTTTTCAATTTATTTATTTAATTTGACAGCATTGATCCTTTGATGCCGGTCTCAGTCTTCCTCATCATCAATTTTTGGTGCAATGGTTCTATGAAATTCACAAAAATTCTGCAAACCATTTTCCTGACTTTAGATGATGTCTAATTAATATTCCATCGATTAAATCTATCTCATTACGATTAATCCTCTCGGATGATCTTTGCATCAATGATCTCTAGAAATTGATCCACTGAAATTGGATTATATACAATGAGATTATTTGTTTTTTTTTTTTTGCCATAATTTTTAGCGCTAAGTCTTCGATGAGAATTCTGTCAGTGTCTATAAATCATCGCAAATCTTGATCGAAGATTAAAAATTTTTCCAGAAAAAAAACATTTAATTTGAAATTTTAGTTCCGGTTTTGTTGAAAAATTCACATTTTGGTTTGAATTTGAACCACAAGATGTCGTTTTAGTTTATTAAAAAAAATAAATACAAAAAATCGATTTTTTTTAATTTGATCTCAAGAAGTTTTGATAAAATCTTACAATTTAAGCTGAATCTGAATCGTAAAAAAAAGAATTTGCCACTAAATCGAATCGTTTAATGTGCCTTGAGAGGAAATCAATTGTGCGTGAAATCAATCTAAATCTTTTCCACATTTTTGATCGCTACCTTTCCAATCAATTCTTGCTTAATCAAGAATCGATCGAACAGAACATTCTGATTGAGATCGTTTCTAGACGATCATCGCCATTTTCGAGTCCTCATCATTCAATCTGATTTCTATCAACAGCATCATCATTTTTCAATCTCGAAAAAAATTTCACATTGAATCGATTATACGGATATATTTCATAGTTATTTCACATCGAAATTTCTTTGTTATTCGTTTCCGATTCCGATTGATTGGATCGAAAACTATTGTGAAGTTTAAAAACAATCTAGATTTGATTCTTGAACACTATCATAATGAAACTAGGATGAGAAAGATTACTTGAGGCTGAAATATTGGCTCGATTAGAACTTCGTGATTGGAAAACATTACTTTATTACAAATTGAAATGTTATTTTCCACATCGTCAATTCAAAATCTTCTTGACTGAAGGGAAGAAAATTTCTCTTCTAATTTCACAAATCTCTTCTAATTTCATCGCTTCCTCACAGCAGATCTGTTTCTTAACTAGTTGTCATCTCTGAGAACTTCAACGATTGAAGAATATTTCGAACGAAACAAAAAAGAATTAATTTGAGGTAGGTGGAAATGCATTCCATTCAAAATCATTGACAGTTGAATAAGCAATCAAACACCTTCTTCTTTCAAGATCAATCAGAATAGTTAATCATTGTTGGATTGTAACTCAAACTTTTCGAAATCATCGCGTCTGATATGCTTTGTGAAAAAACATTGAAACTTTGATTCTTTCAAGAGAGAGAGAGAGGGTTGCAGAAGAGTTCTGTTGATATTGCCTTATCAAAGAATCAAGATTGGAACAGAATCGAGAAGATTAGAATAGATTTGATTTCTCTATAATTGAAATATCTATTTTCGGATTCTTTCTTTTTTTTCGCGCTAGGACCAATCAAAATTTCAAATCAATTTGATTCTCCGTCATCTTCATTCATTCGTCGTTGCCGATATCATCACTTAATCAAAGCCCACACGATTTTTGCTTTCTCTCTCAATCTTTTCCCATCAAAATCGCCATTTCCATCATTGTGGAAAAGCCGATGATTGTCTTTTGAGACAGATGCTTCTGATACTTTGAACAGGAGGATTTCTTTCGCCGAGAGATTCTTTTGATCTTATAATAAATCCAAATTTTAGCCCAAGATTTGTTCTCATTTTTAGATGTGAGAATTTTCAGATTTAGTGGCCAGAAAATCAATTGATCTATAGATTTTGATTGCTTTGATGCATTTTCAGCGATAGTAGACAAATTGTTTTGAATTTAATTAAAATATCAGATCGATAGAAGATTCATTATTTTTGTCGAAGGAAAAATTTTTCTCGCTTTTGATTGATTTGTATCGGTGAAGGCTGTTGCCATCAACTTCATTGCAATCAGCTATCATTTTCTCTTAGGTTAGTCGATACCTCTTCGAGTAAATAATCATTTTGGATATTCCTCGTTTAGCTAAACACACACATACTCTGGATTTGATGTCGATCATCTAGCTATCGGGGAAAAAATTGAAGAACCAATCAAATAATGCTCTCCCATCAATCCATAATGATGGTGATGGCCAGATTAGACATTGAATTTTTTCAATATTGCTTTTTCAATCCGAACTCTCTGTGTCTTTCGGTGCTAAAAGATCAAATGATTTGAGTTCGGCAATCTTGAAACAAGAAAACTCATATGATGATGGACAGAGAAATTAATATGCTAATCAAACTACGTCTATTTTTGCTTGATATGATGATTTTGATGAAATCGAAACAAATCAACTTTGCACATCGAGCTCTAATTCGATGACTCTTTAGCTTCATTTCTAGATTATTTTGATGTTCGTTCTCAAATTCGGATCTTATCTTAATATATTCGATTTCCATACCCATCTCCTCATTTGAATCTAGAGAAAAAACATTCACATTTGTTGTATAGACATCAAAAAAATTATTTGCATCTGTTCAAAATGATTAAGGTGGTGTGAATTTTTGTTGTCTTCGATGCATAACTTACACAATCGGCTAGAGTCTTGCTAACGTTTTTCTTCTCAGTTATTGGTTTATTCGAGTAAAAGTTTTGTTTTTCTTTCTCTTCTCCTTAGGTTCTTTTCTGAAATGAAACACATCGCATTTAATGATGAAAATCGCTTCACTTTCCAATCAATCTTCGTTCTCTGATTCGAAATTAACTCTTCGTTGCCGCTGTTGGCATTTAGCGAATCTTCATTTTCAAGATCTGTTCTCTCTTTCTCCTTCGACGATAGTGTACCATTTGGGGTCTGAATTGTTGTCGGCATTTTTTTTTTTTTTTTTTTTTTTGTTAAGCTTTGAATTCGAACCGATTTTTTTTTCGCACTTCTTTTGAAGGGCCTCGATTGTGATTTCGCACCCACCTCACCATTGAGTACTGTCCGTTATAATTTTTAAATATTTTTTCTAAACCAAAATCAAAATCAATAGTTTTATTATAATCTTTTTTTTTTCTCTTCTCGATTATTTCGATGATCGTTTTTTGTTTTCTTAGGCTGCGTTTCGATTTTAATCCATGGTCAGTTAAAAGTGAATGGCAATTAGAATTACCCTACTCTCAGTTCAAATTTATTAAGCGAATAAAACGATTTCAATTTTATAAATTTTGTTCCAGTTCATTTGATTCGAATCGAATCTGATTTTTTCAAAACTAGAATCTGCACAGAAAAACAAACAATCCGAGACGACAAAACTTTGATCGATAAACGATTGTTTCGATTACAATTCAAAATAATTTGGTTCAAAACGAATGCCGCTAACATCAAAACAAAGACAATCAATCTTCTATCCCTCTTTCCTCCTTCTCTTTTTTTTCCATACGAAAGTAGGCGTTGCACTCTAGAAACGATCAAACTAATGGCAACGAATTGAGAGTGAATTTGAAACTTTTCAAAATCAAGGGCTCAGTGTCAATGGTTTTAGAGAGAGAGAGAGAGAGAGAGAGAGAGAGAGAGAGAGAGAGAGAGAGAGAGAGTTTTTAAGACCTAGGATCTAGATTTTTAATGATGAAAAATTGGACAACAATAGAAAACAAAAAAGCAATATTTTGAATCGCTTTGTGATCATCTTGATTTTTTTTTTGAATGTTTCGAAGTTTCTTTTCTGCCTCACCTGTTTCTCGTTCATCATTACTATTGTTGTTTATCTATCTTTTGTTGGTTTTATTTCGCTGTAATTTTGACTGTCTTTCGAAGTTGAAAAACACAATCTATTACTATTGTCTTAATGGCATTAGCTAGAATAAACATTCTTTTTCAGTGAAGCTAAGAGAAAAGGTGCGATAACATGCTGTTAATCGATTGTGAGGGTGTTTGATTAGCTTCGATGATGAATCTAGGTGAGAATCTTGTCATTTGTTTCTACTTCACTTCTTCTTTTTTCTTCGAATCGATCAGAATCGAACACCTCAAAAACCAATAAACAATTTCAGATTGACCGACCTTTCCAGTGCTCATTTCATTCACACTGACCTCGGCAGGTAGCAAACGCCAAGCAGTCTAACAAATAGTTTCCAAATGCTTAAGCTTAGTTTAGTCTCGAATATGAAATAAAAACCCGAAATATACTGAGAATAATAATAATAATTGTAATAATGGAATGTGTTGAAGTAATTTCCTTTTATTGAAGTGAATTCGCTTTAAATTTCATTATTTGGCCCCGTTTCTGGTATCTCGATATTTTTGAAATAGTTAATGAAGAAGAACATTCCTAGAACTGTGGGGTTCTTTCGATTGTTGTTTTTCTCATAGATTTTTGGAATGAATCTGAGAAATGGTTTGATTTTTGACTTTTTGATCCACTTGATTTGAATAAATAATCATTGATTGTTCCCCACCTCTCTTTTTTCTTTATTTCGTATTCTATCGGTCAGTTAAACAATACTGGCCATTTTAGCTCAATTTCGTTTAGATTCATTTTGTTTGTTTGTTCAAATTTCAATTTGATTTTTTATTTCGTTTTTTTTATTCATATTGATTTATTTATGTTCAAACATTGCTAATATGGGCTGAATAAATATAATAATATAAATTCGGAATAGACTGTTAGAGAGAAGGTATTTCTCAATCTCTATTCGATCGAGAATGTTGTGATTGTATTGTCTATTTGGTTTCAAATTCAAGTTAAAAATGATCACTCAAACACTTGAAACAGACAATCCTACTGAAAAAAAGGATTCCATTTCTTTCAATCAAAAATTTCAAAGTCAAATTTTCTTTTCACTCGAAATGTAATCCAAGAATTCAGAAAGATCAAAAACAATTGAAGAAGAGAAAGTGAGACAGAAAAATAAGAAATAGATATTGATGATGAAAGCAATCATCAATAGCTAGATAGGATTTAGATTAATTACCTGATTCGAAATTGAGCGCGCAAAAAATTGCTATGATGATCAAGCCTGGAGAATCGAATCACGATGGCCATCTTGCAAGTGATGAGAGGTCATGAATTCTGATGGATTCGAGAATAGTTTGGTTTTCAACAGAATAATTCCGTTTTCGTTGACATATTGTCTCTCTTCATCGATCCACTTATGATCTTTTCAAATAGAAAATTTCAAAGTTCGATTCACGATTTTCGTTACGATTGAAATCCTGTCATGTTTTCATTTCTTCTCTTTTTAATTAATTTTCCATACCAGAATCCTACAGACTTTTCGCTTTTTCTTCTCTCGTTATTCAAGATGGTTTTTGATCTAAAAAAAAAAAAAAAAGAAATCATTCCGCTAGTTTCAATATCTGATGTCAAGAACCGAGTCTTATTTCTCTTCTCTGTTTCGAAGCTGTCAAGACGATGAAATGATAACCGATGATGGTCTCTAGAGAGAGAGAGAGAGAGAGAGAAAGAGAGATGAAAAGGTGTGAAAAAAAAAAAACAAAAAACATCGATCACCTTGCCTGCGTGTGTGTATCTATTTAACCATCAAGAAAGAATTCTAAATAAAGTGAGATTACAAACAGCAAAAAAATACGAATCATAAACAACGAAGAGAATGCGTAAACAAAATGAAAGCAAAAAAAATCGAAAAAATCAAACAAATTCAACGCTAATTAAACGTACTAACTAGTTAATTAATCTTTGAAAAAATTGCTCTCTCTCTCTCTCTCTCTTTTTCGAGAAAATTGAATCGATAAGACCAATTAGAAATGACCCCCTAAAATGATTTTTTCGCAAACGCTTTCTCGTTGAGCATGGTTTCTTTGAACCTACCTATCTTTTTTTTCTAATGAATCGAGAGGATTTTTTTAGATCAAAGTGAAATCAAAATATATTCAAGAATAGAAAATATTTATTTTCTCTCTCTCACCCACCGATCCATCAAACAGAAGAGAGGTGGACTGAAATTAATGAATCAGAAATCTCAATCTCAGAAAGAAAGCGACCGAAAAATTTGAAAGGTTCAAAAAAGTGAATTTTGTTTTTTTTTCAATTTTTTTCTCCTCTTCTCGCGCTTTCGTTGTTGTTTGACCATCATTTTTTTCATTTTTGATTTCAAAGAAAAACAGAAAAAATTAGCAAGGAAAGTCAATTGATTAACAAAATAATGCCGAATGCGTGTCGGCAAATCGTCCATCATCATCAACACCATCTTATTGGTTCGGAAAAAAACGAAAAATCAAAAGAAGAGGACAAGCGAAGAGGAAAGTTCTAGACCATTCTCATTGAACATTTACATAAGCTATCTTTGCTCTGCATTGTAGTGAGCGAGATTTGTGGAGAGAAAGAAACGAAATACCTGCCGATTTTCACGCCTCTGATAAGAATCTCTAATCATTATTACCATCTATTTCTCTATTTGTTTGATATTCCTCATTCGTTTTCTTCTTATTGCTCGTTCCTAGCTTGCTATTATCGATGATGATGATGCTGATGATGATGATGATGACCAGGATTACATGACTTCTAAACATCGGTTGCTCTCTTTCAAGTTGGTCTAAATGTTTTGTTTTCTTTTTTTTTTTCTTAGCTTCTCTTCTAATGATCAATCTGTGTTTGTTTGTGGCCGGATAGAAAATCGGAGCAATTTTAGAATATTTGTAATCGAAAACATTAGGGATTTCTTTTTATTTCAAATATTATTGTCGATTTTTGTCTTGTTTAGCCATCCAAGAACAGTCAGTGAGAAGAATGGTGATGAAGAAGAAAAAAATTTCCCATAAGATTTATGTAATCGATTCGAAACTAATTACCTGGACGATCATCGTCATCATCATCTTCATTAACGTTTATCATCAATTTTCTCATCTTGATGATGATAGCCACGATGATGATGGAATCGCTATGAAACAATCAAATTTGATTCAATCAAGAAAAAAAATCTAGAAAAGAATGAAGCTAGATTTGGGTTGTAGGATTTGGTATTCTTCTTCTGTAGCGATTCAAATATTTTCCTCGAAAATGGTTTCGAAAGTTTTCTACCATTCGAGATGATTCGCTTCCTCGCTAGAAGGATTATAACAACTATTAAAACGCGATATTTTTCAAATATATTCTCATTAATTCTATTCTCATTTGTATAAGCTCCACACTTTGAGGATTATGAATCGATGTAATCGTTGTGAAGTTACAAATCACACATTCAGAGCATTTTTCTTTTTGTTATCCAAATCTTTCTTTACTTACAATCTTCATTTTGATTCCTTTTGTTTGTTTGATTGTCGATAGATGTGAAAAGGATAAAAAAAATGCCCAATTGATTACAAAAACAGCAGTGAAGTTAAGCTAGATCACAGCTAGATTGGATGGCTTTCGGGTTTCCGATGATCAAACGATGATGATAATGATGATGGTTTTTTGATGATCCAGCCCGATCCGGCTCGATCTCTAACGATCGATGTCATTAGCACAATTTGATCTATCTTCGAATGCAAATTCGTGATCAAATAATCAACACGCATATATAATCAGCAAACAATGAAGAGAATTCTGATCCATTGATTTTTCTTTCATTCGAAACTCCACTTGTCTTTGATGTTAATCCTCCTCACAATCATCTCACTACTTTCTCATTTACAGCCAGCTAGAAATTATTAAATTAGATCTTTTTCGTATTATTTTGGCCAAAAATCGGCTTCTTTTCCATTTGCAACGATTTATTTTAGCTATTTTGCTATACTAAATGATGATGACCCTAGCGGATCGAGGCGAAATGATGAATGAACAATGATTGTTGGTCCACCATTGACCTTCTCAATGTAAATAGTTTTTGCAAGAGAGAATCAGGTAATAATCCACAATGATGATGCAGAATGATGAGCGGATTCGATTGTTTGCATATTCCAAGTTTCGAAAATGATATGATGGAAACCAATCGATCGTATTGACTTGATCATATCTCAAGAATTTCTATCAGACTGATTTTGATCGATTCATTACATTTTGATCTCTTTTATTTGACCGATGCTAATCATCATTGTGATGCTGTTTTGATCTGGTTTTCAAACATTTCTAAGTTTAATCTATTCTTCCCTCTTTCTAAATTCATCAATTGTTTTGTATTCAGTTTGTTCAACTAGTTCAACGCCGTTCGATGTTCATTCAAGCAATTACATTGATTAATAAGCAAGATAAGCTTGATTTAATAAGGTATAAATCAACCGCTTTGAAGTTTACTAAACTCGTCGATTCGGTTCAAGAACAAAGATTAAACGAAGATGATTGAGAGGAGAAAGAACTAAACGGAATTCCTCTCTCTCTCTCTCTCTCTCTCTCTCTCTCTCTCTCTCTCTCTCTCTCTCTCTCTCTCTCTCTCTCTCTCTCTCGGCTGTTATTTTCTGCATAATCCGTGGTAAACTATAAGATTTACTACGATTTTTTCCGATAAAAAGTAGAGATGATTGAAAAAAGACTGTTTCACCTAGGCAATAATGATGTTAATGTTAATAATGATGGCGATGATGATGATCGTGATGGTGGTGATGAATGCGGTGGTAGTAACACCGATCAAACAAGAAACAAGCATTCGAATTTTAATAAAAAAAAATGTGTACACAACATCCGAGATGGAAAAAAAATTGATGATGCTGATGAGAGGAGAGAGAATCTGAATGATTGTTTATCAATGGATGGCTATTATAATTGATCAAAAACAATCGATGAATGAAAGAAGAATTCTCGATGAAGATTACAAGAATGTAGAGGAAGGAGAACAAGTACAAGTATGAGATTTAGTTAACCCCAAAACATTTGGCCAACACCTTTTGCTAATCTTAATCGAATGGAAACACTAGAACAACACTGTTCACTCTAGAGATATCGTCGGTTTTTGTTTGTTTCGATTGGTAAACTGCCAATTTCTTAACACATCGAGAAAGTGTTTGTGTTCATCCAATGCTTATGTTCGCTATTGAATGTTTTTTTTTCTCGGTTCAAAACATGGTCGATTCAAGTGTGAGTGTGTGTAGGGTGCTGAGAGCACCGCACCGACATATTCTTATTAATAATTCGGTTTTAAGATAATTTCGATTCTTCTTCTCTCTGCCTTTCACTCAATCAAACCGACCAGATTAGATGAGATCTGATAGAGATAAATGGATTATGCCGATTTTCTTCTCATCAAAGCAATAGATTCGGTTCGAAATCATAGAAAGAGAGAGAGAGAACTAGATTGGATAGCTAGATCAAAATGCGCTAGAATACAGATAGATTGATTCAAATGAATAGACCGAACAGAATGAATTGGATCTAAACAAAAAACAGAAAAAAACGAGAAGATTGATTAATGAAAATTTTTGGCGATTTATTGAGAGTTTTCTTTTTTTTTTCTTTTTGCTCTGATATCTATGCAAAAATATGCTGTTTGCAAGTGAATAGTTGCTTGGTATAGTGACTAGAATATACCAACAAGATCAGCATCACATTCAGCATTACATTTTGTTTCTTGTCTCTCGATTGATGGTTAGGTTTTTTTTTGCTTTTTTTCTCTACGTTCCAAGGAACGATTTATAATTTTTCCATCAACTCTTCTGCCATTCTCATTTCTCCATCTAATACGTCTGATATCATATCTTGTTATCTCTCTGATTCTCCTATTTCATTCAAGATCATCTCTTCTGTTTTCATTCTCCGAATACCACTCTCCAATGATGATCTTGATGGCGATGATCATCATCGTTCGCGGGAGATTTACTTTGATTTAAATGTTAATTGTGTGGTTAGCTTCTCGATTCGTTTGTTTATTACTTTTAGGTGAATTTGCTATCCATCAAAAGATCAAGAAATGAAACTAGATAGAAATTTGAAGAGTAGATCAGACCAATCGGAAAAAAGATGATCAGATGATGTTTTGGAGATGCTGATCACAAGATATTGAAGATGAATGAGATAGCATTATTCTAGCGACAACAGTGCTCATTCCAAACAGAGAAACATAAACATCTCGACAAGCAAGAATAACTAATAATCTATTCTGTCAAACCATACAATGACGATGGCTTGAAGAGAAGCTAGAGGACTACGCTAAAAATCTCAATGAATTCCGATTCAAAAAAAAAAATGAATGAACGATAAGTGATCGAGAGGGGAGGTGAATTAATCTCTAAACAAAACGAATGGCCCGAAAAATGTTCTTTCGAATAGTCGCGCGGTCAACTTCAAATACTAATCATACAATAATGAATGTTCGAGTTCATTCGATAGGATAGTCCTCATCAAATGTGAAAATGATTTTGAAGAAGATTATAATCTCAATAATCTACGAAAAACAACAAATCTAGAACGGTATGATCGACAAAAAAAAACGAAACAAAACAATCCGCTCTGCGCCCAGCAATAGAACACTACAAATTAAATGCATAAAATTCTTCGAATTCTAATCGAAAAATCCACGCCCACCCATTCTCATCTCGAAATGTTCAAATCAGTTTTAGCCTATAGATTCTAGCCTATTTAATTTTGTTTGATTTCAATTTTATTCCCTTTGTCAATCAGATATGAAAACGATGAGACTTTTCTTCCATCATCTTCATCAACATCGGTGTCGGTGAAAAATGGCAAATATTTGATTTTGCTCTCTCTCTCTCTCTCTCTCTCTTTAGACTAAAACGGAATCCAACTGAATCCAAATATCAATCAATATTTACAAACGTTTTGCGATTAACACCTATCGTTTTAAGATATTTTCTCTCTCTCTCTCTCTTTTTTCATTGTTTTCATTCAGAGCTAGATTAATCTTGACCACAATCGAGCGTCGAGAATAAGAAGAATGGAAAAAATCAAATCAATCATATCGCTCTCTCTCTCTCTCTCTAGCATTCTACAATGCGATTTCGTGCTGCGAAATAGCAATTAAAATGAAAAAGAAAAAAATTAAAATATAAAATAAAATCCATTTATGCGCTGTTCTGGTCTCTGTCTTTCGGTCTTTCTCTCTCTCTCTCTCTCTCTCTCTCTCTCTCTCTCTCTCTCTCTCTCTCTCTCTCTCTCTCTCTCTCTAGAGTTCTCACATACTGCGCATTCATTAATTCGGTTTCATTTGATTGCTTTCATTATTGTTGCCATCATTGATCGAGGTAATCATAGTGGTGGTGATTGTTTGATCGCCTGATTGTCATTAAGAATCCTTTTGATTCGTTTTCTTCGCACTTATCATTTAGAATTCGAATCGAATTTTTGTTCACTTGGTTTGTCCACTTAACTCCTATCGTATTTGGTGGAATTTCATTGATAGTCATTATAGAAGAAAGAATTGTTAGAGAAAGAGAGAATTGAATGTTTTGCTTATGTGTTGATGCTAATTGAATTTAATGTTAAAATTGAGTCTGAAGAGTCGCGATCTTTATGTTTTCAATTTATTTCAAATTCGAAATTCTCAATTTGTCCGATTGAAATTTATCTTTCGCCCAAAAACAAATGCGAATTGAGAAATAGAATGGAGCGAAAAATTCTGATTGTCAAAGAAAAACAATTAGATTCTAAGATATCATTTCAATCAATACTATCTCGAGAATTATTCATCTGACTAGATTTAGTTCTGTATTTGCCAAGAGTTCACATCTCTACCGCGTCATTTATCTGTTCATCTAACATTCCTATTATTTTGAAGCAAATTAATCTATTAATATCAATGAGAATCTCAATTAAGTAAGAAATCGATGAATATCCGATAAATGAAAAACTATGGATAGATATTCATCAAGAACAAAACAATTATCTGTCCTATTCATCATCATTGTTGTCTGCTTGTTCAAATGTTGATTTATAGAAAAAAAAGACATACTCTTATCTACACAAACAAATTGAATCTAGTCTTCCCATCGTACAGGGCGAATTTATTCCGGCTCATTCATTTATTGTTTCATTCCAATCGAAAGAAAAAGTCTCGGCCTTCTTGTGATGGAAAGCAGAAAGCGATCATTTCTATTTTATTGTCATCGTTGATTTTTCGATTATTTTCTTCGCTATGATTGTCTTGATTTTTTCCTACAAATGAATCCGAATGTGATTGAATCGATTTTTTCTTCGTTTAATATACATTTCGTTCCACACAGCCAGAAGAGAATAACATCAAACCTATCTTACTTGAATGAATTCTTTCCAACAAAAATTATTGGTTTTCGCTTCGATGATTGTCGTTCTGGTCGTTCATTGCTCGCTCGATTCGATGATTGGATTCTTTTGAACAGACTTTTTTTGTTTGCTCTAACATCATCGACCAGTTCTGTTTTCGATAAAATTGCTACCGAATTTTGCTCGATTATATCTTTCTCTGAAAGTGTTCGTCATCAACCGAGCATTTTTTTGGAAGTTCGGACCCTACCAACCCAGTTCAGTCAGAATTAGATGAACAAAAATAGGACTCATACAACGATTGTGACATGATCCGCCTCCGTTGCTATGTTCTATCATTCTTCTATTTGTTTATGCTGATTATTTTCATCTTCATTTCAATCGGTTTACCCAGAAAGAATAATTTAAAGCAAGGCATTTAAGATTGGCTTAGACAGACAATGGTCAATCTTTTCGACTCTTCTTCATCATCGAAATCATCTTTTCAAATCACTTGACAAACACAATCCGTTGTTGTTGCATTTCGATCGGAATGCACTACCATCAAACAATCTCAAGAGCAACAGGTATCAATCACAAGAATCAGTATTGATTCAGCGCGCATCAATCTCAATGTTGATGTTGATGTTCTTTTTACAGGTAAACCCATATAGATAATGACATGTCACAGACTGTATAGTGTTCTCAGCTAGCTCCGTTCTCACTAGCTAAAGTTTAAGAGATTAAAAATGTACAAGATGTTATTATTTTCTTGGGGAAATTTTTCCAAAATTTGGTCTTATCAATCGTTTTTAAAAAATTTTCATCTAAGATTTCAATATTTTCGATGTTATTTCATTGTAGATTTTAATTTTTAGATTTCAAATGAGATACATTTTGATGCTAGTCAAGCTAACTAAATCGATTTGAATTTCATCTTTTAACGAGTCCTTCAAAAACTCGAATGAATGGACCCTGTAAAAATTTTTATATCGAAGCGAGTAAGCATAGAAACATCCGAAGTTCAAAAAAAAAATATATTCTTCCAAGCGTAAATTCGCACCAAAAACATTAACATCGACAGATAATCAAGCACAAACAACAACGGAAACAAGTCAACAGTCAATGTGTACACACACACACACAGACACACACACACACAAATACAAACTCCGTCGAAGTGGAGTTCGAATTGGACCAAAACAAGTATTTTGATGTGCGATAGAAAGAAAAAAGTGAACATAAGACTACCGGAATATATGTTGCATTGCATGCGTTCACGAAACAAAATGTGCTAAAAGAGAATAATTGTTTGTTTTCACCATCTCTATCATCTTTATCATTGCTAACTATAAAATGGTCGACGACAGCCAGTTTAGAGCGGATGAATGAAGAAAGGAATGACAGATAGAAACAAATGAGCTATAGGAGAGAGAGAGAGAGAGAGAGAGAGAGAGAGAGAGAGAGAGAGAGAGAGAGAGAGATAGACAGGAGTTGTCATTCACCAAAAGTCTAATTAATTCATTTCGCTATACAAATTTCAAGTTAATTAGTTACAGGTAATTTAATGAGTTTCGAATTTTTTTTTCATTTTTTATTGCTTGTTTTGCGGAAAGTTTGATTGAAATATTTTTCATTTGTCAACAATCAGAGAATAGAGCGATGCAAGAAAATTGAACATCACATCAATAGCTGAACCCTGTTTGATTTTAGGTAGAACTTAGATAAACAATCAGAGTAGGAATATGACGCTAGCTTCGTACACTTCGTACATCAATATCCATTCAATTGAAACGAATTTAATCAATTCAATTTGAACAATTTGTTTACGATTACCATTGATCAAGTTCAATAGCATTTCTATTCTTCCGTTTTCTTTGTTTGTGCTTAGCTTCATTCTCTTGCTCTCTATTCGATTCAATTAATTTTATTGATTGTATTCTTCAAGATCTTAGGTCTGGTTGATTGATTAATTTCTGTTTTTTGGCTCGGAAATCAATCAATCGATCACAAAAGATGTTCAGATTAAATCTGTTATTTGTTTCAAATCGACGCTGGAGAAAACTGGAGGATTCAAATTCGAGAGAATGCGATAGACCAGTAGCATCACAATAATAATTAAAATTTAATTGCCATTGATTGCACAGAATTCAAAAAATAACTTCGCTTCTAAGAAGCAGAGCATCATTTCATTTTTTAAGGAATTCTCCTCAAAAAACAAACGATTAGCTATGCTTCTGGTGGTTGTTGTTTCGTTGGATGAAGATTTCGTTGTTGATGTTGTTGTCTCCATCAAAACTTCGCCGTCTTTCTTCTGCTACACACTCTTTTAGTTCGTTCGGAAAAAAAATTGAAGAAAGCGAAACGAATTTGCTTCTCGCTCTGAATCCAAAGTCATGATGTCGATGTTGATGGTGTTCTGGCATAAGAATGGTGCTTTCTATTGCGCTTCAAACAGTTTTTTCGTCTCATTCGACATTCTTTTGATGGTCTAGTGAAGTTGACTTTCAGAAACAATCGAAATTATCTCGATTGAAACTTAGGAAAAATTAAAACAAAAAATAGCTATTAAGTCGATAAATAGAGAGGTATTAGGTTATTCTTATAAGTTCGATCATCAAGCAGAAGAAGAATTTTTACTGATAATAACCAAGAAAATTATTCACATCATAATCATCTAGATCTATTGATCGAATAAGCTTTGAAATGAAATATTCGGTAGAGATCATTCCGAAAAAAAGGCGCAACTATCAAAGAAAGTTGTCTTTATGATAAATAAATTTAGGCAATTCTAGGCAAATTAGATAAGAAGTGAAATCTCTTGAAGCGAAAATCTCACAAAGCTCTAGAAGCGCTGTCAAATGTCCCTCTGTCCATTGTTTTACGATTATTTCAAACAATCTTTACTTCTAATTGGCTCATAAATGTCTCTTCTAAGTATTTTTTCTGTTCAGTCAACTGCAGATTTTTCGATACAGAGTGAGATTTAGGATACAAAATCATGGAACGACTCTAATCTTTATCGAGCCTGCTTATATCAGGTCTCGTTCATATTTTGGATCAAATTCATCTAGATTCTACTCTAACTCATCGAATATGTAGAGATGACTTTCATCTTGAAACATCAAGAAACATTGTGCTCATTTCGAATGTAGACAGGTGTAAATTATTAATTCAAATCAGAATAACATTAAGCTCATCGAAATTTCGAACCCTTCGATTGTATCTCTTTCAATCGATTGAGTTTTTTAACTGAAGAATCGGCTTTATAAAACTATGATTCCTGTGCCGAATCGGTCTTTTTCGGGTTTATTGCTCCTCAATATGTCGATGCATCAGTCATTCATTAGATTCTCGAGTATGCTGTTTGAACTAAACTCAGAAAAGAGATGCTATCTAATGCTGTTGCTGTTCTTGTAGCCGATAAGTGTCGATGATGATGGTCACCGATAAAGGTGATGCTTTGATGTCGGTGAGAAAAGAGGAAATCTAGAGAGAAAGAGAACGATCACCTCTACTGGAAACAAAACAAAAAATATGAACGAATAGAATGATCGAGAACGTTGATGATGATAGACAAAACATTCAATCGTAATTGAAAGTTCGTGAATGAAATGTGATGTCCACTGTTGAATCAATTTGATGACCGAAACCAAGTGAATAACAAAACAACCACAACAAACAATTGATGCAAAAATGATGCAAGCTAAGAAATACCAAACGAATTTGTTTTCTGAGAAGAGAACAACAACAATCAACTACTAGATAATAGAATGCTGTTATATGCTACGTGAAACAAGTAAATAATACCGATGATAATAGCAATATTAGTAATGATGTTTAATGATGAAAAAATGAATTATTTTCCCCCCCCCCTCTCATTCATCTCGATTCATCTTCTCTTTGAAGATGAAACGAAAAAGACGAAGACGATTACTATGAAGATGGCTAATCGCAATCTAACATTCTGTTTGTCTACGTAATGCAATCCAAGTATCATTCACAACGCTAGTGTTGATGAATGGAAATAATCGAAAATGAATCAAATCGATATTAATAAAATGATCAATAGAGTGGTGATGATGAGCCGTCGAATTTTCGTCGTTCAATAAAGAGGAAAAACAATTTTCAGGTTGTTTAATGGAGACTTTAATAAATTTTACAAATGTCGATGACAAATTTTTTTTTCGTATCCGTCATAATCTTATAGATTTTTTTTTCGAATAATTATCCATGTCCTTATATTTTTAAGTCCCAAATGAGTTAGAAAATAAATGGTTTCAATTTGAGCCAATCTTTTTTTTTATCATTTTGATATTAAATTTTTGATTGTTATTATGTAATCAAACAATGAGAACATCAAAAGAAAAAAAATAACAATAAAAATTTCAATTGACCAATAAAATGATCATTACGGCATCGATGATTGTCTATTGAAAATGTGGACCAATGGAGACTGAATCGAATGTTCTCATTTTCAAGAATTGTGGACAGTCATATCGGCATATCTTTTCATATTTTCTTCTCAATTACTAAATGATTCAGCTATATAAAAATTTCTCTCAAGTGATCGTAACAATCAATCATTCGAATTGTTCGATTGATCACAAATTGAATACCATTAGAGTGAGAGAGATGACAATGAGGAAAAAGTTAAAAATCAAATTTCGAATTGAATTAGAGTCGATTAGATTGGATAGATCAATAAAAAAAATGAATAGAGATTGATGAAATTTGTAAACGTTTCAAGAGAGATAGATGAAAATAAATTGAATCCATCGAAGATTTAGGTATCATTCGCGCTATAATCGATCAATCAGCAAGTTCTAATAGATTGATCAGCCTGATAGAATCGATGAAGATCATTCAAAATTTCTAAATAATATCTATTTTTTTTCAAATCTATTTTATTTTGCTTGTTCTCTAGAATCTAGGATCAAGACCAACATCATCAATTGCAATCAATTTTTTTGTTTTGGTTTTTTGATTCTTTTTTCTCTCAATGGTGATGAGAAATGAATCAAGAATGATGACAGCCAATGATGAAGTAGTGATAAACACACCATTGTATTTCCAGTTAGTCTTTCTTCTAATTTGCTTCTCATTGTTTGTTCTTTGTTCTGCAATTTTTGAATCTGTTCTCCTCACTCTCATACTGTTATGATTGTTTCTGGTTTTTAGTGATACGCGACGCCATTCATTCTCGATTCATTTTCTTTTCTATCTTATTCTCTCAGTGTTAAACACTAAATAAGTCAACATTTTTGGGGCGTTTGTATAACAATAACTAAAGGCAGCGCTTCGGAGCAAAATGCCTATGCGTCCAGTGTACTCGTCCTAAAAATTTTTATTTTTTATTATTATTCCACAGTGATATTTTCCTCTTTGTTAGATTCCTTCAATCCTCATCAGTGTATCATCCACAATAGTGATTTTGATTGAATAGGCCCCATTCAATACGGGACTGCTTCAAGAGTGTGAGGAAATATCAAATGAATGAAGTGATTTTGCAGCTTCCCAAAAGTTTTTTTGTGTATGATGATGATCTCAAATGATTTAGATGCTCTCTGGAAGGTTTTTTTGACGGAAATTCGAATTTTTTATGCATAAACAGTATTGTCTAGTATAGTCTAGTATTGTATGTTTAGTTGATAAAAAAATTATATCGTTCAAGAAGTCTGATTATATCTGAACGAATCTTGTAAATTTGACATTGAAGATATTTATCAAGTTCGGAAATTCTAATATTTATCCAAATAATAATAATAATTTGTCGTCTATATCCGAGCATAGCTTTATTTTATAGAAAATCTCAACAAATTCATATTGCCCTTGTGACAAGGACCTTGTATTTTGGTTTATATGTTCATAATACAGTGCTTCTAGAATTATCTCATTCGCGAATGAATTTGAGCCTAGCGATCATAAAGAATTTGCAGATCAAAAGTGAAGAGGTCTAAAAAATCAAAGAGGGAGTAAAAAAAAGCGTCGATTATTTCCACAAGTTCAAAAATCGCTTTCTTAATGTTAAGAAGAAGTTTTCTTGCTATATTATTAATTGGAACATAATCTAGTCATTCGTTAATGATCAAAACGATATAAAAATAATAATAATAATAATAATGATGATGATGATGATGAAGGAAGAAAACAAAAAAAATGGAAATCTTTTCCCAATTCATCATAACGCCGATGATGATGATTGGAGACAATATAAAAACAATCATCTCCTCTTCATCGCTTGCACGGAATGATGCACAAGAAAGAAAAAAATTTTTTGTTTGGTCAAAGACAACAAACGAGCAAAAGAATGGCTGAATTGAATTGAATTGAATTGAATTGGAGACTGAAACAAAGAATGGTAGGACAAAAGAAGGAAATCATCAACTACATTACCATTACTATCCTACATAGTGATCATCATCATCATTATTTGTTATCAAGATTGGAATAAATATTTCTGATATTATCATTATTACAATCATCATCACTTCTCCCATTTCGATTTCTTCTATCTCAAAATATAAATGGAGAAAACGAAACAATTCAGAAACAAACAATTCTCGTCAACTAGCTACTTAGAAAATGAAACTGTAAGAAGGAGATTGGAATAAAAAATGTTTGCTTTCTTTCTTGCTTGCTTGCTTGCTTGCTCTCTTCCAGACGAAACAGTTTGAATATTTCTTCTAAATTTGAGTGCAAAAGAAAGTGTCGTGCACTCACTAATGATGGGAAGAGAGTCGGATTTGACTAATGTTTCGCTGAAAAAAATTCATTTGTTCGATCCAAACGTTTATCTTCTCAAAGAATAACGATGAGACAGTTTCTATTTTTCTTCAATCTTTACTTTGTAAAAGTACTAGAAAAAAACAGAAAGGATTGAAATACAGTGACAAAATTCTCCGATTTCTTTGATTCTACTTCCTGAAAACTGTTTTGAGTCTTTTTTCTTTTTTTTTTTTTTTGTATGTGTGGAATGAACCATAATCCATTCGTTGTTCCAACTCTTCTCTATCGATTCTCGTTTGTTGTCGAATTATTTCGTTTGATTTTTCTTTCCTCAGTATTGTAATGAATATTTTTTTCGCATATTAAAGTTTTTGATCTTTCTATATATTAATTTTGTTCCATTGGAGGCTCCATTCGTATTTTAATGAACTGAAACGGCACGAATTTTGCGTCACTTTTTCGCTTCCATCTATCCTCATCTCTCTTTCCATTCTAGCAAAGTTTTGTTTCTTTGAAGTCAGAAAAGATCAGTCTGACAGTTAATTTTACGCAGATGATAATTTTAATTGTCGTAAAGAATCAAATTTTTTTTTCTTCTCGATTTGTTTTGCCGCGTAATGATAATGTTCGGTGATGAAAGGGGTGTGATGTGAAAATGAAAACAATAAAATTCTCCTCTGAATTTCATTTCATTGGAATATTATTTGTACGTCCATAAGATGATGGTTTTGTCGAAAAAAAAATTAATCACGATTGAGAGAGAGAATTCAGCCTCTATTCGGATTCCATATCGAATTTTGAGAATGAATTAGTTGATGAACAAAGTATCAAAAGAAATATTCACTAGGCCATATGAAATAATCATCAAAATGAAAAATATTCACTGTCTTCTCTGCTTATTCATCTTTTGTTATTGTAAAAAAAAATGACCTCTCAAACATTAAACGTTTCGCGAAGAAAGGATCATCAAAACATCATTAAAAAATTTGTTTCGCCTTTAATTGAAGAAATGAGCTGATTATAATCATGAACTTGTCTTGTCATCACTTTTTCTCTCTATGAGAAAAAAAACACACAAAACCCTGATTGCTTGTCTCTCTAGCTATAACTCTAAAATCTTTTGGGATATAGATTGGAAATCGACTTGGGATGTACATAAATGGACATTCAATCAGCAGACATTCAAACCGGAAGCAATGTTTTTTTTGATGACCGATCTGTTTATATCGCAGCACTGATTCGTTTTTCAGTTAGACTAAGTATTAGATGATAATAAAGTTCAGTGAGGATATAACACTTTTTTCTTTGTTTCTTATTGTCCACAGATTGTTGTAAAAACCTTTCCTCTATCCTTTTTTTCTGTTAGAATCGATACTGAGAAGAAAGCAAAAAATAAATTATACTCTAACAAAATCAATAAAGTTATATAAGAATTGATTGACAGTTTTATTACTCCCAATGGACGCGAAAGAGAGAGAGAGAGAGAGAGAGAGAGGATGGGCCTCGCCATATAGAGAACTAATGATGAGACGCAATCGTTTGGGTTGGAATGATTGATACTAAAAAATTGCTTTAGATTTAATGACGATGGTGATTGCGCCAGCTTTTGTATCGGCCTCGATTCATCGATTAGATTAACCATTAATCAGTGAAACTGATGACTTCAAACAGTGATAATCATCTTTAGTTTCTCTTGTGTTGATTCTGTAGCTATCATTGTTCATCTCTTCTGTTTCCCACAAACATTTTTTGCCCATTCAACAAAATTTAATCAATTTGATCTGTTCTTAATTCGTATTCAATTAGATGCGGTAACCAAACAGTACAACAGCGATTACTAAAGAATGAATTGAATATCATTTCTGGTCCCTTTGAATTCAATGGAGTGTTTCAATTAAACTTGTTTGAGTGAAAAGCGCTACAACAGCGAACTTAAGCTCAAAATAATGTTCATTGCATTCAAGTGGAAATTTTAGGATGACCATCGGCTATGATTTAAAAACAAGCTAGCTACTAGTTTTCATAATGATATTGATGATGAAGACCTAGAAAAGGCACAAAACATTCTATGGAGAACTTGGGCACAAATAAAGGGAAAAAAGTTGCAAAGTACCAAAGCAAAGAATTCGAATGCCAAGCACATAATACTGATTGATTTGAGATTAGATTCGAATTTTTTCCACAATGATCATAATTATGATGATGGCGATGGAACACAAACATATCTCCTAAACAAAGCTGATTGTAGAGGTGGAGAAAATAATTATTCTCTCTCTCTCTCTCTCTCTGTCTCTCTCTCTGTCTCTCTCTGCTAATGATGATGGTTATTCTCCAGGAAAACTTTTAATAATAGATTATTTGTGTTTAGGATTAGTTGTGTCTGAGAAGAACTAATCCAATTGATTTCATTCTCTCCTGGAATGCGATTGAATTTTTAATTTTAATTTGAAAATTTTTGCATAGAATTCTATTAAATTCTAGTTGATTGTGTTTTTTTTCTTTTCCGTTTGATCAACATCATCACAAAAATAGACCACTGTTTGATTTGAATTCTAACAATCCAATGGATGAAAAAATTTATCTATTTTTTTTTTCGCGATGCTGTTTTGATTTTTCTATGTTTTGCTTTTGCTTTCTCTCTACTTTATTTTCTCTCATTCAGTCAGTCAATCAAAACAGTTAGCTAGATAATCAATTAAGTTAGTAAGCAATTTAAAAGATCTCTTTTCCTCTTTTTTTTTTTTGCACTTACTCAATAAAATTCTCTCGTTATTTCTTATTTCTTCTGCAAAGAGACTTTGGGCAAGTCATCGCAAATCATTCAACAATTCTCAACTTCATCATCATCATCATCATCATCATCCGTTCGACCATTTTTAGGCAGTCATCGAATTGTGGTAAATCCTCTTAAATGTTTGTTTTTAGGTTACTGCCATTTCGTTCCCAATTGTATATTTTTGATCCAACACTCGATAATCAACAACAACAACAACAGCATCATCACCATCAGCAATAATAGTATTAGTTTTTTTTTCGTTCACTCAACAACACCATCAACAAAGACAAGATTAGTTTGGATTTTTTTTTTTTCGCATCGAATCAATCCAACAATGGAAACTCTATAATATCAGTAATATTGGCTGCTATGTTGAAAAAGGGGGAGCTACTAAAGATCTCCAAGCATTCAGTTATAGGGTCTGAGTGAGAGAGCTTTGGCAGCACTGAAGCAAAAAAAATCATAGCTGTCAGCAGCCATAGCAGAACATCAGAAATTTATGAGATTGAGAGCAAGCAAATCAAATCACAATATTCGATAGATCCATCCTATTGTTTTGGCATCATCATAATTATTATCAAGATGATTGTTATGAATGCTGTCGATGATGATGATGTCGATCGAAAAAACTACAAACGGTAAAAAAAGGGAAAAAAAGAGTTTACATCAAACAATAGCATCTTAATCTACTCTATCATCATCATCATCAAACAGACAATAACAATGGTGAAATAAGATCAAAAAAATACCAAACACAAAATTCGGTCAGCTAGTGAAACTAACCAAACAACACACGCACTTACAAATGGGAAAACGTAGAGAAAAAATTGGATTTTTCTTCCTCGTATTTTGTTTTGCGAAGAAATCTAGATTTTTTTTGTAGTAGATGGAATCATTATTGTCTTCATTTTGTTTCCTCTCTCTCTCTCTCTCTCTCTCTCTCTCTCTCTCTTGCAAGAAAACAATAAAGATTTTATCAATTATAATCACTATGATTATGAATAATATGGCGATGATTGTGATTATGATGTATTTGTGATCATTGTTAATACATCGACCAATGATGATGCTCGTGCCCGAGAATTGCTGAAATTTCTCTCTTCCATCTCTCTTCATCTGAATTTATTGAATAGATATTAATAAGTGATCTACAAGATGACAGCTAGTCTTTATTTTTTTGTTCTCAATTCTCAAATAAAATAGCTTCGTAAAGATTATTTGATATTGATATTACATAGATTAATCCTTTTAGATCAATCAAAAATATTAAGTAGGAGCGTTTTAGAAAGAGAGAGAGAGAGAGAGAGAGAGAGAGAGAGAGAGAGAGAGAGAGAGAGAGAGAGAGAGAGAGAGAGAGAGAGAGAGAGAGAGAGTGAAAAAATGATCTAGTTTCGCAAAAAAAATAATTTTCCTTCTTTCGATTCTATTCATATGGCACTATGTTTTTTTGATGGCAGCATCCATTCCGTCCACAAGAGTTCTTTCAAGCCAACATTGAATGATTACATTGATAAAATAAGCATCAAAGTTCTTTGATAATCGATCTCTCGAAACGCGATCATCATTTCAATCTATCGCTTTTTAATTGATTTTATCTAACATTTTTATTTGGGTCATTAAATTTACTTGAAAAATATTTTAAAAAAGATCCGATCTTCTATTGAAATTTAAATTCTAAGAAAATCTAAGAAAGTATTTAAAACAAACGATTCTAATCTCATCCAAAATTTTCTTTGGAAAAATGAGTATTGTTTTTGAATCAATTATTAGTTCGTGGTGAAAATTAAAAATTAATTCTTTTCTTTTAAATTCTCGTAGGAAATTACTCGAGATGAAAGCTCACCGATTTCGAAGAACTCAGAGAGAGAGAGAGAGAGAGAGCGATTGAGAATTGAAAATTCTTTAATGTTTCGATTAGAAAAAAAACATTTTACTTTAATGATAGATATCGCATTTGAATTTCACGGAAAACAGTGAAAAAATACTCAACATCCTCATCATCATAGCTATCATTATGATCATAATCATTTCAATCAATTGTGTGAGATGGATTCTCTCGATATCTTTCTGTTTCTTTTGTTTGATTCGATACAAATTTCTCAAATCTCTCTCCATCATTATCTCAGAGAAAAAAAGAAAAGGATATATAAATCAGCATTCTCTTCCTCCTCCTCTTCATCATCATTAGGCTTTCATTACGATTCACTTTGAAACTAGAGATGAAATTGTTTCTCTCTTTGGAAGAAATGAAAACAAAACAAAAATCAACAACAATCAACGAACAACAAACAAATAGCGATGGACAGCGAGAGAGAGAGAGAGAGAGAGAGAGAGAGATTAACACACGAACCAAACCTTAACTTTGAAATGTAGTGTAATGAACAAATTATACCATTCTTTAACTAATTCCTTCTGGTAGGTAATAGATTTTTGGATGATGTTCACCATTCACCATCATCATCATTATTATGCGTTTTTTTTTCGATGCTCTTTTTGTAATGCCAGATGGCTAATTATTTTTTCTCTCTCTCTCTCGATTTCATCTTTCCATCATCATCATCATCATCTGTGCGTTCCGTAAATTTTTCAATCGTTTTCTTCTATTTGTTGATTGTTGTTGCTGCATTTAGCATTGTTGTTTGATTCGATGGTATATTTGATATTCTTTCTATATCAATGCCTTTTTTTTTGGCTTCAAGAGTTTTGCCTCCCCTCATCGCTCACATTTCGTTCATTTTTATTTCTACAACAAAAGCTATTTATTAGAGGAAATTTAGGAGTAAATTAGAAGAAGATCTATGGATCTAAGACTCTAGGAGAGAGAGAGACTCTAGGACTCTAATTTATCCTCAAAAAGAGATTTGGATATTTTTCTTTGTTTTACTCGACCATCACCATCACCATCACCATCACCATCATCATCTATTTCTTCGGTGTTTTTTTGTTTGTAGTTTGTTGCCGAACTAGCTGATTTAAAAGTTAGATTTCCATTTCTGTAGTTTTTTTTTGTTTTCGTTGTTGTTGTAGTTGTTCATGATTATCTTTATAATCATTAATAATAACAAATAATATTTGTATTACCATCACTATTATTATAATTATTAATAATGGTGATGATGGTGATGATGATGATGATGATGATGATGATCATTTAGGTGTTAGTGCCCTGTTATATTCCACCTATTCCTTTCTTGTTTTTTTTGTGTCTTCTTTTCTTCCCTTTTTTTTTGATTGTTAGTTCTATTCATTTTTTTTTCGCTTCAATTTCAAAATAATTTATATACTCAACTCTCTTCTCTCTATTGATTCTTTTCCTCTAATTTGTTCAACTGTTTTGGACACGTTTTTTTTTTCTCTCGAATCTTCTTCACTTGAACAACAAACAAACACACACACACAAATACACAAACAAACCAATAATTTTTTTTATTGAAACAAAGGGGAAATAAGAAAACATTCAACCAGAAGTAGCTGCTCTATTCTTTTTCATTGCTGTGAAACTAAGACGACGAATTTTTTCGGTTTTCGAAAACATAGAATTTGTATCAAAAGTACAATTTTTATATCTCTCTCTCCCTCTCTCGCTTATTCTACCATTCACCTTCTTTGATTTCATTACCAGGCAAAGCTAATCATGACGATCAGCATCATCGGCGTGCAATTCAAAAAAAAAATGCTTGAAAAAGTGCGAAAGTAGACACATTTAGTTTGTACTCAAATTGATTGTAGAAGAAAAAATCAAACAAATTTTCCGACCAGCACACACACACACACACACAGGCAAGAATATTGAAACAATAATTTCAACAATAATAATTATAACCAGAAACAACAAAAAGGTGATGTAAAAAACTTTAGTTGAGGTGTAGTGAATGATGATTATAATAATAATAATAATCTCGGAGCACGCAGGCCTAGAAAAAAAACAAAATTGTTTTTTGACTGAGAAACTCTGAAATGAGAACCGAGAGATTCAGAAAGCGAATGAAGAAATTGCCAGCGGGCAAATTTTCCTCAAAAAAAGTTCTAGGTTCCATTTTGAACAGATGATCAAACAAAACCAGAACCTAGTAATTCGTTTGAAACATAGAATAGAACGCACATCTATGTCGATGATGACGATGAAAGATTTTTCCAGATTGATTCACTTGAAACAACAACTTCTCTACTACGATCTCTTCTTATTAATCTAAACAGAATTAGCGATTCAACCACATCAACAGTTACGGCGGCCACGGCGGCTAATTTGTAGTGCATTTAAGTTTTCTAGTCGTTTTGTTTTCAATATCATCGGTGAAGTGTAGAGTGTGAGAATCCCTTGCTACCTTTACCTTCAAGTCGAATCCACTTCGATGAACTTCTTCAAATCTAATGAAGACCATCTTCTCTTGCGTTCTCGTTTCTTGAATGTTGCGGCTTTTTTTGTGTTGATGCTGCTGCTGCCGCTAATCTCTTTTTGTCCATTGATCGGCGATGGACTTTTCTTTTGTTCCTTTTTTCTCGGTCCGTCTCGCGATCATCACTTTCGCTTTGATTTCGAATGTTTGAGAAAAATTGGATAAAAAATTCAAACGAACAAATTATCGCACCTAAAATTTTTCGGTCTAAATTTTTCCTCTCCGAATGAAGAAATGCACAACAAAGATTCACAACAGCATCGACAATAATGACCAAATTTTTCTTAGAAAACTATCTCTGTGCATGTTTTTCGAACTCTTCTGCAAACGAAGTCTCTTTTCTAAGACTATCTGCAACAAGAGTGTTTGTCTAAACAACCAGGTATTGATGAACACCAATCCATATCTTGAGCATGGATCGCTTGTTGGATGTTTGCCTGGTATTTTAGCACATTCATTTTCTGAAACCGAAATTGAGATTCTAAAAGATCCTTTCGAAATTCGATCGAATACAATCGAAAGCTGTCATCTTAAAAGTATGAGCTAGATAGTTTTCGGGTGGTTGTTTGAAGAAACAAATCAAACAACTTGTTCTAAATTTTGTTAAAAATAATAATAAGCTAGATGGACTTGTAGAAATTTCTCACACCTTTTGTGCTATGCTTTTTCTTCGAGTCAATATTATTTTTTCTACCTTCCTCGTCTCAATGGTCAAAATTTGCTTCATTTCGTCAATTTGAGAACGAACAATCACATAGACAATCTATGCCACAATGACTACCAATCTCATCAATACTCTTGTGATTCGATTCGTTTGAGAAATCTTCGCAATACCTGCTCAATCTTTTGCCACAATCAAATCGAACCAAAAAAAAAAAAAAAAAAAGATTCTCTGCAGACCATAGGTTTTTGTTTCTCGATTCTTGTTCTCCTTCATCATTCGGTTCATCATCAAATTTGTTAGTTTGTGTTGACGCAGCTGCCATACTTCGAATAAATGTTTCAAATGAGACTAATAATAGCTGTAATAATAACCTTAATTTGAGAATTGATTTTCGGTTTCAGATACAAATAAATAAGAGAGAGAGAATCCCCTGTGGTAATGTATAGCTGTGCATTGCTACCTCTGCCAATCGAAAGTATTAATAATTTGATTGATCGAATCCAGTTGATTTGATTCCAGATTCGGTCCGATTTGTTTTTTTTTGTTTCATAGTATTTCTTAGAGAAGATGGGTGTTTTTACAAAAGTCATTCTTTGTATTAATTTTTTTTCATTAAATTCTCTTCAATATTCTGGGGTCAAAATTAGAAATTTTTTAAAAAAAAGGAAAGCTTCCAATCTCCTTCCCCCTTGATTTTCATAAGTAGTGCTAATAATCAATTTCTATTCTCTCTTTTGCTTATTTCTCATTGTGGAACGAAAATATTAGAGAAACGAAAACAAAAGAATAGAAATGAAGAGAAAATAAAATGATTTTCACTACCGACCGACAAAACCGACCTTGCCAACCGCGAGCCAAACCAACCGACCGAACGACCAACAACCGTATGCTTGTAACGAACAATAATTTATTTTGCCAATGAGAGACTTGAATTCTTCCCAATTCATCATCTTCAGCCTTTACTTGGTATCTGATTTCTCAAAGCCAACAAAAATCGACTTCTGATTCTTTTTACTCTTTGGTTAGATTTCATTTTACTAGTTTAGGACGTTGAGAAAATGAATTGTATTCGTGCCTAGGTGTTTTCGGTTGCCGAAAAAAAGGGCGATGAAAATTCATTCGTTTTTCTCATATCGGTTCATTTGTTTAGGTCTCGGAGTTTTGCTCTGTATCTCTAGTGTGTGTGTCTGTTTGTGTTCTGCAATCTATCTTCTCTCTGTAATCTAGATTGACAAAAAACCAATGTTCTTCACTCCTCGTAATTCTTCTAGTAGTGTGACTTTATATTCTATTTATTTTTTTTACTCCTGAAGTTTGTTGTGATTCCAATGAGTAATTGGACTTCCATTGATTTCCTTCCAATTTTGGTTTTATTTTCTGGATCCATTTGATTGGCCATGAATGATTATAGTCATAATTTTTATTGTTCCTACTCTACGTTTCGAAATCATTCACAATGATGATCTGGGCGTTTTTGATAGGATTGCTATTATTATTATTATTACCATCATCATTATTGTTTTGGTTTGTTTCGGTAAAATGATTTCCATATTCTCATTGGACAGAGCATTTCTATGACAACAGAGAACATTTCTACTTTAATATTTCGAATAGGATTCGGTTTGTTTGTTTACTGTTTCTAGGTTTGCTTGTTTCAAATCAGTAATTTCCATTAAAATTCGCTTTTTGAAAAAGATAGAAAGATTGAATCAAGCAACTTCTATTAGCGATGATGGCGGATAAAACGATGTTTGTGACAAACATTGAGCAGATGTCTTGGAAAAAATTGGAAACTATTCCATAGAAAATATACGCAAATAGAAAAACGCAAAATGAGAATCAACATGAAGTGAGTTAGAACAAAAAAAAAACAAGAAAAAAAAGAAACAAAACAGGGGAAAACAAATAACGAAATGCCTCGAGAGGAACCAATTGCAATCAATTTTTATTTTTCGATCTTTTCAGATTGGCATTGAGGAATAGATAGATACATTGAATTTGATATAGAAATCATCGAATTTATTGAATTGCTAATCTAATTATTTACAAAACATCGATAATCTGATAATGAAATTGCATATTTTTACAAAACATAAAATCCTAGATTATAGATACATTCATACTTTGATACAGAAGGCTGAGCAAACACTGCACTGAATTGATAATTAAAGAGTTCCAAATTGAAATTCTGTTTATTTGTTCGATTTAATCCGGTTCTCACAAAGGATGCTGACAAATGGCGATGATTGAGTATTATTTGCTTATCGATTCATCAAATGCTAGAATCACTAAAATTTCCTCTTTAATTCAGCATCTGGATTTGCGGTCGATGGCATCATTGATTAATCGATTGGATTAGATTAGAGAGACATTTGCTCAGACCATTGATTGTAGTCGATTTAGATGAGAATTTCATCCAGTCATCAAAGTCATTCAATCGCATCGAAAAATTTTTTGTTTTAAATTACATTGAGCTGTGATTAAATTCAGCTCTGAAATTCTCTTGATCAACTTGAGAACATTGATCAATGAGATTTCTGATGGTTATTGAAATTTCCACAGATTTCATTTCATAATCAATGTTTTCTAATTATTCGAACGTATCATTACATTCTTTTCTGTTCAAACATTATTCTTATAGATTCTTCTATTTGATTACTAACTCTGCGTTCATGTCTAGAGATTTTTGCGATATTTGACTACTGACCGAATCAACTCTTATCGGTGGCGATGGTGTAGAGTTAGGAGGCGGTGTTAAATTCGCTGATCCTGCAGCCCTCAACAATGCCGCCGCCCGATCGGCTTGGGCGGCAGCCGCCGCTGCTGCAGCAGCTGCTGCTGCTGCTGCAAATGTTTGAAAATGAGGAATATTCTGAAAGAAATTCTGTCTCAACGATAACGATGCTAATTGCGAGAATGGCGAAAGCGATGCTGTTAATGCTGCCGAATCGTTATGATTGATCAAAGATTGAGTATTATTTGATGCCGTAGAATTGTTAGATTGCCTATTGAAAAGATGAGGGAATTCTGCCACAGCAGGAATAGTTAGATTACTGTTAACATTTCCACCACTTAAATGCGATAAAGATGCTGCTGCGACAGCGGCAACAGCATACGGTGATGTTGTCCAACTGAATGGATTGAGAGTCGCAGCCGATGTTGGCGAACTAGGCGAATTCCCATTGTTATTAGTTGGGAAAATTGGACTACGGAATGGTGCCCGATATGATTGACCAGATAATAGTGGGTTCGTTGTCGCTGACAATGCTGCTTGAATTGCTGCCACTGTTGCAGCTTCATTATTGATCACTGATATTTGATTTGGTTTCAAATCAGAATCTTTTTCAGGTCCAATCAAATGTTCAATTGAAAAAGATTGCTTGATTGAGGAATGTTTTTCACTACGAGGTTTATCGTTTCGATGATTGTTATTATTTAGATGAGGATGATGAGTATTATTGTTGTTATTCTTGACTTTTTTGGGTTCATCTAACGCTGTAATTAATGATTTTGCTTTTGAATTAAGATGATGATGATGATCAAGATTGTCGACATCTAAACTATCAGATGAATCGTAATTTTTCAAATCGTCCAAATCGTGTTGATGATGATGATCTTTGATTGCTTTGCCGTGAAGTTTAAAGCGCTTTCGACGTCTTAGAAAGCTACCGTTTTCGAACATATCACCGGAGTTTGGATGTAACGCCCAATAGCTACCTTTTCCAGGTTTATCTGGCCTTCGAGGAATTTTGATGAAGCAATCATTGAAAGACAAATTGTGTCGTAAAGAGTTTTGCCATCTTTGAGTATTTTTTCTATAGTATGGAAATCGATCCATGATGAATTTGTAGATGTCATTCAGTGTGAGCATTTTCTCTTCGGAACTTTGTATTGCCATAAATGTTAAGGATATGTAAGAGTAGGGCGGCTTTTGATCGCCGTAAGTGCTTCGACCAGGCCTAGGCATGTCGAAATAATATCCAATAACTTGTCAGCAGATCTTAATGATTTGATTTTTCAATAAGTTTTGGATGTGATTGTTGATTTAAACAATTTCGCTTACAATCAATTAATCAAAATTCAACACAAACTGAATAAATTTCATATTATCATATATTTTTGTCAATGAAGCTGTTCGAAGAGAACGACATTTAGTGAAGATTGTTAAGAGATATTATGAATATCAATCATTTCTAAAATGTTCGATCGAATTTGTTTCAATTGATTTCTTTATTTTAAGGCCGTTTCTTGACGATATTGATATTTATTCTAATAAAAATTTGTTGCACAGCACTTTCTGTAGAAAAATTCAGTATCTTTATGTAGAAAGAAAACACACCTGGAGCAATGGTTTTGATTTATCACTTTGAATTTTGTAATTTTAACATACTATCTTCGAGAATTTATTGATGAAAAGTACTTCAAATCAAAACTCTATAGCTTAGAAGACTATAGCTTTCAAAAACGTGGTCCAATTAAAAGAATATGATGACAATGATTTCATATTGTTCTGATCTTAATGGTACAATGATTGAGATGGTATCATTTAGAGTTTCTCAAGTGAATGACTATCATTCATAACATTCTCAATCGAGTAAATTCGTAAAGAAACTGACGCGGAAGAAGAACGACGAAGCTTTGTGATGAAGAATGATCATCAATGATCTAATTCAAAGTATTTTTGTATTAATTACGAATCAATCAAATCGTAACAGCTCAAATGACATTATTTAACTTTGTAGAGTTTTCTCATACGATTGTGACCACTTCACTGTTTCTTGCTTGAATGTATACACAGTTGAAAAAAAGTTTGTGATCATCATTTAATCGTTATCATCATCACAATCGTCATCACATTCTCAAAGTGTTTCCTTTTCATCTTCTTCATTATTTGGCCGCTGGTATGTTTGATCTTCTACAGAAGAAAAATTCAGGCAAAAAAGGCAACTAGGCGTTCTTCATTTCGCAATTGTTTGCTTTAGAGTTTGTTTATGTACAATCAAAAAGCGATATAATAATAATAATAACATTCATGAAATTCTCCTTCTTCATCTTTTTTCTCTTTCTCGATCAGTGCGATATAAAAATAGCCAAAACATGATAATAATAATCTGTTCAATGATTCGACGTCTCTCATTCACTCAATTTCTCTTCTTCTTGGAATAATGATTATTATTCTTACTTGGTTGGTTAGTTTATTCATCTTGATTTTGTTTGTTCATCGATAGTATTAGTATCTGTCTATTTGTTTGATTGGTGATCCTAGAGAGACTAGCTCTTTCGCTATGCCTGTCTCTTTCTCTCCTCTCTCACTCTTTCTATCTCTCTCTCTCTCTCTCTCTCTCTCTCTCTCTCTCTCTCTCTCTTTGTGAGTGAATTCAAATTTACTATCCAAACAATGATGAGAGCCACTATTTTCTGTGAAATATTTCCCTAAAGAAGGCGGAGACATCATCATGATCTTCCAAACTCTCCATCTCTGCTCTATGTTTATCGTTCCAGTGAAATGCTTTCTAAAACAAACAAACAGAAAAAAAACGATGTAGGGGGCTGCAACTCAATCTACAACTCATCATTGATCTGTAGTGCAATTGGATGTCAAATATTCTCATCCGCCATTAAGCTCTACTCTTTTTCACTCAGCAATTCTCCTCCTACTGAATCGAATCATCAGATTAATTCTTGCAGACTCTTGGAACAATGATGAGTTCTATCGCTATCGAAATGATCTGCTTTGATTTTAAGTCGCGATTGATAGTTTTAAATTTGAATTTCAATCAGAAAAGTGAGATTGTCAATATAGAGAATAATCGATTCTTTTCATTTTTTTTGTCTGCCGAACAAAATCCAAATCTTCTCTAAATCATAAATTTATTCGATTCAAATATATATTGTCTGAAGAACTAGCAAGATGATTTAGTCATCGATAATCTTTTGAACTCAGCAATGTACTCTATCTTTCGAAATCTTTCCCTTTTCTTGAAAAGAATTAAATAGAAAATGAATGAGAGAGACCCTATCATATAACTTCGATGGAATTATTTGGGTAAATTTTTTAGTCGAATAAATTTGTTCCGGCTAGATAATCATGAAGATTTCTCTAAATCTAAGTAGACAATCTATCATTGTGGATAATGAGCTTCAATGTACCACTGACAAGTGTATAGTTGTTGGTTGTTGGTATTTGATGTAGTGTGATCTTCAAAACCTACTAATTTCAATGATAAAACATCAAAATATCAGTTTGAATCAGTAGCTTAATCTTAATTCTATGAGTTTAGCAAAACATTAATGCGATCATAACACTACTAGTTGAGAAATGATAACCCCAATCAACAAACTTATTGAGCAAAGAAGCCAGAATTAATAATTTACGGAAATTTTCTATCTTTTTTAACATCACAACAACAATTTGGACACATTCATTTTTGCTTGTAAATATCTAAAATAAATACTGATGGTGTATGATGCATCATCAAGAATAACGATGAAAAGGTCTTTTTATTATTATTGATCGAATATTTGATCTTTCTATCAGACACTTTACTCTTCCAAGTCTTTGTGATTTTCTATCACCGTCGAAAAAAATCCACTAAATCCGAGAGATAAGATTCCGAAATAGTTCCCAAAATGCTTAATCAGTAAGTAATTTATCTGATGAGATGAAATATTTTTGTTGTCGAGATTAAACAAATCATTCGTTAGTGCTACGTAAATTGTAGATACAGATTAATGAATCAAGATCCAAGTAGAAAGATTGAGTTATCCCAAAAAAAAAAAAAATCAAACACTAACAGCTTTTTAATCTATTGACTAGCTCTATATCGATTTGTTTGAATGGGACGCTGATCAGTTTTTTTTTTCGCGATGGTTTTGCATCGATTACATCCCATTTTTTTTTTTTTTTTTTTTTGACTTCATTCGAGCAGTTATGGTTGGATTGTTTCGAATTTCGTCCCTCGTTCACTTTTAATTTTCCTACCATTTGGTACATTCCAGTTCGATTGTCATGGTTTCTTACCTTAATCTTACAATTTATCAGCTATCTCTATCAATCTCACCAAATTCTATTGATTTTGAATTGACTTTTTCTTCTCGGATAGATTGAGATGACAAAATTGAAGCAAAACAAAGAAAAAAAAAGTGTTCGCTCTCTCTCTCTCTCTCTTCATTCACTCTCTCTCTCTCTCTCTCTCTCTCTTCATTCACTCATTCATATCGATTGTTGACAGATTATTGCTTCTCACTATTACCCACGACTTTTTTTTTAATCGAAATGGAAAAATAAATTAAACCAAATCTGAGCGCAAAAGAAACAAGACAACATCATTACTATTCTTACTTTTTTTTCTCTCTCGCCACAAACTTGATTTGTTTTTTGCTAATGATGTAATGTGTTTTGGTTGCGAAAATTTGATTCGATATTTCCGTCCCTCCTTTCTTTTTTTTATTGTCTCTGAACCAATCATGCTGATCTGATTGAAAAATGTGGGAGATAGAAATCTATGGAGAAAATTTTAATCACAGAATCTAATGAAATGACTAAATTATTCTATCGAAAATCTCGAAAATCGAACTTAAATCTATTTTCTTGTCAATAGATTCTCACAAAATTTTTGCAATCTAAATTATTCTTAAATTATTTAGCTCTCTCCAATTCTTTGATACTATTTGAAATTAAGTTTTCGTCATTTTTTTATTTTTTTTTTTTAGTAAGACTCAAACTATCATTGAGGTCTGAGAATTCCAAATGTAGGAATATTGTCATGCAATAATGTTTTAGATATATCCTCCTCTATGCATTGTATAATAGTTTTTCTCAGATCAAAACGAACAATACACACACACACACACACACACACTTGAAAATAGTCTGAAACATTTTTACTCTCAATATCTCATTTGTTTTTTTTTGTTTTTGTTTTTGTTGATTCTCTCATTTCGATGAATGAAATAGAAGCCTTTCCAATCTAATCCGCTCTCGCTTATACTCTGTTCGTTTTTTTTTATTTTTGAAGGTAGGTTTTGATTTTGCTTAGATTATTCTCTCGATTATTATTACACTATTATTATCATCGCTATTCGCTTGCTTTAATGCAAATGAAATTACAATCGAATGATTTTTTTTTCCTACTCCTTTCGATTCTCTTTAGCCATTTTATTTTGGTTGATCGATTTTATCTTTGTTTTTGTTTCTCTTTTTTTTCTTTTGACTGATCCAATTTATTTCGATTCGATTATCTGTGTAGATCATAACCATCATGATCGACTGTATCGCCAACGCAACGCACCTAGACTATTTTTTCTCTTCTTCTATAATTTGGTTCTGATATTCCAATTTTTATCGACTATATAACAACTATATTCAAATTTGATTGGCTTCGAGATAGCTAAAGCGCAACACTAGGTAAATTGGCTAGGCGAATAATGAAGATTGCCTCAAATTATGTCAAACCAAAGCTAAATTTTAGTCCTTTCTTTCATGTTCCCTTCTAGTTCGTTTGAGTACTAACAGAAATTGGGTATCACGAATTTCTTTGCGAGTCCGACTAATTTCCTATCAATTACAATGTAATTTAATTAATCAAATGGATTTCTTTGTAACTCTTTATATCTGTGGTTTCATAATGGCTCCCATTTCATGATTCTGTTTGATTGAATTCATCATTAGATTTTGTTCACTACCAGTATTGGAAGCAATAGAATCACTGGATCAATGTTATCATTAAGATTATTATAATTTTTTTCTAATCAAGAGTGTACAAGTATTTCACTTGCAATCAGATAATTTTGTTGACCAACCGATACGACGATAGTGATAGCGGTTAATATTTTATGGTCAGAATTCGCAATTCTTCTAATTCCACTATGTTTAGCTAATTTGCAATTCGATTGTTTGAAATTTGTTGTATTCGAATTGATAGTTTTGGTAAAATTGATATTAATACTAAAACTAATCATCATCAACTTCATCATAATCAAAACTAATCGAATCAGTGTGCAAATCAGCTTTGAAGTTGTAGATCAATCTGTAATCTGAAACAGATTAGCAGAGACTAACAAATTTTATTTGTAACCAATTTCGTTACCTTTATACATTGAAAACAATCTTCATACCTAGAGTCCAAAATTTTGGTCATAGAGGATCGGCGTTTTTTTTATGCTGATCCTTATTCAGAAAGATTCACCGATAATAATCATCATCATATTGAATCGGAGAAAAAAATTAATTGTCGAGTCGAATTTAATACGCTAGATTTGATTTGGCTAATTTCGAACAATTCTTGACAATTTATACGACGTAATTTTAAGTATAAAAGAATTTTACATGTGTTTTTAAATGAACTGATAATAATCATGCTGTGATCAATCACAATGATCAAAATGATTAGGATGATGTGGCCATCCAGAGCTATGGCCAATACAAATAGACAAATAGAAATAGAACAAAAATATGCAGATTATTATTGTTCGTGGTAAATCTTAGGCTTCAGACGGAATCTATTCTATCTGAATCTATTCTGAATCTATTGTTTCTATCATCAAAAAAAAAATTCTGATGCTTCTTTAAGAGCAAATATTCAGTTATAGTTCATCGCTTGAATAAAATGAAACAATCATATCCTGGATGGTTTTGGATGACACTTGTTAGGATCATTAGACGAATAAATTAGTTATTTTTTTGAGTTTTTGCAAACTAATCATTTGAATCATTCACGGGTCTAGGCTTCAAGTAATTCAATTCGATTAATCGAGAGGAGTCTTTTTCCAAAGCCAAAAAATTGAATCGATCTATTGAAACTGGTGAAGGAGAATTGTGAAATCAGTGATTTTAATTACATAGTACCTAGTTGCTTGCCTACAGCTAGATTCTATATGTTGCATCATGGATCGATCAAACCAAAATGGATGGGAGGAGAAAAAAACATCCCGAACAATTAAATGAGATCAGTTGATCTCGATAGAGATTTTAAACTATGTATAATTAATTTTATCAATCAGATTTTCAATCGTAATCTGATGTTCTTACACTTAAGGCAATGTTCTACTCTCAAAAGACTATGATTATTTGAATAAAAATTGTACCAATATAGTAAAAGAATTCAATGATTTTCAAAATAATTTAGACTATCCCAATTGATAGCCTCATAATCATCTCCCATATGGTTTTCTACAATCTATTTGAATTGACAGATTTCAATCATCGATCGTCAAATAAGTGCATATGTACATTGATGATGTTTTTTTATTGACCCTCTAGGGCATTCTGAGTTCGATTACTTAACAGCGATGAACCCTAGATGCTTCTGATTATCTTCTGTTTTTCTTTGATCTCAAATTAATCCTCTCATCATCGCTTTTTTTATTTAATCTCATAATAATTCCTCATCTTTTCTCTCTCACTCCTAGACAGACAGACCGTAGAGAGAAAAAGTAATAAAATTGGTAAAGCTGATTATGCTGAAGACATTCAGGTTTTAATTAAAAGCCGAATACTTCAAACTAATCAAAAAAAAAAAAATAGAAAATTCAAAAAGATCTAGAAAAAATTAGTCGGATGAAAAGTGCAAAGCGATCAGTTCGGATGAGATCATACCTTGATCGAGTGAATTATCATTAACACTTGAATTGAAAAATGAAAACAACATTGAATGACCATCCACAGAGAAAATAGTTCAACTTTTTTTTATTTCTGGAATAGAATTAAATTAGAAATTTGATCGAAATTTCTGCCTCTTCTCTCGGTTTTATTAATCCTAAATGGAACTTGTAATAGATAGAATCGATAACGGAGGAAACAACAAACATTTCTGTCGAAAAAAAACAAAATAGTCCGAAAACAAACTTACAATCAAACAAACATACTGGCGATTTATATTTGATATTAAAATTTTTTATTGTATTAATAATATAGAATTGTTATTCGATTGTCAAAAAACCTCATTAGGACAGGGATAAAATCTGATAAAATAAAATACCTCTGGTTTAAAGATCTAAAATAAATAGACTGCGATAGAGATTGATTGCTTTGTGTCTCTCTTTCCCTCTCGATGATCAAATACTATTATTATCTCGATGGTGATTTGTGATCTTTGATTTTGATCTCTCCCTTGTTTGATGAGAAGAGGTTTAAGAAATCAAAACAAAAAAATGTGGTCTAAATATTTTCGGACAATGAAGTAAGCAAGTAATCAATACAAATATCTTGGAATTCTAGTAATAGATACTTGCGCACTTCAAACCTAAACAAAATACATAGATTGAACCAAAACAAATCGATGTTTCTATTGTCGTTTTTTTGAGAAGAAGAAAAAGAAGATGATGATGATGATGATTATGTTTGATTCCCACCATGTTCCCGATTAAAATAATGATGATGGTTTAGTCACTTGAAGATGATCTTCTGCAAACGTTAGAATGGTCTTTTCAATCAGAGAGAGAGAGAGAGAGAGAGAGAGAGAGGGAGGGGGAGAGCGATGATTTCGTATTTTTTCCCATTGATTTTGCTGAAAACAAAATCGGGTCTGTTATTAAAGAGAAAACAGAGAATTTTGAAGCAAAAAAAAAAAACCTAAAAATCTAAACATTGATAGACAGTGATTTTTTACACTCGTAGGATAGTTTTTTCTTTCGTCATTTGAATTTTTGCCTGAATTTGCGAATCTATCTATCCGATCTTGAAAAAAAGGTGTTTGTAAGGTGAGATTTTCTATTTTGTACACCAGAATGATTATTGTCAGTGGAAACATTGAATGAAGATTATCGGCAAAATCGACCATAATAACAGACATTGAAATTAGCTTTTTAAAATTTGCCTTATTTCTTTACTTTGCTCCGACTAGTGTTACCGTTCTCGGAAAGCTTTTTGTCTATGATACTCATCTCTCTCTCTCTCTCTCTCTCTCTCTCTCTCTCTCTCTCTCTCTCTCTCTCTCTCTCTCTCTCTCTCTCTCTTTTTTTTTTCTTTTCTATCTTTGACTGATAATATCGAAGTTGTTATTTTTTTCACCTTCAAATTAAATCTTTTGTTGTTTTTTGATGTTTTTTCTGTTTACTATGTGTGTTTAGATAATTAAAGACCGATAAAGACGACAAAGATGACGTTCTAATGATGATGATGACGATGGTGGTGATAGTAATGATAATGACTAGGGACTACTCATTCAAAAGGTCTTCATTCTATCGTTCATCATCATTCTGAAACTCATCCGAGTCTTTTTTCCTCTTTGTTGGTGAAAAATCTGACAAAGAACCAGAATTTGAATCGAAACATATATGATTCTTATTTCAACATTGTCTGTGCTAAATTTCAATTGGAATTGGCCGATTTTAGTTTAGATACAAGCGATCATGACGATGAAAATCATAATGATGGCGATCAGAAGAATAATGATGATGATGATGGGTACTGGGACTAATAATTTTCTACATCATCAAGATCAAGACAGTCGGACAGCAATCGAAACGATCACAAGAAACGAGATCACAATGCGATGGAAAACACCAAGATCAAATACTAATTGATGATGATGCAATAGATTGTCAATGACTACTTGTCTTTGTTGTGTTTATCGAGATTCACTGCATCATCATAGTCAATTCGAGCATTAATTAGTCCGAATCACTAGGCTACATAGTTTTTGAGTTTTGAGTTTGCTTGAATTGGTATCATCGCGATTCCTAGCGTTTTGTTTTCCTTATCTTCGTCTAGAATATTTTGATTTGATCAGACATTCATCATTTATTGTTTTTTTTCTATCAGAAAATAGCAACAAATCCAATAGCAACAACAATCTAGAAAGGAAGTCACGTAACAAACGAATAATAACAAACAAAACAATAGTAATAATAATAATAATGAATTTCCTTCTTTAAAAATTCTTTGCCTCTGTCTTCATACAGGGATTTTGTTATTGAACAAATAATCTCAACGTGGCCATCATCATCATCATTATTATTATTATTATTATTTTCAACCTTATCGTCATCATCTAGTTGATGATCTACAAATTAAACATATCTAAGACCAGATCGCACAGAGACTCGAAAGGATAGAAACACCTCGACAATCTCGTAACAGAAACAATAGTCTTGACACATTCTGAACATTCTGAAACGAGAAATGATAATTTTTTTTGTTCTCTGTTTGAAAATTTTCTTAATGAATAATCACGGATGAATGAATGAATGAATAGTAATGAGATGAATGAATTTTTATTAAAAAAAAAGAGACACTGATGAGGACGATGATGATGAAAGATCAGTTTGAGTAGATGAAATTGAACAACGAAACGACAAAAAATCTCTCCACAGCTCCGAAAACGAAGAGGATTTGGCCAGGTGTCAATCTTTTTTTTTTATAACATTTTTTTGGCAAGCTATCTATTCTGGCCCTTCTTCATCTCTATCTCTACTGTTTGCATATTGTCAATCAAAATTTTGATTGCCAAATATTTGACAAGAAAGTCAAAAAAGGTAATTGATATAGTTTCTAATTATACTAGACGTCTATTTGGTCAGCAATTCATAAAGAATAAAACATTCATTTTTGTCATTTAAAAAGCCTGGAAAATTCTTCCATTTTGAAGCAAAATCATCGCGTTAGGCTGTTTTGTTCAATTTTGTTTTTTTTTAACCTGAAAATAACCCACCGACTAAGAGAAAAATTTGGAAAAAATATCATTGATTCTAACTCGAAAATATCAGTCAACTCAGAACGAATCAGGTGTTGGCTATTGATTACACTTTTCAAAGTTTCATATCGAACCAAATGTATCTGGTCAGTGTTTTGAAGAAAAACGAAGCAATCTCCACAGGCTGTCTTCGTAGAAATTTATCGGAATCGAGAAGAGAGAGGAAAAAAAATTTTATTGTTTGTTTGAGAAATGATCATCATTTCAAGTAGATAATCTTGCAAAACACATTCATAGTGATTCACATCTGAGAAATTCTTATAAAAAGAAAGAAATGTAATAAAATTCGGTGAAATTCGAAATTTTATTATTATTTGATCTTTGGTCCGTTTGAATCGATGATCTAGATCATAATCATCATAATGATCCTCATCAATCGGCATCATCATTCATCTGCCACACACGATCATATCATAAAACATACACAAATCGATTCAAATAGTACCAATAAAAATTGTCATAAAAAAGTTCATTTGTTAAAGCTGTGAACAGAAAGAGACTATAATATTTGTAAGTTTTTTTTCTCGAAAATGATCTCTTCGGTTGATAGCATCAACAATTGAGATGAAAAAATTAGCTTTAAGATCGACGAAAATGAACGATAAGTCAGAATGGAATTCTATTCATTGCTCCCTTTTTGATTTTCGTTCTGTGCTACGATTCTCTATCCGCAAGATCAACTTCCTTCCTTTTTCCCCCTTTCTTAATTTGTTAGACAAGATTTTCCTCTCATTTCTATGCTAGCATGACGATGATGATAATGATGATTGGTTGTCTCAACTCATCGTCTGCATTGTTGTGTGGCTTTCATATAAATATTAATATTATAGTCGTAACATTCTGAATATTTTTCTACTGTCTTGTGATGCTAGTCATTTCCATAGCCATAAAATAGATGAATGAATTCACAGCTTCTTTCGATATTCGATTTATTTCATCGTCGATTTTGAATCGAATGTTCTAGTTTGAAAAAAGAATATTACCGAACGATATTTTTGCTCGATTCGATCGAAAACAATGAAATTGTGAAAAATTGAAGAGTTTCAACTGCGAGACTATATATCTGAGTGTGTAAAATATATTGACAATTTTCTAAATGAAACCAATTATGGAGTAAGAATTTGCAAATGTTTCAAAATTCCACGTGAAATAATGGCATCCATTAATTCCACCAACATCGAAATTAGTCATTCATAATGTGAAAAATCTGATAAAGAACATCTTTTATCAGCAATTCGATGAGTTTAAGATGAATGTCAGCAAAGAAAAAGGAAGCGATTTCTCCGCAACGGATCTTAGAGTCATGAGTGTTCTAGTTTGTCGAAGACAAAAGTTTCAATAGAGAATCAAACTATTGAATGAGACTGTTTTTTGTACGCACAAAAAAAAACTTTCTTTTTTGTATTGAACTCGGAAACAATATCTCATAGTTCCGGAAACAACCGATGTAGGATGAACCTAGTTTTTCAAAATAACTGAGAAGAATGTAGAGAGAAATCAGACCATATTGATCTAAAGTTGGAGTTGGAATGAAACGTTCCACTTTTTTTTCTAAGTTGACAAAACAATAGCGTTGAAAATAACAAACACCCTATGACGTAATGAATCCATAACGAATCTAATACAATAAAAAACCATAGAAAGAAGATTCATTTTTTGTTCCAAAAACTTATCAAACAAACAACCCAAAGTACAACAAAAGAGATGTGTATTGGCGTACAGCAATCCAACATTCGTTTGTAAAAGTCTGCGTACAATAGTATCACTACCCGATGACATTTGTCATTTTTTGTAGACAATTCAATGTTTTTTCTCGTTGCTATAAAAAATGAAGCAAAATTTTCTATTTGTAATAAAAGAAGTTTGCCATTTTTCCAAGAGAGAGAGAGAGAGAGAGAGAGAGAGAGAGAGAGGAAAATTTTGATTAATAATTTTCAATTTTTGTCAAAAAAAAAACAGATTCTATTCTACCCCTTCAACCGATGAGAAAAGTGAACACCCATGCAGTCATTTATTGTTTTTGATTGGATGAAGCTTCACATCAAGCAAAACAAAGAAAGACACTCCCACACAATTAAAATCTGCACTAATGATGCTAATGCTAATTCTATTGCTAATGCTAATGATGAGATGAGATCATAGTCAGTATTCATTGAGACTATTCTATAATATATTTTTTTCTTAGGTCTTTGTTCCACACCGAATTGATTTTGTATGATCTTTTGTATGTATGATTTTCGATTAGAGAGAAGACACCAGAATTGAAAAGGAGATGTTATGGGGAGCGATGAAAATCGAATTCGAATTATCATTTATGGAGAACGGAACGAATCGGAAACTTTTTTCAATTTTTTTTTTCTAGAATTCCGAATGTGAAAGAAGAAATTACCATTAGCTATTAATTTGAGTCAAGATTTGGCCGGGAATGGTCCGGGGGGAGGGAAATTCAAAAACATTATCATTATCATAGTTCTGATCATTTCATTCTATATCTAGGATTGATTTTGGAATGTTTGAATGTCATTCATATGAAGATGATCTGTTATGATAAACGATTCTCTCTGGATGTTACAAGAGAGGCGTTATGATTGCAGAAATAGCATTTTCATATTCATATTCGCATCAATCTATTCTTTCATTCATTCATTTGTTATTATTCCATTGTTATGGCTGTTATTTATGATCAAAACAGGGATCATTTTCTCCTTGTTTTTTCTCGATCTTGTTCTACTTGATTTGATCGGTTTAGAATTCACTAATATAAATCTTTCATAGCCCATTCATCATCGAAGAAAGTTGGCTTTATGGATCTAAATTTCTTTATGCAAAATGGAAACAATAAAGAAAGAAGGGAATCAGTAAGATTTAAGTGTGTCGCAGTTCAAAAGGAAAATCATCTCGATTCAGTTAACTCAATGATAAAAAAAACTTGTGCTGAGTTTCATTGATTGAATTAGAGTTCTGGATCGATTTGATTGGGTATTTTTTGTTTCATACAAATTTTAGCTACATAACCCAAGAATTGGTTAAATTTTTCACACTCGATTATCTTTTCTCATCATCTCATCAAGACACAGTTTCGTTGATGATGGAAAAAGATCTAAGCAGACCACAAACCAAACATATCGAATCAAATGAGACTAACATTTTTCTCGATAAAGTGTATCGAAACGATTTCACGGTATCCATTCAATGACGCGCTGAATACGCAAAGAACATGATGATGATGATGATGATGAAAGTCTTCGAGGAAGCCTAGGAGAAAAAATGTTTGTAATCGTAAATAAACAAAATATTATAAAAATGAATCAAAGGGAAAGCGAATAATGTTGCGTTGCTAACAACAACAACAATATAACAATAATCTGAAACGCTGTGGCATCATATATCACACTGATTTGTTCCAACAAGAGAGTGAAAGAGAAAACAAATTGCCAAAAATCAATTGTTTGTTAGAAATTCAAGTACGAATTCATCTGTTCTTGTCTATGAATTTGAAACACCGAATTCTAAATGTATTTTCTAGCAAATGAAATTATTATTATTCTTTTTGAAATTCGCCGATAGAGATTCAATTTGATAGATTCATGAAAGAATCTAGACCTAGATTTCTTCCTCTTTTTTTAGGCCTATAACAACAGATTATCGACAGTCTTCTCATCATCCTCGATGTCATTAGCATAGATTCGCTAGATCAAATCTAATGGATAATCTCATAAGCAATTTATTTCAATTAAATCGAATCTAATTGATTAGGAAAAGCCTTAATCTTTTTTTTCCATTTCTTTCGTAATTATAATAGGCAATAAGATAGAGAAAAATAAACGATCAAAATCAAAACATAGTCCGATGAGAATGATGATGATGGTGGTGATCTGAACGAGTAAAACAAAATTAGATAAATTTTTAAACAAGGAGTCAGAGAGAATCTCAAGAATTAGATCATCGGATTGGAGGATACATCAATGGATTGAATTGCATCCACTGAGAGATCATGTCTTTCTCTTTGTCGAAATTTAAGCAAAAATTAGTTTAGTTAGCAAACAGTGAAGAAGAGTAGATCTAAATTAGAAGCTAATTCATCAAAATTTATTGTTGATCGTATTCAGTTTTTGTGTTGAAGTTTTCACTCTGTCCAACTCTCATCTTGCTCATCATGACTTTTTTTTGAATTTTTCTCAGTTGGGTCCCAATTCTTAATTATGAGTTTCTATAAGATAAAAACACGGGACTGAGAGAAGAAACGAAGGAAATGAAACTCTATTCTGTTTATTTCATTTCGGACTATGAAAGATAATAAATGAAATTATAATTAGATCCGACAGTGAGCTCATGTTTTTGGTGTATTTTCACAAGCATCATCATTCGTACGATCAGATGGACAGAGATGAGAACTATTGGCGAAAAAATTTGGAGAGAAAAATTTCTATCCAATTTGAGCAAAAGATAACAATCCTAATTTATTACTAGGTCTTTAAAATTACATTTTTCAATGAAAACTAGAATCGAAAATTACAGAGAAAATTGGTCATTATGAACAGAAAAAAAAGAAGAAAAAATTAAAAAAAAAAAAAACTAAAAAATTTTTCAAGCTATTTAAAATTTTAAAAAATTAGCCTTTATTATTGTCTACTGCGATCCTAATTATGCCCGTGCTACAAGGCGAAACAAAAACAATGAAGCTAGTAGAAGGAAAAAAAAATTCCCGATGAATTTACGATGAAGATGATTTTGATGAGAACAAAATCTTCAGAAGAGAAAAATCACATCGCAACAAATTGAAAGAAGAAACAGATGTATAGAGCTGATTGGAGATGAGATAAGAAATCAATTAGACTCTCCAAGCAACGGCTTCAACAGTGAGCTTTGTCCATCCTCGATCATCGATGATCGACCCGATGATGAACTAGATTGTCTTGATGGTGATGTTGATATGGTTAGGTTTGTGAAAAAATCCGGTGGGTTTCTTGATTGATAATCTACAAAAACAGAAGAAAAAAAATAGAAATGACAGTTATGGAAAAAAATGCAATGAGAGCGTTACTGAAGGCGACGATCATAATTTTAATCGTAGTCCATCGAAATCAAATTAAAAGATTCATAAATGATTTAGCTTAGATCATCATCATCATTACACTGATTATTATCAACATCATCTTCATCATCATCATCAACAGAAATAATAACTTTTCTCTCGACATCTAAAATTAGTTAGCTAGAAAATCGATTTCTAATCAGATCAATATAGTTTCATAGAAAATACCGAGTTAGAAAGATGCGAGAAGATAATATGGACATGCTTCATAGAAAGAATTTCTTTATTGTTATTTTTATTAGAAGTTAGTATTATATTATTTCTCAAGAATATTTCGGCTAGTTATCGATTTTTTTCAGTGAAAAAGGCTGTGAATATAGAGAAAGGATGATCTTGTGATTTGATTATTCAAGAAATTGATTAGGTTAATTTTTTTGTATGTGCAAAACTTGATCAAAGAAGATAGATGATAGTTCATGACTTCGATTAATTTATTATCAATCATTGGAGATAATGGTTAGAATTTTTTCCCATTCTTTCTAGCAGATAGGATCGATTCAATTATTCATTTTTTTTCAATATTCGATCACTCGCCATGAATCGGACGTTTTGTTAGGCGGCCGATTTTTTGTGTAGATAACATCGCCAAACTTATAATACAGATCACAGTGGCCCCAGAACAAACAAACGTCAATATATCTCGATAATATTGGCACCCTATTTTGGAATGAGACCTATGAGATGGATGTAAAATTAATCTTTCACTTCTATTCAAGATTCGATAGTCGCATACCTGCATGGTTTAAAATATTCGATTATCATTATAGCTAGACCATTGGACACTTTATCGACAAAACTCATTGCACCAAAAACGAAAGCACCACTTGCCTATTTGTTTGCATCGAAGATTAAAATCAAAGAAATGACAATGATGTTAGTTATGATATGCAATCGAAATAAGAATCAAACTTGTAATCAAAGTTTTGATCGATCAATTGGATTCAACTGATGATAACCCTTAAAAACTGTATAAAAAAACTGTTCGATCTTCCTGTTTTATTGATTAATTAATCTTTGATTGATGATTCAAACTGATACGAAGAGCTATTTTTAGAACCAATCTAATTTTTATCTGCTATCAGAAGATAAATCTGCCAATGATAATGATAATTTTTAACTGAACTAACAGTATTTTTTCCAATCAAATCATTGGTTATTGCCAAACTGGTGATTAGCATTGTTGAACTTGAAACTCCGATCAAAATCGACACGGCGAATATACCGTATGATTTGAAATTAGTATCGTTCCCGAAATAGATCCAAACACAAGAGGAAATCGCTATGATTGTTCCAAGGAAAAATGTCATCTATCGAATAGAATCAAATAAAATTATTTGATGAAAAATTAGAGTGATATATTGAGAATTAACTTTTTTTCCAAGTTTTCCGTTAACATATTTCATAATGAACGATGATAGGAATCCGCTAGTATATGTCACCAAAGGAATGTAGGCAATGCTTTTCTTTAATAATTAGAATATAGAAGATGATTAGATGGAAATCGCTAGATTAGATAAACGAATTTATTTTGAATTACAACCTTAGGCAATCGAAGAGTTTCTTGAAGATAATTTGGCACGTAAACTTGTGTAAGATTGATTGTCAAACGAGTTCCCATGTAGAGTAAGGCAACAATATAAAATTGACTTTGTTGGAACCAATTACGCCAATTCATTGGCCTGATTTTTGTTACGATAGCATCGGAATCGTCTTCTTCATAAACTGAACGATTTGGCTTTTCTCGAGTCCCAATATGAAAGATTGCGGAGAAAACAAAGCCAATTATTATCACAATGAATGAAACTATACGGAAAGTGTCATCATCACTTGGACCAATCTGACTGGAACCGTTAGGATGTACTTTATCGTTGAAGTCCAAAACAAACAACATCATCAAATAAATGGTTATATTGGCAAAAACTGTACAAGCATAACGGTAGGCATTCAATTCAATTCTTTCAGATGAGACTGGAGTTAAATCTGGAATTAATGAAAGATGAGATATTTGTACAGAAGCCCAGCCGAACTGAAATATGATAATAAATGCAGAATAATAAACAATCTGTGCATTCTCGGTTGAATTTTCGCAATCAAAACAATGATTGAAAAGAAAGGGGAAAGAGAAGAAAACGCATATCGTTCCAATGAAATGCCAACATTTTCTTCGGCCATAATTACAAATAAACCAATCTAGGTTACGATCACACTCGATCCCTACGAATGGTGTCGCAAGACCATCGGCTATTTGTCCAATCAGCATCAAAGTTCCAGCAGTGCGACTACTGAAACCATTCACCGAGTGCATATAGATCAAAAGATAGGTGAACCAGAATGCTGCACATAGATCATTGAAAACATGTCCAACGCTGAATGAGATCTTTTGAAAAATTGATAAGCGATTATTTTCAAGCTGAGGATGAATATGATGATTGTGGTCATTGATATGGTCAATATGATCATTAGAATCTTCATCCATCGTGGACTTGTTGAATTGCGCTCAATGAAATTCTATCATTCAGTGATCATTGAATGATCACCGATTAGTAAGAGGAGAAAGAATGTAGCAAATGTTTGCGATTCCAGTGAAAAATAAATAGCTGATACACAATACAAAGGTAAAAGAGATTGAAAATTTTAAAATAGAGAAAAAACGATGATCAGACTGTTTGTCAATTGAATAATGAGTTAGCTTTATTTCAACGAAAATCAATAATCTAAAACAACATCAACGTCAATATCAGCAACCATTGCAATGAGAATTTTAAAATTTTTCAATTTTTCCACTTGAAACGGCATCATTTAAAAATCTTTCTTCACTCAAAAAACATTTAAAGAATCGAGTGGATTATCTTGTTCTTGTCAAATTTGATTTATATCTTAATTTTAGGTTCAAAAAATAGCTAAATTTGGTTGTACAGTAAGATTGTGTTCTAATTATCAATTGATGACAAATTGGATTAAAAATTTACCGGATCTTCCATTGAATCCAACAATTAGATGAATATTTCCAATAGCAATCGATCAATTATCATCGGTTTTTTTAAAATGAAAAATTTTCTTGATGCAAAAACACGGACGCCAGAACAAAAATAGGAGTTAATTTATTTTTTATGGAATTAAATCCATCTAATTAATCTCTATTATTATCATATTGATGAGAGTTTTCAACGAAAAAAAGAGACGAGAGAGAGAATGGTAAAACGTCATGGTGTGAATGCATCATACAACAGAATCTTTTTGATGAATACCATCGCATCTATAGATATTATGAAATGAATGAATCATCATAGATGTTTTCGCTTCTCCCACTTTCATGATAATCAACGATGGTCAAGTTTCAGAAAATAAACAGTTTTTCCATTAAAAAAAATAAAACAAATTTGTTATTTTGATTCGATTTTATTTGAATTTGATCCTCCGAGGACAGATGATCAGCAAGTTCTTTCGAAGTACTATCAGTAGAGTACGTCAGCATAATCGTTAAGATAATATTCAATAAGATGGAGATCAAATGGTAAAGAAAATATGGGTCAAAGTGGAACGAAGTCTCAAAATTCTGATTTAAAGAATCTACTAGATTGGTATCATAATACAATGAAAGTTTGAACGATTCTAATCAGTTAGAAAATATTAAAAAATTTAATAAATTCATCTCCTCTGCAATTGTGATTCAAAAATAAAATCAGAAATTCCGCATTAAAAATATTCAAATTTTTTTTTTTGATTAATAGATCGACTGTCATTTTGAAATGTTTTTTTTTTTTTGCCTAAATTTTCAATATTAGTCTCGGAATTTTAAATGTTGCGATTCATAATTCGATCATTTCATTATTGAGAATGAAATATCAAGGTTCGGTAGTGTATAAGTGGTTTGATAAGATTTGCAGACAATAGGTGAAACAATTTTTAAATTATAAAAGAAAAATTTTCTTTACAACTCTCATAGCTTATCGAAATAATTATCCAATTCCGGCAACGCATCTTTCAGACCTTTTCTTTTACGAGTCTCCATAACGATCTGATAAGGACGAGATTTACCGTCCATCGGATCTCCAGGCAAAATTTGCCAATGATCGAAAACACATTGCGGAAACGCTTGTCCGCCAGTGTTGGAACGAAGGTCAGCAGTGAAACCGAATGATTCGTTAACAGGCAAATAGGCTTTCACTGTGAACATTGGTGTGCCAACAACTTGTGATTCTTCAAAGACATGGCCACGACGACGATTCAAAACACCGTAAATGCCACCTACAGCTTGTTCTGGACATTGAATCTCGACCAAATATACAGGCTCTAGAAGTTTTGGGCCAGCAGTCAAAAAGCATGCATACAAACAGCGACGGGCAGTTGGAATGATTTGACCGCCGCCTCGATGAATAGCGTCAGTGTGCAAAGTGACATCATGAATATTGAAACGAACGCCTCGCATGTTTTCTTCACATAAAACACTCTGAGACCAAAAATTTATAATTATTGAAAATGAATACAAATGAGTTCAGGATGGATTACCTCCTTAGTAGCCCATTGAAAGCCTGCTACAACACTGTCCTTGATTTCATTCAAGTATTGCACTCCTTTGGTTACATCGACCAAAAGATTTGGACCAGTTCCTTCAGGACCAAAAGCCCAAATTTTTCGAGCATCCGTTGCATCCCAACTATACTTATCAGTAAGGAAACGAGCGCGAACTTTAAAATCGTCTCTCGGATTGATATCTCCTTTGTCGATGTCTTCGGCAATACCATCTTGAAGCGGCGCAGCTTTCATGAATAAACGATTGTGCTTGTTCGGTGATTTCGATAAGCACATAATGCTAGATTCTTCTGAAACAGTTTCACGGTACGATACGACTGGATCAGAAGTCTTCAAAGGAATTTGAGCATGATCTTCTTCCAAATCTTTCAAACAAATTTCAAGATGAAGTTCTCCTGCACCAGCAACAATATGTTCACCAGATTCTTCAATGATACATTGTACCATAGGGTCTGATTTAGCAAGACGTTTAAGACCTTCGACCAATTTTGGCAAATCAGCTGGATTTTTAGGTTCTACTGCCACACGAACAACAGGTGATACAGAGAATTTCATAACTTTCATGTTGTGAGCGTCTTTGAAAGTAGAGATGGTACCAGTTTTGACCAAAAATTGATCGACACCGACCAAACCACAGATATTACCGCAAGGAACGTTCTCAATAGACTCAACGTAACGACCCATCATGAGTACGGTTCTTAATTTTGGGAATGAGAATAAATAATTATTTATGGAATTTGATAAATATTTATCGGTGATTGGATACCTTTGGATTGCTTTCTCAACAAGATCATCTTTTTTACCAGGGACAAAGTTTGGGCCCATGATCCGAACTTTTTGGCCAGATGAAACGATTCCAGAGAACACTCGACCAAAAGCATAAAAACGGCCTTTGTCAGAAGTTGGCACCATTTTAGAGATGTACATCATCAATGGACCTTCGGGATTGCAGGCCTTGATGGCGACAGCGGCCTCATCATCATGAGGGCCTTCATATAACAATTCCATACGATATTTTTGAGCTGTGATTGGGGATGGCAAATGAATTGCAATCATTTGAAGCAAAGAATCACCAGCAGGCAACCAAGTTCGCATTACGACTTTTAATAAATTTTTTCCGTCCTTATCTTTGTCTTCACCTTTCAAAACAATGTTTAATTTGTCCAACAATTTAGCTGTCTCTTCTTTTTTGAAATTCATAATAGCATCGAAAACTTTGAAGATTGGATCCAAGACGAACATACAGAAGGCACGTTTGTAACCATCGTCGTAACGTTTCGACCATTTCTTAGTGGAAGGATTGTAGAAATTTTCACCCCATAATCGATTCATTAGCTTATCGACGTCGATCTTGAATTTTTCAGCATACAGTTCGGCAAATTGTTTCAATGAGAAAGCCCAACCATGAAGACCAGAACCGAAACCGACTGAACCTTTGGATGGATCGACACGAATATCACCCATAGGACCGTTTTCGTCCGCATATGTCGAGATAATAACGTTGACGTTTTCAACGATTCGAACGAATTTCTGATAAAGATCTTCCTGTTCGAGCTGAAGAGTCAACATTGCTAAATCCATTTTGTTCATAAACAAAACCGGCTTGATACGCTCAGCAATAGCTTGCCGCAATACGGTCTCAGTTTGGACACAAACGCCCGAAACGCAATCTACGACGACCAAAGCACCATCAGTAACACGTAGAGCAGCAGTTACTTCAGACGAAAAATCTACGTGGCCAGGACTATCGATCAAATTGATCAAGAAACCTTTTTCGTCTTTCTCTTTTTGATCAGCACTTGTGATAAAAATCATGTCTTGGTCACGCATCTCAAAAAACATTGAAATGGCAGTAGATTTGATGGTGATGCAACGTTCTTGTTCATCTTTTCTGGTATCAGTGAAACGCATTTCACCGGCTTTAGCTGCGGCGATGATACCAGCTTTCGAAACCAAAGAATCGGTCAATGTTGATTTACCATGATCGACATGAGCAATGACCGACATGTTACGGATGTTGCGCTTTTTGTTCATAAGAACACGAATCTCGTCAACAGTAAAGTTTACCTATGGATTGAAAATATTCAAATGAAATGAAATGAAAAGGGATCAAAACCATTGCAAATCTTACCATTTTGTTTTCGCTGTTGAAAACTAGATTTGTTCAGACGGTCAATTATTTAGCAATATAGAAAAATGGATAGAGCTTATAATGCAATCTAACAGAGAAAAAATTCAATCGAAGGAGGAAAAAATTTGGCTTCAGAAATCGAAAACCGACGAATCAAACTGTTTTCGTTTCCAAAAATATAGACGATAAGAAAAAAATGAAAACCCACAAAAAATCAATAAACCAAATAAGAAAGAAGATAAAATAATTCGAATTGAAATGAAAGCTTCGTTTCGAAAAAAAAATCGAATTTAAATAAGAAATTAAACACCGATAAATAAATTGCTAAAACTCTGCTAAATTAAGTTTGATTTCAGACAGCGTGTACAATCATCAAATTCCTTACGCACACAGACAATCCCTAGTGTCGGTCTCGGTGAGATGGCCAGCATGCACGGAAGAAGATTGCTGCTGATGCTGTTGCTCTATCGCCTCTCTCTCTCTCTCTTTTGCTCTTTTCGTTGATGCTTTGCAAAGTGGAAGCGTTTCATAATTCTATTCAATTTCTTGACACGCATACACACACAAAGTATTATTCATTCGATTTCCACATACGTTCTCTATGGATAGCAATCGGTTCGATGATGACCATTTATGGTCGAAAATTTTCTCTAATGAATTTCAAACAATAATTTGATTGACGATGAGGGGGTTTAAATTTATTTCATTTTTAATTTAAAAAATTTAGAACTTGAAGAAATTTTGAGACTTCAATTTTTTCCAATCTTTTTGAATAAAAACGAAAAAATTACTTTAATGATCATATTTGTAATGTAAAAAATTAAATCATAGAATAAAAAATTGTTATTTCTCATTAGGATTTAATTGGAAAATCTTTTACGAAAAAATTTTCATTTGATTACTGATTGAAAAGTCGGAGAATAAAAAAGTTATCAGATTTAATTTGAAAAAAAATCCATTAAACAATCAACGAATTCGGTACCTTTGTTTGTGGACAGCGAATCTGCTACGTCATTATTTTAAGATTTTGTGTTCGGAAGATGTCTGCATGATATGTGTGTGCTCTCGATCGGAGATGATTTTCCAAGCGGAAAAAAATGGTTCAAACTGAAAAATTAATTTAGATTTGAGATAGGCAAATAATTGAAATTTGATCGAAAAGATAGAAAAGATTTGATTCTGGTTTCTTCACCGGCCAAACACTTGATTTTGATTCGCAATAATTGGTACAACACTGCTCAAAGAACTTCGTTATCGAAAGTTCAAAATTATCCTAGTTTTTCTCCATTGAATGATCAATCCCACCTTATTTTGAAACAGAGCAATAAAAAAAATCTTGGCTGACAATGTTTTTTGAAAAATCTACATCGTTATTTTTATTGTCAATCTTTTCATTACTTCTATCGAGCGTAAGTCTTGATGATTCTATTAGTTCAAAAGCTAGAATTTTAGCCGAAAAACAAGTGCTGAATAAATATTTGGTCGAGAGCAAAGACATTGTTATCAATTATAATCTTTTCAATGTTGGATCAAGGTCTGTTTTGAGAGTTATCAAATGATTCTCTTACATTCTTAGTTTTTTATTCAAACAGCTCGGCAATCAATGTACAGATCTCCGATGCAACATTTTCTTTAGCTCATTTCGACGTAATTAGCGGTTCAGCTAAATTCACCATTCCACGTATTGCTCCGTAATTACTCCGATTTGGTTTAAAATCATTTTTTGATGATTTATCTGTTTTTTTCTATTTGTAGACACACTAACACTACAAACACCGTTGTGATTCGGCCAAAAGAAGGTGTTTGGGGCAGATTCAATTTCACTGCCGGCGAATTGACATATTATTCTGAAGATAACAACGAACTAAGATCAGGATTCACATCCGAACCTGGAGAGGGTTTTATCGTCTCTTTGAAAGAATTTGATAAAAGATTCTCTCCGCATTATGTAAATTATCTCATTACTATACCTTTCAAATTATTAATTTTAACCTATTTTTTCCTAACAACTTAGTACGATTGGGCTACTTTTTTGATGATATCTGGTGCAACAGTTTTACTTCCGTATATGCTGTGGAGTAATAGCAAAACTCGCTATGAAAAGCTCAGTACTCGGTGAATTGGCGAACAAATGAAACAACTAAAATGGAACCAAAATTTTTGAAATTTTGTTGATAGGCTTTTTTATTTTTTTATTGAAATATAAAATTATTTTTGTAAAAAAACAACCATTCATCAAAGTTTAACCCTTGATGTCGGCGTCTTGAAAATGATAGTGATCTTTTCGATGATATCAGTTCGTCCTCTAGCCTTTATCTTTTTCATTTCGATGCCCTTAGTTATATAGAACAAAAGATTACGCTTCGAATTAGTTTTCTACGAAAATCTTAACCTTTTCTAACGTGAAGCGATGATAAACGAGGCGCACGAAATCATCATCGGACATCGTCAGTATGCAATTATCGGCTGAATCTGGAGGAAGACCTCGATCAAACACGCCAGTTAGTTTGCTTTTGCTGAAATCTAGGCCTATTTGCAAAAGATAGAAATCATATCGAGTTATTTGAAAATATTATTAGTGATGCAATTTACAATATTCTGCAACAATTTGATGGTTTTGAGTGATCTCAAATCCGATCAAAACTTTCAATATCTCTTGACACAGATAGGGTAAACGAATGAGACGTTGAATTAATTCGATGATCATCATTTCGCTTCGCAGTCCTGGTAAAAGATTCTGTTGTTGAAAAGTATGATTATAGAAACTTTCTTTGAAACGAGATTGCTGTTTATCATTACCGTTTTTGAAATCAAATCAACTATAAATGGTATTTCTGGTGCTTTACCAGATTTTTGCAATTCAATCCATAGCGAATTCAAACGTTGCAAAAGCATTATGTTCCCTTTGACTTTGAGTTTTCCTAACATAAAAGCCTGCGGAAGGAAGAAATTTCAAATGATTGAGTCAGAAATGAATTCAAAAGGCATACTCGTTGGGGATTTAACTTTCCGAACATCAATCTTACTAGATCATCATCCTCGACGGTGATCGAGCAATCTGGTTTACCATTCTTGTATGGTTCATTGTATACTGCACCTAATGCATTCGTTTTGTTTTCTGCAGCTAAATCATTGAAGAAAGATCGATCATATAGATGATCAAATGAGCTGAATTCAACTGAAATCAATTAGAAAGCACAATCTTACACCAAATAGCTCTCAACTCTCCATTCGAAGTGACATTAAATTGATAAGCGGCAGTGATTCTTCGAACAAATTCCGGTTCCTCATGCATTCGATTACGTAAAACAGAGAAAACAATGTCACTTTTCAATCCAGATACCGGAATCGACTGTGAATGATGATGAAAATCAATTGAAATATTTTTCAACGATTAAAATACCTCTAATAGGTCATGGTCTTCATTCTCGGTTGGTGATGCTGATTGCGTTCGATTGGAATTCTCCAACCATAGTTGTTGTAATTTATGAATAGCAGTAATATTACCCAATACTTTTAGTTTGCCAGTCATGTAGGCCTATTGTTTTAATAGATACAAAACGAAAAGAAAATCAAACAAAAAGGAGTATAATGATATAAATTTACTTCTAATGGGTCTAGTTTGTTGATCAATAACTCGGTTATGTGTTGATCATCGATGATCAAAGTACAATCGACTTTGGAATCTTTTCCGCCATCACCACGATAAATTTTTCTTGCTTTATCTTTGAGATCCAAAGCTGTACGTTTCAAAATCGAATTTTCATGAAATTATTCCAAATTTCAAATTTGAGATTAAATTTTCAAGTGAACTCACTCCAGATGGAAACAGCATGACCGTTCTTAGTGATTTGGAATTGATAAACAAGGTCGATGATCGATAATAGATTCGAAGACGATTCGAAAATTTTTGTGAAAAATTTCTCAATCAATTCATCGGATTGACAATTAATTGTTGGTCCAGAGATCTAAGGACACATTTTAGACATTTTGAATAAAAAATAACTAGCTGTTGCTAGAAAATGTTCCTTTAACACAACATTACCTTAGGATTTAAAGGAGAATCATCTAACTGCATCATTGACAATGGAAGATTTAGATCTGCATAACCGGAAGCAAGTATTTTAATTCCAGTTTCTTTGCAAAAACATTCGAAATGGATTCGAACAGATATTTGTTGTTCACTAGTGCTAGTGATCTCGGAGAATGTTTCGATTAGATTCGTTTTCCAAAATCTTGTTTCAATTGTTTGGCCTGGTATCAAAGTGCCAACGAATCTTGCTTTGATTGCACCAAGATAATTTGGGTCGTTGTTAGCATAGATTGATAAAAGATGACGAGAAGCGAATCCAAGAACACATAAACCGTGCAGTATTGGTTGTTGAAAACCTATTGTAGAAAAAAAAGACCGAAATAACAACTAGAAAAAAGGGCAAAATATTTTTTTCGGCCAAAAGACTTTTTTTTAGGAAAAAAGATGCCAGTTTGCCAAAAAAAGTTTATCTAATGATTGTTGCCGTCTTCCTGACGCTTGGATATTTAAATTATCCAGTACAACTGATCATCTTAGGATGATCAATACGAATCGCTCCACACAAATCACAAAAGAACAAACAATTGATTGGGAAAACAAAGAGAAACAAAAAAGAGCTTGAAAAATCAAGTCATTCAATCACTTTGAATGCTAAAATCTAAGATATCGAAGTGAAAATAATAGTTTCGGAGAGAGTAGGACATGATCTAATGATGTTGAAAGCTTTCCGCAGATCCAAGAAAAAAAATGCATAAAAATCTTTTCTCTTTCTCTGATGAAGCCTATTTTCGGTGGCCAACATTCAGTTTTGTTTCATGAAAGCAAGAGAACAATTTAAATCTGAGATATTTAAAGACTAACCTGCTGCTGAAGAGACACTATCATCGATGTGAAGAGGATTTTTATCTCCACAAAGTCTAAACAATGCTGCCTGTAGAGAGAATAATTATTGTTTCCCCTTTTTTACTTAGGTAAGTGTTGCATTTTGAGGGAAGTAACCTGTTCTGAAGATGTTTGTTGACATACACTTGTATCTGGCACACGTTCTGGAGCTTCAATAGCGTCGATAATGATCGGATCGTCCGTGGAAGATGATCGACGACGATTGCCACCAAAATTTCCACTTCCGATCATAAAGAATGACATTTGATTGTAAAACACAAGTCGATTCTCTGAATCGAATGTAGAAACTGCAGTTATGCGGAAAATTCCGATTAGAGTTTGTAATTTCTGATTGAATGAAAAAAGCACCTTCGATAATGATCAATGCACCAGAGCCTTTATCGAGGACATCGATAATTTTAGGACGTTGACAATATAATTGACAAGGTAATGAGATTTTTCGATGAACTTTGAGATATTGTTCACCGTGTAGCGTTCTGTAGAGATTATCTTCTAGATTGAAACGTTCGATCGCTTCTAAGAGTATCGCACTTTCATAGATTATATTCAACGATAATGTTGTGGCCATTGTTGGTAGCCAAGTGAAATTGTCGTCATTCTCGTAGAGGTAACGAAGATTTGATGTCTCTTTTGTCGACACACCAACTTTGATCCGTGAAAATTCTCTAAAATTAATTAAGGAATTTATAATTAAGCTTGAAATTACCGGATAATGAATAGAGGATGGCATCATCAACAGTTAAATAGATGGGAAATGTATCAAAAGCGTCACTGTTCGAACTTATTCGATATTCCAAATCTTGATGATTATCAACGTCATCGAAATGTTTTAGTTGTTTGATGAGTGTCAAAGAATGATCTTGACGGAACAAAATTTTAGGTCTCTCTTCGAATCGAATCTAAGTTTGACTAACTTTCAATTGATGATGGACTAGAATAATTGGACATATCCGTTATTTCATTCCAGCATTTTCTGACATCCTCAAGAGTGACATTGTGTGGATCAGAGAAAACTTTTCCTCTAGATCGAATCCATAAATATTTTCCATAATATCCACCGGCAGCTTCAAATACTTCGCCATTAGCTGGACATGTTTGATGACAAAGATAACAAACTATCGGTGCGACACATCGAGGTTGGAATAAATCAAGCATCTCATCGGGCAATAAGTCTTCGGTTAATCTTGATGCAGCAACCGGAACAATTGTGTTGCACCTAATATCATATTTATCTCCTTCGATTGCTAATGTTTTTGCCAGAGATAGAAGAGCAAGTTTAGCAGAACTGTAATTAGATTGACCGAAGTTCCCGTATAATCCTGATGGTGATGAAGTCATTACAATCCTGTTATCGGTGGCAACGAAAATGTAATTTTAATTCGAATTCCTTATTTCACTGAATCACCTTCCGAAGTGTTGTTTTCGAAAATAAGGCCAAGCCGCTTTAGTGACTAAAAATGAACCTTTAAGATGCACTCGATGCACCAATTCTTTTTTAAATAAGATTAGAACAGATTCATTACTATTATAATGACTGGAATCACAGATTATAATCCATACCAAAATCTTCCATAGTCATTTTCATGATCGATTTATCACGTAGAATACCAGCATTGTTGATTACAATATCAATTCTACCAAAATTATCAATAGCGGTCTGAACGATCCTCTCCCCATTTTCGACAGAATCTCGAAGAAAAAAAAAGATAATATTGGGAAGGGTTCCGGATAGAAAATTACTATAATCAGCCACGGCTGTGCCACCATTTCGAATAATTTCTTTGACCACTTCATCGGCTGCAAAACTTTCTCCAGTTCCATCTCGGCTTCCCCCGAGATCATTCACTTTAAATTACTAGAATGAATTCTGATGAATGAGAGACGATTGGAAAACTTACCAACTACCGATGCTCCTCTAGACGCCAAAAGTATCGAATATTCTCTGCCCAATCCTTTTTTAGTGAAAAAATTGCGAATAAATTCACCAGCATTCTCAAAAATAAAACGGACCTCTAGCAGCTCCAGTTACAATCGCAACCCTTCCATCAAATCGAAGTTTCATTTCCGTCTCTGAGACTACCATTTTGATAAAATTTTATAAAATTAGCTTGAAATGATGTAAAATATGGGGAAAGAAATTCAGAAAAATATTCAATCAATGAGAGAATGATTTCGAATCATTTCTCACCAACATCACTGCTTAACCTGCGAAAACAGCTAATATGATAAAAACAATGATGAATTTGATGATAAAAAATGAAATGAGTCGACTGACGAAATTAACATGAGACTAATTTACAATCGAGAAAACTTGCTCAAAGATAAGTAACTTGAACCATTTTTGAATAGAATTATTAATTTTTTTAAGTTTTTCTCCGTCGAATTCCAATCCTATCATTATTTTTGCAATTGCATTGTTCCATTTCTTTCTCTCTACAAATCGTTGCGAAGAAACGATTGAGGAAAGATGTCTTTGAAAATGCAGCAAAACCGGTTATTTTGGGACTTTCTATTATTTTTCTCTATTGTTGAGAAAATGTCCGAGTGCTATTTCGAATTTCAATTGCCAATCTTAGGATAGATTCATTCGCATTGTATTCATATTGACAAAATCGAATGATTTAGCTGAAATGATTGAAAGCGAAATCGATTAGAAACGGTATAGGAATAGTCAACAATCACTTTATTTTATTTTCGAGATACAAATCAAAAAAGAAATATTGCTTTTTTTTCATTAGTTAATGGATTGAGCAAGTATTTTTTCTCACAAATTGCAAATGATTTTCAATGATTATTCTAAAAGTCTTGACATTCAAATGATGAATTATTTAGATGATGTTTCAAGAAAGATCGATAACGATTGATCATTTCGTTGAGCCAAACTTCTTTTGGGCGATTTAGAATTAGACCTTTTAAAATCTTTTCATTAAATTCAAACTCTTGCTTCTCTAGCGTGTCAAGTCTCTCGGGAAACCATTTTAGCGCTAGTTTTAATATATAACGGCGATGTAGATATAAACATTCTTGATCTGGATAGAATTTCCACAGGCTGTCCAACAGAATGAACTCATCAAAAAATGATTGCTCGAATTTTCTAAGTGAACAATTTAAATGACTATTTGACTGACTATGGTTAGTATTGGAGGCAAAACGATCCAAAGATTTAAGAAAATCATTCTCACTAGAAAATTTGGCAGTATTCGATGATTCAAAATCACATTGACCATCATTATGATTATTGATAGTTTTATGATTGACATTGTTCCGATGATTGATTCTATTATTGCGATTGTGTAATGAGTGAACAAAATTGAAAAGATGTTGACGATATTGGAAGCAACTATAATCAGAAATATGTTTTTGAAGCCATTCTGTTGTTGTTCTCAGATCTTCAATGATTTTCTGTGAAAAAAAAATTTGAAATAATAAGAAAATAACCAAAAACCATTTCTTTTTCACTACAAACATCAATAAGAAATTCGAAAGAAAAATTTTTAAGGAAAATGAGCAACAACCAACTTCGGTGGCTCCAAGCATAATAATTTCTAGGATATTTGTCTGAAGCTTTCAAAGTGACTCTTAATTCGTTAGCTACGAGATTTTCGGCTAGCTCTGGATCGGTTAGAAAAGATTGGCGGAAATAATTAAAAATCCATTCACTATTTTAGATCATAAATAGTAAATATAGATTAGATTCGGCGATTGAGATGAAAAAATTGTTCAATTATACCGATAATTGAACACACTGGCACATTTGGGTTTACGTTCCAAGACCAATTCGGAGAATTCGAGATCGGCCAGATATTCTTTTGATCTGATCAGAATTTTTCTCCTCAAATTCCATGCTGTTGAATAATCTGGATTAATAAGCAAGACAATACGGGTCCATTGGTTTAGAACATCGAGATCTATGCAAAATCATTCAATTCAATCTATTAATTCAACTGTAAACCAAATTGCTTCGATTTTATACCTATTCTATTCAGATATTTTGTGCTCAGCAATTTTTCGTTAGCGAATTGATAGATGTGTGGAACACACCATTTTTCTAGTGCTAAACAGTTATTCACAAATATCACTGGACTTTTGTTACATTTCGATTCACGAACATCAATCAAATCGAATTCTAATCTGGATCGAGAATAAATTTGATCGAAATTAATTATTTCAAAAAAAAATCATACAATCAAATTCAGGCTCACATTTTGATATCTTTTCTGAAGATATTATCTAAATCTAAAAGTATCCGTTCACAAAGGGAACCAATTTCTTCTTTATCCATAATTGATTCTATCTAACGGATCTGATCCGGTTTTTGAGAAATATTTTCACACAACGAATTCGAAATAATTGTAGACATTTAGCATTCAGATTTCATTTAGAATTCATTGGATAAAATTGATAAAAAATCATTGTAATAAATTCTTTTGGAATATGATGATTGAAAAATAATAAAAAATTTTCTTTTAAATGGCAGAAATTTTCTTTCCATTCAAATTTAACTGCAAAAATCGAACATAAATTAGCCAAACATAAACAGATGCTTTACAAATAAGATAGGCTACAATTGGAATCTGGCGGCGGCGGTGAACAAAAAGAGATCGCAAATTTATTGATTTGGAATTTGATTCCTATATCTTACGATTGTAATAATTTCGAGATATGCTCATCTAATAATTCTTGGACTAGAAAAAGCAATGATTGATAAATAAAATTAGATTGATTAGAATTGATTCCAAAATAATGATGTCTCACTCACTAGCTTTGTATTGATTATGGACAGCTATGGAATATGCAGTACACAAATGGCTATTCTCTTGAGTTATGTCAGCACAGTTTAATAGCAATTCTTTAACACATTCTTTATGATTTCCATACACTGCGTAGAGTAATGCTGAATTACCTTCCTTTTGTGATGAATGAAATTGAATTAATCGAAAAGTTCTCAATGTGTGTCATACCTCATCAGTGTCATTGATTTCTAGGCCGTTTGCAATTAAAATTTTCATCATATGAAGATGGCCATTGGAAGCAGCCAACATCAAAGCATTCTCTCCGTTCGGTCCTTTAAATTTAAGATCGGCACCTTGCTTGAGAAGGGTTTCAATCGAATTGATCTGACCATATGAGGATGCCCAAAGTATTGGAGTCAATCCATTCTCATCGATTTGATTTGCTAGCTTCTCATCCAAATGACATAGAAACAGTTCCCCTTGAGCAGCAAGTTGATGAACGCTTCGAAACAATGGTTCAATAGGTGCAATGGTTTGTGTATTACCTCGTTGAAGATTTGTCAAAATCGTTGAAGGCTTAGATGAGAAGCAAATGATTTAAAAGTCAATTTAGAGCTATGATTCTTACTCTGTACGGAGTGAAGGCGCTTCTTCTACCAGCTACTAAATATGTTGTATTATTTGTTACATTCAATTGACCAGAGATCTCGCCAGAATTCGAGTCCAATCGTTGTTTTTGCATATCGTTTCCCTAATCATTTCATCTCACAAATTAAAGTTTTAAGATTCAAAATGAAGTTTCGTAACAAAATCATAACAAGATCGAATCTATTTCGATCCAAACGATTTATTTTTCTAAGATAATTTAAATCTTGAAATATGAGATTCATTAACAAAATTAATCAATTTTTTCTAGAATTATAGCATTGAATAGATTTGTAAGTTTCGGATCGCTGATGAATTCTCAATACCAATACATTGGATAAGGTATTCGATTCTCTTTGATTCGCATCTGATCCATAATATCCATTTCGAAAGTTTTGATTGCTGGCTTAAAGGTGACTTTGAGAACTTCCGTTGAGACAGTATCTTTAGGATGTTCTTTGTATGCTTTTCTTACTTTGAAATCTTTGGTCTCATAAGCTTTAGATGGCATAGGTATGATACGACCAGTGCGTAAACTAACTCTAACATCATCACCATTTTCATCTAATCGCCATTCAATGTTTGTCGGTTCAAAATCTTCAGGATCTAACAAAGCAACGTCTCTTGGGAATAGAAGAGGCTTTTCATCTGCATTCAACATTCCAGGATAATTTTTATCTCTCTGAGTAAGATTATATTGTAAATTAAGATTCTTAACGCAGACCCAATTCCTCTCTTGAACAACATAGCTGACGACTCCCTTTTTTCCTTGATCTTTTCCTCTTAGAATTTGTACTTGATCCCCAACAAAGACTGGAAAATTTTCAATAGGTTGAACAAATATTTTGGGATGTTTGGCTCTTGGAGCATTCTGATTTTGGAAATCGCTAGTCCATGGTCTATGAATATCATAATAAGCTGCTCTACGATAGCGAATCGTTCTAGGCTGATAATTTGGATATGGAGGTGATTTCCATTCGACGAATTCCGTTTGCTGTTTTATAAATCGTTCAGGATAATTGGAATAATGATATTTCCGAGGTATCTTCTCAAACAATGCAGAAAACAGTCTCATCTTTTGGCACTCGAATAGAGGAAAAGTTTAAGACGCTGTACCAAAAACACTGTGCTAAAATCATATGAATGAAAGCTGAAAACCTATTCATCACAAGATGTCTCTTAAGCATCGAGAAGAAATTTTCAAATATCATTCAAAAGTGAATTTATTGAACTCGGATCAGAACAAACGGAAACGCTTCCGATTCGAGTTCAGGCTAATTTGATTCTAAAATTTTATTTCGCAAAACTTGGGAAAAATTAATTTCAAGTATAGACTTTGAATTTGGAGTAAAAATAATAATTTGGTTGTTTTATTTCATTTCACAAGCAATATTGTTAAACAATTATCGAGTTAAAAATTAGATCATAGAATAAAAATTGAATTTAATTTGATTTTAATTTTCTTCCTTGCTTCAACATAGCTTCAATAAGGTGTGACAGTGTTCGGAGTAATTGTCTCTTGCCACAAGTGGAGATGTATTGTCTTTTGGAATGAATAAATAATACAAAAAGTTTATTCTGTGACTGACTGACGTTTATTCCGACTGTTTCAAACGAAATAAGTTGGAAAAAAATGAAGTCAAATAGAAACTTTTTTTTATTAGATAATTATTTTTTTCGCTCTCTCGATTGCTTCCGCATTTCTTTACTTTTTTTTTTTGGATGTTTATAGATAGAGATGACCTGATCCATTGCTTCAGAGCTCATTGAGGCTCAATAGCTGGTGCAACGGTACTAGTTATGTTGCCCAAAGCTTTAGCAGCTTGTTCTCGCTTCTCTGCTGCATTAGCAGCAGCTGTCGATCGACTGAAATCGGCTACGATCAAGAAATATGATGCAACTGCAGCTATGGTCTGTTAGAAGTAAAAAATTGATACACTGTCTTATTGAGTGTTTGGGAAAATGTTCCACTAACGTTAGAGATGCTGGCATTGGTAATGACGAAAAGATCGAGACATGAGAATCCAATCGTTGGACCACGGACTCGATGCAAGAAAGTGGACATCTATAAATTCAGACCGAAAGAAAGAAAAAGACGATAATCACGTCGAAATCTTTCAATTAATTCGTTGAATTTCTAATGACTTCATCAAATTTACATTAACTTCGAGGTCTATGGGCAATTGCAACAACGATAATGTGTGAAGAGCCGTATAAGGACTGTGAGCCTAGGATTAAAATAAAAGTCAATGATAAAGCTCTGTCTAGGAATTTATATATCTTAAATTTCTCTTTTACCTCAGCTGAAACATCGGCTGCTGAAAGTGAAATGAATGCAAGAAACAGTATTGTATGGAGAAAGACTGTCCAAGTTACTATGGCAAGTAAATCATCGAATTCTGAAAAAAATAGATTATAGAGAACATAACAATTGCATGGAATATGGCAAAGATAGTTGAAAAAAATGAATGATTGCCAGAAACTATTTGATTCATCCACAAGTTCGCAGATCTCATTATGTTCATAGTACAATGTCGAAAGAGCATTGTTTTTGCTGCCCAATGGTCCAGGGTCGGATTCCGCTAGTGCTTCGATATCTTTGCAAACTTGTTTGAATCGATTCGAGAGAATGAGGCAGACGAGATTGAAATATGTCATCGTGAACATATTGATCCCACTCATGTAGAAGATCCAAACACAGTGCACAACAATCCATGGGATAAATAGTTTGAATGTAGCATCGTCCATATTCTCATAAGCCGTTAGAGTGTAAAGCATTCCGACAAGACTGACGCAGACCAAAACAATTAGATTATTCATAATGATGGTGATTTGGGTACGCTTCTCATGATTGTTAGTATCGTATTTCGCTGTACGAATCGAATTTGTTTGCATCTGTTTAATCGATACGAACGGTACAAGCCATGCCAACTGACAATGAGACCATAAAATCAGTAACAGTCTGTTTACCAACAATATTTTCGTATCGAGAAATCAATCTATTACCTCTTGTTCATTACGTAGGAATGTAGTAGCAATGATTGCTGTTTGCAATGCATAGTAGAAAGTGGGCATCAAATAATACATGCGATAATCGTTCCAGAAACCAGTTAGATCACCAAGCATAATTTGAATTTCCCGATCATAGATGAACATTAATACGAAGCTACGGATCGCAAAAAACCAAAGCAAAAGACAGACGAATTGACAGTAGAAACGTTTCAAATTGGTCGATGTTTTATCTTGTTTCACTGGACCATATCGTTGTCCGAAATCCAAACCGGATGAGATCAATCTATTTATCAAGATTCGATTATTTTCATAGCAATCTTGAATTCGATTTACTAAGCAAAAATATACAATCTTTACCCGAAAATTTTGAAATAGGATTCGTATGCCAACTTCGGTATAGTGAAAGTGTTACGATTCAACATTTGCGAATTATAACCTTTGACATGATCCATGATGGCGATTAAATTAACTTCTCGCCGTAAAGGAAGTAGAATATAGACTACGAAACAAACACACACAAAGGAAAAGAATCGGTGATATGACCGTGAATGAAATAAATTTGAAACTTTGAAATCGTAGCCAAAACAGAGAGATTGAATCAACAGAAACAAAATGAACAGAAAAATTATTTTTGATAATACCTGTCTGTTTCATAACAAATCGTTACCTTAGATTCAAAGTTTTTTTGCCTCGATTTCGGTGATTTTCCAACTTTTCATGCGATCAATTTTCAAAATAAACCATAAAACAGTAAAAGGAAGACAATAGGAGAAAAATTAAAATTCAAATTAAAATTGATGAATGAAATCATCATCTATCTCTCGAACCTTTACACCAAGATCGATTACGAACGTCCCTAAGATACCAAGGCAATGAATGTCGATTCATAAAGCCATCGATTTTTTTCGGTCTATGTTCTGCATTTTTTAATAGTTTATTTTGAATTTTGAGAATTCTCAAAGCTATTCTTTGGTTGCCTTAGCATTTACTTCGATTATATCTCTTTTTTTTTGAAAAATCCTCCTAGGACTGCGTAAGGATGATTACGATGAATTGGCTTCTTTCTATTTCTCTCTGATAATTATTGTGAACAATACCAAATACAAAGCCTTAAAATAATAGCTCAACAACAATTTTAAAAGTAGAAGAATATCTTCTAAACTCATCGACGTCGATAGTCATCGTCGCTTTGGAATCTGTCTCTGAATTTGACTGAATGTGAATAAATGTGCCGAAATTCAAATCAAACCTTTGGGAATGATCGCAACACTTATTTGAACTATTAAGTTTTTTCTATAAATCTAAGTTTGCACCATCCACAAAGAGTTCTTATAGGTGTGTCAGTTGAAAAAACCATTTAAGAGTGAGAATTTCGAAACATTTTGAAATTCTTGTGATCGCATAGAATAGGCTCTCTATCTCTCTTAAGACACTGAGACATTAAAAAACAGACTGTTCATCTATTATCTAAATAACTTTATTTCTTTTTGTTCCAAAAGAGGTTTATAATATTTTCAATTTGAAATGAGAATAAAAATACAATCGAGATAGATTATATAATAGATCAAAGGGGAAATCAAAAGAAATATTAAAACAAAAATTACATAATGAATTGTATGAATAGTGTAATCAAGAAAAAGAAATTAATCAAAAGTAAGGTGCCGATTTGTTTCGGATTATTATCTGATGAGTCAATGAATGCTTAATTGGTGAACAATAAATAAATGGATGTAATTAAAACTAAAAGAATCAAGTTTATGATACAGCAAAGAATTGGATCGGAAATCAAATGATGTTAGTTGATCAAATAGAGACTTGAATTTATCGGATCAATCATATGATGAGATTACAATCACAAGGAATCAATCTACATTGAAATCATCGACTTTCAAAGACCTTTCAACGCCCACAATCAAAAATTGAAGCTTTTTTTGTTGGTTTTGTTGGTAAATCGTTAGAGATGATATTGAATTTAAAAAAGGACCGTTGATTATTGGTGTACCAAAAAACAATCACAAATTGTTTTCACTCAGAAACGTTTTTAGCTGTGAGTATTGTGAGGCTAAAGTTTCGATGGTTGGATGAAATCGATACAAGAAAATGAGATGAGTTAGGATCGGCCTTCGATTTGGTAAATTTGTCAATCGGAATTGAAGTTTTGTTAGCATCTTCATTGATTATCACAAACAAACCGATTAAAAATTATTATAAGCTGATCATATTAACAGATCGAACAAATGTCTATCTTTTGCGAAATTGAATGACTTCAAATATAATCTTTAAATACATATGACAAACAGAGCTTCTGCGATCAGAAATGGGCAGAGTATAAAATACATAGATTACAGAGATGACAAACAAATCAACAATACTTTATGAGACAATTAATTTAGTTTCTGAGTAGATTTAAAGGACGACACAAAGATAGAGATGTGTGTATACAAAAAAAATTATAAATTATGTATCACAGCCAAAAAAAAATCTCTACAAATACTATCATATAATACAAAATGACAAATTTGACCAGATTTGAGCATTAAATTGATTTGAGTTTTTGATGGCATCGTATTAGGTTTTGGGTGTTTCCATAGGTAAGATCGAAGGCTAGGATTACTTTTTCAATTGATTCGGTTTAACCAAACATTTCTAAAACAAAGAAAAGAATATCAAAAATTAGTGGTTTCTATTCACTAAGATTATCAGCATACCGATTGCTTAATTTGCCAATTTTTCATTGCACTTTTGTATTTCTCAAATTCATTACACCAATCAGAATAGATTTTTCTGAACTCAGATTCGTTTGGCGTCGAACAAGTTTCTTAATAGGAGAGATTTGAAAAAAGTTTCATAAATTAATTATTGATTTAGAATGAATTTGAAATTTTTTTATCAACTTACTAGCATCAACATTGATTGTGTAGCTGAACAATGGGCTAGATCCAAGACGACATTCATAGCGTCCATTTTCGCGATCTGTTACACCCAAAATGACAAGTCCATGATCGGAAGTTAGAACGAATTTATCACGTTTTGGGAAAACCTCGAAGCCGCTTGATTTCTCGCTACGAAAATAGAACCATTTGATTGGACCTTGTGATTTGATAATACTGTCTAAATCTGGACTATGGATAGTACATGGCAGATGAATACTTTGTCCCCAATTAACTTTCATAAGTTTATGTTCAATGCTGCTATCACAAATTCCATTTGTAGAATTCATTATATCTTGAATCAAACTGTGGAGCATTTAGGGAAAGAATTCGGAAAAAAATTCAAGCAAAAAATTAATAATAAAATCTAGAGTATCAAATTAATACTAAAGTCAAGAATAGATCGATTAATAAAAGGGAAAAAAAGCTCAATATAATCGATTCGTAAATTTTCATCCGAAAAATCAAATCTTAAACGCTATGATAAATACATACGAGAGGTGAAAGATGATGTTAAAGAACAGAGATAGAAAGAAAAAATTTATTGAATAGAAGCAAATTGAGGAATACTAAACGTTAGGGTTTGAGAGATCGAACTGAGATTCTTCAAACAGAGAGTGCAGTCTCATCATCATCACCATCATTATCATTATCATTAAATTTTTTGACTCTCTCAATCTTACCATTATTCTTGAAAAATATAGTTTATCTGTAAAAATTTTTCCAGTCTATTTGATTCATCATTAGAAGCAGAAACCGAACAGAATAAAGAAGCAAAACTTTAACTCAATAGACCGAGAAAATTGAGAATGAGATGAGGAAAAAAAAAAGAAAATCTTTAATTTTTTTTCAGCGCTAAAAAAATAGAACAAAAAAAAACAAAGTGGAAAAATCGATAAAAAAAAGCATTCAGAAAACCAAGGAAACACAGCCCATAGAATGAGAGGAAGATGAACCAGACTCTGTCGGAACCGAAATGGTGGAGGAAAGTCACAAAATAGAATCAAAAGAATAATATGGATTCCTAAATGAGAGTTAAGTTGAAAAGAAACGAAAAAAAAAACTATTCAGCCGCAAACAAAAGCTCGATGAGATTGTAAGAATTGCTGATGAAGTCGAAGACGACAACTACGATGCATGAGGATGATGATGATGATGATGATGATGATGATAATAATGAACGGAAACGAGAGCCAAAACTGTGCAACAACTGAAATTTTGATTAGCGAAAAATAAGACCCTCGTCTTTGTTTCTCTTTCTCTTTTTCTTTCAATTCTAAATCTTCTCACTAATCTATCTATCTCACTGATCTATCGATCCACACCTCAGAATGAGAAAAGAATTCGAAACTTATCGAAGGAAACCTTAGCAAAATCAAACAAAAGAAGATGATGTTGAGATTATTCAATCTATTCACAAAGTCAATCATATTTCGGAGTAGAAATTGAGCCACCGATGATGATGATCGACGTGAAAATATGAAATGAAAAAATCTAGCAGAGATATAGGCGAAAAGAAGCGTAGAAAAAACGAGGGTAAAGGAGAAGATAGATAGATAGCAGAGTATTTACACTTCATTCAAATAATTTTCACTGTCTACAGTAGGAATCGGGTCGGTGCCGATTTTTCTCCATAGAATTTTCACTTCAATCTTTTCTTATTCTAAACTAGAACATCTCTCTCTCTCTCATTGTATTTCTCATCTCGACAAAACGCTGCTGTCTTGCGACTTCTGCGATATTGAGAATCGAAGATCGTTTTTTGTTTTCGTTTAGAGCAAATTATGGGTGCGTTTATTTAGCTCTTACTAACTCTCTCCAGTATCGATCGATCATATTGTAACGATGTTGATTAGGACCAGAGAGAGAGAGAGAGAGAGAGAGAGAGAGAGAGAGATTAGATATAATCAATCGAAGATCGAGGAAAAAATTGAGGCTGTGTTTGTGTTCTTTAGGCGATGAAAGTGTGAAAGATTTGAAAAAAAAATATCATAGATTATAATTCGAATCAAACGACTGCAAGGATTGTAAGAAGTGTTCTGAATCTTAGAAAAGTGTTTCCTATTTGATTTCTAGCAAAGATGATTGTACAGCATCGAAAAGATCATCATCATCTTGCTCACGAAGACCAATCATCCCTTTGATTATTGTTAGATCTCTTTACAAGAGATAATTATCTAGATGGAAACCGATCAGAATGGGCCTTGATTTCTTCCCTCGATACTATCTTTGCAGAATTCTTTGTCCAAAACAAGTTTAAACAGAAGTATTATGTTTGAATGTCCATGTTCACCACTCAGCATTGAATCAATCTAATACAATTGGATCGGTTCGAAGAGAAAAAATTCTAGCTCCTAAAAGAATTTTCTGTGTTTGTGAATGCTTTTCTCATTCTAATGCTGATTCTCTATTTTGAATTCTAGTCAAAGAATTTCTTTCTCTGCCAAACACCCATCCGCCCAACAATCACAGTTCGTTACGACACTGCTGCTTTTTTATTCAATCATTTCTTTCATCAATTTTTCCTATTGATTCATATTTCTTTCATTCTTTTATTCTCTCTCTCTCTCTCTCTCCATTTCATTAAATTGATTTTTTCCAATTCGAAAGTCCGAATCATAGACACACGAAGAGGCGAAAAATCAATTTGAAAGAGAATCACAACAAACAAAGAAAAATCGAATAGCTTCGGAGAATCGGTGGAGAAAAATACATACCCAATTGTGTATGGTTTGCAATCGTTCGAGTCTCGATCCCATCCACAATATGGATCTTGAATGCACCTGGTACAGCTCTCATAACGATTCTTGCACATTAGCAAATCGATTTGACGGACCATTGAATCCGATGCAACATAAAGCGATTTGTGTCTTGACGATATCTCCATGGCTCTTATTGGCTCTGGAACAGTCGCTTCGATCACATCGACTAGGTTCGAATGGAATTGTCCAGTTTGATCATACCATTCGATGATTTTATAAACAAGGCCTTGATTGGTGGCAGCGAAATAGACAGTGAATTGTAGACCATCGACTTCTAAACGATCCACAACGATTTTAGTGAATATAACATCTCTTTTGAAAAAGATTGGTTTGCCATTATCATGCTCCACTGCTGAATCCATAAGTGGGTGGCCACGAATGAAATTCAGAACAGAATCCGGTAAAACTTGTGTATCATTTACACAGGTACCAGGACGAGGTTCGGGCACTTTACTAGAGAGAACCGGTAACCAAGCTGATGATGAAGTAGTCTGCTCTTTAAATTTTCCCAGAAAAACTTCTTCGATTTTGCTCAAAGTGAATGAGCAGATTGCTGAACCAAAGAGGCCATTATTGGATGTTGTGAAGACCGCATAGAATTTTCTATCATCATCTGGATATTTATACACACTCTCTGTGGATCGAGAAAAGAAATAATAAGAATTGTCAGTCAGTATTATCATCAACAAATGGCGATAAAATTAAATTCTTCGAATTGATAGAATTGCCATGAAGAATGGAAAAACTCGATCTGTTTTGAAATGTATCAATTCTATTCTGCTTTGGTGTCAATCCACTGGCAATAGCATAGAGAATATCACAATTTTCCTCTCAAAAGCGCCGAAAATAAAAAATTAGATTAGAATACTTCAATTCTTTTGGTGATTGGGAGAAAACAAAGACACACCGACATGCCAATACACACATGATCCATTTATTTCTCTATTTTCGATTAGAATTTTTCAAAATTCTCATTTTAAAACAAAGCAGAAATAGCTTATCTTCTCTTTCTTGTTTTACATCAACTTTGCTCGAAATATTCGTTGAAATAAATTTGGTATTCGGCGTAATTTATTGGCTCAACAGCAACATCATCGACATCCAAAAAAGAGTTCGATATAAATTATCATCTATGTGAGGAAGTAAGAAAGAAGAAGAAAAAGACGCGATTTTCTTCTTTCTCTGGTTTCAATTACTATTGCTATTATTATTATTATTTCTACACTTTGCACATATAAGACTGTATTGATTTTTTTTTCGGCTAGTCTCTTCCCTTCGAATAAAAACATTCGGAAAACTAAAATTAATGATATTAATGGATTCTTAAATGCTTTGCTCGAAAGAATTTCTTTTTCGCTTCTTTTAAAAACGAAACAGCGACGCGCGATGATCGAAAGAATCTTCAACATTCACACATAGACTCACACAAGAAATAATTGAGAATAGGAATAGTGTTGTGTTGAGAAGAGAGAAAAATACAATAAATAAGAATTATTCTTGAAAACTGTTGAAAATTTAAATCCTAATCGAGAGAAAGAGAAAATAATTGATGTTAGAGTTAAAGAATGACAAAAAGAGATGTTTTTGTTGTTCTCTTGGAGCCTTTTCAAAATGATATACTGACACTAATAAATTGAACCATTTCAAAAACGAATTTAAGACTCTTTCACATATTATAATTTGTGCTATGAGCCATTATCAGATTTCGATGATATTGGATCGATTAGAAAGTTGTGATTGGCTATGAGCGAGCGAGATTAAACTTTTAAATCTAGTACTTTTTTTCCTCTGAAACTTATGATTGCTAGCTAGCTGACACAGACAAAGTGAAATTGATCGGATGAGATAAATCAAATGAATAATTAAAAATAATCGTCATGATTACTATCGTAAATGAAAGTTGTTCAATAGCTATTGAGATGGATTGATACATACGGATTTCGTTGAAATAGAACGGAAACTCGCCAGGTATGGAACAATTCAATCTAGCTTTCAAGAATGAAGCCCAGTTTTTGTTCAAAATATTTTTACCACCAGTATCACGCTACAATCATCGAGAACAATGAGATAACAGCAGAGAAAGAGAGAGAGAGAGAGAAACAACAAATTTCGATTAAAGAATTTGATGTTTTAAAAAGAAAAGATTAGATCGAAATAATAAATTCAGTGATCGAACGATTGAAAACTAAGTGTAAAGGTAAGGTAAGGGGGAACTAGCAAACTTACCTTGCAAACGCGAGCAACTCTAGAATAGATATTTTTTCCACAATTGATATATTCGACAGCGCTCTCGCGGAAAAAGAAATAAACGAAATCTCCGATATCATACGATCCAACAAAATTTGGTTCTATTTTTCCAAAAACAAAACAGTACAGATTAATTTTGAAAAAAAAAGATTATAAAGAATTCAGTCAATAGTAAACGGAATTCCAGATAGGAGGAGATGAAAAAAAAATCAATTGACTCACTATCAAGCCATTTGGAATCATATTTGATGGTCCGTTTGAAAGGATAGATTTTTTGTTTCGTTGTTACATTGTAAAGATCGGTACGGAAAATAACAGTATCAGCTTTGGTAAATTCAGCCACCGATCCGCTATAGAGGCCAGGAAGGTCACCTGGATTACCATTCTCTGTGTTTGGCGTTCGATCGTGATCATCATCATTTAGACGATTGCATTAGAAAAGTAATCGAAAAAATGGGAGCGGAAAAATGAAGAAATAAAAAAAACTTAATCTATCTGATTCTTTTGCTAACAAAAACGATGAGATGGTGATAAACAATCACAATTGAAACCATTTCGAACTTACCGACCCAAATCGCTGTGGCATTATCCTCTGGATCGAAGGGACATTTAGCTATACCACTACCGATTCCAGGTAATGGTTCATTCGATAATGTCATATTCACCTGCAACGATGAAGATCATAGTGGAAAATTTTGTTCCAACCATAAACCAATCATTTTGATGATGGAAAATGAAGGGGAAACGAATCGATTTCAAAATCACAGAATCAAAAAAAAAAAATACAGGTGAAACGATAGTAATTCAACCGAAGGCGTTTTTGTTATGAAAAGAAAGAGAGAATAAGCAGCAATAGAAAATTAATTTTTATTTATTCTTGTATTTAATCATTGATTGCTCTCAATAGAAAATACATTGATTCTCTTCGAGATCAGAGTGTAAAAAAAGTTAATACCGAAAAACGACAATAACTTACATTAACGATCCAATCTTTTGGATTGTGAGCATTCGTTCCGCAAACATAAAATCGATTTCGCTCATGGCCGATCGGTTGGATGACACGGATATGATTACGACAATCATAAAACTGTTCAAATTGTTCGAAAAGAGTGAGGTTACGACGAATCCACAGCAAATGAAACAAAAGAGCATAAAACAGAAACAAAACAAATTTGATTGATTAAAATAAATTTAAAGCGGTGAGAGAGAAAGGATCATTGGAGATGATCAATCATCACCATCATCGTCGCCATCATTCAAAACTGCATCGATTATGATTCTAAATGATTTTTGATGAAAGATTTCAACAGAATCTATTATTGCTCTTCTGTGTAGAGAAAAACTGTGCCAAATAGTTTGATCATTTAGTTTTTAATCTCTTACGAATGGAATCGAATCTCGAATGAAATCAATAAATTATTTCTACTGATGAAACCAGTGTTTGTGATTGTAAACAATCAGATTCAGAGATAACTAAAACTTTCAATTAGTTATGATGATGGAAAGCTTTGGAATTCAATTTTTCCATCCAAGAATCGAATCGATGAGAAAGAATCAAATTGAAGAATTTCGTTCATTGCTGATTTCTCCTTCTCTCTCTCTCTCTCTCTCTCTCTCGTTTAATCATCATCGAACAATAGAACCATCAAGCAGGGACGGAAATTTTATTGTTCAAACAAAATCTGGGACCAAACATAAGCTGAAAAGAATTCACTATCATTCGCACTTTGGGATTAATTTCTTTGTGAGAAGATTCTCCTTCTTCGTATCGATTAGTGCAAAGAACAATTTGAATCCAAAAAAAAAAAAAATAAATCTCTCTCGGAATGAAAGAGTAGAAGTCTACACATCATTAAAAAAAAGTCAATTTATTCAAAGAGAATTAGGCGAATGAAAAAAATCAAAGCAAAATAATAGAGATCAAATAATTGAGACCTAGATCTAGCTAGTCGATATGGCTGTTGTCAAGACCAATCGAAAAAAGGGGAGTGTGATATGAGTAAGAAGAAATCTAAGGGTGTGTTCATCTGACGAAAAAATCGTTCCCTCTTAATATTGTCCCTTAGGTTTGTCCAAAATCTAGCACAAAATTTCTCGGTTCATTTTGAAATTCAAGCCTTCCTAGGAATACTAGGAATACTCCTAGGTTCGAAATTAGTTTAATTGGATTTCGATGTCTTTTTTCTTTCAATCAATAATCTCTACACCTTTTCTATCTGTTTTCACAAAAACACAAGTAGACCAAAAAGAAATAAAATTGAATTTTCCATCTCTATTTTGCTGTTTCTTGAAGATATATTGAGAATTTTGTGCTGTTTCAATATATAATTGTTTTGATTTACGATACAGTAAGCATTTTGACGACAAAAGATGATGATGATGATGATGATGGATGCTGAACACCATCATCAATAACAGTAATACTTTTATGAAGAATATTTTTAATTGAAATAATACAGCATTTTGAACAGTGAGAAAAATGCTGTAGCATTGGTAGAGGACAAATTCTGAAAGGAAATGAGACAAGACCAAGAAAAAAAATCATTCTCTTTTCTTTACTTACCTCTGATTTGCCTTTGGCGATACAACTTGATATGCTTTGCGGATTCAATTTTATCGAATCAAGCTGTTTTCGTTCCACGGATATCGAAATCGAATATGCAAGTGAAGAAAAAGAACAAAATAAAAGAGAAAAAAGAAATTGAAAGAATTATTATGACAATTATCAACGAAAATAGACTTTGTATAATATAAAATAATAACATAGAGTAAGAAATTTTTTTTCTTTATGAGGACTCTAGGATCTGGTCCCGTAAAGAAGCGTTCATTCAATTATGTCGTTTGGTCTCAGGAAAAAAAAGAGAATGTTTTTCTGCTTATCTTTTCGCTATTAGCAGAGTACCACTCTGAGAAAAAAAGAAAATTCAGAAAAGTTAATTCAAAATAGAGATGAAACGAAGCCGGGCTCTTATTCTGTTTCTAACATGAAACATTGGAACCCAAAATAACCACAAACGACTAAGTAACTAATTCAGTGGAGTAATTTAGTTTGAATTACTATAGAAAACGATTGCATTCAATATAAACGAAATAGCAATGGAGACACATACTTCAAGACCATTGGACAAATTACTATCAGTTTGAATCAAACGGATTCCTAGCCGAATAAAGTGCGCGAAGAGTTAGAAATTATAAGTTTTGTTCTTCCAATTCTTGATCTAATCGCTCAATAGGAATCTGATCAAAAACGACGGTGGGAATCGGATGACCGAAATGATGTCTAGAATTAGATTGAAATTCATTCGAAGATGATCAAATTCTGAATAATTTCCATTCATTTCCTAACATCTTGCTCTATCGAACAGATCGACGAAATCGGCGTGAAAATTAAAAAAAAAACAATCATTGTGATAAGATTAACTTATTTTCGTAATTATTCTGCAGTGAAAAGAATGTAACAAAAGTTATACTTTAAATTTTCGTTTGTTTATTTATCAATTTTATAAAACTGATGGGAGGAAAGACTATTTAGAGACAAACATTAGGCCTCTTAATATCTGAGCCATTGAAAAGACCATCATCAGCAGTTTTAGCTCAGACAAGGAATGCAAATAGCTCATAGAGAAAGCGAAATGAATAGAATTAAATGATCATTTCAATCATAATTCGATCACAGACTTAGAACTTAGATCTAGGAAGAATTCATCCAGAATCTCAAACAAAAGAAGTTTTTTTTTCTAGAGATAACAATTTCGCTTCCGAAGAAACAATGATGCAGAATGTATCCATTCTTGCCATAATCGATCTGAGTTTCATTTTTCTTTGACTAGCAAAATTAATACCAACTTCTGATTTTTTGATTGTTCTGAGCTCTACATCCGTTCATAGACATCTCTTAGGATCAGAAAGACAATCAGAGTGACACGATGCAGACGAATGTTTCACATAATCTAATTACAGTCTTCCTTGTTAGGATAAAACAGAGAGAAAAGAATTGAATTAATTGAATCGTTATCTCTGTTTTCAAGATCAAGATAAGAGAAACAGGTAGAAAGCGAAAGAGAGAGAGAGAGAGAGAGAGAGAGACGAAAGATCCTAACTTTGACAAGGACATTGTTGATGGTGTCTTAAGATGGGCGCGTGTGTGCTGATCCAAATGAACATTCGTAAAAAGACTTTACAAATTTTGGAAACAAATCGAAGAACGAAAAATCTGCTATAATCGGAAAAGATAATCCTTATTGTTATCTCTACAGAAAATGAAAACAGAATGAAAACGGTGACAACGGAAAAATTTGATTTATTCTAGATCTAAATAAATATCGCCTGGTGCTAATAGCTAATTGTAATTATTTTGAATCTTCTATTCTCTCCTTACCTCTTTTCTATTGCGAACATAGCTGTATTCTGAAAAGCTCATAACTTTCAATTTGATTTTGACAATTTCTTGAAATAGGGGCGCTTTTTGAACTGATTTCGGTTAGGAGATTTGATTCTCGATTTCGAATAATCGACAACAAGAAACATTCTCGAGTAAACAAGCAAAAGGTTTTTAGAAATTCTTTGCCTTTATTTCAAAGATAAGAAACAATAACGATCATCAGCATCATTAAATGATGCAATGAACGTAAATTAAAATTAAACTAAATGCGATGAATGAAGAAAAAATCTGAAAGAAACAGAGACGAAAAAAATATAATTAAAGAATTTTCAATGGAAGGACAGAAGAGAGACAGAGAAAATCTATCTGATTTTCACACTAAGATTGTCTAGAAGATAGACGATGAAAAAATTGTTGGAGATAAAATAGGATCATTTCAGTCTTTTAGAAGAGACAATGCGATACGAAAACAAAACTTGGTCTCAGTTGAGGTCAAAAAGAAAGAAATGGCGATCAAAAAGAGAGAGAGAGAGAGAGAGAGAGAGAGAGACAAAATGAGCCCTTCCATTTGGTTCAAAATCATCAAACAAACACAAGTTTTTCCAACCAGAATATTTGAGAAAAAACCCAAAGAATATTCTTCTTTTCTGAAGACAAATCAATTAGTTAGTAAAGTTTATAGAATTATCTATCGGAAACGGCTGAATATTATTTCGTGTGTTTGTCTCTCCAAGTTCACGGCTGTTGAAATGCTCAATTTTAGTTCAAGTGCTCGATTCGTTTTTGTTTTGCTTTAGAAGTTTTTAGTATTTCTTGTTTTGAGTTCAAACTAGATTGTCAATTTGATTCTAGCGAGAGTTCGAATCACTTCCATTCAAAATCAAATGGATGTTGAACAAAAATAGGAAAGAAATCGATAAAAAACAGAAAATCGATCGATTGAAAATGGAATCGAAAACGCTAAAACTCATTGGAGAATTTTTTTCCCTGCAAACAATCATTGCATTGAAGCAAAGCATCTAATCTTCAACAACCAACAACATCGAGATGATGCAGATGATTACGACATTGATAGAATCTAAATGAACAAGAAAGGCATCTAAAATCTAGATCATTGTCTCGAATTTGATAAAGAAAAAAAGTACCAAAGGGAAATCGATTGAATTATTCGAAAAAATTGAATAAAAATTGATTGAATTGTTTTGATTTTAAATTTCCAAATTGAAACAGAATGTTCAACCAAACCTATTATTTTTTTTAGGAAGCGGAATCGATTGTAAATAGCATTGATGCTTATTTGCAAACAGAACTCAAAATGTCTTCGATTCAATCAGTTTGATTTTGATAACGGAGGTGACATTATGGATTTTTTAAATTGCTCATCTAAGATCTAAAATGCTAGATTTCGCTTTCATAAACGATTCTTTTGTACGCACGTGATCGATTCCTCTGATTGCCGAGATGGAGAGAAAATTCTGAGACCGAAAGAATCGAGCAAGTTTTTTGGATTTAGAAAATAAAATTCCTCGATCTTTTTAGAACAAATTTAATTCATAAACATCCAAAGTCTTTGGCTTTCTGGAATAGGCTTTCTTTTGTGCGAAGGAAATTAATCAAGAAACGTTCACGCGTGTTCAATTTCCGTTTCTGTTCTAAACAGAAAAAAACAAAGATTCATTTCAATTAAAATGGAGATGAGAGAACTGTGGAGCGAAATGAGGAAAGATTGAAATTTTAGGCATTAATTTTCTATGAAACGGAATCCGAAAGGAAATAAATCATTAAACGAAGAAGCAGAGAAATGAGATAGAATGGAAAAGGAGAGAAAGAACAGAGAATGAAATAGAAAGATTCAATAAAGGATTGAAACGACATCGAGAACTCATAAAAAAGGGTTCGAATTTGATCTTTCCACTGAAAGCTGAAGTTGGGAATCTGAAATTTCATTCCAGATTTGAGAGAGATGTTTTTAATCGATGCCATCCGAACTCCCATTTCTCTCTTTCTCTTGTTCCTAACGAAAGAAATAAAGAATCTTCATTTTGGCTGAATCAATTAAACATGTCGATTTTTTCAAGCTCATTTGCGAGAAGATGTTGGAAAATATTTCTCCTTCAATATATTTTCAACTACAATCGCAGTGTATATTAATCATGGAAGCATTCATCAATATTTTGAAATGTGTTTTTAGCCTCGAACGGGAAATCATCATCATCATTCATTATGGATTGGCTCGATGATGATAATGCAAGATCGAAAAAAAGAAAAAATGGAATGGAAAAATCTGCTCGCTCGTTTCGAATTAATCATTAATAATATCGAAAAAAAAACGTGTAGCACCAAGCAATTAGAATCGAATTTAATATTAGAATGAGAATCGATTTTTCTAGGTCCATTTGTCTTTCAAAATTTTATCCTTAAAAAAAACTCGATTTCGCCAAGAGCTATTCCGAATCGTACCCAATACAAGCAAACATGTTTTGTATCCATACGATAATCATAGTTAGACTTCTCCATTTGCTCTTGTTTGATTAGTTTCGATCGACTAACAGACACAAACCCTGGCTGAGATGATTATGGGTGTATGCAACAATGAAACGCGCCATGATCTGATAGAATCTGTAAAAGAATCTATCAATTCCTAGCTTGGCAATCATAGCGACCAATTCAAACATATAATTAGCTCTTTATATTTTATTCAATACTAAGTTTCACTTTTCCTAGCTTCAACTCTTTTTTCCGTAGAATTAATGAATTCAAAGAGAGAAATGGAAAGAGAGTGAGAAAAAAAATCTCCCATTTATTTTGCATGAATAGATTCGAAGACTTTATTTCGTTCACTTCAACTATTCCATTCTATTTAGTTGTTATTATTATTTAATCGAAAAAAACAAATACTAGTATCAATAATACTGGCAATACTTATAATTACATCCTTAAGGCTTATCTAAACAATAGCAGTAATAACAACGAGAAGAAAAGAAAATTTCAATCCGTTGGTCATCTCGTTACTATTAAGGGACTAGAGGATCGCATTGTGATCTTGAAACATAATCAAAATGCAATAATTGCCAAATGCTTTCGATCATCTTGTTTGGTTCCCAACAAGAACCACACACTTGTGTATTTGGATCGAAAAGTTTTCAATCAAATTCTGATCGTAAATTGATTGGTTCTTTAGAACAGATCAAATTAAATCGAAACTCTCATTCACCATCATCACCACTAGCTCTACTCTCTTTCATAACTCTGGTAAAAACAAAAACTTAGTACGAAACCAAAAAAAAGAGGGGCTTGCGAAGAATGGGAAGATTTGAAAGTATCCGAAAATTGAACAGAAAGAGAGAGAGAGAGAGAGAGAGAGAGAGAATAACCCTTTTTGCCATAATGTCTGCATGAAAGTGAGATGCTCTTTTGTTCCGTTCCAATGATCCAAAATGGTGCACTAAGATAGAGAGAGAGAGAGAGGGAGAGATACAGATTTGAGTTTTAATGATAGAGCTCGATTAGAAAATTTCGATTCACATGGTGCACCACTTTAGGATTCATTTGCATACAAATTGCTCGATGTCTAGACAATCTTTGAGTAAAGAAAAGGGTAACAAAATCGAACAAAATTGAGAGAAGAAACGATAGGAGATCATCAAAAGTGAAGAGTACGGAGACAAAGAAAATCAATCAAATTTATCGGAGCGCGAGAATTTCTAGGAAAAAATGAGAATCAAGAATCAGAAACAAAGCCGAATTCGAAAGAGAATCGTAATACTTTTCGTTGAAAACAAGATCATATTAGTTGAAACGATTCCGATATGAACGCCAACACAGCATCGTCATCGCAATGAATACTATTTCTCATCTTCATCATCTTCGAACCAGATTGCTAGTATCATCATTGACAATGAATAATTAATCATAGAAAATTCGAATATTAGAAGAAAAGATCGAATCTAAAAGAAGCAGAAGAGCTATTGAATCTTAGAGCAAAGAAGATGGATAGTGTCAGTTGAGGGAACTTCAAATTCTTAGAGGTGTTTTGAAAACGATAAATTTGAAAAAGTTCCAAGGCACAGATTGAGAATTTATCCAAAAATACGGTAAAAAGAGGAAGCATTGAGACTATTGAGAGAATAGTCTTGAGAAGAGAAAAGATTAGCCAGTGAAGCTAGATTGATCGAAGTTTGTGGAATCTCTTTCGATTCTTTAGAGAGAATCTTAGATAAATGCCACCAAAAAGAAAAGATAAAAACACAAGTATCTGCAAAGTGATTTGAAACAGAATTTGCGATTTGTGCGAGTAAGAGATTAAAGAAGTGAAAAAAAGAGAACGGAAGAGAGAGAGAGAGAGAATCAGTTTCAAAAAGTTACAACACTGTGCTATTCCATAAGGCGATGTGCGAAACAATGCCCATAAAGTCAAGCAAGAAAGCAGTTGGGTAAAAGGAGCTTAAAATAATAGATTCAGAGAGTAACACTTACTAACGAAAAGAACAAAACAGAACAAAAATTTGCAAAAAAATGATACATTCCTTAAAGGATTGAGAGATTCTCTTGCCTGGAAACCAACAACACAAATCTTCTCCCTTATCTCCTATTACAATGAATCTTGTTGGGCGCTAACTGTGTACGTATGGGATTGGTGTTGGTAAGAATTTATGAATTTCGATCATTCAAAATAAAAAAAAACATCGAAATTTCACATTAAAGAGAATGGAAGAGGGAGAGAGAGAGAGAGAGAGAGATAAAATTGATTGGATTCATTAAGAGAAGGATAAACTCTCAGTGGAGATTTCACAAATATGGAGAGGTGTTCCGAGCAATAGAATAGCCAAAATAATACTAAAAAGCTATCTCTAAACAAATAAGAAATGGAAAACTAGACAATAGAATATTAGATTTATTAATAAGGAGAATTGAAACAAAAAAAAAAGCAATGATGAATAGAATAGGAAGCAGATAGAAACAACAAAAAGATACAGAATTCTATGAATTCTACAAAAGGGGCGGAAAGAGAAGAATTAACAAGAATAAAAAGAAAAAAAAATCGGCGAATAATGGCGGTGCCCTAATATCTCAACGTTGAGAACAAGGAAAAAATTTTAATGCTTTTTGGTCTCGTTTCGCAATTTTTCTTTACAAACTTTTTCTTCACAAAACACTAGAATTTATTCTCAAATTCGAGTTTTTCTATTTTCAAACCAGAATTCAGACTAGAATCTTGGTTTTTTGTTTGTCGAATCTTTTAATCTCAAATGCCTTGCCTTTTATGTTTTCGCTCGATGAGCGAACACCGCCCATCTTCGGAAACATTCTCACTGATGATACTGTTCAACACTTAAGAAAATAATGTTCGATGTCTGAGAAACTTCACCAAAATAAAGATTTTTTTTTCTCTTCACTAAAGTTTGAGAAGATGACAGACAACAACAACAACAAAAGAATCTCGACAACAAATCGAGAGTTATTCTGATGAATTAAGCCTTTTAAAAATCGAATTTTCAAAAGTTTTTTTTCTTTGGGTTAGTGCATCTCTGCTCATTGGCATAAAATGATGGGGAAATTATTCAATCGAGAAACATCATCGGAGAAGATTACTGAAAGAATTTTATTACTTTAGAATCGAAAAAACATTCATACAATGATCCGCTTCGAAAGACTTAATCGTAACGAATCGAAATGCGATTCGGTTATTGATTTCCAACATCAATCGATAGACTTTGAAAGTCAGATATTTTTGAATTTATATTTAGAAATTTTTATGATCGAATCAGAATCAGATCAAAAGATTTCCATCTTAGAAACGTTTCGATTAAAATGTTTTGTTTCAAGCTTCAAAATTTTACTGCCGAGTATCGCAAAAAAAAAAAAGATTAGAACTAATTTTGCATTGAGAAAGGTCACCGAAAAAAACAAAAAAAAAACCAAACAAAAGCATCCGCTCTGACTAACACATTTCAATTCATTGTTATAGATGAAATGAATTCATTTCAAAAAATAAAAAACAACATATTATCATTCAACGATTCATTCGATTATATAAAAACCGGTTTCATGTTTCAATGATTATTAGCGCTATTCACAGCAAATGAAGATGTTACTAGCGAAGGTTTAATACTGCTCTGCTGGTGCTGTTATGGCTGTTCTCGATGCTATAATTGAAATTAATATTCAAATAAATTCATCCGTTCGTGGTTTTTTCCTCTCCCCACTGTTCACAATTCTTTTTGAGCTTTTGACTTTCGAAAAGCTCAAAAAGAATCTCGATTGCGGCTTTTTATCGAAGATAATAGCTTAGGTGTACTCACACACAAATTTGTATAACCGTAACAACATCATCATTGTCTAGAGAGATATTTTATTTCCTTCGATAAAGAAATTAGCAGAGTAAATTATTAAAATCATTCTGATTCGAATCGGTTGAAAGATAGAGAAGAAAAGGAAAAAAAATTATGATCTGGTGGTGGTGGTGGTGGCGATAGCACTAGTCAACGGTAGCGCATCATAGGGTTAAAACGATGAGCTTGATGATCAGACAGACATCGATAATAAGGTCTTGAGTATGTATGACAAGGATATACTAAACGATTAACACCGAAAACAATCATAAGAGAAAAAATTAGATGATTCGTGAACCTAGAAAATGAAAGAAGATTAGAGAGATGAGATTGCAAATCATCATTTTTATTTGCATATTTCATCGACAGAGCAGCGATGGCGGAAAACCAAAAGATGGTGGAGGAAATCCTTTCATTTTTTCGAAAATAAAAAAGAATTCAGACAAATGAAAGAATATATTAATAATGAAAAAATTTTGTTTTGTTTTTTGTGTTTGTCCGCATACTATTAGAGGGTCAGTGTTCATCAGTAAAACCATTTCATACATCGCCAGACATTGTTTCAGAGAGAAAAAATCTTAGAAAATTTATGGTAATAATAATAATAATTCTAATGATCTGTGTTTGTTTGAGACTAACATTGAAAGATTGAAACAGATATGAAAAGTATACAGATCGGTCGGAGCGAATGAAGACAATCGCCACGAACATTATCATCTCAACGACGATCGCTTTTTTGGCTAAATCTAAATAGACCTGAGCAATAAGTGATTATAATTCTTAATTAACTCTGAAGAATAGAGAAAATTTTGAGAAAAAATTGATTCTATTTCCGTATGTAGCGTTGCGAAGATGTAGAAAAAAAATTTAACAGTTTCTAACGAATTTTGAATCGAAATTTTTCTTAGATTCGTATGTCGGTTTTGCAAGAAAAGATCAGAGTTTATTCTGAAAAGGAATTAAATTTGGAAAAAAAAGACGAGCAGGTGTTTTTTTCTATTATAGTTTAGACTATTTTAAAATCAATTCTCACAAATCATACGAGAAAGAGAACACCTTGAATCGAATTCCATTTGAAACTTCGATTGTGGAATGAATTCTTACAAATTCACTAGTGAAATCTCTCTAAAATCATAGATTTCGGGTAGATTTAAATGGGAAAAGCATCATCAGAAAATCCAATTTGAACAGTCAATCAATTTCTAAAGTTCACTCTGATATATTGACGCGGTAATATGGAATGTGAAATTCCTGGTTCGATTCTTTCAAAGTGACAATTTCGTCCATTGCTATCTGTTCGATTCTAATCGATAAAATTTGTTTTTTTTCAATTCTTTTAGTTCCCCGTAAACAAAAACATCTGCATTGATTTTGTTTGATCATTCATTAAGCGTCAATATTTTTCTGTTTAAAACAAAGAGAATTCTCTCTGTCCCAGTCATTATCTAAAACAATTCATTAGAAGAATTGCAAAATGTGAATCTGCTTCAGTCAGTTCTAATAAAAGACGATAGAGGGCAATGTGAAATGCTCGGAAGTGACACAGTAAAAGAAAGGATCCAGCATAGTCCAAAATTATTTGAATTGTATGGAGAACAAAGCTCAATCAAACTTGACCAACTAATCTCATTCATTTATTTTCTGAGAACATAATTGCACAAAATTAATAATAATTATCGAAAGAGTGAGCTTTGTTTGAGATGAAGAATGAGTGGTGATGAAATCCGATGTAATAGAGAACTTTTTTCCTGGTGGCGAAGCAAATATTTTTATTCGATCGAAAAGGCATCGATCTATGAAATGTATCTCTAGCGAATAGCATCATCTTCATTTATTTCAATTAAATACAAATTGAAATTATCTTCCTTTTCTTACTTGGAGAGTAATGGAAAGGATGATAATCTTAAATAATTAATAACATTTATCTGTCTCTCGAAGAAAATTCTTAGACTGGTTATGATCTCTAGTCATTTTCATTATCCGAAGGTGTGTGTGTGTGTTCATATGATTGTCTCGGCATTAATTCGAATTTAAGGGAAATTTTCTAATCGATGAAAGATGTTGATGATTGTTTGATTGAGATGAGAGGAGATGATGTCAAATATTTCTACGGTCTGATGATTATAATCAGCTTCTCTTTGACGATCAAAATGATTGAGTGCGAAAAAAATTGAAGGCAAAAAATAAGATGATCATAATGAAGATTAAATGATTGGAAGGGTATTATTTTATCATCGATAAACGAGAACGATTTAGAAGATGATAGTCGAAATCCAATGAACTTAATCAATTTCGAAGGGGTTCGATTATGGTCCAACCATCATCATCAAAATCATTTAAGCAATTAAAAGCTCAAGCCTTTCTCTATTCAAAAAGCAGATGATGCGATGACAATCGTTTGAAGATCCAATTATAGAACTAGAGAGAAATTAAATTTTTTCCAATTTTTATCCTCTCGGAATAATTCATTCAATTTTTTTTCACTTCGAATGAGGAGATGATGATGAAATTCAAACGACTGTTATTAAATAATTAGGAGATATTTTGGTTCTCTTTCTTTCATCTCTCGATGCGCAATTTCAAATCTCTAGGTCGTCTTAATAATCATAATGATGTCGATGTCGATGATAATAATGCTGGTGGTGGCTATTATCCAACCGAATAGATAGGTATCGGAATCGGACAATAGGATTCGAAATAATTATCCACATCATTATCATCATTATTGACCATCTGTCTAGATAATATTTTTCAATTCTCCACAATACTTCTGAATCTTTTCTCTAGGAATCAAAACGAATGATGATTGTTTCGCAATGATCAATTTAATTAATTTAATGGAATTTTTGAGTAGAAAGAAGAGAAAAAAGGGTGAAGATCGATCAAATCTTCGAAGATCGGATTCTTTTTGCTCTTTCAAAATTCAACAAAAACACGAAACAACTGCTTCATCTAGATAATCTTCAACCAGCGATGGAAATTCTTTGCTTTTGATCAGATATTAATACTAATAATAACAATAATAATAGTGAGATGATGGAGTACCGTTTGATGATTTCAATGTCAGCGGTTTTATTCGGCTAGTTCCTTTCGCGATTTTCACACGAATGAGCACAAGAGTGTTGCTTTGGTTTAGAATTTCCCCCAACAAGCATCATTTCATTCAAACTTCTAGAATCAATGATGGATGAGTTTATGCTGTGTGTGCGTGTGTATGAAATGGATTGTTCCGATTTTAGCGCCAAGAAAATTCTACACTTCCTAATCAATGTATACACCAGTGAATCTAGGCTAAGACACCCGCGACCCTCCCTTTCTACGAAACGAAAAAAAAAATCATCAATCTAAATATGAAGTTTTATTTTTTTTGACTTTGAAAAATAATTCCACAGAAAAAATTATTATGGTTCGGTAGCTATTTTGTTCGTTCGTTAGTTCGAATGCAAATTCCAAATGAAAGACTATTATAGAATAGTGAAAAAAACGAGTAAAAACCTAAGAGCACATTTCGATCTGTGCTGTGTCCAGTCAATTTGGGACTCTATCCAAAATGAAAAAAGATTGTCGCCATAAAAGCGCTATGTGGGAAAGAAATCGATTTTTTCTTTCCAACTCGATAATCATCCATTCAGAATGAATGAGTTTTTGGGGCCATATTTTGTGTGTGTGTGTGTGTGAGTGAATAAAACACACACAGCGATCATAATCGATAATTGATGAAGCTTTTTTAAAACCAAGCATCAAGCAAAATGAGAATAAGACTAATCTAGAGTGATGATGACGAATCAATCAAACTGACAAATATCAATCTCTACGCTAAATGGCATCATTTTTTTTTAGATAGACGTTCCATTAGGATCAAAATCGATAATCTGTCTATGAGAAAATTTTAGAAGGAAGAAACACCAAAAGAAAAAATCTCGATTCATTTTTTAAAAAAAATTAAAATTCATTTATTCTACCTAATTCAAGAGAAACTTGAAATAAGAGTGAGAGAAGATAAAAATTATTAAAATTACTCAAATCTCAACAAAATCAAAAAAAAAATAATAATAAAAATAAAGATGTAAAAAATTACTAAATAAAACTGGTTTACACAAACCGCGCGACGAAGTAATTAATAATTCTTTTTTCACAGAACAAAATTTTTAGAAGATAGAAGCTTAAAAATTTTTCAAATTGAATAGAATCAGAACGAACGAATCACTTTGGATGAGATTTAATTATTACTAGCTCTTTTCTTTTAATCTTTTCCGAATTAATCTTGGAAACAAAGCGATTTTTTTCATTACTTCGGGAAAGCATCTTTGTGTTTCGTCAACGAGATCGCACAATCGAAGAGTTTCGATCGAGATTGTTACTATAATTAAAAAAAGATTCCGATATTATTTTGGTGAGGATATGAAACATAAAAATGTGCCAAGTGATTGAAGAAAAAATTGATCGAAATTATCGGAACTAATCAGATTTTTGTTCGGATAGATAGGAAGAGATCAAAGTGTTATTTTTGAGATTTTCAAATGCTTCCCAGATGAACAGAACAAAGAAAAAATCTTTTGTTTCAATGAGAGATAGCTCGTCACAACAAAAGCTAATCAAAATTCTGCAGCTACACTTGAACACTTGAATCTCTCTGTTTCTTGTTTCCGTTCTTTTGAGAGAGATGTCGATAAACGAACACTGAAATTCTTGAGAATATAATTAATAACACCTAAAAACAATTAATTAGATTACCACAAGAATGAATGAGGACACAAAAACTTATTAGAAATTGTTTAATTTAATTAATAGTGAAGCAAATGCGATCGATTTCTTATTTGTAATTCGCTCTTGTTGTTGGTGTTTTAATTGTAATAATTTGCATAACTCTTGCTTCCTCAATGTTATTGTATAGTCGATGCGAATGTAGAGCAACAAAATTGTTAAGCCATTGTTTTTTGGATATTCTAATTGGAAAAGAAGAGAATAAAAATAGGCATTGAATCAATCTACTTACATCACAACGAGTACGATTTATGTTGTTCATATTAAGGCGAAAAATATTGTCCCTAGATCAAACGAAAAAAAAAGACAAACAGATTAGAATGAGATGCATAGGATTCAGGTTTTCTTTAAGAAAAGAGAAATAATGAAAAGGGGTTCTGAAAACAAAAAGAAATCAAAAATTGGTGTGCAAAGTACGATTTCAATTCTTTGAAGGCTGGTTCTGGCAGAGGTGTTTTGCTAAAAAATCCAAAAATTTCAAGAATCTCTTATCTATTTATTGGGTTTGTCAATCTACGATCGAAATCGTTGGGTAAAAATTCAATCTGTATCTAAATTGACCATTTTGAGGTAAGTTTTTGTTTTATTTCCATTCTCAATATTATAAAAGAATTGCTATAATTTTTCTCTTTAATCAATCAAATCACACTCGAATAGACATGGATCTTTGAAAGACAGCCATAAATACGAACCGGAACCATAGCTCGCATGGACATTGAATATCCTTGTGACCTTACATCCATTTATACACGCACATGAACAGACCAAGACAAAGTACCTAAGAAAATCCCATTTGGGTTGGCTTGTTATTCTAACAACAGAGAAGACTCACAATCTCAATCATTTGATGTTAGACAATCATTATGAGAGATAAAAAGAATAGAAAAATATTGAAACACGCCCATAGCAGAATAAATGATGATCACTGGGATGTGGTGGCGGAGGTTGTTTGAATCAAATCAACGAATGGATATAAAAAGGAGAGAAGAAAAAATCATTACTGTTTCGAGATCGTAAATATTCAAGATAACAAAAACAATTTCTTGTTCGCAATCGATGATGATGATGATGATGTTGATCAAAATGATTGAGATCGAAATCATCAATCAACCTAGGGCTAGTCATTCTGCTGCACAAGGTTTCGTGTTGTTGCTCGATTTCGTTAAGGTAATAAAATGCACCCAAAAATTAATTCAGATTAGAGAGAGTTCTAAATGACTTAATTTCAATAGCTATCGCAAATTTCGTTGCTTCGATTCTATCAGATTCAATTTTACCTGGCTAGAGTGGGAAAGATAGAGAGATGGGGGGAACTTTTGATTAACAAATTATTGATATCGATCTTATTGAGCAATTAAGCTATCAGCGAATTGCTATCGAATATTATTTTGATATCGAACCAAGATGATCGTTTAGAAAAATTGCATTTTCATCTCTCCGTTCTCTCTTCGTCGTTCATCTTTGTTTAGCAGTAAATAGTTTTGATCATTTTTTATATCTACCTTTATAGAACACTTTCATTTGAATTGAATTCCATCTTTCTAAATTTGATATATTCCTAAAAGTATTTCGATTCTAACTAGATTTAGAGTTTCTTTTTTAATTTCGTATTTCAAGATATTTGAGGCATCGAAGATAATGTCTTAATCAGGTTAGTTGATTACTATCATCATCAACATCATTATCAACGAATTAGCAGCAATGAATAGGACAAGAATGAGAACAAACTTATTATCTGCACCAGAATAGGATCTAGAGAAAAAGATTAGATCAAAAAGGAGAGAGAGAGAGAGATGAGGCTATTACGTTCTTAGATCTCATATCTAGTGGACATTGTACTATCATTATAATGATGAAGATCATTGCGTTTCGATATCAAACGATCACCATCTATTCAGAGACGCGAACACAAAATGAAATCGAAATAGAGATCTTCTGTCTTCAAGATCATTTTCAATAGTAATTATCATTATCGTTGCTGTTGATCATCATCATTAGAATAGACCAAGAGTTTTTGATGATAGTATATGGACCAAACGATTAAGAAAATAGATGCTGAAAATCAAGATTTTCCGACGGTAATTAGAATATCGTCCGTCTGCTTTGAGTGATAGGAATGAGTCTATATCTCATCAATATTATCTTTATCATTCTAAACGAATCAAGACTTTAGATTTAGATGAGGAATAGATGCAAGAGATTAGAATCGGTAGACTAACATCCCATCGTTTGCTAATTTTAGGAAGAGAACGTCTCGAAAACGATTCAAAACGATTTTTTCACAATTCATTAGGATTAATAATTTCTTAAGAATTGCTAGGACACGTGTCGAAGGCCAAAGAAAACGTGTAATTCAATCGCTAACACTTGTTCTACAGATATATTCGCTAGAATTTAAAAAATCATTCGATTCGAAAGCTCTTCAACAAGAAAATAAAAATAGAAGTGAAAAAATAAAACCTTAAAAAATTTCATTTTAATTCGTTCCGAGTATAGCTTTGTTTTTCTTTCCAATTTCGAACAATCGAATTTGAAAGGAAAGCACAAATTGGGCCTAATCACCACCATCTATAACCATTCCTTTATCGGTTTCAAATTTGATTGTTTGAACTTTTCAGACAAAAACAAACAAACAAACAAACAGAACACTCCTTACAGAAAAAACAATCCAAGAATCAAACCAATTACAACCTGGTAGTTTAAAGTTATTTCGACGGAACGAAGAATAAATTCGATTGAATTTCGAATCAAAAACAAAAGAAAAAGGAGAATAAAGGTAGACTATCAAATCAATATTGATGATGATTATGATTACAATGGTCAGAGAGGGAGAAAGTAAGATGAGAATCGTTTGTCTATTTCGAAGAATTTTTTTACTCTCCATAATTTCGTGATCAAACATAGAGATAATTTATTTCTTCTACTAGAGTTTGTATGAATGGATGGAATCAGATCGATTGAGATTTGATGAACGAGGAAGAGCGATAACGAAGAGATGAATGGAGATGGAGAGCGAGAAAAAGTTTCCGATTTTCGATATCAATTTCGATGGTATTCTCTTCAAAAACAATAGTTGATAATAGTAGTAATGGCAATAATAACCAGAAACAACAAAGACAAACTAGACATGATAACAATGGTTTGATATTAGATCTACCTAATTCGAGTTCGAGCCAATTTGTTGTTGCTTCTCTTTTGTGATCTAATTAAATTAGTCTAATTGTCTTCAATTTTCTTCAAAATCCTATTTTTTGGGCGAATTTTACTCCACTCTTGTTTAAGAGTTTGTTTTCTTAGTAATTTTTTTCTTTTCCAAAAAAATAAAACATAACAAAGAGAAATTTGATCGATTGGAATTCATTTTCTCCGCTATTATCCGACGAATCGATTCTGTATCGAAAAGAGAAATCAACTCATCGACTTTGATCCAATTGAGATGAATGACCGTCAACGCCAACATCTATACATCGCTATTATGATTATGAAATATTAATACACCAAAGCCAGTTTATAGAATTTGAAAAAAAGATCATAAAAAAGGATAGAATTGAATTGAATTTGGAAATAAATCTTCAATGGGAAGATGATAAAAACAACAAAAGAGATAGTGAGACTTACATTCCACCGACGAAGAGCAAATCACGTCTTGGATCAATGTAGAAAGTTCGATAATAAAGATGGCCACAGGAGAATTCACGGATATGGTCTGTAGAGAACATTTAGAAAGAAAGAAATGATTAGATTTATTCATTCGAAAGCAAACAATGATAATGGTGAAGATAATAATAAACAATGACCATAACAATAATAATAATAATACTACTTATTAATGATAACATCAAGAAATGGACGGTACGGGAAACGAGAGAAAAACAGCAACAAAATCATCTTCATTGATATTTCCGTTGTATGTTTTTTCTATTCAATATGAAACGAGAGAAAATTTTTACTAATAAAAACCTTCCTTTTGAATTTGAAAATGATAATAATGTGATCAGCATCACTGTCCAATGAGAGCAACAACACAAAAAAAAAAACAAAATGAATTCAACGTCCATTCATTTGGAAATTTATTTCTATTTTTGGGAGAAATTTTTTCGCCCTCAAAACAAAGAATCGTTGGCATTCCAATAATTCACCTCCGCCAGAAGAAAGAGAGGTGACATAGCACCAAACACAACACAAACAGAGTAATCATAATGGAAACTGAAAAGCGATAGATCTCATCGGCCCGATAACAATGACCATTTGTTTTGTTGGCAGAGAAACGTCCTCATCATCGCCATCGTATCGTCGTTTTTGGGTTCGGAAAGGTGAAACGATATGATTGTGATTGTTTATTATTGTATTTGTTTCGATGGCGCCCATTCATTCTTATTTTTGGTCTGTTAAGCATTCTTTTTTTTTTACTTCTCTGGATCTCAATTCTGCATTCAGAAACTTCAATGTTTTTTTTTGTGCTGCTCTTCATTCATCAAAAGATCGAGACCGAAAGTTTGAAAGATAATAATTATAAATGGTCACAACTCATTAAACACCACCGTGAATTCATTTGATCTTATTCATTCTATTCTCTCTTCTCCCAAATCATCAATTTTCGGTTCCGATTTCTTGCCTTTCCTCCTTCTCCGCTTTTTTCTCTTACTATCAGCATGATTAACTCCTAGCTTGATGATGATGATCATCATCATCATCATTTTATTCCATCGATCGATAATGATGATGATGATAAACGATTGAAATGATTAAGAGAACCAAAAGTGAACGAGAGGCAATAAACAAAACAAACTAAATCAAACAAGCCCTTTCTGATGGTTTTCGATCAAAGGGTTGCAGATGGAATACGTAACCGATCCACACAGATAGACGGTTACTTTCAAATCAATGGATTAATAGTACTTTATCTTTGTTCAAACGAATCATTAGGGATTCGATAGTGGACGATTCGCGCCTAATAATAATGTTGAAACTAGATGAATGATGATTCGAAAAGGACTAACGAACTAAAATGCCGAAGTTAGCTGGCAGCGAAAGGTGTGATGATATCTTTGGTTCAAGATTATGCTGTTCCTAGCGATTCCATTGTTCCACATCTATATAGAGAAATTGTTATGGCTCATCGAGGTAAAAACTTCCAGATTTCTTCCATCAGAATTTCTTTTTGGATCGATTTGAGAACAGTAATAGATAATGGTAATCCTCACTGGTAATAATCAACCTCGGCTCATTATGATACTACTTTTTATGGAATTTCTTCCAGCTATTCTAGAGAAACTACTTCTTTCTCTCTGTTGGTTTATCGAGAACGTGTTCGATACAATAACGAATTGAAAACAAAATCAAATTCGAAATGTATTTGGCGGTTCTAATTTTTATTTCCAAGTGGAACGAGAGAAAATTACAAAACGATAGCATGTCTTGAATACTAAACTCATTTGGAAAACTTATTCACTTCTGAACGCTTCACTCGTCGATGTACAAGCAAACTTTTTCCTTCCAGAAGAGTTTGATCTCGCTCAATCCTTTTCCCCGTTTCAATCAATTTATTTAGCATACACCTTAGATTTAACAAATATAAACAATAAAATTCTTTCGGTGATAAATATTGATTTTTGTGACTGCTCTCGATTCACTTAGACAAGATAATTGAGGTATAAGTAAAAGTTCATTTTAGAATGCGAGAATTTTTTCTTTCGTTTATCGCAATTCGATGGTAACAATTTCGATCTCTTTTTTTTGCTGCAACAAATAAAACGCCGATATAGTGACAATAATCGTCAAGATCATAGATCAGAGAAGCGAGAAAGAAAGAAGTAATAAATTGCGAGTTCTAATACAATGATTCTATAATCGGATTAGATTCAACCAAAATAATTCGGCAAACGAATCTAAGCTGAAACGAGATTCTTAACCCTTTTTTAGTTTCAATTTCGGCATTGAGAGCAAAAGTATCAGATAATTTAGGATTTGGAAACAAAATAAAGTCTGAGACCGCATTCACCGAAGAATTGGGCCCAAAAAAAGCAATTGTTCAAAAATCGAAACTTTTTCTCTTTCTCTTTTCGAGCTATGAATAGATGTTGTTGCTAGGGTATCATTTAACGAAATGAAATGAAACAAATAGTAATTATCTAATTAGTGAACAATTGAAATGAATTCAACAATCATTTTCTGGGACGAAGACAGAAAAAATAATGAAAAAAAGTTTCAAATTACCGTTATATTTCTTTGGAAAAATTTCCCTGCTCCCAACAATGAATATTTGTCCCTAGTTTCAGGCCTGACATTCTTTGGAATTTTTTTTGAACATTAGGACACACTCCTAGATCCATTATGGCATTGATCAATCAAAACTTTGGTTCAACTTTATTTGAAAGCAAATCAACTTTAAAACTGACAAAACAAAAAAATGGGCAAAGATTATTTTAAAAAAATTATATTCTATTCTTTCGAGTATTTCACGCGAATCGTGTGGTCGATTAAGGGAGAACTGAATGATCAAAAAAAAGTCAGAAGGATCAAGCTCTCTGATGCAGAGAGAGAGAGAGAGAGAGAGAGAGAGAGAGAGAGTCTTCGTAACAGTCCAACAACAAAAAGCGAATGGGTAACTATGAGAAAATATTTTCGTTGAAAATTTTTTCTCTGTCTCGATTTGCTACTCAGATTCGATGTGAGTGGTGTGTGTGTGTGTGTGATATTAATGAAGATCACATTCCAATGGAGAATAGACAAAAAACAACAACACCGTAAGAATTCTACTGTGAAACAATTAAATTGAAGATCGACAAAAGTAGAGAGAAAATTAGATTAAAATATGCGATTTGATTTTTTTCCTCTTCCTCTGCCACTCTCACTCCTCTCCGAATCGGTTAGAATGGGATGTTTTGTAAGGTTTTTTTTCTCTTCGAGTCCGATTATGATTTAATTACGATCTCATAATTTTTTCTTCCCCTTCTAATTTGAAAGAGAATGGAGAAAAAAATTCATAATGATTGTAATGGTTTGAGAAGTAGAGGGGAGCCGAACGGGTAGAAGGGATGAGAATCTAGAAAAATTTGAGCTTCGTATAATTTGTGTGAGAAAAATGTAAGCATCCAAATGGAAGGTGTGCACTCAAAAATACAAGATGTTAAATGCGTGTGTGTGAAAAAAATCATTAATTGAAGAGAAGAGAGAGAGAGAGAGAGATTGTAATTTAATCTGGGAGCAAAAAAGGTAAGGAAAAAAATATTAAAATTCCGAGATTCTCTCTCAACACACACACAAACACTCTTTTACACTCTCTAGAAGAAGTGAATAGATTCTGAAATAAAATTGAAACAAAATTGGACACATTTTTTTCCAGCTTCGAATTAAATACTTAGATCATTCGATTTGTATGCGATCAATTTTTGTCCTAGCTTGACTTTGACAAACAAGCAATGCAAACTAATTTGTGCTGTAATCTAAGCGAAGAAGATTCTTGAAAAGAAAGAATGAATCATCGAAAGACTACATCGATTAGTAAAGAAGCTTTATCTGCCTAAAGAAAGAGAATCGGTAGACAAGCGAACGAAATTAGAGGCGATAATTATTGAGAGATGAAAAGAGAGGAAACAAACAAAAAGAACCGAATCGGTGGCAATTAACTTCTTTTCACTATTTCTCGCTATTTATTAAGGCTTCAGAGAAGTACCAGAGAGAAGCTATTGAAAGAAAAGATAGGAAAGTGTTGATATCATTCCAGATCCAAGACAGAGAGAGAGAGAGAGAGAGAGAGAGTGAGTGAGTGAGCGAATAAAAGATCTTAATTGCAATAAGTCTGGGCAACAATCAAAACAAAAAAAAATTCAATCAACAAAAAAAGCGAACAAAACGAATGAGAAACAAATCGACAAATCCAACAAACATCGGCGCCAACATTATCGAATCAGATTCTTTAGAATTTTTTCTTTTTTTTTTTTTTTAATGATTGCGATAATTAGAATAGTTTAGATTATTCCTTCGATCTTTCTTGCGAATTTAATTCTATCAAATTGATTTGTTTTAATTTTCTCTAAATTAATAAATCTCAAAAAGTTTTGAAATCGAATGGAAACAGAGCATCAATTGAGAGATGTGATGAGAGAAGCCAAGATAAACGAGAGACTCTCTGATTGCTAATCGTAGCATTTAATGTAGTGATAATAGCGAAAGATGATCTAGAGATATTCCCGTTTCTTTCACGAAAATCAAAAAAAAAAAAAAATCAAATGTGAAATGTGGACTGATTTATCCGCCAAGCAAGAAGCGAACAAAACGCTTAAAACTGGGTTGAAAAACGATCCAATTAAATTGATAAAATAGATCTAATCGAAAGATTAGAGTGAGAATTAAATTGAACACAAACGTAGAACATAATTAAAGGAAATGTTCTGTGATTATTTTCTCTCTTTTTGAAAGCGAAATTTTATCGATCGAAAATCTCATTTCTCCAATGTGGATATACCATTGAAAGAATCTGGTGAAGATAGAATGCGGTGATACAACATCCAACCTGAGCGATTCAGAGCTTCATGGTCAATGGCGATTCGATCGATAAAATACTAATTATATTAGCTTTGCATTTCGCAAAAAAATAATAATAATAATAATAATTTAGATTCGATACTGAATAAACAAACTAATGGGAAAAAAATTTGTGCATCGCTTTTGTAGCGAAAAAAAAGCTATAGAGAGTTCAAATTGATCATAAAAATGAAATTGTTTTCTTTTTCGATATGCGAAAGATATAAATCTTTGATGAGAGAAATAACAACAACAACAATAACAATAAAAAATAGCAACATCCAAAAGTAGAGAATTTTTTGGACAAACATTCGACATTCCAAAGACTAAGCATCCAGCATAAAATAGAGGATTTTTTTTTTTTTTTTGAAAAATACTGAGATCAAAAACGACACAGAAAGGAAGTGATGAATCTAATAAAAGATACGATGGAATAGGAATCGTAAAAAAATACAAACGTAACGGACGCGAACATTGAACAAATAAATTTCTAACATACCATCTGGAACATAAACCATACCAACGAGAGTAAAAAAAGATGTAATGAATACTTAATCAATGGGAAAAATTAATGTCTAATCTTAGATGTAACATTTTTGTAATTTTCTAGAACGAGAAACCGAAAAAAAACAATAGCCAGATTCGAAGAGGCCCAGAGGTGTATTAGGTTTATGATTTCATTGTTAATTTCGATCTCTGAATCTTTCTCTCTCTCTCTTAACTCGTCTAAATGAATGACTATGATCCTATCATCGCATTCATTCTGATGCCAACAGATCCAAACACCTCTTCATTACCACCACCTAGCATATAGATAATTCTGTTCTAGCATTGTTTTTTTTTCGATGGTCAGATTTAATTATCATAATCAACTCGATGCATTTCGAAACACAATTAATGTGAAATGTTTTTGATTGAAAACAGAGACGTTTGTTGGATGGATTGGATGAAGAGAGCGATAGAGATCTTTATAAGGGAGAGAGAGAAGAAGAGAGATAATAATGAAAATGGTTAATTCCATTTAAGTATGTGTTCGTAATTGGAATGTCATTCTAGATAATATTCTTCATCTTTCATTGTGTGATAGAATGGAGAAGAGAAATGAAACCAATTTTGAATATGATGTTGTTGATGATGAAAAATGATCCTAAGGTATGGTGATATATAATGCGAGTGGAGAAAATCGAAAGGAAATAATTATTATATCAAGATCATCGCCATCATCTTCATGATCGACAGCAACAACAACAAATGGAATGAGAATTTCTTCTCGGTTTCCAGCAGTTTATCATTTGTGTTTCTTGTTTTTCCTTCAATGAAAGTAATTATATTCTTTTCTCTAGCTCCGTTTTGATTTCACTCAATTCAATTCGATTGGTTTCGATCATTGTCGATGTGAGGGATACCTGTGAAGATGAGAGCTGTTCTTTTAGCTATCTATTCATTACGAATATTTCTCGAAGATCTTATTTCTATAAATAACTAGCAAATGGTTGTGACGAGCGATAAAGGTATCAAACGTATCATAATTATGAATGAAACGCGATCGATATATTTTTTTCTTGGTCTGACCAAAAAAGAACTAGACTATCAATCTAGAAAACCTCGAACCAAATCGATTTTTGAGCGGTGGACCATTGTCTTATTGTTAATTAAGGTCCGATTAAGATTTGAAGTGATATGCTAGAAATGATAAGTTGGTGTGTGAGTACGTTTCGAATACAATCAATATGATGATTGTTTTAGAGCTTTTCGATGCCCTTTTCATTTGGCAACAATATAAACAAATGTAGACCAACAATAAAAGAAGATAGACAGATGACCGAGAAACATTAACAAAATCGAAACAAATAAATTTCGAATTTATGAAATGAAGAGAGAGAGAGAGAGAGAGAGAGAGAGAGAGAGAGAGCGAAACATGTGATCAATTTAAAATCAATAGGGAAACTTTAAACAAAGTCAATCAATCAAGTTCAAAGGTCCTAAGACAGGCCGATAATGAACAATTTTTGTTCTCTTTCTGTCTTTCTCATTTGATGCAAACTTAAATTTAGACAACAAAATGAAAATGTTATTCTAAATGATGATCTTCATCATCATCGAAATCATCATTTAGAAGATGAAAGTGATGATGGTCGTGGTTATTCATGAATATCATCTGTTGAAGACCATAATGGTAATGATAATGATGAAGATTTTACACAGTGAACCGAATCAAGTTATTTCCGAAGAGCACACATACACACACACGCAATCAGACACGAAAACAAGGCGAGATGCCAAAGAACGTTGAAAGATGAAGATGTTCACTAGCACTTCAACTCTGTCACCAGTAAGGTATGCTTAATCTCGCCTAGGGCTAAACAAAACTCCCTTTTTGTTAATTTCATCTCGATCTTCTACTTGATCAACATCAATATGTTGCTTGATTGGTCAATGAAGAGGATGCATAGATAAATTGGATGGATAGGCTCGTTGGTTGAATGCAATGATCAGCGTTGATCGAATAGTAAAAACGAATGCTGCCCCGAGGGCTTTCATCATCAATAAAATCATCATTCTAGATTCTCTTCTTCTATTAGATTGTAATAGACTTTACTATGGTTAGAAAGTTGGATGATTTCGAAAAAAAAGAGAACCTTCAATTTTCTTCTCTTTCTTCTCTTGGAATTTAACAAAAAAAATTCAAGGAGAAACAAAATTCGTTAGGCGTTTGTGTTATAATTGTTTCTTCACTCTCTTCGACTGATTGATAAACAGTCAGTTCGATTTCGGAAGAAAAGAGAGATTCCACTTTCGCGTCACTTGGATAGATGTGAAAAAAACTTTCAAAGTTATTATCCTAATAATAAAGAATTCTGAAGAATCGAAAGAGAAAAAAAAATTCAAAATAACTAGAAACTTAAACGAATTCTAAACCTAGACAACTAACAAATTAACAGAGTTGTCAAAAATTAATCGAATTTCGATGAAATTAATTGGTCCTTTTAAAAGAAGAGAAAGTGAATTGGAATGGAAGAAAGAGAAAGAAGAGGCGATTAGCAAAAGTCCATCCTAGAGGAATGAGCTAGCTAATCTGACGAGAATCTCGATTTTTTCTAAAAAAAAAATATCTTTGCTAAGGTGTAATAATTATCATCGGATTCGCGAAAACTCACGAAAACATCTCAATTCAAACGATTTCTCATCGAGAGACTAAATCAATCTGAAAAGTGGTGATGCGATCGATTCAGAGATTGCAACCAAGCCAATTAAGCGATTGATTTTTGCGTTCCCTTAGCTCGATCAATCGTAATCATTATCGATCCACACCTATCCTTCACACCTCATTTAGTCACTCAATTCCGATGATCGAATGACCAAATATGTACCAGTGGCATTAATTCAAAGCGAAGCATCTCTTATTCGCCAAGTATTCCGATTGGATGATTATCATCTTCATCTTCATCGAAGATCTTTTTGATCGAGAGCAGTCTAATCATCAGTCTAATCTTTATATTAAGATGAAAATTTTCGTTGAAAAAAGAATAGCTAGAAAGCTGTGAGAAGATTTCTAACAATCAAATATCGAAGTATTCCAATCGACTTGAACATTTAAACATCGAAGTTTCGATGTCGTTATTTCGCCGACGAGAGACTGAACAAAAAACATTCATATATTAGGGTGTGTTTGCACACATGTTGAAGACTTGTGTGTGTGGGTTTGTGAAATTTCTACATGGAAAAAATAATCTCGATCTTCAATGAGTGTGCAGATGAAGACATCAATTTTGAATGATTATATCTTCGCCAACAACAATCGCCACCAAGCCAAATCACCAAATAATGAAACTGTTATTGATAGTAATCAATACAACAGCCACCGAAGAGAAAAGCTGTCATTGTTTTGCTCTTGGATTCGATCTTATACGTTTTTGATTTATGCAGATCATTCTATTGAATAACAGAGGATTAGGATTGGGCTTAGAGCGAAAATGAATGCCACAAATCATCACCCAATTTCAATCTCAGATAGTTTTTTTTTTTGAAAATAAAAAGATGCCAATGAAGAGAGGGCCTAAGGATGTTCGAGATGAAACAAAAGATTATTTTAAAGTGAGATTATTTTTTCCAATGATTCCAAGGAGGATCTTTGATCATTTTCATCATCGTCAACGTTGATTCAAAATGGCTATGGACTGAAAAATCCTTTAGGCAGTCGGAAAATAATACTAGCTAAAACAAGAGACAACAATCGACAACAATCAAATTCGAAACAAAATCGTAATCTTTGTCCACAGCGAAACAAAACTGACCGAATGCAAATCTATTTTGATGTACGCAATCATAGTGTGCTGATTATGGACGCCATAAACAAATAGAGAATGAATCAATAAATTATAATCTCCAATACTATTGGAGAAGATGAAATGATACAACACACCTTTTGTGTTTAGAATCAGCGTTCCAATCGGATTGTATTAGAACAAAGTTGAGAGAGAGAAGGAGAGAGAGAGAGAGAGAGAGAGCCACAAAATCCTCAAAACTGACAAACAACAAAATAATACTAATAATAATCTTATTGATAACAGCAACGAATACTAATCATTGTATCCTCTCAATGACAAGCTGGATGATTTGTTTGTGACCGAGAGGAACGAAAGTTTTCGAATCGAATTGGATCGAATCAATCGGATTGTTTTCGAGCGAAAGAGAGAGATGCGAACCATGTATGCATTTACCTAATTATCTTTACGGTCATCCGATACAAGAAATCTATGATCGATCGGTCTCTAAAAGAAAAGTTCAAAGTAAAACAACGGATTGAGACAAACATGGAAGAGGAAAGAAACAATAAAAGAAAACGAAAATTTTTCAATCAAATTCAAATGACTGACAGTTTTTTTTATTTCCTCCCAAAACAAAAGAAGGACTCTTTGAAAGATTGGTGGTGGTGATGATGTAATAAATAAATAAACGAAGCACAGAGAGAAAACTTCGTCTCAAGATTTGTTATTTCAAAAGAAAATAACTCAAAAAAGAAAAAAAAATATGGCAACACACAAAATAAAACGGACTGAATTTGAAAACGAACGAAAAATGGAATAAAATTAAAATGAAAAATAATAATAATTTTCAATTTTGATTTGACTTCATATAGATCGACTGATTTGCATTTAGAACGGAAATCAAAATCTTAACACTAAGACAGAGAGAGAGAGAGAGAGAGAGAGAGAGAGCAGAACATTGGGTTACACAAAGATATGAAATAAAAATATACGAAGAGATAGAATAGAATTTTTCTTCTTTTTCAAATTTTATATCGAGGATTTTTTCTAGCTTAGTACTCGAAAAAGCTAAGCGTTTTAAGCTAAAAAACTACCTCAAAATGAACGCGAGAGCTTAGATCACACCGAAAGCGAAAAGCTTTGAGAGATATTGCAGAGGGATGATGGATGTAGCTGAGGAAGAAGATGATGAATAATAATAATATTAATAATAATACTAAAAACAAAATTGAATCGAGAAAATAAGAAAAAAAGAATGGCTAAGGAGAAATACAATCGCTTTTGAAGAATGAACTGTTTTCTTTAGTTTTGTTCCGCTTTTTTTTTCTTTTCGAAATAAAACTGTCAATCTGAAGACAAATGTGTGACATTCGGAACCACCGAAGTTTATTGGATAGATGTTAGGCTTCAGTGTTGGGTGAAGTAAAAATTTCTAAGCTAATTTTAATACTCTCAAATTGTGGACCCTTTAATGTCTTCTTCAATGAATTTTCTACTAAGTCTTTTCAATAAAATTTGCTCAGCATATTCGATCTTCTATATTTGCGCTCACTTTTCGATCGTTCGAGAAGATTGATTTTAGGTGAGCGTTTTGTGAGCTAAGACTTAGTGGCGACTAGGGCTAAGTAATTTTTTACTTAGTCGAATGTTAGATGCGTTCATAAAACAATACACTTTGAAGCACACATGCATTTGTAGAACTAACTTAATTTCAACTTTCAATTGACTAGAATAGAGAATCGAATTTGTAACAAACAGAAAGGGAGAGAGAGAGAGAGAGAAAAATCAAATTCGTTTTTTATTCGAATCAAATTTACAATTCTTTCGAAGCCGAAATTGTATGCAATTCTGAAATCGAAAAGATTTGTGAAAATTCAATCAGAAAATATTACAAAGAAAAAAAATGGATTCGAAAAATGATTTAATTTATTACATACAATTGAGTGATTTGCAAATCATTTTGATTTTTTTTTTTGAAGAAAAATTAGATCATCTTAAGTTTGAAACAAATTTACTTTTGTTTCGATCGGTTGATTTGAAAACTTTCTAAAGTTTCAAAAAAAAAAAAACGTAGCTGGATGCTAATCAAGCTAGGTTCGCTCACAAAAAGGGAAAGGGAGAGAGAGAGAGAGAGAGAGAGAGAGAGAGAGAGAGAAAGATGATTGATTGATGATATTAGAAATTCACAAGAAGAGACCTAGACCGAAAAAAAAAATAAGATCGATAACAAGTGATGGAGAGTGAAATTGTTCGTGTTTTGAATTCAAAATGATTTGTTCGTTCGAATCGGAGCCAAAATAATGTCATCATTATTTTGTCAGAGTGCTGCTGGCGAGTGAATCGTCATCATCATCATCGAGCAATCTTCAATCGAGGCAAAGATGGTTTGATGATGCATTGATTGGTGATGATGCAATTTCCCTCCCCGGTTCCATTCCATTTGAACATTTTTTTAATCTAGCTCTAGTGACTAGCTGCCAATCTCTTCAACAGTCCAAATCGTTAGCGTCTTAGATTGACTTTTCTTTCCGTTGAAATTTGATCCAAGAAATAAATTCTCAGAATTTCAATATTTTTCTCTTGGACGTAAACTAACATCACTTTTCTCTTTCTCTCTCTCTCTCTCTCTCTCTCTCTCTCTCTCTCTCTCTCTCTCTCTTTCTCTCTCTTCAAATTCCTCACTCGCAGATAATGAATGAATTAATTTGATTGAATTACACAGAAGGAAAAAATTTCTCGAAATTCTTCTTTTTTCGCAATGAAAAAAGTTTGAAAGAATTTTGATTTTGAAGTTGAAAAAGAGAATCCAAATGCTTAACGTTTGTTTAATTTTCGTTTTGCGTTAGATTTTTTATTTTTATAGAAAAAAAAAATTTGATTTTTTCTGAGGCTAAGAATTTTTTTTTCCAAAAAAATTGTGGAGACATCCGCTAATATCTCATCGTTCGTAAGGAATGTATGGAATGTGTTGCATTTCGCAAAACAAACATCGAACCAAACACACTGGTTTTGGCCGCATTTTATTTCGGTTTTTTTTCACTTCCAGTGTATCTCCATTCATTAATTTTGCATTTTTTCTACCATCGACCAGAATTTAATCTCGAATTTGATTCTGTAGCTGTTGTTGTTATTTGGCAATGCTTATTCGCAATCTCTCAATTTCGAGGAGAGATAAATGGCATCTCTCACTTTTCATTATTAGGTTATCGAAAAAGATCCAAGTTCATTGAATCATCATCATTCTTGATGAAGATGGGTGTTTTCAGTCTTTGATAGCAAAAAAAAAAAAAAAAATATTTATTTATTTCATTTTCAATTAATCATTGCAGTTTTGTTGATGACGAGGGACAGAGATTGAAGTTAAAATTTGCCAGCATTCAGCAACGAATTTTCCAAATCAAACTGAAGATCATAGATCAAGCCTCATAGATGAATTCTAAGCAGATTGAAACGAATTAAATTTGTGATATATCATCGAAAGCTGATTGAAAGACTAACTTAGGCCTCAAATAAGAACTAAATGGTAGAATTTTAATCTAAGGTATCAATCTAGTCTAGCTCTCATTGGAAGCGAAAAAACAATGGCAATTCATTGTTTTCTGATTGCAAGGAGAGTAGCAATAACAACAACAACGACCGGAATGAAACACCAAATGTTTGGTGATTCGAGAGATGATAAGATGCAAGAATCTATCAGATAGTTCGATACTAGACTATGTATTTAGCTTTGCACGTTTTGAAATAGATTGTGGTTATTGAAGTATTTTGGTGAATGATGAATTCCATTATGAATTAATAATGAAGTTCGTGATTATAGTCTTTTTGATCATTGAACACTGACGAAAAAAAGACCAAACTATCCAAAAGTAATAAGGTTTTTTCGATAATTTGTTCGGTAACAAAAACGAATGGTGTGTGTTTGATGATGAGTTTTAGATGCCTTTGTTCTGTTCCATAGATTTATGAGAAATAGCAGTTCACAACAAAATTCTGAAATTTTTCGTGAAAAAAAAATCGACTGAATCATTGAGAGTATTCTAGAAGATAGTTAGAAGAGTTTAGATGAAATCAAACCCAAAGCCAAAAGCCATAGATCGTCAAACATTCGAGCAAGTTTCAAAATGAGATCTAAAGTTTTCTCCTTCTTTTAGTCTAGATTTGGATCTAAAAAATAGCATTGCTCGAAAAGAATAGAACAAAACAAAATCAGAAAATTGAGAATCGAAAGATGGGAAATAGTTTCAATACACCATAGCAATGTTGTATTATAGAAGATTAACGTGTTAAGAAGTCATCAATCTGTTGGTGTTGGTTTGGGCGGAGAACATACTGTCAGCACCCAGACCAAAATTTTCAGTCTTATTTTTGCACAAAAACTGGTGTTCGAAAAGAATCGAGAGGAAAGGAAAAAAGTGAAGATGGTGATGTTGACAATAATTATGATTGTTATAGTCTCTCTCTCTTCTCGAAAAAAAACTTAAGATTCAATGAAATTTTGATCGAAAACGAAGAGAGAGAGAGAGAGAGAGAATGAGAGAGTTAGCTTGATGATCATTATCCTCATCACCATCATAATCATCATCAATTCAATGATTGCAATGGAATGGTTTTTTTGGCGTCGGCGGTGTCGGCAGCACCAAACCGAAGCACAACAACAAACATTGAACGAATAACAACGAGAAAAAAATGGATAACTAACCAAGCTAGAACTCAATCCAATATGCTTTCTCTCTATCTTTGCATAGACATTCTAGTCATCCAGCGAAGCATTCGATTCTTTGTGTATTCACACAAAATGTAATGATAATAGTCTATCTCGAAAAAAAGAAGAAAAAAACCTCAAAAAGGAAAAGGAATCGCGATTCGATCAACAATAGGGCAATTCTTTCGATCGCTAATAATAGATTAGAGGGTTCATGTGAATATTTCACATCGAACTCCAACACATCATCATCATCGTCTCTCCAATTCTTGGCTTTCTATTCTCTATTATATTCTAATTTATCGCGCTTGAAATTCTAATAGTAATCAGAACACAACGGGAGAGAGAGAGAGAGAGAGAGAAAAAAGCAGAGAGACATCATCATCGATTGGCACCAAAGTTAGCACCTATCGAATAACTTCGAAGTTGAGATTTGGCAATGAAAATATATGGTCAATACAATAAAACTCAAGAATCAAAAAAGGGAATTAAGGTTTCGACAAATAATAGAAGAATGCAAAAGAACAGAAAGAAATGAAAGAATATCATCATCATCAATTAAAATGAGCAGATTTTCCTCTCATTTATTTATTTATTAGCTTATTATTTTTTTTCTCGAGAATGAATCGCGAAAGGAGTATTACAATAAAATTCGATTACTTTTCAAAGCAAATAAACTGGAGTGAAACACATCAAATGGACTCAAAACATCTAATCTTTTCAGAATCATCATATTGAAGTTGAATTTCGGTTCAGAGAGAAAAAAATCAGAATATAATCAAAAAAGAAGATAATCATCAAAATCTCTACCGTAATCTACAAGAATTAGATAAGAGAGTTTCGCAAGCTAGAACTCCATCTCTCTCTCTCTCTACTCTCGTCTCGCCTTTCGTTTGATTGAGATCATCACTTTGATTAGCAATCAACGAAAGAGCTTGGAAAAATATAAAAAAAAAAAAAAAGAAATTGACCAAAATTAAAAGCAGCTCATCACTAAACAATTTATCGAGAGAATGGAATTAAAAAGAGGGAAGAGAATTCGGACAAGATGATGAATTCATCAACAAAGGCAATCACCAAATCACCACCACCACAACCATCATCACCACAACCACCATTATTATAAAAAACGAAGAATAGAAACCTTCCTTTGGTATTTCGATTGGTTTCACACAGCTATAGCCTGGAAAAGTGTGTGTTGTGTTGAATTTTTTGCTTCGAGATCGATCAGAAAGCATTTTGTTCTCTTCTCTCTCGTAACGAATCTAATTTCAATCACTATCCGCTCAATTTTTCTCCACCTTGCACCTAAGGCTACAGTTTTGTACGGTGAAACGAAGCTAAGAAAAAAAAAAACAAAAACTGATTGAATGGAATATATCAGCTCGAAAAATAACTTTATTTTTTTCAACAATCTCCGAAGAAAGCAACAAATAGCAAATAGAAGAGAATAGCTAACAAAACGTGAACATAGAATAAATGATGATTCGATTCGGTATGGACTTTCAACAGTAACATCAACCATTCATCTAGAGACCCGAAACATGGATGGAGAGGAAAAAACTAAGGTAACTCAATTAAGACATTAGCCTAGTCCGACAGAGAAGCTAGTGAATTAGCTGGTTGAAAGATACACAACTATCGTCTTCATCTCACAACCAACCAACCACCTTTTCTTTCATTTCAATTCACTTCTCGGCCAGAATAGCTCGATTCGTTTCTCTTCAAAACAGCAACGATGATGACGGTCAGTGTAGGGACAGAGGGAGAAAGATGTCCGCCATCATCATCATCATCATTATGATGGTGTTGATTGCTGTTAGCTGAACAACAAACGAAAACGACAAGAGATGAAAAAAAATCATTAAAATGCTAGGTTTGTCCAATAATAATAATAAGAATAATAATAATAATAATAATCACCAGCTATATCACCATCAAGCATTAACAAACGGACTAACTTTTCATTCGCTATGCAATTTTCTCTCTCTCTCTCTCCCTTTCCTTCTTTCTATGAAATATTATTTCCATTTGTTTTTTGTTCACCGAAATAATAATCTCATTTTATTTCTCTCATTTCATTTCGATCGGTTCTTGTTGCAGCAGATCCAATCTCTACAATCGAATGGATTCAACGAATTTAGAAAGATTTTTTTTTTGTTCTTTCTCAGCTATTTTTGTTTGGTTTTCGATTTTTGAAACAAAAAAAAAAAAATAAATCATTGGATAGATTTCGGATCATCATCCACCATCAGTGTTGAGATTTTCAGTCGAGAAAATTATAATAATTACTATGAGGTTAATTATTATTATTACATTCATACCCATACATACACGATCGTTTTCATAATCATCATCAATCCTAGAGATCAATACCCATTGTTTCTTCCTCACTCTCTCTTGCAACAGCCTAGGTTAGGCTGAGAAAATTGAGACATTTTAAACGAGCTAACACCGATCTTTCTCTTGTTCTCGAATTGCTAACAGATTGTTAAAAACTTTTTCAACGTTCTTTTTTTTTCTTTCGACCAATTCTTTAATTAAGACCAGGTTGTTATTATCTGCCTCGCTTTCTCATATTAAAAGAATCATCACACATTGTTTTATTTCGTTTCATGCTGATTTGAAAGAGATAGAAAGCGCGATTCGATAGAATGAGCGGGCTAAAACCAAACCAATCGTAACCGAAAGCAGTCACAAACACACAATATCATCGCGAGTGAAATGATCAATATTATGATGATTGGTGGACAACGAGAAACGTGATGAATTGAGATATCAAACGCAATGGTCAATGAATCGAAAATGCAGAGAGGAAAACTCAAAATGATCAATGATAGCTTGAGAGAATTAAAAGAACAATCTTGACCAAATTGAAAGAGTCTTAATCTATTCGCGATTGAGATTGACAGGCCAAACAACAGGACCAAGATTGTTATATTAATCAAAAAGCGTGATTGGAGAGAAGAACACGAATCGAACGAATATCGAATCGAGATGATGATGATCATCATCATCATCAGACCAGATCAGCGAAACAAAAACAATTCAGACAGGTGCTAAAATTTAGTGTACAAGATGATCCTCGAAGAAATAGCTACATTTTTTCTAGAAAAAACGCGAATATCATTTCTCGATTGGATTCGAAAGAAAGAAAAAGAAGGAGAAGAGCTAAGAGAAGAGAATCGAGAGAGAGATCGCCTTAGATAGAGCGCTAGAGCAGTCGATTGCATTTAGAACCAGAACCCAGACATTCTCTCTCTCTCTCTCTCTCTCTTCTCTGATGCAGAATGATCAGTTTGATTCTCAGTGAGCATCATCATCATCATCACCATCCTCATGATACACTAAAAGGAGATGATGAAATCAACCACTTTGAAGCGAACAAAATCAAACAAAATGAAGACATTAAATCTTCATTCGGGTATGTTTTGTATGAAGCGAAGAGAGAGAGCTTGATGATTCTAGTATGTACCTGCATTTTTGATTGCTAGTCTCGCTTTTTCGAGTCTAGAATTTTTCACATCGAATAAAACTATCTATTTTTGCCTATCTGATGGAGATTTCGATAATAACTCAATTCTTGTTTCGAGTATATAAGCAAATATATTCTTCTCGCAAACATCGAAAATATTAATATTAGGCAATAATAGGCTAGATTGAGGAAAGTTGCGCTAATCTTGCGGCATTTCTTCGGCAAAGAAGAAGAATCCAATGAAAACAAAAAAAAACTCTGGTGAAAAAGAAAAAGTGATGATGCAAAGGATGAATTGTAACTAAAATTCGAGAGAAAAACTTTTGATTTGGAAACTTCTATACAAAGAATATTCATCTAGCAAAATTTCAGCCATCGGACTGAAACTTTATTCTTAGAACAAAGTGGAAAGAAAAAATTTGAAGAGTTTCAAAAATATCAAAAAAAAAATTATAATGCAATCGAAATCTAAATATTGGCGTGTAAAGAAGAAAGGAATGATACAAAATTGAAAAATTTTCGATTGATTTCCAATAATCAGAATAGAATTCTATTATCTATGTCATAATGGATTAAGGCCGACTGATGTTGAAACCGCTTATTGAACAAACTTCTAATTAATTTAAATTAACTGAATTAACTCTTTTAAAATTTTAATATAAAACTGATCGATTTTTGGTAATAAAGATCATGATAGAATTATCAGCTAAATTCGCTGTTTCGATTTAGTTGAAAAGTCAGTAGGATAACTGAATCCACGTATTCCTTTACTTCCGGTCAATAAGTCAACGAGAAAAAAAAAAATTTCAAATTTTATCTAATTCTGTCGTAATTCTGTTATTTGGTTAATATGGAAGAAGAATCTTCGATCAAGTCAAAATCTTTGGTCCTGGAGTGTATAAACGAATATAACGCCACGATTCACACCGTAACTAAGTTTCCTCCTAATTATCTCATGACTGGATACGACCCAGATCAATTATTTCAAGACCATCCTTTGGAAACTAACCGATTTATTGCCTTCGACAATTCGATGAAATCTCACGAATACTCTAAACTCAGATATGATGCGAATCGCAAACAATTAAATTTAAATGTTGGCGATAAAATATTTGTAGAGTCAGGAAACCGACTAAACCGAGACAAATTGGATCCATTATTTGAGGGGCCATATACCATCACCCGAATCATATCAAAGAACATCATCGAAATCATGAAAAAGAACAAACCGACTATAGTTCATTCATCTCAAATAAAGATCTTTAAAGATGAAGCCATCGAAGAGAACGAGTGCCGATTTCGCTTTTAAAAAACGGGGGGATGTCATAATGGATTAAGGCCGACTGATGTTGAAACCGCTTATTGAACAAACTTCTAATTAATTTAAATTAACTGAATTAACTCTTTTAAAATTTTAATATAAAACTGATCGATTTTTGGTAATAAAGATCATGATAGAATTATCAGCTAAATTCGCTGTTTCGATTTAGTTGAAATCTATTAACTTGGAATTGAAATTATTATTCAACGACAGCAACAATGATTGCTATTTGATTGAACCATTGATGATTGAGCAATGATCGTTTCTTCATCTCTCGTATCATTTCGTATCGAATCCTGTTCGGGCGGTTCCGATCGTATTTTGAACATAGTAAGAAAGAGAGAGAGAGAGAGAGAGATGATTACGTTATGGACATATTCAAGACAAGAATCTCGATGTTGTTTTCGATGATAAAGATTATTTTCTTATTCGATGATATTACCCACATCACTAAGATGGAAGGAATAACAATTTTTTTTTACTCCATTTTCATTCTTTTTGAATGTTGTTGCAAAGAGAGCAATACAGAGAAGGTCCAAAGATGAATCTTCCTCTTTCCTCTTTTGAAATGACCGTGACGGTTAATCATCAAACAAGGCCGTGAAGATTGTGCGAATTGAGACAAGATAATTATGTCTTGGTGTCTTAACTGAAGCGTTTTTTTCGGTAAAAATATCAAAATAGAGCAAAGTTGAATATTGTTGGTGGACCATCATCACCAAGTCTGAAGAATAGATAAAGATGATGATTGAATTTACCAAAATCGAAGAAAGCGCAAAATTTCATGGACGATAGAGTTGATTGGTCTTGCTTGAGGATGGTCGTTCAACGATGATGAAAAGAATAATGATAATAACATTCGAAATTGTAATGGCAATGGTAAAATGGTTAACCATGGCTTGTGATTTGCCAAAAGATTTAATGAATGAAATTTCAAGTTTCAAATCAATCAAGCACAACCATCAACCATTAAAACTTCGGTCCGTATTCTCTTTATCTCTCTCTCTCTCGTTCTCTATTCTCATCTATTCATTCATTTATTTTTATTCCAAACTTTTTTAAAAAGCTATAGGCCTATTGTTGCGCGATCCAAACGGAAATGATCGTTACGAATGGCGATTGAGAATAGAAGAGAAATTTTAATGGCACACGTTCATCCGTATTTCTGTTCGTTACTCAAACCGACCAACTGTATCAGTATCGAGAGTGTAGAGATGGAGAAAAAAATTTTGGAAACAAAACAACTAAAAGCAAACCTACAAAATTACGAATATTTCAACAAAGCTAAAATAAGTGAATAGAATATAATGATGATGATGTGCTCGAAAGAATAAATTCCAAGCATTGAGCAATGATATCAACTAGAGAGTGATACAATTGTGGATCGAACGAATGAAACTCGGAGAAACAATTCTGATCGAAATCAATAACGAAAAAATTGAGAGAATAGACATTTCGAGGAACAAATTTATGGAATAATTTGAATAAGAATCTCGCAAAATAAAAGAAAAAAGAGAATGAAAATAGATTATGAAATATCTCTAACCATCGCCATCATCGTTACGTTATGCGATTTTAGAGCGATAGAAGGAACAGCAAGAAACATCATTATTATCATCGAAACAATTCTATTATTCTGATAGTTAGGAGCCATTTTTATCTCAATTTTACAAAAAAGAGGAAGAAAATATTTGCAATCGAAAACAATAGAAATTCATTTCGGAATCGGCAAAAACAGATAGGATTGTTTTGTGGCAGCTTCTCAGCTTTGTCTGCGCCACAAACATCGAGCTAATCAATTTTCGAGACTATCGTCTTAATATAATCCAAGATAAGCGTAGAGAGCGAATGCAACTCAAAATAAGGCCGTCAAATTATTGTCGCTCTTTTTTTTCTAATCAAAAGCTCTGATCAGAGAGAACTTCAAATTAGAATAAAATAAAACATTTTGGGTTGGTTATGCTTGGCTTCGATGATAAGGATTTTGATTATAAGGACATCAACACAACCGTTGTTCGTTGCGGAATTCAGAAGCGTAAAAAAACAAATTACCTGTAACAAATCATTATTTCGATTCATCGCGATTCAAAAGAATTCGGCAAAAAATATTGCGATAAAAAGAATGAAAATGAAATTTAGACATCAAAAGACATCATATCATTACATCCGGTCCAATTAGAGCAGACTAAATTTGCAGAACAATCATTGAGACAAGAAAAACTCCAAATGTCATAATGCATAATTTTTCATATTTGTTGTGAATTCAGAAAATTTGCTATTTGTTCGTAAAGTAGAGAAAGATAATAATGATTGTCATTATTTACGAAAAAAAGCCCGGAAACAAAATTCGAAAAGAATTGATTTCGATTCTCATTTTCTCTCTCTCTCTCTCTCTCTCTCTCTCTCTTATCAATGAATCATATGGCATCCCTTCATTACACTTGAAATTATATTTTTATTTTTTTACATTTATATTTTTTGTTGAGAAATTTTTTTTCCATTCAGCGAACAAATTGATTCCTTCTCTTGAAGAAAAAGGTTAAATAGATTCTTCTAGCAATGCGATCAAATCAAGAAAATATTTTCTTTGATTTTTTAAATCGAAATTTCCGGCGAGAAAAAAAATCGATTCTGTTTCGATCATGCAGATCTACAAGAAATGATGAAAAAGTAGAGAAAAAAGTGCCAAAGAATACAAGAATCGTATCCAATTTTGAATGAAAGAGATAATTGCATATTGAAATTTAGAATCGATCGTATTGATTTAGTTCTCTAGAACCCAAAAAACTCGGTATTGAGATGAATTCGAAATTCTAGGAATTCGCAATCGGTATTGAGATGCGCATATGAACAGAATGATTCTTAGAAGCACATCCAATTCGAACCCCAACCTAATTGATGATAACAGCTAAGTCTATTTGAAAAAATGTGTCACTAATACACTACGATTGAGAAAATCGAAATAATAACAATAATAGAGCATTAATGAATGTCTGAATCTCGTTTGTTACAGTTTCAGAACAGATTTGATTTGAACAGACGTCAAAAAAAAAACAAGTCAAACAAATCGAAGTAATGTCAATGTGTTTTGTTGACATTTTTCCCAACGAACAAGAAATTTTTTCTCTGATTCCATCCAGGAATTAGCAAAAAAAAATCTTAGAATATCAATCGAACGAAACAAAAGAATTGTATTCCCTCTTGTCATTGGCTTCTTTTTCTGAATGTCTGACAGTGAAAATTCGTCTTTTTCAATACAAAAAAAAAAAAAAAGAAATCAAAACAATTAAAACGATTCAATATTTAACTAGAGTCTTTGTTTTTTTTTTTTTTGTTCTAATTTCGATGATTCCAAGAATTTTCGAATTGCTTGAGTTACTAGTTACATATGAATGTCTCGAGTGAGAGATTCTATTTTTTCCTCTAATTCTCCTCTTACTCTCTCGATCTTTGATTTCATTGTCATCATTTCATCAACTTTCTTTACATTCATCAAACTCATTATCATCAAAATTTTTTTTGTAATTGAAATCAGGAACGAATTCTTTTTTCTTTCCCGATCTTTTCTACGGTCTCGAGAGAATCACTAGCGTGGTGATGGATAATTAAGAAGACATACTCGTTGATTGAGTTCAACGATTACAGTTGAGAGAGAGGGAAAGAGAGAGAGAGAGAGAGAGAGAGAGAGAGAGAGAAACGATTCATTTAAGAGTTTAAAATGTCGATGAAAATCTGGAACATAAAATGTTAAGCATAGGAAAAGTGATGAAATATCTAAATCAGTCTGTTTAGGTCGCATTTGACTTAATTCGAAAGTGAAACAGAAGAAAAATAATTGGACGAATGTAAAGGGTAAAATGAATAAGCGAAAACTATAGATCAGACGACGGACAGCGGATCGAATAATTTGAAAATCAATCAACCGTTTCCCGACTGACACAATCAGATGGTTCCTCATTGTGAAATTTAATTTGCGAGTCATAATTGTTTTAGGATCACAATTGTACGTGTTGTTTGACTGAAACAAAAATCTATTTTCGATTTACTTTTAACGATTTTACTATCGATTTAATCTCAGAATTGGACGATTTCGATAATGAAATGATTTGATTCATCTAGCTTTGGACTTTGAATCAGATCTTCGACTTTGCGATCAGAATGATGTCTTGTCTCCATAATCATCACTATTATTGCTATTATTATAATCTTAATCATATCATTTCTTGACCAGAGAAGCGATGAGGGTTTGAAAAAATAGCACTTGGCAATCAAAAAAAAAAAACTTATTAAAATAACCGAGGGAACCGTTAAGTATGGATGAATGATTTGAGACAAGAGGATTATTTTTTGAATGAACACCAAATGAATAGAATCAGAAACGAAAGAGAGAAATAGAAAGAGAGATATTCATTGATTTCTATCTTATACATCTGTATGTGTTTGTCTTGTTTGAGAACGATTACAGAATGAATGTATCGTTGAAATTGAAGAAGATTTAGAGACAGTGAAAGGTCTCTTTTGTATCACTGTGTGTGTGAGTGTGTTGGGTACAATTTCCTTTTCTTGTTTCATTTCGTTTTTCACATGTGCTTTGGTTCACTTGGATCAATTTTTTTCGAAAGAAAGAAAAAAAAAGTATATGAAGAATGGATTTTTTCCTCATTGGGAAAATCAAACGCTGAATAAATCCAGAAAATTCTCATAATCTACATCTACATCTAACAGACACATCTATTATAGATCACATTAAACAAAAATTGGTATGATTAATTCAATTCTTAGGTCAGCCTAGTATGCTAAGCTAGCTGGCTTGTCTAGCTTAATCTAGTAGAAGCGCTCTACTAAGTGTTCAAAATCGGGAAAGAAAATTGCATAAATCTACGCCAACACACACACACACATCACTGACAAAATGATAAACGTTTACGTTTCCTTTTATTAGAGCAGAAGATTGAGAATTGGTGATTTGTGCAAACAAAATGAATTGAATTGAATCGTTTTGTGATCAGCATTCAATGATGATGATGATGATGATGTGATCGGATGTTGTTGTTCTTGTTTGATGCATTCAATAGAATCAAAATTCTTCTCTTTATCTCTCGCTAGCTTTCGAACTCTAGGCCCTTCCGTTCTAATCATCCCTTCATTCTCGACAACATCATTATCTGATTGAAACCGTTGTTGTATTGTTGCTATGAAAAGATTCCTGACCGGAAACAACATCTGATCGTAAGATTGGAAACTGATTGGACAATCGACAATGATCGGAATCGGATCTCAATGTGTCCGCGTTTCAATCAAATGAATGAAATCGATTGAGAACGAAACATACAGCATCAAATTTGTATTATCGGTGAATTTTCGAAGCGAAACAAAATTTTAAAATTTAAATTTATTCTAAACTTTTGATGCTAAACTTTATTCTAAACTTAGAACAGGCCAGATTAGTGATACTTTTCGATGCATCAAGATCGAAGGAGAGAAAAATTCTGCGAATATTAAGGCTGTAGGAGATGAAGAATATTTGAGTCTCCAACAACGCAAATAATTCAGTTAAAAATCCCCTATAATCAATATGAATTGATTCCAAGAGGTATTTGTGTGTTTGTTCTACTTTTAGTTAGCTGAATCGAAATAATTATTGACAAAAATGGAGACGTTTCTCTCTTATTGAACTAAATGAAAAAAATGCAACTTTTAGGTATCGAAATTTTTTCTCTGGGTGTTGATGAATTGCCTATTGCGAGCAAATGACAGCGATATTGGAAGCAACAGAAAAGACAAACAACTAAACAGACGAACCGAAATGAGTTATTACTCAAAGGAAAACAGAGAAGATAAAAAACAAACGAAATGAACCAAATCGAATTATAGTCAATTTGAATAGAAGAATGAGTCCGACAAAAACGCATAGAATTCAATGGCAGAGAAAATGTTTGGTTTGAGCTGTCAAACTGTCTGGTTCCACTTTTTTTTTGTTTTATTCCGTTAAAGTATTCAATAAGAATTTGCCGAAAACAAAACTTACGAAAATCTCGCTATACAAATAACCTAATTTTTTACGAAAAAAAAAATTCAAACAGCTTAAAAAGCCAAATTTCTACCGAGAAAACATTCAGATCAAATATTCTCAGATCAATTTGATGGAGAGTTTGTGAAATATCATTGGAGAAAAAGTATCGATTTAAGATCTACAACTGATTGTCTCAATCTTCCCACCATCTTTTATCCCATCTCATCGGTGTTGTGAGATTCCAAAATGGGACTAATATAAAAAAAAAAAAAATAAATTTGGTGAATGATGTTTGATGGAAAGAATTTTCTTATCAATCAACTTATCCACAGAAAGTTACGCGAAAATAATTTCTTTCTAATGAGAACAAAAATAATTTCTCTTTTGATTTCATTAAGGTAATTATTTTCTTTCTTCAAGCTCTGATGGCAAAGTTGATTGACACAACCCTCAATAATTAGCTAGCTTCTCTCTCTCTCTCTCTCTCTCTCTCTCTCTCTCTCTCTCTCTCTCTAAAGATTTACGCACATCAAAGCTTTTAGGCTTTTTTTTCAGAGCGTAATATTGACAGTTACTTCTCTAAACCCGGCAACAGCATCAGTATCGAGAACAGAGAGAAAAGAAAATTAGGACAAGAATTTGATTCGAATGTCAAAATGAAACGGATTCACCAAATCGAAAGTTTTTGAAACGTAAAAAAAAAAAATAGAAAAAACGAGATGGAAGAGAATTGCACTTTTAAGATCATTTCTAGAGCACACATCAACATCTCTCTCTCTCTCTCTCTCTCTCTCTCGCTCGCTCGCTCGCTCGTTATCTTCTCTATCTTGCATCATTCAAACTCCGATAATCCTCTCGAGAGATTATTATTATAATAATAACAACAGAGCTTAGAAAAAAAAACATTGAATACTTGTTAAGATCATCCTCATTCTAGTTTCCATTCTTTTTCCATCCATCGAGTCAATCATTCTCATTCATTTCTCATTGTCTTTTTGCATCCAATGATTGGTGCTAAATGGAAAAACTCCGAAATTGGAAAAAGAAAAAAGAATCAAATTCTAATAAACATCATCATTCTTCGTAGCATTGATTGGTTAGAGGAACATTTCGAAAGCAAGGGTGTATGTGAAATGCTGAGGGAAGAAAAAACAAAAAAAAATCCTAGACGAAGAAAGCAATGCAAAATCAGATTATTGTACTTTTTGGGAAACAATCAGTCGCTCGAAAAATGATTAATGGATTAAATTGATGATGTCTGCCTATGCTGTTATGATTAAAGCCTAATCTATTCGAAAATTCGATCTGTATTGCTATTCAAATTTCAAAAATTTCCTTCTAAATCAATGGTGGCGATCTCGATGAGTATAGAACGATTACGGTTCGATGGCAAAAGATTTCTCTATTCAAGATTCATTCTTTCCGTTCATTTGAGTTTGAAATGTTTACTGCAAAAGATCGATTGCTTAGTGATCCACATTCAACATCATCGAGATCTGTTTGATCTTTTTCAATTGTTTTAAAACTCATTCGAGATTTTTATCTTCAAATGGTGTAAATCTACGATTGCCAATCAATATTGATGGAATGGAAATGATACAAACAATCGTTTGAAAGAATCAATGCACAAACTGAGTCCAAACATCAATTCTCTGGCACTAAACGCCAAAACATTTGATTGATTCCAAATATTCAATCACCGACAACAACGACAACAAAAAGTCGATTTTTTTTGTTTTGTTTCAGATCGAATCACTGCAAAACAAAAACAAATACTGCAGACACAAACATACGCAAACGAAAAAAAAGACGCCCGATTTCTAGAGTTCTGGCAAAAACAGAAGGGACCAAATCATAAAAGAATATAAACACACGCAATTCTAATTCTTATTTTCTTTCTGATTGAAATTTGACGATGATGATAATTCATGACGATGATATAATGATGATGATGCTTGCTGGCAAGACCTGTCAGAATTCTATTAATTTTTCGTTTCTATTCCTCTCATTCCATCTTTTCTTTTGATTTTTCACAAAATTCAATTAGATTTCGAAAATTAAAATTGTAAAATTTGAATCTTTGAAATCGGACTCATAGAGACATGAATATCCTTCTATAGAAAGCAATCAGCAACAATCAAATGTTCAACAAACACACACACTGACGAACGCATACTGGGGTTATATGCGATTGATTGACTGACACATTTGTTTGAGTGCGGATGGAGAAATTCACGAAGCATTCTGGTTACCTAATACCAAAGGTAGATAAATGAGAAATTCTTCAGTAGATTAAACTCTAAGGAAATAGAGAATAAAAAGCTGATACTGATTTAAAAGGATGGTTGAAACTGTTAGTGCTGTTACCAGATTCCTCGTCATGCAAGACAATAGAAATGAATTATTTACTTATACTGATTAGAACTAATATCAATCGAAAGCGAGACATAGAGATAGAGTCTATAGAGAAAGAGAGAGTATATTGACCCAGGGTTCCTAGTAAAAATCTATTGCCATTTCTAGCAAGTCTGTAGAAAGCAGAAAAAAATGATGGGCAATCAGTGAAAAGATAACCGAGGCCGACGATGTGAGCTGTAAGTCAATTGAATCGATATGGCTCGTAACCAATATTGAAGATTTGAAGGATTCAAAATAAAAATTTCGTCAAAATAATTCACAACACTCACTCAAACAACTCATACATGCCATCAAAATGGAAATGATTTTTTAAATTGATTGAAAACTCAGATTGGATGCCATTCAAGATGAATCTTGCTTCTTCTCTAAATCCTTTGCCATCGAATCAGTACGATAAGTCAGAGAGAAAGAGAGAGAGAGAGAGAGAGTTGGTGATGAAATCCGATATAGTTTTGTTTTCTACGATTTTGAATGATATCTCTCACGTGTTTTTTGATTCCATGTCTGGTTGTGATGGTTGATGCGTGTGTTTGTAGCCAGAAATTCAAAAGAGGAGAGAATGATTTTGTTTGCAGCTAGTAAGCTAGTCAATCATCATCATTTAATATTCTATTAAGCAAACTTATCTGGAGAGAGAGAGAGATAGATAGAGAAACGATAAAATGACCGAGATCATCGCTCGACCTCTCTGACCGAAGCGACCTTGTCGAATCAAAGAAGTGAAACTCAAACATACACATACGTCCATAATTATTAGCATAAAAAATATTTGTGGAACGGAGTGAAAAAAAGAGAAGAATTGAAAAAAGTTTGAAAGAAAACGAAATTATTAAATAAAAAAATCGAGATAAAAAATGAATGCATTTCCCTAGCCAATAATGCTGAAGCAAGTGACTGTCAAACGATTTATTGATTAGCTCAAATATAGGTGCGCACGTATTTCGATAACTTTGATTTGCCAATGTTTCTAGGGTTTTTGTTTTCATTTCGATCCTAAACAAAACACAACACACGCACCAACTTGATTGAATTTCATGCAAGTTCCCAAAGGAAACTTAAGAGGAGGGAAAGATGGGACGAAAAATTGTGATTGTGCGTTTTCTAAGGTCTCAAATTATCAAAAACCCCGAAATTTATCTCAAACTTAAATGAAAAATGTAAAATTTACAAAATTATTTAGAATAAACATCCAGAGCGGAACAAAAACAAAGAGATAGATCGATGAATGGTATTCGAGAATGCAATCATAGATCAAATTGAATTTCAAAATCGGAAAATAAGAGAACCAGAACACTGTCCATCATCACAACCAATGACCGCAACACAAATAAGGAGAATGGGAAAAAAACACACAATCCAGACCAAATCTGATCTATTATCTGAAGGCGCACACAGATACTGGGTGCATTGAAAAGGGGTACAACAGAACAAAGAGCGGAGAAAAAAGCTTTCTGAGACCGATATTCGACAAAAGTTGGCAAGCGATTGCAAAGCGTCTATTATTGCAGAACAACAAATCGAGACAATTGTTTTTAATCTGTGAATTAATTTTCAACGATGAAAAGACTAAAGGGGAGAATCTAGTTTTCTTTTTTCGATCAAAGAAACCGATTTAATTGAAGATTATATTTCTTTTCTTTCGTTTCTCGAATGCTAGGATTGAGAGCAACATGATCGATCTCATTTCATTCGAGAATAAAATAAAAAACATCGAATACACAGGTCATAAATATGCATGGAATTTTTTTCTTCTCTCTTCTCTCGCAAAGAGATTGATGAAGATTTTCCGTGATGCTAAAGGCGACAGTCCATATTAAGCAATGACGAGAACGAACCAGATACAAAAACACAAAAAACGAATTGCACGAAATCGACAAGACTGTCGATTGATGATGAGGATGATGATGATGATGCTAAGATGAAGATGATGATGGAAAAATAATCGTCGAATCGAGAAAAAAATACAACAAAATCGATTGATTTTGAACACCTTCATGGTAAATTGATCTCTAATCTTGGCCTCATTTTTTTCTTGACAGCTTAACTGAATCGATTGAATCAGAGAAAAAAAAAATCGTTTTCACGTTGATAATGGTCGATGAGCTGAATGAGTGTGAGCCAGGTAATCAAAGTTGATAATAGTCTCAACTTAGAGCATCGAAAAGAACGATAAACTTCCATGAGCTTACTAACTCGAATCGAACGAATTTAAATTAATTCCGAGACTGCATGTAGAAGATCGAATAGGCCTAGTGACTGTTCGCCAAGTATCACTCAACAAGAAAGGTAAGAAACAGGAAGTTTGCAGATCAAAACTCAACAAAAAAGAGTAATTTAGGAGAGAAAAGAATTTGAATTTTAATGAAAAAGAAAACCAAGATGATAATGATGACTTAATTAAAAATAATGTCGAAAATGATCGACCCATCACATACAATCAAGAAAGAATAATAAGAAACCTACGCTTTGAATAAATCAATTGGAACTATTTTACTTTTCAAAATACGTTTCTCTCTTGACCTTCACATAGGCTAAGAGAATTGAGCCAACAAATGTGTGGAAAATTTTTTGAATTTGAAATCAAATCACCAAATTTCTTTTAATCTATTACTAATCGATCAGATTGTATTCTCGGAGAATACTTTTCTATTTGAATTTCAAATAGAGCGTCTTTTAACATCTTAGATAAAAAAAAATATTCAGATAGAAACCACACGGAACGCATAATCGAAATGAATTCCGTATTGATATGGAAACTAGAACCTAATGTATAGAGAGAGAGAGAGAGAGAGAGAGAGAGAGAGAGAGAGAGAGAGAGAGAGAGAGAGAGAGAGAGAGAGAGAGAGATTCAAAAAAAGTCACTTGAATAAATTCGGAATAGTTCACAAGATCAATAATAAAGGGAATCTAATAAATCAACAAAAAACAATCCGAAACCCAGAAAAAAAAAATTGAACAGATCAGATGGCTCTCTTTTATTTTTCCGTTTTGGATTAGAAATTCAGTTGTTCAATCTCAAACGATAGTATACTTCGCTAGTAAATAAATTCAAAATGAGACAATAAAAATGAATGAGTGCAGTGGAGAGAGAGAGAGAGAGAGAGAGAGAGAGAGATGGGTGAATTTATAATAAGATTCCAATTCGAATAGAAATCAGAGGGTACGAAGAGGGGACAGAATATTCTGTTCGATGGAAAAATCGAGAAGCAATGCCGAACATCGAATACCAAAGCAACAATGAAAACAGAAAATCTGTCCCAGTAAACTAGAAAAGAATTTTCTTTTATTCATTTTTCTAATCAATAAAGATGATGACGATCTATTGACTCTATTCGACGAGGACTAGAAAAAGCATTGAATTTTTTTACTTTTAACTTAAATCTTAAAATATTCGATAGCAATTTCTTTTTATTTTGAATCGATCTAAGTTTCCCCAACATTTGGAATAATCACAAGGATAATAAAACAAATAAATCCCCAAAAAAAGTGTGTGTATATGTGTGTGAGTGTTAGTGAATTGTAGGATAAGTGCAGGAGGAGACTAAAAACCAAAGAATCTTTAGTTTCTTATTGATGCTGATGGTAAGAAATGATCTCGTTCCGAACAAGATTATGGGACCCAAAATTCTTTTTAAGGTTCGGTGGTTTGCGTGAGTGTGTGTGTGTGTGTGTGTGTGTGTGTGTGTGTGTGGTTGGATATTTGGGGAATGCGAGTACAATCAAGACGAGAGGTAATATTATCATATGCTAACAAAGGACTTGCTATCACTGCTTGAATAACAGAACGATGAAAATCACTTTATTTCAATCTCTGGCAAATATTGTGATAAGAATTCATAATCTATTTCGAAAACTTCTTCGATCGATTTTTTTTTTGATATTTCGTATTTTGTTTATACCATTTGACGATGTCGATGCCGAAGATGATTAGGGTCCATAAACTTCAGCTAACGAGAGGCAGCAGCAACCAATCAAGCAATCGAGAATCTAACCAAAATCAAACACAAACCAAGCGACCAACAGCAAAGAGAAACAGATCGGGAAAAAAATCCTACGAGAGAATACTTTGCTTATTTGACTATCTTGGTTGTCTATCTAGGCGATGTGTTTATCGTCTCTCTGTACGGACGGAGAGCTTGTAGCACATCACCATTGAAATATGCCAATAACAATAATGATTATGATGATGATGATGTTCTCGATGATATCAGAGCAAACATTTACGATAACGGATAGAAAGAAAGAGAGAGAGAGAGAAGAGAATCGACGACAAACGAAGACGACAACAAAAACAAAAAGTGAAAAGGCAATAAATCAGTCTGAGATTCCAAAGTGAAACACTAAGTTTGGAATAAAGTTAGCTTTCATCATTCAACAACACAAACAAACGTAAGGAAGTAGTGAAAAATTCAAACAGATAAACTTTACATTTAGAGTTAGTGGAAGCAAACATAATCTAGTGAGAACTCAGAAAAAAGCGAGAGGGCCGGGGAGAGAATCATTAAGGTTTTTTTTTCAAAAACTAACTAATTCACTGTGAGACAAAAACCTACAATACGGTAGTTATTGTAATATTTTTTGATTATATTGAAGCAAAAAGAAAAAAAGAATAATCGTAAAAGAGAGAAACAAAGAATTTGGTTTTTCTCAAGTGGACCAGTCTATTGCATGTTTGTCGGTGGCCAAAGTGCTTTTGTTGGAAAGAGCACGTTGACAATCATTATTGAAACAGCGACAATCTTATTATTGGTGAAATATTCTAGGCCGAAATTGTCCTTTTCTTTATGAAAAAACAAATGAATGGAAGATGGAAAAAGAAATCGAATAAATCTAGTTAGTTAAGAGTCCCAATTTTTTCTTTGTTTCATTTCATTTTCAATCATTATCAGTTGATGTTGCTTCGGTCCAAAATGGCCACATGCACTAAATTAAGCTTGAAGACACAGATTGAGACAAACAGCCAAAGATAATAATATAAGCCCATCACCTTGCACAAAAAAGTAACCGAATAGAAAGGCCGATCGAGAGGGAAAGTGAATGAGAGAGAGAGTTTTCGTTTTAAGAGACAAATGATGCTGGAAGCAAGTTACTTTTTCACATTGAAATCTTACAGTCTTCGTGCATTCGCTAACGGTATTCGAAAAATTATGTTTCTCTCGATAGTGAAGATGATGATGACAGCAAGCAAACACAAAAGAGAAGAAGTAAAGAATTACTTTAAAACGAACCAATTCAGTTACGTCGACAATATATCGAGAAATATTACAAATAGATCTAAGGCAGATGTCGAGAGATAGAGACCGAAACATTTAAGATTTGAATGAATCTAAGAATCAATGAATCGAAAGGATAATGAATCAAACAAACAAGAAGACTAGAAACACAAATAAGAAGCGAATTGAAAAAATCTGAAAATATCGAATAAAGAGATACAGCACAGAAAAAACTTTAACACAAACCAATAGGATTTATTGAGATAATGATGACAACATTAGTGCCAATTTATCAGTGTTTGTGTTTTTGTAAGTTTTTGTGTTTCTGGTCAATGTGTTGATGTGTGTGTGTGTTTATGTTTTCGGTCCTGTGGTTCCTAGCGTAAGAATAAATCTCGGCTCAATTATGGCAAGAAAAACCGACCATAACAAATGATATTTCACTCGATTTGTTTACGTGTATGGTTATCAAAATTCTCAATGTTTATCTTATTGCTTTGGTTTATGTTTGTTTTGGGTTCCATTCAACGAGAACTAGAATAGATGTAAGGAGGGGACAAGAGATTCGAATCGACGACAAATATTTCAAGAGAAAATTCATCAAGAACAATCGGTAACAAAAGAAGAGCAAAAGAAATCACTATTTCGCTTATGGCCACAAAAAAAAGAGCTGATTAGGCAAGTGAAAATCAGAAGAAACTGATTCGTATTCGACAAAAAGATGATAAATAACTGTCCATGTGCTTTGTGAGGATTCCATTCCAATCTAATAGATTACGATACGTTCATCATATTAATAATACTAATGAGTATAGAGTGAAAGCTCTTGCAAATCATTATGGTTGTTGGATTTTATCTGGGCGTCAAAGTCTATTAATCAAAATAAAAAAAAAATACTCCGTACATTGAGACCGACACGCGCCGAACTTTTTTCCTGTTTGCAATAATAATCAAAGCTGTAGATTTCTTTTGCAAGCAAGTATAGAATATTACGAATGCTGATATGAATGCTCTAATATCCAGAGAAAACATAGAGAATCTCTCTCCCCCTTTCATCAGATTACCAACCCTGGATTCATTTAGATCTCTCAGAGACAGTGAAAGTCAGTGAAAAAAAAATCATAGTTTATTCTTAAATTGAGTTTGTTCCAAAAAAACAAAAAAAAAATTAGCATTACTTAGACAGAACACATTGAGAGCGTATTCATTCTAGAATTCAAATCCATAGGAATACTTAATCATTTACACACACACACACACACAAATTTTATCACTTTGCTTGCAGTATTGAAAACAAAATATTCTTCTGACTCTTCGCTAACATTTATTCGCAAAAAAAAAAAAATCGTGTGTCGAGGCTTGATTTTTGTATTAAGTCAAATCGAATCGATGGGATAGAAAACTATTCCTAGATCAGACCTTCCAATATAACAGTGATTAGAATAGAGAAGAATATTGGCAAGTTTAATTTTTTTTTTTTTTGATTCAAGTTCTAAAAAGAGAGAGAGAGAGAGAGATGGTAGATGATTGTTTTTGTTTTGAAAAGAAACGATTATTCAAGATAATCATTTGTTGAATTTTCGAAAATATATCTCGACACAGTCGATAAATAATCTTCAACTTCTCTTCCTCTCTTGTATTCTTTCATTGTATGAATTATACTGCCATATGCTTATCTTATTCTATGGTAATTTGTCTAAAACGATTAGAAATCAAATGAATTTTGTTCCTTGTTACGAGTGAAAAACGTCGAATGCAGCAATCAGCATCGAAAGAAGATGCTCTTTATCAGTTATTGATCCAAGTGAATCTTTCTTTGCCAAAGAATATTGACACTGATCATTCGATATAGCGGAAAGAATGAACTTTTATTTAGTCAATAAATAGACCGAGAGAGACTGTAAGAGATTCTCCATAATATTCTGTAGTATTCTCTAATCAACTCTATCGAAGGAATAAACCTCTCAAACAACCAAAAAATACTAATAATAATTAAAGATTAGCCTTAAATCTGACTTTGATCAGCTCGATTGTAGCCGTCAATCAGATCTGTCGATTGAATCGGTCAGCACATTCTAAAAACCAGTCATTTAAAATCGATTAATATTCATAGAGATGGAGAGATGGAAAAGATCCGCTTTTGGTGTAGAGATTAAAATGAGATGGTTCAAATGTTAATATGTCGGATTGAATCGATTCGAATTCTAAATTTGTCAGTTACATTGAAATATTAAAGAATCGAGATTTGTTTATGAATGAATAATCACCACTACAGCTTTGAAATTTCAGATTTTTATGGATTACGAAATTTGTCATAGGATAGATTCATCGCATTATCGGATGGAAAAACTTTGAATATACAGGTCCGATTGAAAAAAGAAGAAGATAAACTTTTCAGAGATCAAATCGAAATCTCTTTGACAAATGACAACTAAATCAAATTATTATGATTAAGCATTGCTCAAAAATTATGGCATCAAAATTTTTGCCTCTCATTCAACTGATAGCACAATCCGGAAAGGCTTCAATCATACAGAGATCCTATCGTTTGGAGTTGCTGCTAATTTTTATTTTTTTTTCCAATCAAACATTGAACGCTTATGAATAATTAACATCAGAGACCAATCATCGAGATTGAGATTGATGTGCTTGCAAAAGATTGATGCGCACATCAGAGATGTTCGCGAGCTCATCAAAACTTCATCTTTATTCCGATCTCATTACGCACACACACACACACGCACACACTTTACACTGCATAAATCTACAAGCTTCGAAGATGTGAACTCAAAATAAACATCGAGAAATGTGGAAAACAGCAATGATTGAAATGACGACAATCAACAATCGAAAACATTCAAAAATAAACACAACTAGCGAATCATCGAATTCTAGCTAGCTAACGAATTTAATTCTAACTAGCGAAAACCATTCATAATCTTAATAATCAACCAAAACACTAACATTGTTATGATGATGTTCTAACGGATCCTACGGATGTAGCTATTCAAAAAATGAAACGAAAACAGAAATGAAAAAAAAAATGATTTTATAACCAGAGACAATGAGAGAATTTTGATGATAATTATGATGTTAATTATGATGCTGTTGACAAGCGAGATATGAATATTTAGCTTTCTTCGCTAAATATTCATCATCGTCTTCATTATTGCCTTATTATCATCGAAAACGATCATCGCAATCTATCAGCTAAAAGTTTTGATTTTTGGATGCAAGCTGATCCATAAATCGTTAGCATATGTGGATTAAGCAATCCGGAAACAGATTGAGAGATTATAAATCAAATCTTCGAAGATCAAAAAATTTGTTTTCAAAATGATGCGGAGTAAATAGTCAATCATAGATTGGAACGAAAAAAAAAAAAATTCGCTACATCATTCATTCAATTGTCACAGAATTGTAAACACTATATCCATGAGAATATTTACAGTGTAAATGATAATAGCGTAATCGAAATAATAAAGATAATAATAATAATAATAATAATAATCGTCTGGGTAACAAGATGGACGAGTTTGATAGGTAGAAGGGTAGAGAATCATTCGAATCATTCAGCGATAATTAGAGAGAGGTAAGGTGAGGAGATTAAGAAAAGATCGAGATGCTGGATGAGTAGATGAGATAGACAAATCTTCTTGTTTGCACAAACAGTTGAAATGATAATATTTTGTTTATTCAATTTTTTTTTTCGTTGCATTCTTTAATAAGACAAATCTTAGATAATTTTTTCTTCACTCTCTTCTGCCCATCCAAGGTTCACATGTCATTCAAGATTTTTGGCAGAGATAATCTTACAATCACACAAAACGATAAGAGAGACTCCGAGAAACGAGACGAGCAGCAAGTTAACCACAGTAGCAGCCATCATTTTTTTGCATTAGAAGATTTAAATTTTTTTTTGTGAAAAATAATCAAACAGTTCTTCACAAAACCATCCACCCATCTTCATACACACACACACACACACATTACCCTCAAGTCATCCTAGCTACTGTTTTGCTAGAATTTTAATTGCCTAGGTCGATTGCGATGAAGAATATAAAAAATGATTCTCGTAGAATGAATTATGGCCTCTCTTGTCTGTCTGTGAATATAAAATTTCGCATTCTGTTTCACATATTTTAGAACTCTAAATCCAGTATTTGATTCGGTTAAATGATTTCTTGGTGTAAACGATTAATTTTTGATCGATACAGAAAGATAAATTTTTTGTATACTATTTTTTCTGTTTGTGCGATAAAAATTATGAATTCCAAATGTATGATAGATCGTTGCGATGACATAAATCAATAATTATCACAGCATATGAATCTTTATTTTGTGATAGATTTTCAGAATTACGCATTGATTGTGCTACAGTTTTGGATAGAATTATCTTCAGAATCGGAGTTTCATTTATTTTTCTTTAAGAACAACATCAATAGGATTAAAAAGACATGGAAAATGACAAGAAGTTTGACAGTGATTGTCCGCAACAAATTGGAATAAGTTTTTTTGAAACCTTAAGCTATGAATAGAGAATGGTTGGGTCCAGTTTGGATTCTAACAAGAGAGAACAATATCGAACCTCAAAGAGAAAAAAATCGTGAAATTCGAATCTTTTTTTGGTATTTAGAGATTCTGAGCAGATACCATTAATTCAAATATCGCAACATAAAAACATTACCCGTTTACCACTTACATTGAGACAAAATAAACTGACTGACCATTAACTACGATCTAAAACAGTAATGAAAACTGAATTATCTGCAAAAGGTTCTAGAACAAGAGTAGGAAAGAGACAAACATTAGATACTTCGACATAATCAATTCGGTATCTTCGAAAATGACCATCGCTAAATCTTAACCAAAGCCATTAAATCAAGAATGCTTTAGGAATATTTAAAAAGGTGAATGTTAGATCAAAGACACGGTTTTTTCTCACTTTCGGCTTCTAAATTTTTGTTGGTTAGGTTAAAAGTATAAAATGATACATAAAGCACATATTGATGTCAACGAGTACTAAGCAACGAGAGGAAAATTTCATCATAATCATAATCAACTTTATAAATAAATAAATAAATAAATTCTTTCTTCATCAACTTCAAAAGCATAGTTCACTTCATGTCGATCAAAGAGGTCGAAAAAAATTCCGAATGATAAGTTTTATATTGTATTTTCAGCCATTAAAAATAAAGCAATTTAAACAAAGCCCGCGGACAATTCGTAGCTAGAGAACATTGAACGAAATCTTCGATCGGATGATTCGTAAAATGAGCGAATTGACTTGAAATCTCTATCAAAATTCTTATTTGTAATGGATATTGAATTGAGATATTCAAATCCATTGATTATTCATAAATATACTTATTGATTGAGCTAAATAGTGAGGAATTTGTTTAGTTAAAACGGTTAGAAGCTATAGAAAACAAGCGAAATGAAGAGAAATTTTAATCCTTCAAAATTTATTGGTCAAAGATTAAAATGTTTTTACGTTGATGTTTTAACCATTGTTCGTTTTGAATCGAGGTGAACGATTTAATTCTAATTGAATGTCGATAAGCGAGGAGAACAGATTGAATTGTCAAATGAAATTAATCCATTTATTATTAAAAATCTGGACAGATTTTTTCTAGACTCAAAAGCGGTGAATTCAATCCAGGGATTCAAATAAGAACACGCATTTAATATTAAGCGAAATTCTATTTCGTTTTATGCTCGAAAATTTTTCATTTCAAATTAGAAAAAAAAAAATCGCTAGAAATTGATGAATGCCGTCGAAAGTAGATCGATTTGATCCATCATTATCGATTGGAATTCCATCGTCTATTTTAGCGCGACAATCTCTTTCAATACAACAATCGTTGTGTTTTTTTCCTGCTTGGATTCAGATTACTAATCCGAATTTCTTTGAATACTTTTTTCTCGCATTTGTTCTACTGAGTATTATTCTTTCAAACTCTCGCATAGAAATATACCTAACAATCACAAGCACAAAGAAATTGAGAAGCCACAAATTTTCCGTGCAAATTGATTTGTTTATTATCACACGGTTATTTTAACGTATTCGATGTAAATTTCGAACACCGCAAACGCGCTTTATTTCATCTTTAATACTGCACCATAATTTGAACGTTTTGTTCCATTCAATTCTCAATATGAGTCTCTTATATTTTTATTCATTCGAGACAAACGATTGAAAGAGGACGAAAGGAGAGAGTAAGACATTATTGTTTTGTTGAACAAAGTCGAAAGATGAGATTAAAAATTGATCCAAAGGTCTTTTTAAACCTGTGCCAGATCCGTCAGGACAAACCATCTTTCTTTCTCATCCTTTGCTGGACGAATATAAGAAAAAACAAGAATATCTTTCGAATTGGCTGCATCGATGATCGAAACTGAGTGAACAAAATTTGAACAATCAAAAACAAATTGAGAAATTTTCTTCACTCGGTTCAATCGGAATAGTTCGATTAGGTTTCATTTATTTATAAATATGTTGCTTTCCATAGGCTAGGCCCAGTGAATTGAGTGTGTTTTTTACTGTGTCTTCTAGAAAACAGACTCAAATTGATTCTTTTTCTAGTGAAATCATTCACAATCCTGCTTGAATTGCTAGGATGGAAAGGGGATGAAACCTGATCTCTGTTTGAATCCAAACCAAGAGAAAAATACAAAAAAACAAAAGAGAATTATACAGCGAAAACTATTGGCATTGAGATAGTAATAATTGTGATCATTGAAGTAAATACAAATAACTGAAAGTTGCGCTTGATGATGAAGGGAATTTTTCTGGATCTCTTAGTACCTTATCAACGGCAGAAAGGACATTGAAATGTAGGGACCATAAGGGAAGAATTTATCTATCTAAAATCGAATACTAAAAAATAGTAGCCGACTAAGAAGAAGGAAAAAATCAATCGGAGGGTAGTAGGCAGAAAACTAAGGATGCGAGTCAAGTAGCATACAATCAGCGGACTCGAACACAATAAAACAGAAATGTAAAGATAGCTTAGACAACACACACGCAAGCACACACATAAGAGACGGCAAGGTCTGCAATTTTGTCTGCAGGATAATATCTTTCTTCGGTCGTTTTTTCGAAGAATATTGTAAAATAATCGAATACCAAAGTAAGACGTCAAATGTGAATTGACTTTCTTGACAGGAAAAACAAGATGATCGATAAAGAAGAAAAGGTAGAAAATTCAATAATAACATTGCAATAGAATTCAAGATTGACGATCGCGGCTATGATGGTGGTGGTGGTGAGGTTGTTGGGTTCGAGTACGTTCGGTGAAGTTCAACCAAACAACTCACAAACACTAATCGATGAATGACCATCATCATTATCAGAATCATCTTAGGTATCGAAGTTAGAGAGAAGGGAAGAGAAAGAGAGAAAGAGAGAGAGAGAGAGAGAGAGAGAACCGACCAAGCAACCGAATCAAAGAAAAAGAACCTAATAAAACCAACCTTCTATTTTCACTATTCTTCCTTGAATTTTTCTTTCTATTCTCTCGCTCTATTCAAACAATGTCGATCTCGACCATCATCGAGCTTTGGGCACATCTACAAAAGACTTCTAAACAAAATCGAACAAAAAACCGAACTATGATAAAATTGCTTTTGATTTTATTTATTCTGGATTTACTTCATAATCAGACTGCAGATGATGTCGATGATTTAGTTTTTTTTTGTTTCTCTTTATTCACTCGCCATCTTCTATCTATCATCCCTGTGGTATGAAGAACGAAGAAAGATGGAACACAACAATGAAGCAAATCAGTGCCCTTTCTTCAAAAAGAAAGAAAATCTTTTTTTTTCATTATCGTTTTTTTATTCTTCTGCTTGTTTCTTTCTTTTCGATCATCAAACATTTTCAAATAACAAATCGATACATTTTTTGAGTTTTTCGTGCCAAGCAAGTTTACAAATTACTAACGCATAAACATAGACAAACAATCAAAAGCTCTAGGTAGATCTACCTAGTGAATGTATTTGTCAATAGAAAGATTCTAAGATGAAAAGAAAATGCAGAAAAGTAATGCAAACTTTTTGTACGAAACGAAACGAAATCGAAAATAAGCTATGAATATTACAAAGAACGAAGACCGATAGATAATGATTACGAGACCAAATTAGATAGTGGTCGCTCTGATCGAGATAGTCCTTAAGCTAAAAAAAAATAATTAGATCGAAGATAATCTCCTACGAGCTCTGGTCCTTGTAACGCATTAGGATTGATACCAAAATTTATAAAACCTTTCTCAATAAGAAAAATAATTAATAGCATGGATTAAAAATGAATTTGAAGCTATCTTAAAGGTATAAGTTAAAACGTTCATTTCAATCACAAACAGAATAATGAATTTAACTGATAAATCAGTGTCCACCATTGGACTGTTCCTAAAACGATTATAATAGATTCGAGGTCTTCAATGCAGATATATTGTGCTTTGATTTCATTTAAGAATCGTTGAACAGAATTGAATGAAAGTTTAAACATCCAATTGTTTCCACCTTCAGATTAAAACACGAAATTTGGTCTATCAAGGTTCAAAGATGTAGTTTTAAGTGGTAAGAAGTGGTGGTAAGGAAGGTGGTCTTCCATAGGAAGAACTAGTTATGAAATCGTATCTTTTAAAAAGGAGCAATGATTATCAATTAAAAATGATTATTACAAACTACAGAATCTATTTTAGTGCTAGAAAACAATCCGATCATTTTCAGCATTCGCAAATATTTGATCCATTATCAACAATCTCCTAAGCTTCTGTTAAATTATCTCCTGAAGAATCAACGAAATATGGAAAGCGTTTTCCAAAGAGTAATCAACGTTTTCCATTGGAGGATGAGAAATTGCAGTTTGTTTTTTTTAAACTTTTAGGAACAATTTTAGCATTCACATCTTTCGAACTTATTGTTTCCTTCTATAGAATCTAAATATAACTGTCAATATCCAAATACTGTTCTTCGAATTTCAAGATATACAAATGTAAATTGACAAATGACTGAATCTGGAAATTGGAAACGAACAAAATAAATTCACAATGATAGAACAATAGAGTGGTTCACAAAGAGCTCTCAATCAATTCTCTCGTTGCTTTGTTTTCGGTTGTATAATGGATTAGAAGCAATGTTGTGACACCCTTGAAAACAGGAGAATCAACGATCGATCGATTGAATGTCAGTGAGGTGAAGGAAATAGAGAGAGAGAGAAAGCTATGACGAAATGAAAAGTTAGAACGGATTCGAGGGACTATTCGTTACTCTCATGCATTAGAGTCGAATTCATCAGAGGTTCATTAAGTTTGAAATCGCTAAGGGTTTAAGAGTTAATCAATCGAACATTTTGACCTAGAGAAAAGCATACGTTATCATAGGATCTATTATAACAGAAAAATGATACTAGGAAACAATATACATTCACTTTGATCCATTTCAAGAGTGTTGTAACAGATATTGCAATAAAAAAATGAACAAGGCCCTATGGCCTCATCGATGCAGTATTAGAAAGACTCTAAAATGAAATTCGAAAAAAACTATTTTTTTCAATTCCAGACAAAAGAGAGTTGATCGATGAAACAACGGACCAATGAAGAGCGAAAAACAAAAAATAATAGAAGAAAGTGAAAGATTGATCTGTGGTGTGTTTGGCTGAACAATAGTGATCAAAACATTTGCGCTTTTTTGGATCGAATTCGATAATTTTCATTTTTTTGAATATTTACTGCAATTGATTGGATTTATTGGACTGTAAATTTTTCTTGGTTTGTGGTATTATGTAACATCATTCGAAAGCACAAAACCAAATGGATCGAAAATGATTGCACACAGAAAACAACAATCACAAGCAGATATCTTTTGATTCTAGCGAAAATGGTACAGTACAAAAATGATAAGTTGAATGATAAAGCACGGAGAAAAAAAGATGGTACGTACCTCGATGATGTCGAAGAGAATGTTGAGTTTCACTATTATAAGATGTCCAATGTCTGCGATTTGCATCGACATTGAAACAATTTAAGCCACTAAGAATCATCAAAAGATATAAACACAATGATTTCGATGAGAACGATGACAATAAGCGATTGGACGAGGATTCCATTCTATTTAGAGTTTTCCTTTCACAACAAAACGTTCGAGAAGTTTCTTTTTGTTTTAGTTTTCGTTTTTTACGAAACACTTTGAGATGAAAAGAAGATTTATTATTACGAGGATCTACTGTGTACAGATAAAGGAGATTGAAATTTAGATCGTTCAATTGAGGATCTAAATTCGATGACAATCTTTTTGATATGTCTAACCCAGTGATCTTTCGATCTGATCGAATCATTTTCACTGCATTCGAGGACATTTTTTTTTCTTTTGATTTATTATGATTGATTCGATCAATTCAATTTTTGATTGATTTCAAATTTTTCATCAAAAATTAAAGTATCTCTGATTAAGATAATGATTAGACTTTCATCATCTTTTCGATTACTTTTTCTTTGTTACGATTAGTTATGATTTTAATTAGATACAGATCTTGATCCTAATTCAATTTGATTTTATAATTTCTTTCCTATTCTAGGAGGACATTTTCGATCTATAATCTAAGATCGAAACGATCAAGGAAACATTGTGTGACGAAAACGAATGCTTTTCTGGCTTTCGAAAAGATTGTGAGATAGAGATAAGGCAAGCAATCTGATCTTTTCAAAGAAATCTATCAATCGAATGCAGATTGCGAGAAAAAATTTGAAAGAATTCTTCGAAACTTTTAGTTTTGATCTGATTGAAATGTAAACATCTTCTTTCTTCATTGATATTATAAATTTTTTTTGATCGTTTTCATTTGAAGAAAAGATCATCACATAGAAGGCTAGAAGAAAATCGGTACCGTAGATGTCATCGTATGATAATGATGATGATCTTTAAAGTAAACAATTAACAATAACCAACAAGATGGCCATTGGTATGGTATTTTGAGAAATTTTTCTTCTTTAAAAATCTATGATGTTTGAATTTAGTTTGGGTGTCGTATGAAAGCGAGCAGATGTAGACCAAACATTCGATTTGTTAAGTTAAAATTTTAACATTTAATTTTTGATCTATTTTTCATCAGAATTCGATTCACCTGAAATGAAATCCAATTTCAATCGAAAATTAAACAATTCACAACAGAGCATTTTTTTGCTTAAGAGAGTAAAAAATGCTGTGTGAGAGGAATGTTATTTCGTTTCTATACAAGTTCCAAAGAGAACGAAAACGATTAAGAAGGTGGAAGACGGTGAAAGAATCTCGATTGAATAGATTTGATTACTATTCATAGGATTTTTATTTTTTGGGGTTATTGGCTCATTTCTCATTTAATTTATTTGCTTAGGAGATATACACAGGGCACAATCAAACAAAAATACAAATCAAATCTTTGGCAAACAAAAACATTCACTCACTCACATATTTGATTAATAATAATACAGATAGATAAACATTTTAAAAACCCTAAGAATATATTTCGGGTCGATAAACATATGCTTTGGTATACGCACTAGAACACATAGAGAAAAGAAGCAAAAAACGATGCACACCTGTAGATCAAATTAGATCAATGTTGCAAGGATTCGAAGAATCCAATCTATACATCGCGAACGAAGAACAGAAGAGGATCGAGATCGAAACAACAAAATATAAAAGAGAAGAACTTAAAGCCATAAAAAGATTGTGAAACTGTTTTTTTTTTTTCTTCTATATCTAAACCAAAATGAAACAAAATAATTCGAATTACTTGAGAAAATTGTTTCTAATTCTTTGAGTTTGAATTTTTCACTCGAATTCTCTCAGATGGATGGAATCAAACTGATCAAGGGACTATGATAACCAGAGATAAGAATATAAATATTCGAAAATTATCAGCATCAAATCGAATTCGGTAAAAAAAAGTTTCACAATTCTTGATGGGATTTCAATTAATTAGGCTGACGATCTCCATGAAGAGAAATTAATTGCAGAAAAATGAGAGAAGATTGAGATTATCACATAATTGAAGAGATAATTTAAGCATCAATTAAAAGCGATTCGAATGGACAAATCATTTCGATTCATTTCAATGACTGAAATAAACAAAACAAAACAAAAAAAAAAGATTCAAAAACACTTGGTTTCGATGCCGGGGCGAAATGAAGTAACGAAATGTACAGCATTGATTGAGATGATAACACAATCGACGCAATGGAATCAACACGTACAATCAGCACTAGGTGTGATGGAACGAAAAGAATAAAAAAATTTGGGAAGAAAAACTATTCTCTTCGCTGGAAACACAACACAACGATAATGTCCTACATACTCCGACGCTCTCAACGATTCTACTGGCGAAAGCGTATACAATTTGGTTCGAAGAAAACGAAGAAAAAAAAAATGCCGCAAAGAATCTCCTCTCTCTCTCTCTCTCTCTCCCTCTCTCTCTCTTTATCAATCTATCTCTAGTCTCGAAAATAAAGAGAAACATCTCGTAGAGAGAAAGTGAGGAGAAAGATGAAGCATAGAAAATAGCGGAGATCTCTTGAATAAAGGAGAAGACAAAAAATACCTGACTGGAAATGGATTGGATTTTTGTTGTCTTCATCTCTTCGAACCACTAGATTTTCTTTTCTTATCTCACATTGTTTTGTTCCAATGAAAGAATTTCCTCTTTCTCCTTCTCTCTTTCTATACTGATTCGATATGCATCTGCCTTTTTCACAATCGGTGGATGTTCAACTTATCTCCCCCCTCAAATACTTTTGGTTTCGGTGAATATCCGTCTGTTTGCGATAGAAGTCTGATGTAAGCTTCGTCTGTGTTGCTGCCTCGCAGAAAGCGATCCAAGCAACACAGATCGAAGTACCTTACTGATGTACGAATGTCTGTGTGTGTGTGTGTGTGTGCGTGTGTGTGTGCTTAGAATCAGTGCTTTTACAGAAAGCGCATCGAAAATGACCCAGCAAGGGAAAATGTGGCTGATTTAGCTACTTAGATCAATAGAAATGGTATTGGTGAATGGTCTCTCTCTTTCTCTGGATCGAGAGCATACGAAATACACGCACTTACAGTTGATTGGTTTTGAATGAAGTTTGATGAAAAAGAGAGGAATAGAAATCGAGATGACAAAACGGACTAAACATGCCTTCGATGGATTGTCGAAACAAAAAATCAATGGCAAAAAAATAGCATTAAAAAATAAAAACTTTATGCGAATAATGGAGAAAAAAGTTCAAAATAGAAATGTTATCGAGAATCGAATCAATTGAATTCTGAGGAGAAGCTGTAAGTGAAGCTTCTCTAATCACGTACCGCCAACGAAGACCCTAGGATCGTTCGCTGTACGCGATAGTCGTCATCATTTATTTCCAACCATCAGACCAAAGGCCCAATTATTATTATTGTTATTATTTATTTCGTTTTTGTTATTGTGTGGCTCGAAGTTAGAGCATTCATTTAATATTAGTCAATGGTAGAATGGATATGAATTAACCGCCACCATCATCGTCAGCTCCAACCGACTAACCACCATCGGAGAGCGATAAGAATGTTCAAATCGAATGTTCGAGATCCAAAAACGAGTGATATTTGTGTGCGTGCTTATTCAATAATAACAATAATGATGATGACTGCTTGTAATGATCGATTCTGGGATTTTAATCTGCTTGAATATTTCAGAGAATCACAGAATCAATATTGATTGAATCAAAACAGCAATGAGAATTGATTTTAAAAAAATGTTTAAAGCTTGAATGAATGATGACGATCATCATCATTGTTACAATTCTAGCTAAGTTTAATGTATGAATCACTCTTATGGTGGGACACGATAATGATTAGATGATCAAAACGATCTATTCTGTTCCTATGATGCAACGTTAGCGACACTAGAAATCGTAAACTTTAAAGTCGCGTGTTTGTTTCCGAGACACAAATTCGTACAAATAGATATTTGAACGACTGCGAGATTCCATTTGTTGGAACAATTCGATTTCATTCTTACATCTGCCTTCGCGATCCAAAATCTACCTCTCTCTCTCTCTCACTCTCACTATCCGTCTTCTTTTCCCTCGGTGGCGGAAGAAACCATCGTATAGAATGAGGGACATTCTTTCACTCCAATTTAACGGACACTTGCAATGGAAATTTTTTCGCCAAAGAAAGCCGGAGCGAATACTATCGCGATGATCTCTATCGATTTATGGATCATTGATTTTCATTTTAATTTCTTTTTCTCTCTCATTGAAAGCTGTATTGAAATTGAGGGAAATAAAAAAAAATTATCATAAACTATCAGTGATACCGAGAAGAGATTCCATCTCTAGAGTGATGAACAAAATGAATGGACCAAAATGGAACCATCAAATCTTAGTGGATTGTATCTTAATCTACGATGTGTCTAGCGAAGGTCTCTATGATTAGGATGCTAACGTAACATTAGTGATTTACTTTTTTTTTACGATGCCATTCAAGTGTATGAAACTGGTATTGAGAAAGCGTTTCTCTATTGCTGTATTTGTCACCCGCGAAAACAAAATCAACACTTATATCAGGGTGTGAATTGAGCAATCAAATTCATCCATTCTGAAGAGTTTAACTCCGAGAGAACAATTCAAGTTGCTGTATGTTTGTGCACTCCAATTCGGGGAGAAGATACATGTCAAGGACAGATACATTCTCTCTGCTATTCATTCAATTGTAATTGACATCATCTCTCGTTTATGAAAAATGTATAGGGAAAAAATTCACCGAACAACATTGAATTCTAGTGATCCCTACACCATCCCTATCCTTTTTGTTGAGATTGTGAACAACAATAGGTAATCAAATCCAGATAAATTTGATCGAAGCTATGCGAAGCTAACTGAATCGCAAGTTTCCAGTGATTGGAACATCAAACTCAATACTCAATTGAAAGATTTTTAGGATCTATGGTGGTGGAATCCTATTGCCAATATGTCATTTATAATGCTATTAATTCATCACTCTCATTGGACGGTAGTGATGAATGTCTACTTGAACAAATCATCGTCATCATCTTAAGATTTGAAACGAAGAGGAAATATCACAATTTCTGTTTTTTGTATTTTCTAAATTTATCTCAAGAATCCGTCAACGATTTAATGATGATGATGATATGAAGGGATAAGATTAGATTCCAAAATTAAGGAAGTCGCAATCAAAACATCTTTATGAAAAGCATTCCACCTTTGTTCGATTGTGTAGGTGTATTGGAATTTTTCACTAGCAATTTTCAAAGAATTTTTCATTCGAATCCAATCAGAAATGTATGCTGTATGTCTACCTGCCTGTTGATGAGATTGCAAAAATAATTTCTCAATAGTGACACTTTGATTGATTTCATAATTATCCGTACTTAATTCGATATATCATTTTGATATACAACCACCATTCTCCCATTATCACCACCATCAATATTGTCCGATGTTCTAATTGCAATTATCATTTCGTTTTGGTCTTTCGTTATTGTAGGTAAAGATTTTTTTCCACTTCAACATTTTTTTCCAAAATTCAAATTTTTCGAATCGGTTAGTGAGGCAAAAAATTATTAAAAAACTAATAAATTTGTTTTCATTGAAAAAATGAATGTAAATAAACTATGCAAGTGATCGGATTTCGTTCTACGTTTTAAATCAGAAATTTAGATTGGTTCTCGTCTCTTGGTACGCAACAAAAAAAAAGCAGCACTCGACCTCCACAAGTCATCCACCTAATCGATTGAAATTTTTCCATCTCAATCAAATAGAGTTCGATCCTAATCCTCTCTCTCTCTCTCCCTCTCTCTCTCTCTCTCTCTCTCTTTCGAGATCCAATTCGATGATCAATGATCATTCGATCAAACCTAACAATCGCTACCAAATTAGATAAGCTTATAATGACAGTAATAATAATAATAATAATAATAGCATTAATGAGACTAATAGTAATAAAAATAGTAAAAATGATGTTTGTCAATCTTTGGGTACAAAGTGTACCAAACCAAAAGAGAGGAACAAAATAGTTAGTATACTACGAGTATGTTTTGTTTCAAAACAAATGAATTTTCTTACTTCTCTTCGTTTTCATTCAAATGATCTCTTTTAAATTATTCAGCACACCGAACATTGAGAGAGAGAGAGAGAGGGTTTTATGTTTTGATGTTTTTATGTTTTATTCTATGAAACAGAGACATCAAAACATCACCAGAAGCTATTAAAGAGAAGAGAATCAATAGAAAAAAATTATTTCTCTCTCTCCCTCTTCCTCTCCCGACGATCTTATTTTCTTTGAGATAATTTCATTTGTTCCGCAATTCCAATCTCTGATTCTCCAAGATTAATCATTCAGTCAACATCAAAGTGAAACGAGAGAGTCGAGAACGCAGCTATAATCTAACAGAGAATAGTTTAATGATGATGATCTCTCCTCGACTGTTTTGTGGTCGCAACAGTAATGATGGACAATTGTTTAGCCATCTTAATGATGATTTCTTCTCTCAATTTTATCGTTTCTCTACTTTTCTCTCGATGTTTCGAAGTCGGCATATTCTGGTAATTGTCATAACAATCACCCTTGCCCCTGACCATCATCATTAAAGAGAATCAGTGAATAGTTAATCCAAACACCAAACAGAAACCGTAGCATTAAATTTTTCATCACCAGAACTAAGAGAAGCGAATGAATCCTTTTTAGATTTAAATTGATTCAATCAAAGCGCTAGTAATCCAATTTTAATCAATAGTTCTCCTTTCTTCATCGAAACGAAATGAAGAAAAAGATCGAAAGATTCGCCAAAATCGATTTCTTTAGCTTATCTCAGAGCTTAGATAAAGTTGAAACAATTCAATCTGAATCGATTTCTATCGCTTAAAAGAAAACTCTCTTTCAGTCAAGAATAATCATCATTATTAGTATGATTATTATCATTTTCAATCAAGGAATGGTGTTGCTTTTAGTGATGAGGATGATGCTAGAGGTGAGAGATATGCAACTCAATCCATTCATTTAGAGTCGATTGACAATCGGTCTGTGTGATGTTGATAGATTGGATTTAGCTAGAACGTCACCTCAACTAGTGCTAGACCTTTCATACAACATCAATTCAGTTTGATCGTAGAAACATTTGAATAATTGACAATCGAGAATGAAATCCTTCTCCATTCCTTCAACCTTTACCTTAACTCACCTCGATGTTACCGATTTTGTTTCGTTCAAAGTTAATAAACGAACACAAACGCAAGAAAATGAGAGAAATTAGATTTCGAGAAATACGCAAGCGAAACAGAACAAGAGAGAAATTCAAGTAGGAAATGTGATAAGGTTTTGATTCGATTAGATGAGGTAGAAAATGGCCGAAAAAAAATCTAATAGAAAAAAACATAAAAAGCTAATAATTAAGCGAAATAGAGAAGACGATTTCGAGATAAGAAAGATGAAGATGAGAAGGTCTCTTTTTTAACAGATTCACCGCAATGTAGAGAGGATATTCTTTGGGCCTTATCGAATCCGGCATCGTACTTCAATATTGATGCGAATCTTTTCTGAGGGGAGAACGAAATGATTGGATTCGATTGCAATAGCCATTTTTTAAATTTGATGTGGTTTTGGAAGGCAAGTCAGCACAATCGATAGGCTTAGCAGACAGCTTGACATTTCCCTCTCAAGAAGAAAAGTAAACTGAAAGAAGCGAATGATTGTATCGCACATCTTCATCTTCAGCATCTTCGATATTAATCACCAATCAATCTTATCTATTATTGTGGCAACGATCTCTCTCTCTCTCTCTCTCTCTTTCCATAATATTCATCTTAGAGAGTGAGAGAGATAATCAAGGTGATGAAAGGTTTGAAAATGATCTAATTAAAATTTTGAATTTTTTTTAACGAATTTTCATCCGCAAACCATAAGGAAAGAATAATTAAGAAATAGATGCCCTAATGAATTCGAGCTAGCCAAGAGACAAGCTGATTAACCGATGTGCTTTGTCTATAAGTCTATAATCCGACCAAATTGGCTCTGACCAATGAGTGATGGAAACATGATGATCTTTCAGTTTCGTTCGCACTATTTCTCTCTTCTCGTAGAGTCATTTTGAGAAAGTATTGATAATAATTTCGTTAATAAAAGTTAAGCTGCTTTGGACAGTCTTACGGGCGAACGAGAATTTGTTTCATAACACAAGTGATACCTTTAAGAATGCTAAAGCTATTCTTTCTTTTGGTTATCATTATTGAGTCCATTAAACGATTCATCCGAACATTGAATATCTCATCTGATAGATAGATGAATACATCAATGGTGGCGTTTGCGAAAGCTAAACAAATAGATTGCAAACATTCCTTGTTTATAGGAAAGAGTTGGGCGTGTCAATTGGAATGAAAATAAGCTCATCAAAATGTGAGCATCAATATGTTGATGGTGGTGGCAATCTTTAATTAATTTCGAAGAATTTCTTCGCTTCATTTTACTTAGTAGTTCATTTTTTCGCAAAGAAACAGTTAGAATAGTTTTGTTTCAGCCCGAAAGAAAATTAATGATATTGTAGAAATGAAATGAGATGGATGAATGGGTGGAAGAGAAAGAAGAAAGTTTTTTCTCCTTGAGCAGAACGAAATTGAGAGGAACAAAAATCGATTTTTTTTTCTCCTCTAGTCTTTTCTTCGATTTTTTTTTTCTCAAAAGTTTTCTTCCAAAGAATATTCTTCAAAGAAGCAGAGCGATGATTTAGTGATGGTCGGTGCACACAGACACACCAATCCAGAGAGCAATCAAACTATGTCATTGGATCGATTCCGAAATTCTTTGATTTAAATTCAATCAGAGAAAAAAATCTCAACAATACGTTTGGATTGTTTTGTTCGCTGACCGTTTGTGTGGATCGGTCACTCTGGTTGATTTGTTCCAAACGAACTACTTTTTCTAGATGGGAAGTAATTCTATTACACACCATTCGAACTGATTGTGCAGTCGTCAAGCACCAACAACAGTATCCACATTTAGATCTTCGATATAATCGAATATCAAACAATCAATTCGATTGATTCAATCAGTTAAACAAAAAAAAAAAAAAAAAAAAAAGAGGAGAATAATTTTAATGAAAGAAGATTGTTTCTTTATTTTTAATCTTCGATTCATTTTGCTGCTGCTATTGCTCTCGATGATGATGATTGAAAACAAAAGCCCTAGCATCGATCTAATCAAATTTCTGGCGCAAGAGAATTGTGATAATCAATGCTCAAAACCATCATCTATCTCTTCTTGATTTCTTCAAAATCATTCTCGAATTAGAAACGAAAAAGAGAGAGAAATCCGACAAAATTCTTCATCTCCTCGATTCTCATCTCTCCGATCGATCATTTTTCAAGATATTTTGATGATTGCGATTGGCTTTAAAAAAAAAAAAAAAAAGTTTCTCAATGTTTTTTTTTTGTGATTGATCGAACTCAATTAGATCATCGAAATCAGAGAGATCGATCGAAAAGAAAAGAATGGATTGAGGCAAGAATTTTGCAGAAAGAAGAATATATCATTAAGATTGATTGTTGCCGATTGAGAAGAGGCAAACAATCAAAAATATAGGTAATTCGATCGCAAACGAAGAAAAAAGAGATCGCAAAGAAGACTAGATGAAACACAATTTTATTTTTTTTAAATCTGAATTCTGTCGAAAATCTTAACATTTAGAAAAAAAACAAAGAAAAAATCTAAGAAAATAAGTAAAAATTAGAGAGAAGCTATTATAAATTTAAATTTAGATTCGCAAAAATCTCGCTCCTTATTTTTTTCGCTCCTAATCCAGGCCCAACTGAGAAACCAGAGTTGAACTCATAGTTTTTAAATTTTTTTAATGTTATCTCCCCACTTTTTTTTATTGTTTTGATAATCGCACATCAAAGGTTCATGGCACCGAAAAATGGGAAAGGTATGAGAGATTGAAAAAAAAAATTAAATTTTTTTTCCTCGAACTAAATTGAATTAGTTTTGATTTCTTGCTGAGTTTGTCAAGAAAAATAAAGGATGAAAGAGAGAGAGAGAGAGAGAGTGAGAGATAAAGAATGATTCGCTTTGCTTTGTGACCAAAAAAATCTAAGGCCCTTGATTTTCGAAACTCAGAATGGTACAAAAACAATATCGATGAAAATCGAGAATAATAATATGGAAGTTCTGAAATTCCGAACAGAATTTCTATCGAAAGAATTGCTATCTCTGACATTTGTTTGCGATGGTGTTTGTGAAGATGACTCAGCAATTATTCTCGAGAACTAAGGTGTTTGTTTGGAATCTGGAACAAATTCGTTTTTTTTTGCTTCTCTCAAAAGTGCATAACAAAAATAGAGCACCGATCTGCCAATAACAACATCATTAGCAGCTCGCTTTAATGTAATTCAATATTTCGCAAAAAAAAAGAAAGCACCGAGAGGTGAAGAATTAGAACTGACTACTGCGAATCATTCAATGTAGGCACAAAATTATTGGTTTTTTTTCCTTCGCTGTTTCGATTTTCTCTATTCTTTTCATTTTCATTTTGATTAGATTGTTCGCTGAAATCGATGAAACACGTTAATAAGCAAAAAAAAAAACTCAAACAAATTATTTTGAATTCTTTCCTCAGATTCGTTCGTTAAGGAGTACAATATCGAAAAGAGCATTGTTTGTCCTCGTTGACATCAACAACATTCTACGGTTACGAATTGATTGCATCGATTACAATACGCTCTGGATTGAACATTGAAACATTAGGATAACCTGTCAACAAACAAACGAACACAAGAGAACACGAACAAACGCACTCACAACAACAAATCAGCGAAAAAGAGAATTGAACCGGAAAGAGAGAATCGAAAAGAATATGAAACAAAACCTATTTGAATTTTTCTTATTCTATGTTTGCATTTAAGAATCGTCTTTCACTGACTTTACTTACTTCAAGTGTACACTTCCTTTCTCTCTCCCTCTCTCTCTCTCTCTCTCTCTCTTTTCAAACATATTGAACAACGAAAAAATAACTTCTACGTTTCGAATCCGACTAGATTCTAGGATTCTTTTGGAAAACTTTTTTCTCAATTTCAGTGATGACGAAAGTGCATACAAACGTGTATTCTCTAGAATCGAGAGTAGCACACACACACCCATTCACTTAGAAGATTTTGGTACATTTGGAACAACATAGAAAAAAGTTTAGATGTTCTTGAAAGTTCGCGATTATTATTATTATTCTGTGTTTTTATTTTGCTTTTGTGTTATGATAACGATCAAAATAAATTTATTTACATTTGATGATGATGATGATGATGTTGCTGAAAAGATTAACAAGCACAAATGGAGAAAAAAAGATTCGGAACAAAAAAAAATGATGGATATTCGATTGTAAAAAAGATGGGTAGGTAGGGTACCAGAGTGTTTTCAAAAAAAATCGTTAAATTATCAACAGAATTCTGATCTTTTCCCTCTCTCTCTCTCTCTCTCTCTCTCTCTCTCTCTTCAACTGTTCTATTCAATTCTCTCTATTCTCTTCAGTACTATTCTCACCCTACTTTTTGTCCTAATCCCGTTTAAAACCATTGAAGTCGATGTTTCATCATCATCAGAATTGGAGTAAGTTTTCTTTACATGTCATCCGGATGATGATGATGTTGAGAAGGAGTCATCTAGAATTTAGAATGCATTCAAACGATTTTATTCAAGGCAAACAAAACATCGAATTTGGGAGAATAAGATTAGACTTAGTTGTTGAGGTGAGGAGGGGTGAGAATTTGAGAAAAGAATTCAAACAAATCAAACAAACTATGATGATGATGACAAATTCTCTCTCTCTCTCTCTCTCTCTCTCGTCTTCATAACGGGTTCATGTTTGTTCTCCATTTTTTCCCCTTTGGAAGTCTTCAAGTACAAACTCTAACACACACACACACACATTAAAATATATTAATATCATCAAAAAGATTTATTGCTACAGCAATCGATTGTAATGTTTAGTTGAGGTGATGAGTGGTGAGTGCTTTGTGAGAGAAAAAACTAAAAACTTTGAATTATTCCAAATAAACTTCAACAGAGAGAGAGAGAGTGAACAAATTGATTGTCGATTGAACCCATCTTATTCATTTCTCCCCTATTTTATCAAATCGATACCTATCACTAACAATCTGAAATGTAAAAGTTTTCGCAAATCGTTTGCGATGCAGATCTCTCATCGAGAAGAATCGTTGCCGTAAAATGTGCTTGCTTCATCGAATATCGAAAACAGAGAGAAGATTCGAGAACCGAATGTAAAAAATTCCTCTCTATTCTATTCTATTCAATGGTTAGGCAATGTTCATTTCGTCTCTGCAGAATATAATCTAGCTCTTGAACCTCTACTGATCGATTCGAATCGAGACGGAAAATAGCGCTGAGAAAATAGATTTGAGCTGATCTATTTTGATTCTAATAAAATAAAAAGTTCATCGTATTCCGATTAGAATTCTCATAAACGGCAATCTTAGTTTGGCAATCGGATTGTAGTAATTAGAGAGAAAGAGATACTAACACAGTATTCTCTGGTTTTCAATGAAAGTTTTCAAATTATTGGCATTAATTTTTCTTAATTTGAAAATTTTTTCTCTCATTTTATTATCAAACAATTAAGCGAACAGATTATTTTAATAAAATAAAATTCCAAATTAATCAGCAAATTCAAAATTCCATCCCTTTACACTTTCATAAACATAACATGATTCTTCGATGGTGGTTGAAATTATTTCGTTTTAAAAAATGCAGATGGTTTCATCTGGCTACCTACCGATCAAATTAGAGAGAAAATTGCGATGACACTTTCATCGTTCAACAGTGTCCAAGCTAGCTGATTTCCATCGTGACTTGATTTTGTGGGCCGAATTTTTTTTTTCATAACAATTTCTGTTGTACGCCTAATCTTTGTTGCAGCTTTGTTTCGATGATTAGTATTCTCTCTCTCTCTTCTCTTTATTTTAATTACGATTGAATTTTCTAGACTACGTTAGTTACATAGAAAGTTGATGTTAAAGTGATTTGAAAAATTAATTAAATCATACAAACTTTCGCTTGAATATGGAACGATGGAATGGTGTTGAAACTCTAATTAATTCCGATCACAGATTTAAATCACTGACTCGAATCCTCTCGAATCAGAGGTCCTTTTTCAAGCTTGAAAATTTTCTCTCCTAGACACCGATTGACTAGAATTTCAAAGATGAAAATTTGACAGCCGATCTAACTTTTTCGTTTGTAGATAAGTTATGAGAAGTAGACAGTTATGAATGGACAAAATCCAACACCAAAATTCGCTATAGAACCGTAGAAATTTTTGTTCTAATTCTTCTGTGGTGCGATGTCCATAAATTTATTGATGCGAACATTTTTTTCGATGTTTAGCATTTAGATTAAAAATTTTGCATGAAATTCATTGACGAAAGGTGTTCTAAATGTAGCTATCATTGAAGCACTCTGAATATAAAGAATTACTTCACCTGTTCTATCGCAATCAGTCGGAGAATAAATAATCGAAACTTTTCTTCAACACTCTTCTTCAATTTTGTGGTAACAGCGAACATTAATTCTGTTATAGTAAGAAAATAATTTGACAAGAAAATTGAAATTATCAGACTGGATCAATTTTCGATCGATTAGCGATGAAAATTGATTTCAAACAAATGATATTTCGATACTTTTTCACAGCTATTTACCTTTTTTTTCGAATCCGTATTTCACATTTCATTTTCTTCTATCGGTTAAATCATTCGTATGATTTGGTGCGTAATCGAAAAAAATCGGAAATAATTCGAATTCGAAATGCAATGCAACAAGAACCAAAATTTAGTTTCGTTTGAAATCAAAAAAAGTTTACTCTCCGAACTCTAGAATCTAGATTACTAAAGGCTTTTCCCTATCAATAAGGTGATTGTGTTGTCTGCCTCTCTGTTTTCTATCTTGATTCGATAAGATTTGTGAGTTAAGCTTACTAAATCCTTAACTCTTAAGCTCTTTGCTCATGATACTCTCACTATTAACGCGAAGCTATTCTAGTATTTGAATTAACAGATTTCTTACTTCCAATTTTATCCGCTTTCATGCGATCCCTCACTCTTCACTCTTTCCCATTCCAATTGGATCGATTTTCATTCCAAGATCATCAATCATCAAGCGAGTGTTAGTTTTTGTTTCCTTTACTTGTTTGACATCTTCTTCCTTCCTCACTAGAATTGAGAATCAATGGAGAAGATGACGAGAGAAAATCTGATTTTTTTTTTTGCAAAAAAACATATCAAAATGAAAAATCAAATAAGAAATAATCATACAACAGCACTCGATCATGTTTCTATGGACATTATCGACTAAAAAACATTTAAAGAAATGATTCAAAGACGATGATAATGATGCAAAAGGTAAGAATAGATGTGACAATAAGGGGCAGCAAGTGTTCAAAATTTTCCTTAGGAGGTAATTTATTGCGTTGCAGTTGCGATCGTTTGAATCCACTGGTTTGATACCAATCTCTCTATTCATTTAGGATTTATTCTTTTTTTTTATTTTGAAAAATTTTGAAATTTAAGAATTTAATATTTTCAAATTTCTTGATCCTTCGAAAAATTCAAATAAAATTTTTCTAATTAATTTTTAGCGCCATCCATTGTTAGAGAATGTAAACTGTTTTGAGAAAAAAAATCTGATCTGATCTCGTTTCGAGTGTGCAATGTTGAATCAAAAAATCCAATTTAGACAAAATTTTATAATTTACACATTTCATCTCTGCTTATTGTGCGATTATGATATTTTATTTTTGTTTTCAAAGAGAGATAAACACAAACGAACGCGAAACTTGAGAGCAACAATGAGAGAGAATTGTGTTACATTCTGGTGAAGAAGATTCATTTTTTTTCTTAACAAAATTATTCTCGTTCTGACAATATCCTAATTTATAGTTGCCATATTTCCGGTAAATACACTGTTGTTCCGATGATGTTGTTATTGTTAAAAATGAAGATGGAGAGAGAGAGAGAGATAGAATGTGATGATGTGATCAGAGAACTGAGAGAGAAGTGCTGAACACATCACAAAGTAAGCGAAATGATTATGATAAATATTAATCAGATAAATTTTTCTCATTACACAAACACACCATTATTTGCTCGCTCATTTTGGACTGCTAATTCTTCTTCTTTTCTAATTTCTATTTGTTCCAAAGTCAATTTCATTAGATTATTCCGATGATATTAAGAAGAATTAGAGGAAAGAATTTTTCGCTTTCTCTTTCTTTTTCTATCAAAAGACTTCGAGAGAGTCTGCAATCTTTTTTTTTCGTACAAAGATTCTAGTTAGCAAGTTAAGTAGTTTCGATTCTGAATATGCTCGATACTCTATCTTTTATTCTTTAGGTAATTCTTAAATAAATGAGATGACTGTCTCCTTTTCGGGGTGATCTTCATCCTAATCATCTCTACCGAACGATTTGCTCATTAAGCTAGCCAAATGGGCGATTGAAAGCTATTTATGTTCTTCGCTATGTTGTGTATTTTAGATGCCGATTTTTGTTCTCGTCGCTTCCTTTGCTTTCACTATTAGCTTTTCGCTTTCGAAATCAAATTCCTAAAGTCATCGCTTTGTAAGATAATCAAATAATTTTTAATTCAACCACTTTTTCATTATTTTGATCAAAAATTTGATTGATCTCAGAGAAACAATCGTCTTTCGTCCATTCTTGTCCCTCCTCTGATACCCTTTGATACCGAATTTCCTGCCTATTGAAAGACCTTATCCATTCCGCTGTGCAAAAAATTCACTGCCAAATAGAATTGTAAGCGATCAAAGGCATTCAAATTTCATTTAGAGTTAATTGTAAACTAAAAGGCCTTTAGGCTTAACTTACACATTCTGAAAACATTCGAAGAAATTGAAAAAAAGAATGTTCCATTCATTCCTAAACCAAAATCGATCCAAATTTGCATTCAAATGATCCATTGGAACACAATTCTCTTTGAATTTGAATTCTGGAATTCATACCAAAAATATTCAGAGCGTGGATATCATATTCGCTCTCGTTCGAGACCAAACAAAATGCCAATACTCAAAAGCACATTCTTCAAGCGGATTACGATTTCTCGTTCATCTCATAATGTCAACAAAAAAGGTGTGTATGGGTGTCTTTTACCTAGACTACATCCGTTCGTTTATTACATTCAGCAAAATCGTTTGTCTGTTTGTTTTTTGATTAAATGTTGTGTCAAACAAAATCCTCATAGCAATTCAAAATGGACTAGAGCGGAAAATGATTCATAATGATTATGTTAATGTATGCGTTTCAAACTTTTTTTTTGTTGGACGCATATTAAATAAATAAATTTACTTATCGAGAGAAATGTATCGCAAACACAAGAGAAGAAGGTAGATTATGAATCGGTGACAAATTTTTGTAACCGAATTCCAAGTTTACTAATTTTCCCCTTTTTCTAGAGAATCATTACTTTATTTGTTAACGATGGAATCGTTCTCTTTAAGCATTCTCCTATCAATGAATCAAATTTGAAATCTATGCTATCAAGAAAATCATTGAAAGTATTCCATTATGATCGAATGATTTCTTTCACGTGATCAAACGGATGTGATAGGTGGAGAAAAAGAGAAAAATTTTGCAACGATCTAGCTCTCCGAAACCTTTGGTTTAGTGTCATTGCAGTTCCTTAACCTTCGATTTCTCCATTTATCGCTGTCTGTTTGATTGCATCTTATTTGAAATATTAATGTGCGTGTCTTTCGATATCTGATTGACCAAAACGATTTTCGATGTAATTTTAGCTGTTCAGGGACAAAATTCTAATTCTTAACGAATGATCAGACTCTTATTACTTCTTCTAGGCGATGATGATTAAGATGAATGTTGAAGTTTAACATCGTTGCGATTTGAAAATGAAGAAACATTTGATGATAATTAATCACACGAAATTGGCAATAAATTTTTCGAAAAATGTCAAAATAAAGTAAATTGGAAAGTTAAAGTTAGTAAAATCGATGGCAATCTCATAGACCATGATTTGATTCAATCACTACTTTGGAGGCAGTTTTCAAACCTGACCACAATCACACCGATATAATACAATCATTCAATTTGTCTTTCTCATACAAATAATAGCACACAAATAGGTTAGAATGTCATATTTGGTTCTGAAACATGGTTCCAGAAACAACAAAGTAATTCACTTTTTGCTCGCCTCAAAAATCACTAGATGAGAAATAAGACTAACCGAAAATAGTAAAGCTAAGACAAACGTAAAGACATACGCTTTCCACTCAACACACACCTTCAGTTCTGGTTGTGTTTTGGATCGAATGATTGACGCATTCCAATTATAAGTTGCAATGCTTGTAAGGCAATTCGAGATTCTTTAGATTCTCTCCTTCTCTCTCTCTCTCTCTCTCTCTCTCTCTGCCATTTCATCATTGTATTATTCCTTTCAGCGATAATTGAATGTGAAAAACAAATAATATCAAAAATATCTATTTGTTTGAATCTAGATTCTCTATACACTTTCCAACATATTCGCCTGAAAGATGATGATTGGCTGTTATTTCTGCTTCTTTGGTTTGGGTTTTTTTTCTTTCTGAATGAAGGTAATGATTGCTTATTGCTATGATGTATTGCTATGATTATTTTGCAACTAGAGCTGAGGTTTAGATGTGAAATCAGCTCCCATTTTCCCATATGAATGTTGTCGATCAAACAAGAATCATTGCCCTAATAATAGGGCAAAATAATACAACGAAAATCATTGATTCATAGAAAAAAAAGCGATGGAACGAAACGAATCGAAATATCGTTGAATACAAGGGAAAGAGTGAAACTAAGATAATTGGTAATTACTCGACCGCTATCAATCAATTATTAAATGTTTTCACCACTCTCTAGGCTATTTGAATGCTCGATCTTAGTCTACTGATGTGCTGATGTTCTCCGATTCTCAGAGACAAAGGCTGACCATTTGACTGTGCTTTTTGTTTGTTTTTTGTTTCGTTTGTGTTTCTTGGTCTTTTTCTAGTTTGTAAATCTATTGTTCCATTCTTCTACGCCATTTTGTTATTCAATTTTTATTGATCATTCTTCTAATTCGCTTCTATTTTCATGGAAAATTGATTTCAATCAAGAAACAAACGAGAGAACGGACAATATTCATCCAAATCTTCTTATTCTTCTCGGGCATCCGAATAGAGAACCAATCATCGCTTCTAAATCGATCTCGTATATTGATAGAAATCAAGAGAGACAGAGAGTGGAAGAGAGAGAGAGAGAGAGAGAGAGAGAGAGAGAATGGAGGAGGAAAAATCAAGGCAGCTTTTGTTTTTTTTTGTAAGATTTTTTCCATTTCAGTTTGATTCGATGATTATGGTCATTCACTGTGATAATTTCATCCGAACACGCCAAACGCTAGAAGAAAACAGTGGAAAGCGATTCTGTTTTACACAAACAGCATTACTACTCACTGTATTAATGGCTGTAATTATGGAAACTGTTTATTACAATCATTGTTACGATTGCTTGCTTAGGTTTTCAACTAGAACACAGTGAGACTATAAAAAAATTCCGCCCCATAAAAAACGATCACGAATCGATATATTTCTGGCGTATGAAATTAATTCTTTGCTGGGGGTGTGGTAAAAAATAATTGCTTCATTTCAAGCTCTGAATTGAGTGAGTTTTCATAACTCACTCTAGCAAAGCTATTTACCCTTTGAATTTGAACATCTCATTTGAAAGAAACAAAATGATCGCATTCTCAAACATTTTGTTACCGATTCGAATATAAATTCAACATAACAGTAATTAAGATTGGTTTCTGGTACAGAATGATTCTGATCCACAGAATTCTTATCTATCTAAAATTCATCTTCAAGTGTCGATTCTGTTTCATTTCCTAAATAGTTCCACACAGTTTCGACGACATAGGAGTAGATTTATTTAGATCTTCATTTTCTTGGATCTTCCATTTTTTTTTGCAAGAACAAGAAGACAGAGGAAAGACATAGACTGTTAGTAAAAAATCTAATCTGTTTTTTTTTCTTCCAAACAGAAAAGCAAAAATAAACCTCTGTCTAGAGTAGAGAGAAGGCAGAACGGAATCATCTATTTCGGAACAGAGAAAAGGTTAGCTTATTGTAGTATCTACAAGATTGTTCCATAAAATACGACAAAAAAACAGAGATAGACACCGTTTCGATTGTCTGAGAATCGAGGAACAAAAATAGAAATGAAAAAAAAAATCTTCCGTTGTACTATTTCTACGAGACACCATCAAGTTGTCGTCGACAGCTTCGAGATAAACGACAAAAAAAACCAGCTTACAAAGAAGAGAATCGAGAAAAATATTTCTAGGATTTATCCTTTCAACGAAAACATAGACGAGAGATAGATAGAGAGATAGAGAGAAGAACTCTTCACTTATCCATTGAAAGATTTTCTATTCTTTCCTAACTCTTCTTCAACATCGAAAACCTAATTTAAACGAAACGAAAAAGTTGAAAAGAACAACATCAAAGTCAGGAACAGATCATTGATCAGATTTGTGATTATAATGAAATAATAATAATAATGAAACCTAATCAGATATGATGATGATGTTGATCACAACAAAATCCACGAAAAACATAAATGGGTCTTATTCTGTTGCAAAAAAAAATTGAATGAAAGCAAAATCTATTCCAATACTTCAGAGTTGACAATTTCGACGAATAAAGAGATGTCATTCCGGATAGGTGCAAAATTTCAAAAAAAAAAAAAAAAATGCAGAGTATGTTCACAACTAATTTCAACATCAAAATTTTGTCAAAAAAAAAAAATCACCGAATGAAATTCTAGATGTAGAAAAAAAAACGAAATCATATCGTCCATGTCAAACTTTTTCTTCTCTTTCTCTAAGACTAAGGACGAAAATATAAATGAGGTGTTCGAGGAAAGAATTCATAATAACAGAAATTTGATTCTAGACACAAAAATTTGAATGAATTGAAAAACTCATCCAATCAATAGTTCGATGATGGAATTCTAGACAAATAGAATTGAAATTATCATTGAAATTGAAATCATTTAACATTTTATTTGGATTTTAAAATTCGGCTAGAACCGAACAAGAATCTCACTAGAGAAGAGAAGCCCAGAATATTCAATATATTGTGTGTGTGTTTGCGTGTGTGTATGTGTGTGCTCGAAACAGAAAAGAATCAATGCCAATTTCGTTTTGTTCGAATGTTCTTGGTGTGAATGTGTTTGAAAATGTTATCCAAAAAAAAAATCTATTGATATTCTATTAGAATCAAACGTACAAGAAAGCTTTATTGGAATCGAAATAGAAATAAAGCATCACAATAGTATCGAGAAAAGGATCACTTTTGAGTGATTGGAAATTTCTCTCTCTCTCTCTCTCTCTCTCTTTAGTTTGGAAACAAATCACACAAAAAATGATTCCAGTTTAGTTTTTGTCGAATGGAACTTTTAGAACTTTATTGTGATGGAAAATACACCCTCTCTCTCTCTCTCTCTGAATATTCGTATACACCTTTTTCTTGATTAGTTTTATTTAAATTCGATTTCATATCAAAATTTGATGATTCCGAGAGGTTTGTAAAAAACGAAATCGGATCGAAACGAAAAAAAAAACGAAGAATCAGAGAAAGAAACAGTAATTTCACCTACCTCTAATGAAATTTTTATGAGGATTACTTCGATTACTAGCAACAGCTTCATCTCGGAAGGCATCATTATTGGCCGTTTTGGAAAATTGCTTCTGCATTATTTTACTCTGATTGGTCATTTTCATCATCGATAACGACTGCGATGATGATGACCAATGAAACATCTCACTAGAATCGGAATGATTTTCTAGATCACTTCGGTCATTATCTTCTGAATTTTCTTGCTGATTTCGATGATATAGTTGACGATGATGATGATGATGATCTTGATGCTCTGATGATAGTGTCGAAGATTGAAGAATTTGATAATGTAAAAGTAAACTATAAGCTATAAGAAGCCAAGACGATCGCATAGTGTTGATTGTTCGATGAACGTGTTTAGGAATCATTTTAGGCAGCGACATAAAATGAAGAGCTCTTTAAGAAACTATCGAAACTTTTGCAAAACAGCTAAAGAAATTTAAAGGATAATTTTCATCATTTCTAGATGGTGAAACAGTAAATATCAATGATGGAATACGCAATAATATTGGTCCATTTTAGTATTTTTTCTCGAACCGAGTGGTAAGTTTTGATCTTACTTTCGTTTTTCATTTTGCAATTCTTACATTCGATCAGTCAGAATCAGGATGAGAAGTCAAAGAGGAGAAGAAGTTCCTGCAAATCTTTCTCTCTGTATTACTATTCTCCATACATTTCGATTCACACATTCACATCTGATGAGAGGGCTAGAGAGTATCCAAGAAATGACCATTCAGATGGTTCCATCGAAACGATGATGTTGTAGAGAATGATGATGTTTCTATTCCGAAAGGCAATACTCTCGTTTTTTATTATTGTTTCCATTTGGAATAAATCTTCAAGACTCAATAGTAACATTAAAAAGCAAAAGCCATTTGATTTTTAAAAATCTCACTCTTTAAAACACAAGATTCTAGAAAGATTATCGATGGTGGACTTTGTCTTTGTCGGTCGTTTTGCACTGAGTCCATTTTTCGGTGAGATTTAAACTTTTTTCTCAGTCGTTCAAGCTTAACGAGCACGAGCCAAACATCATGCAACACTATCCAAAATAGTTCATCGATTCAGTATTTCTCAATAAAGTTGGTGCCCTTGGAAATTATTCTGCTCTTTGAAAAATGGTGAAAATATGCAGTGACAGACGGACAGCCGAGGCCCAAGAAGCGATGAGATTAGTGTTGGGATCTAGACCTGAAAAAAAACAGAAAAAGAATAGATTAGCTTTCTATTCCTAATAATGGTGGTGGATATTTTTGATCAAAATGATGGTAGAAAAAAGAATCAAAAAAAAAAATACAAGAAAAAAGCCTATTTCTTTGTTTCGTCTTCTATCGATGATATTTTTTAATAATTCTTTTAGATATTTTGAAGGAAATATTTTATGATTGATTGAATATTCATTCATTCGTTCATTCTTCTACGATAGGAGACAATCTACCGGCAATAACAGAAAGAGAGAGAGAGAGAGAGATAGGAACGAATCATTGATCCAACGATTGAAATTGGATCATTTTTATATTCGTTCTAGCGAAAATCGATTTCGAACCGATGGTTTGATTCCTTTTGGTACTTTCGATACTCAAAAGCTGTGCAATAAATAATGATGATGATTTAGATGGAAAATTTGATCGTTTATATTCAACCGATCGACCGCATCGAAAGCTCTCCTAAATTATTAATGATTTGGATTCAAAATCCAATTTCTCTTTACACCGAAATCTCACAACCAAATCTGACCGAAAAGAGATTTTTTTTCTATAAGGCTTGTCATTATTAATAATTATGAAGATTTTGTGATTTTTGATTAGAAACTATATTTCTTCTCCATAAACAAGTGTAATTCTGTTTCATTCTGTATGGATTAATCAAAGAATCTCATTTTGAAATTGAAATGGGCATTTGAATGAAAAATCGATATTTTTCAATCTATTCTTCTCGTATTTTGATTGATTTTATTGTTTTTTTTTTTTTTTTGAAATGAATACAAAAAAATTCTTATTGCTTATACAAATTTCAATTTAATCTCAAAGAATAAATAGATGAAACGATTCAGAACAAAAGAGAATGTAGAGAATGAGAGGTTCTGAATCAAGAGTCGCCAAACAATTTAGTGTTCGTACGGCGCCCAGGCGCCAATCGTTCAAGGAGTGCGAAGGGAGGATCGAGTTTTTGCTATTTCAGTACCGCTGATGTAGTTTGATGTTTTGATTTTTCGAGTTAATTTTAGCTAATTGTTTACGATCCATCAAAGTGGATCAACTTTGTTGCTCTTTTCCCTCTAAAAATTTCGATCCAGTAGAACTTCAAATTCTTCGAAAGAAATTATTCAATGACTCAAAGAGGAGAGAAAAACGGAATAGTTTCATAATTCACTCTCATTTTAAGTTTTGTATGCGGTTTCAATGATGACAACGGCGATGATGCTATCTGCACACCCATAGTTGGAGAGAAGAATCATGAACCTAACCAATCATTTTGTTGTAATCAGCTTTTGAAACTTTCTTTTGTTTTTTAAATTAATCAATCCTACTAGAATGTATCTATTCTTTTAGAAATGATGTTCTTGGTGCAGGGCTAATGAGACCAGAGTGGGTTTTTCATTTTTTTTATTTGATTATTTTTTTCTGAATGAAACCATTCTTCTCAATTCATTAGAACGTCTTTTGTGCTCTCTGATAATGACTTTTTGTGAGAACATCATCATGAATCGTAGAGTAATGAATAAAAAAGAGAAATCTCAACCCATACCAGAGATATGTGGAGAAATAATTAATTACATTGCCAATTATTAATTTTTATTGTTTGATGTTTGTCGAATGAGCAATGTACGTAAGTAAAACGATTTCGTTACCCGAATCGACTTTAGGAGAAAAAAGGTCTCAATATTATTATTATTATTATTATTATTATTGCCGCCAGACAAATACATGTTAGAGACATGTTTCTTTTTGTGCTATCTTTTCATTCTCATTCTATTATATGAGTGTTAATTGGTAGGTGTGTGTTTCGGTTTCGCTTTTGAACAAAATTAAATTGTCCCAGTGAAACCATACAATAAATACATCGATAAATAGAATACGACCGAGACAAAAAAAAACGGCAACGAAAAAATAATTCAAAGTTAGCAGTGTAGTTTGTGATGAAAGAAATGAAGAAAAAATTCCATTCCTAAAGAGCTTGGAAAAATTCTGTTTAGAGACTTTTTTCCTCCACTAAGATGATCTGGTGATGATTAGACTCTGCACAACTTTCAAAGGTAGCCAATTACATAACAGAGAGATAGAGAGAGAGAAAGGGAGCGAAAAGTTCCTGGAAATAATATGCCTGGATCGCATATTGTTTGCGATTGGTAATCAATCGCGTTAAACACCACTGTTCTTTGCGAGAATCAAGTTGATCGTAACGGATCGATTGAGCGAAGGACTTGGAGACAAGGAAAAAAACCTTGATAAAATATTTTAAACTTATCGCCTATTGTTTCACAATCGAAAGAGATCGATTTTCAACCGAATACTAAATTTAAACGGATGGTGTTGAGTTTTCATACAATCAATTTTCAAAAACTAGAAAACCAAAAAGAAAAAAATCCTTTCGAAGAGATTAAGAAAGGCTATCCAATTTCATTTCTCACTCAATGTAATTGTGAATTAAGGCGATCAGAGGGAAAAAACAGAAAAAAAAATGCTGAGTAAGATTTGAGTGGAGATATTTTTCTAGAGAAGGAGATTTCATAATGAAATTAATCAATAGCTGAAGAGTGGAGAAATGCAAACACTCATTCTTTTATCAGAGTGATCAATGTGATCAGAAAAATGTGATCAAATGCAGAGCAAAACTATTGTCCCCTATCTAAATTATCGAAGTCTAGAGTCAATGAAATCAAAAAAAAAAAAGTTCCAAATTGAAAATTAAAATATCTAAAGCTTTGTATTCTCTCACTTTTTATTCGAATGGGTTGTGGGTGTGTGGCTGTCTGCCAATTTTTTTGCTTTCTTCTCGAGAATCGAAAATCGTTTTGCTGACAAAAGCCAAATTTAAAGTTTTTTTTTCAAATTGAAAATACACAAAGCGATGCAAGGTGAATGGATTCAGGATGTTCTAATTCAGTACAAATTCTAATTCAAAAAAAAACGAGAGAGTCTAATCAAATTATTTATTTGCCTTTGTTTTTTTCCGATCTCATAGATTTTTTAGATCTCTTAGTTGAATTTTGGTGATAATTTTTCCGCAAAATCAAAGAAATTGGACGGAATAAATTTCGAAACAATTTGATTTTTCTAAGAAATAGTTGTAATCGTAGAATTCATTCGATTATTCTTTTCAATTTGAAGTAAAACAACAAAATAACCCTTGCATCATCAAACACAACACGATGTTTCCAAATTCTTATTCGTTCGAATTTCGTGAAACAAAACGAAAACAGTTTGCGGTGATATGGAATGGGAATATGGAAGAGGGGTAGCAATGAGTGAGACAAAAAATCATCTCATAAAATTATATTCGAATCAATAAACAAGAGCAAAAAATGGCGGAGATAACAATAGAAACAGTTGTGTGAAATTGTGGACGTGATTTTTCTGGTGATTCTCAACCAGCGAATGAATAAATTCATAACAGAAAGAAAAACAAAAAGAATAAATCGATTCTTCAACAAAACAAGAGTGAGAGAGAGAGAGAGAAAGAGATGGAGAGAAATAGCAATGACTTTGAAACGAATGGAATGGAATGAAATGAAGCAAGTTATAACAACAGAATTCATTCTCCTTTCAATGCGGTATCAAAGTTCTTTGTCTTCCCCTCCTCTCTACGCTTCTATTCGCTCTAGACTCTGTTTTGTTCTCTCACTAATCAGTTAAACATTTAAATATTATCAGAATGGATTAATTTATTTCTCTTCTCTTCATTTCAATTCTTTTCGCTTTTCAATGCGCAATTTCTTTTTGTTCCTGGAAATCTTACGATTCTAGCAATTAGGAATTCTTTTTCTTTTGTTCCGATTGAGCTTTGTATTCAAGCATCATCATCATCTTATTCTACAACGAATTCAATTAAAGAGAGAATGAAATTAAACAAATCTAGAATTCCATTAATTCATTCGATCGTATTAGGATCCAAGTGATGACAATCGATCTGAAACGATTGTGATAATGATATGGCGCCCCTTGAAATGAATTGTTATTCTACATTTATTCTCAATGAAACTTTTTCTTAGGCTTCACACCGAAACTTTACAACACCAACATCAAAACAAATCATTCGATACATTTAATCGACTTCGAACTTCATTGGGCTGATTGAAATGTGTATTTTTACGTAAGTTCTTGTTGTTACCGATCGAAACAAAGCCCTGAAACAACATCGATTTGATCGTTCTTAGCCTTTAGTTAAGGAAAATCGTTTCGTATCGTTTTGTCCGAGTTTTATTAGTTCCATTGATTTTGTCAAGTTCAACTGTTTTTGTTTAGTTTATACTAATACACCCACAATCTGTTACGCCCACCAATGAATTACTCACTCACACACACGCCTACACTATTATCAGAATCGTTTCTGTAATTTTTAAAAAAATTTTCGAGTTTGAATTTTTTTTTTGAGACAATTCTGTATGAAAGAAAAAATAGAGTCTAGGCCCTAGACAAACACCATCATCATTATTTTCCGTGTTTGTCTTCATGGAAATGATGTATTCTTAATATAAATTTTTTCCATACTCAAAGGTTTATTTCTATTTCTTCGATTGATTTGCTTTGTCTACCGAAATCTCTTTGGAAATTCTATTTCTATTTCAAAAAGTTACAGGTAAACGAAAGATGAATCAACCATTTCTATCGTATTCTCTCTCCTAACGAAATTCAAAAGATTTAGCTCATCAATTATGAATTCGATAAAAATCGACCAAAGTTTTTTGTTTTGTTTGGAACAGTACGATTTTTTTTTCGAACTCAAGTCACTAGGTCCCCTTTGAAGGAACATTGAATAGCTAGAATAAGAAAAAGAAATATGATCGAAAAACAGAATGCAGTGAAAGAAAATTAAATTCTGAAGCTAAAGCAAACAAAAAAAAAAAAAAGATCAGGTAAAATTGGAGCCTATTCAATTTTTTATTTCGTGCATCTCATTTCCCAATGGGTAATAAGGAAGGATTATTATAAATACAACAATAAAAATGTAGAAACGAGCGTTGCGAGTACAAGGAAAAAACGAATCGCACAAAACCCGAGATGTTCCATTTTTGTTGTGTGATCTAGAGAGAAATAGATCGGTGATTGAATTCAATCGCTTAGCTCACATCCATTACATCTTGTTAGATTGCTTTTTCTTTGGTGAACACACGCACAAACAAGTCCACACTGCTTCACTTTGTTTGCGATTCAAAAACAGATTTCGTTTATGCAACAATATGACCATATTGTTTTGATCGAACTTGATGATGATTAGAATCGATGCTGTAACTAAAAAACAAGACCCATAAAAGACAAAACAAAAAACTAAATGGCTAACAGCATTACTTATCTAGATCACACATCCCTACAACTAGATCGACTCGCCTTAGGGCAGATTTGTCATTTTTGATTGTTCCAACCTGGAATCTACAGCCTAGAATCTAGGCAACACATAAAAATCATTCGCTCCCATCAAAGTTTGATTCGTTTCGATTCAAAGTTTACTTTGGTCTCAAACAAAACAAATCACTCTCAGGAAGAGTGAAAGGAAGAATGTTCTCGGGTGAAAATTTTTTCCTAGTTCATTTCTTGAGCAGAATGAGTTTTGTTAAGATCAGTGTTCATCGATAATGGATTCACTGCTCTTTTTGCTTTTGAATTGAATTCTTTAAAATCAAACTTTATTGGCTCAATGTGCGGAGAACAGAGAATGAAGAGACGAGTATTGACAAAATTTTAGAGAAAGAGAATTAATAAATCGGATACATTTTTCGGTCCAGACTCAAAAAAAACTTCGACTATCGAGTAGATAGGAAGAGAAAAAAAGATTGAAAATAATCGTATTTAATTCTTTTCAAATTGCTAAAAAATTGAGAAAAAATTTCTATATTCAATCGGCTCAAGATTTGTTTCGTTCCAGAGAGATTTGATTTCAAACAAAATTTTTCGCTCATAAGCCTTTCGTTTAATTCTTGAAACCAAAAAATCAATTTGAGAACAAGAATTCAAATCGATTCTGGCAGCAGAAGAATTCAAATCTAAACCAAACAAGCAGCAATCAATTTCAACAAATATATTCAAAAAAGAATAAGAAACATTTTGTGATGAGATTTTTTTTTGTGAGCGGTAAAAGATTACATTCCGCATATCTAGATCAAGAGTGGACAGTCTAGTTCTTCGTAGTCTCATTTTAGTTCCAAACAGTCTCTTCCATTACCAGACCATTAGTGTGTAGCCAACGGCTCCGCTCGGTGTTTGTTTATTTTTTGACGCCCAAATCGCAAGGCCCAGATTGAAACAAGAAGAAAACGGAAATCTGAGCCAGTAGTTTGATTTGAAAATGAATAGACGCTGTTGTTGATTTGTTTGCATGATAATGATGATGACCAAACCAATTTTTTTTTATAAACTTTTTTCAATTTCATTACTGTTCTCGTATGATTGCTGTCGGACGCAGAGCATTTCCTCATATGAATGGACGCTTGCATACACAAACACCCATGCATATTCAGATTTTATATAAAATAGCTAGTATTTATCAATCTCATCATCATTCTGATGGATATTCATAATTTCTAGCCATCGTTTGCGATTGCTAGGCCTTTTGTTCTCTCCGAGATCGGTCGGACGAACGAGTGAACAGGAACTCAAATGGCCAAAACTATAGAAAACCAATCATCAAATGAAAAAAATATTTTCGCTCCACAAACGTTTGTGTTTTGTTATTATTTTACAAGGCTTTCACCATTCATGGCACCAGTGGCAAGCTTGTTTCATAAAATATGGAATGCAAATAATGATTTTTTTTCAGTATTTTTTTTTCATTCGAAACAAAAACAGAAGTTGAGGAGAATCAAATAGAACACAGCATAAATATGAAATCTATCATAAAAAATAAATAAATGTGTTTGTTTGCCATGTGGTTGAGAAAGAAAGAGAGAGAGAGAGAGAGAACTAACTGATTTTTAGTTGGTCCCAAAATAAAATCATCGGTCGATGAATGGAATGGAATCGAATTGAGAGCGGAAATAAAATTATCATTATCTTCATCTTTGCATAATTCCTACAAACCGAAAATAAATTACCATTATCTCCATCCAATGAGAGAAGAACGGAATCGATCCAATTGCGCTGAGGTACGGCCACTTTAAATGGTTTCGGTCATTGCTTGGAGCCTTAAAAATCTAAATTTTAATTAAAACAGTAGAATTTATTCTCATTCGCTGTTTTCTCCACCGAGCAAAACAATTTTGAATTTGTATTCTGAGAGATTTCGAATCGTTTTGATAGCAATCAAAAAAAAAGATTGAAACCAAACGATCAGATCAATAATGGTCCAAATTCAAAAAACATAAAATGGATCAAAATAATAGGCCTGAAAAAATGTTGAAAAATATTCGAAGGAATAATTCAAATCGAAATAGAACAAATAAAGATTAATATTGGAATAAAAAAATTGACGATAATCACAATTGAAAAAACTAATTTTTGGATCCAATTTTTAGCGTTCGAACTTCGAACACTTCAAATTTGAAGTGTTGAGTTTGTTCATAGAGAGAAAAATTGTTCTCAAGTGCTCTTACATTTCGATTATTGGACAAAAAAAAATATCATCAATCTATTTGTTTGTTTTTTCATCACCCAACTAACCCAAGAAAACTTTTCTTAAGATCGCAAAGATCAAAAATCAAAACTTTTTTTGAAATATTTTTTATATTTATCTTAAAATAATTACTTTGATGACATCGATGGTTGCGATTATTTTCGGCGAAATTTTTAAAATCTCTGGAAATTGTCTCGATATAATAAAAATAATAATTTTTCATTCTATTTATTGATGATGGATTGAATCGAACAAAAATTAAGCCCATAGATTTCGTTCTAGAATCTCAAAATGTGCTCTCAAGTGTTGCGAATCAAACAAAAGAGAAGAAAAAAAATCGAAAGAAATCTCATTTTCCCTTTTTTATTCTTAATCATTTTCAAATTTCTTCAGCCCTTTGAGTTCCCTTTTTTAGATCAAAACTATTGTGAAATATAAATAAATTTTTCATTTTTTTTTCTCTCTCTTCTATATGAAGATGTAGAAAGTGATGATCAGATAGATAAATAGATTGATCGAATGATAAGTTCTAGGGGAAAAAAACTAAGCAACCCATTCTCTCGATTTTATGGGGAGGAGAAGGAGGAGGAAGAGGGATAATATTGTTCTATCCAAAGACATCGGAGATGATTGTATGGGATGGGGGGCACTGCACAAAAGTATCAAATGATGATGGATTGATTCGTTTCATTTTTTTTTACACTCGCTTTGCAATATCTTTTTCATCAGATCGTCGGGATCCAAGTTCCGATCTCGATTGTTGGTTCGGTGTCAATCGAGCAAAATGGGCAACATTTTCTTTTCTTTCCTCTTTTTTTTTTCTTCTCATTTTTCTCACAATTGAACACAATCGAATAGATATAAGAAATTATTGAAGGCAAGATTTTCAGCGAAAAAAAAATCGAAAAATAAATAAAGAGAGGCTTACATCGATGAATCAAAACTAAAAAAAGATCGAATGTTGTATTCTTATTCCATCAAAGCATAAAGTGAAGGGGCCAAGATAGAGAATCGATTTGTCAACACAGTGTGTGTGAGCGCATCATAGGGACCACAAAATCACGTAAACGACACTGATCACTTTGATAGATAGATATTGACACAAACACACGCAATGTTTGACAATTCCTGTGTTTGGTTAGATTTCAAACATGGCCTTCATCATTCGTGTGGCTACAAAATTGCCATAAATCATCTCTTTTTTTTCTATTTTTTCGAATATATCGAGAAAAAAATGTGTATGCTGCCAATCAAAATCCGATTCGAATTCATTTCGAGATTTCGAAAAACATTGGAAAATTAAAATCCGAAATTAAATCTATCCAATTTTAGCTGTGATATTTTTAATCTTCACTCATTTCCGTTTTATGTTCTGTGAATTTTCTCTATTTCGAATCTTTATTCGAGATCGAATCCAAAGGTAAAGCTTCAATTTTTAAGATTTCACATGGGATCAGAAAGCAAGTAGAGGGAAAATTTTCCGAAAGACCCCCTATTTTAAGAAAAGAAATCAGATTTTTTTAAGCTCTCAATTTGAGTGGAAAGCGGAAAAGAATAAAAAAAATTTAACAATCTGTATCACACGAATCGATTCTGAGGACGAGAGAGATTTCGATCACGAAACTAAAGTGATTGTGCTGTTTCGATTTGAAAAATATGTTTTCCACATTTTTTGTCTCTCTCTCTGTGTGTGTGAGTTTGTCTTATCAAAATATTTCAATCAAATTGGAATACTTTGAGGAATTTCTTTCGCACTTTTTTTTCGTTAGTTCTATCTTTGATGTATTGAAAGATCAGAGTTTGTCTCATCTCTTGGAATCAAAAATGAAAGAAACTTTCAATTCAATCCAAAAACGAACAAAAAAAAATTGGTATCTAAAACTTTTTGCCTGTGATTTTCTTTTAAAATAATTCAAGAAAAAAGCATTCTGTCGAAGTGTTCGTAGAGAGAAACAAGAAAAGAAGATCGAAAATATCAAAACCAGAGTCAAATAGTTTTTTGCGATGGCCAAACTCAATTTGTTTTGATCTATCTCTGTCGGTAAATGATATTAAAAAAAAAATAATCGGACAAAAACATTTGCTAATATCTATTTTGATGTTTTGTTTTCAATTTATCCGGTCTAGTTAGTTTACAGGCAAAAGAATTGAGCGCAATATTGAAATACCTTGATTTAATGCGAGCCAAATTCAAAGCATCAGATTTATAGTCCATTCTGATAATATTGGGAGAAGTATCGAATTCTGTCTCACTTTTTTTTCATTTTCTGATGAGATATTTCTAATAGCGAAAGAATTTTCTACTCAACACAATATTTACAATTTAATTTAGAGAAAAATTCTTTGAAAAAAAAATCTCGTATAAATCTAAAAAGAGCTAAGTCTTTTATCTGATTTGAGTTATTTTTCTGTTTTAATCTAATATGAATTTATGCTGGGAATTTATTTAATAAATTTCTAGTAGCCAATTTTCGTTGCTAATGACTCTTTCAAATCGATTCTCTATTGAAAAAAAATCTATTTTTAATTATTTCTTGACTGAAAAATTATAGTCTCATCTGAATTGCTCGATAATTAAAGAAATTCGGCAATAATAATAGCACTAATTATATGATTTTGCTCGGTTTCAAGCGAAAACAACAACAACAACTAGTTAATCCCTTTATTCTCATCTCTACTCGTTAACTCCTCTTTTTTTTTTAATTTTTCACTCATTATGAAGTGAGTGAAGTTGAAGGCGCTCTCATTTTTAGTACGATTTTTAAGATCTAATTTTGAATTGAATCTTTGTTTTCTAGATTTTCTATTCATCAAGTCTCGAATGATTTCCATCAATTATTATTCAACATTGATCAATCAAGCTTTCTCTCTTATTCTTATTCTCATTCTCGCTGCTTAAAAATGTCATAACAATCATCACTGTTCCGTCAAAGCGCATCAATAAAACGCTGCCATTCTAATGAGGTTAATTTGAATGAGTTTGTGCTCATTGGTAAAGAATGAATAGAATTAATGAATTAATTTTTATTCAGGTTTTTTTTAGCTTAGAGAAGCGAAATTTTTATTCTGTCAACACCTGATAATGAATTAGATTGAGGTGTAGAAAATTGTCGAAGCGCAAAGAAAAACTTAGAGTACGGAAATTCATTTCTATGATTCGGAAATAGAATTAATTCATTTTCGTACTATAATCCGATATCAGAATCATGTAATGAGATCGAATAATAGGTTTCGGAATAGGTCCTCCATCATTCACTATTCGAAGGATTTCATAATTCTATTCATTGCATTCCCAAGACATATATCAATTTTACAGGGAGAAGATTTAGTCATTGAAACAATGCACAAGGTGAAACTCGTAATTTAAATCTAATCGGCCCAAAATTTATATTAGTTTCGTGATCGAAATCAATTTTATCGATCTGGTGGTCTCGGTTTTTTGGTTTTTCATTTAAGTCCCAATACAATTCCTTAGCTCTATTCTAATTCTAGCAGACATTGCGATTTCTTCTTCGCCCACTATGATTGAATTACTAAGAAATTATTCAATCATTGAAACAATTTGTTTTTGAATGAATAGCTGATGAAAACAACATCAAAAGTATTCTGATTAAAAGATTGAATTCGTAGTTCTAGTAGATGGAATGTTTCGAGAAAATGAGAAGAGAAAAGAATTTCATTGATTAAGAAATCTATTTGATTAGAAATCTTTCAACGAGATTGAGGAGGAAACTTCTGCTTTATTTGCTTCTCATTGCATCACAGAAAGGTTATTATTATAGTAGAAAAAAAAGTGAAACACACCGAACCAATCGAAACGAAACGAATCGATCTGAATAGAAAGCAATCGACAAAAAAAAACAAAAACGTTTCACTATTTATTACTTCAGTTTTTCTCATTGATTCGAGAAGAGAGGAGAAGAAAAAAAGGATTGATTACTTTGATTCCTAATTTTTCGTTGGAAAAAAGAGGAGGAGGAGGAGGAGAAGGAGAGTAAAGATAGGAAAATATTCAAACAGTATCATACCGAGAACAAATCATCAAATCGAAATGATTTGTCTCTCTGTTATCTTCATCATAATTATCATCTACCAGATATTTTTTTCTACGTCTAAGAGCACTTGTTTCATCATCATTATGAGCATTGATAAATGCTATTCTTCGCTTTTTTGTTCATTAATTCATTCAAGCTTGAAATCGTTGAAATATATTCGATGATTTCTCTTCTCGCTCTCTCGAACTTCTCTTTGAATAGAATTCAAGAATATCAAAACAAAATTAAAACAACTCGAATTAGAATTCGAGTCCTCATCGAATCAATGAATGAATGAATGCAAACGATCGAGTTGAATGAAAAAATGGTGATTTTGAATGGAAACAAAAGGGGAAAGTAAAAACGGAAGAGTATAAAAACGAAGGGTTCTTGAAAAAACGAACAAACCGGAATGTAATGAAAACAGTAAAAAAACAAAAAATTTAGAGTCGAAAGAATCGAGAGGGAAATGAAATCAAAAAGAGAAAGCTTTTGTGTAGATCAAATCGATTCTCTAGTGTATTTCCATCATCTGTCCAAGCTGTTTTTTACTGTTTTTCAAGCTATTTTCAAGAAGAAAACTTTGCCTAAATATTCTTCTTCTCATCGATATATTCTGATTCTTTCTCTCACTTTTTTTTTGATGTTTAAATTATAATTTTAAACAGAAAACGATAGAAATTATTGAATTCAATTAGTTCGAGATAAACGACAAAGACAACAACAAGCTTGACCATAGCTATGATTTTGTTGATCCGATTTCAATATTGATCCAAAAAATTAGAGAACTAAAATTGATAGAAGATCAAAGAGAGAGAGAGAGAGAGAGAGAGCAATGTTTGGCTGATTGAAAGATAAAACTTGGGAAAAAATTATATAAAATTAAATTTGATTAGCGCAATCTTCTTCAATAGCGAAGATAATCTAGATCGAATGAGAATGGTTTTGAAAAGAATTTCATTAAAAACACTGTCTTTGCAAAGAAGAACATCCAAACAAAGATAAGAGGAAACTGTTATAGGTCCTAATCATTTCAATCCTTTCATTAACATTTACCTCGTCCTCTCACTCTCTCTCTCTCTCTCTCTCTCTTTCTCTCTCTGTCTTTCTCTCATGTTCCATCGATCTTGTTTCGAATTCGATTGTTTAAGTTTTTCATTGTTTTTTGTTATTAAAATTCTAGCTTTCTCTTTATCGCTCGCTTCAAAATCAATACTCTTATTTTACTCAAATACTCAAAACTCATTCGTTTGATAAAATATTTTTGTGTCAGTCTATCCATTTCCGATAATCAAGAAACATAACTACTCCTTTGTAATTTTTTGCTGAAATTTTTTTGCTGTTCCAAAGATGAAGCTTTTTCATTGGAGCTTCCGCTCTCGTTGCTATTGTTTGGCATCGAGAAAAAAAATGCTCCTAGTTGATAGATTTATAAACAGACCTTTTTCTTTCTTTTTTTTGTTATTCGATTAAAAAGTTTTTATGTTCAAAACATCATAATAATAATAATAATAACAATAATGATGATAGCAAGGAAAACCAATTTTTTCCGATTCAAAATAGTAGGAATTTATTTACTTTCACAATGTTCAAAAGTTCACTCTTTCCTCTCTCTCTCTCTCTCTCTCTCTCTCTCTCTCTCTCTCTCTCTCTCTCTCTCTCTCTCTCTCTCTCTCTCTCTCTCTTCTCAGTTCTTGCTGGTTTCCTTTCCCAATCACGATGATACTTTACAGTAACAACAAATATTAACGATTAGTTCGAAATGATAAACACAAACAGAAGAATCAAAACTGAAAAAAAACGAAAAATTTATCCGATTCGTTGTGGAATCTCCTTTTCTTATCTGTCTCATCTCGTTTTGTAGCAAATAGATTGAATTAGATTCTAGTTTGAAAACGATATTGACGGTTTGTCATTGTCGTAATGATTATCATTTGAAAAATGATGATGATAATGATGGCGATCTACATCATCAAACAGAATCCTAAACGATTTTGTCGATTCCGCGGTGTGCTACTTTGATCTTCGCTAAAAAGCTCATTCTTCATCTCTCTTTCTCCCTTTTATTTCATTCTCTTTTGTTTGTTTCAATTTTGAATCTCTGAAAAAAAGAATAAAAATTCAATCCAAAAATATTCTGTAAATGGTTTGTTTTGTTATCCGCGCGATGCCCATTTATTCGTTGCACTTTCAATGTTTAGGTTGCACTTGGAAAAACTCCTGTAGATTTTTGGAATCGCTTTCCATCATTTCGTAGATCTCATTTTTATTCACTCTCTGGTGTAGATAACTTCTCATCCATTCACATCGTTCTATTCTTTTCATTTTCATGGACAATCCGGTTTTTTTGCAGAACTTTTTCTATGTTTTGCTTGAAATCATCTCATCCTTTTCCCATCCAAATCTATCCCATTCGGTTCGATTCTTGATTCCAAGAGAAAAAAGAAATCATTCATTTCGATTATGATGTTCGTGAAGGATTTTCAAACACAGAAACAAACATGCATGCGATGAATCTAAAAAAACAACAAAATTTATTAAAGGAAAATCAGACTGGTATTTTTCATCGTCTAGGTCTCTGAGCTTCGGTACATCGAAAATTTTGATTTAGGATTCCGCCATCCATAATAAAAACAACCAGAAAAAAATGTTCATCTTCGTCTGTAGTGCTTGTGTGCTCTAGTTCGTATTCAAATTCATAGCTATCTCTAACCATCTGATCTCAAAATCCATTTTAATAATTATCATTCTTCTTCTACAATACTTTGGGTCGCTTAATTTTTTTGCAGTTTTATTTCTCTTTTTGATTTTCTCTGATCATTTCTAAAGATCATTTTTTTTTTAAATTTGATTAAAGAAATGATTGCTTCATCCAATGTAATCGCCATCTTCATCAATTTGTTTGCTCACAAAATCTTAGCTTTCAGTTTCAACGAAACGATCCAAACGTACACATATAGCAAGAGAGAGAGAGAGAGAGAGAGAGACCAATTTTTTAAATCTCTTCTTCTAGAGTTTTCAACTGATTGATTCCGTATCCATTTTTTCTCAATTTTAATTTAAGAACATTCCCTTGAATGCTCAACGTTTTTCAAGCTGAAAAAAATGAATTATTAACAAAACCAAATCGACTATAAACTCTAGGATAATCATCATCATTACTACTATTATTATTATGATATTCGCTTCATCATCATCATCATTATCAAGATTATTTTAGAGAAAATTTGATGAACAAAGATGAGGAAACCAAACAATCTCTAGTTTCTCATCGCCAACTTTGATCAATAATCTGTATTTCTCTCTCTCTCTCTCTCTCTCTCTTTTATTCTCGTATTTTTTCAATCAATTTGAAACAGAGAACTAAAAACCGCAAAATGTTTTATAAATCGACTTGGTCATTGGAATTCTGTTTTTTCCCCTGTCCAACTCTCTCTCTCTCTCTCTCTCTCTCTCTCTTTCGAATTGCATCATTTTTGTTTGGATGATTGGCTTGGCATTAACTTATCAAATAAAAGCTTGCTGAAATTTCCTCTGTGATTTGTTTTTTTTTTTTGATAAAATTCCTCCTTCGTTGAACATACCGCATTCGATATAGAAAAAAATTTAAAACACAAAAACTACATTGCTATCTTGAAATTTTTTCCATCTCTTCGTATTTGAATTCTAAATTCTTCTAGTCCAAGAGCTTAATGCTGGCGAAGAGTACAAATCTTTTGGTATTACTTTAGATCCTCTTAGTCTTAGATGGCTTAGTTTTGATAATCCACCATCATTTGACAATTGCTATTGAAACGAGCCAGAGAAAGAAAGAAACAAATCAGATCAATCGATCAAAGGCAATCAATCTAGAGAACATCGATTTCGCATTATTCTAGGTTTCAAAAATTGGAAAAAATTTTCAGAATTATTTTTTTCAAGAATGTGAGACTGAATGATTGGATTTTATTCATTCGGAGAATTGAACAAATCTTTTCTGACTTACTCTATGTCATTACGATGTTGATGATGGAAATTTTCAATCAAATTTTTACGCTATGAATAATTTCTGTCAAGTTATCCGATCAGAGTGAAGAGAAAAAGAGCTGACAGACTACAAGTTTGACATATTTCATTCTTCGGTGGCAGCATTTCGAACGAATTACATCGCAATAGTTGTATTGAGAAAATTGAATTGAAATTACAAAACAAAAGCGCCAAAGTAGAAGAGGGAAAAAACACACCCACAACACAAAATGACAAACAAAATTTCGTACTAAATATAAATCAACTACGATTCATTCCGGTTGAATCATTTTCATTTGATTGTGATGATGTTGATGAAGATGGCAATAATCACATCTCATAGTATGCATATAATGGTATTGCATTGCGAAATAAATAAACTCAATTCATTTCGTACCATTATCATATTCAAATTATATTGAATAGTTTTAATGAATTTCTTTCACCAACAAAGACATCTTATACACCGATAGACACAACCAAACTTGCCTCTATTCGTAAGAGGAATTCCATTGTAAGAATCTGACATCCACAATCCGTATGGATACTTGAACAAAAATCTTAAAAAACAAAGAAATTGAATCAATTTGAGAGTAAATCGCATTTCTCTTTTATAGAATTCGTATCGAATGGAATGAAATCGATGGACTGATTTTCAGATATTCTTTTTGGGATCTGAATTCACACCTGAACATGATGCATGTGAAATCGCCTGCATGGTACAGCAGACACATTCATATTTCAAATCACTTGAATTTCGACGCTAGGAGACTGGAATGATGCAGCTGATGCCGACGATTATTAGGGTTCCATCGGAATGTCATGATTGAATTGGATTCAAAACGAATTAAAAATCTTGTGACTGAAGAGACGATGGATAGAAAGAACAAGAGAGAAGAAAGGTGAAAAGAAAAATGATAACGAATTATAAGTGTACACTCAGAATTTCAAAGCGCGCTTAACAAATTCTCTCTTTCTTTTCCTTTTTCTTATCCGATTTTGGATCACGTTCATGGAGAGGTAATTCCGGTGTGTGTGTTTGTGGGTATGCATGGCTCACTATGAGTGAATGAAATTCAATCGAACATAGAAATTCGTTTGATTCATATCCTCGTATTCGTTGAAACAGCGGAGATGGTGATGGTGAAAAAAAAGAAGAGGTATTGATCCAAATGAAACGATCGATCGGAAATGATTCTTTCTGGTTTTGCTTGTTTTTCTCAAATGAAAAATGAATCTAGGCCCACGTAAGAAATCTAGATTGTACGCTTGCGTAAGATAAAGTTGTCAAATTGTTTTAAGTGAAGAACTGGAAGTAGCAAACTGATCCTAAATCAAGTGTTAGTGGCACAAAATTATTGAATTGTTCCTGAAAAATAGTGGACCTCTAGTCTTGGAACAGATCTGCTTATTTCTAGTAGAATAAATTTTATTCGCAAAAATTACTAAGCGATAGATAGACCGCAATCTATTGATGAAATATTTAAATGCTAGATGCAGATAATTTGATGATAGAAGATTTCCTCTCCCTCAAGCCGATGACTACAAAAAACTAATTCAACAAATTGAATTTAGTAGTTGTCGAGCGTGAAATAGTTTGGCAAAAATGTCCTAATGTTTATCCAAGCGGATGTAATTCGATGCCTGGTCATTACAGCAGATTGGAAGCTCTGACCAGAAAGAAATTCCCCAATTCCGATTCTTAAGTATTGCAGTATAAGATAAAAAATCCTCACCTACCAGATCAAATGAATGGAATCTGGTCGGAAAAACATCAGGAAGGAATATCATTTAAATTTTGAAAATAATGGTCCTATCTTATGTGAAGTATTAAATTTACTGCAAACCTAGCCAACCAGATGCCAGGGCACAGTTGGCTCCACTCGATCCGCAAAAGCTCAATCTAGAGTCTAGATTCTAGACTTTCAATATTTAGGGGCCCTGGCCATAATTATTTTTCTCTAAAAATAGATGGCAGACTAACTTTGTTTGTCGGAAAAACTCCTCTTTGCAGGCAGCTAGGCTCGATTCAGTATGTTGCAGAACGGTCATCTGACGGTTCCGAATAAAATCAAATAACAATCCGTTTTAATTTTGGCCAAAATTTTCAAATGTTGCTCAAAAACACGAGATAATCTCAACAGAAAATCAACCTATCTACTACACCCATATCCGTTATGGACTATATCCAGAATACGGTAGAGATCAAACATTTAATCAAAATGTCAGATTATAAAATCAAACAATCAATTTTGAATAGAACAGTTTGAATAAGTCATCGCTTGAATTCTTATTATCTGTCCACTGATGTCGAATGGTAACCTGGTTGGGATAATTTTTTTCAATTACAATTCAAACACGTGCTTGCCGGTGTGGTGATTCTATTATTGCTTTCTACGGAGAGAGTGATGAAACAAATGATTGAATCACGTCATAGCTTGCTGTGATCTATTAACGTTCGCAACGCAAACTACTTACAAGATTGCTGCAGACACGCGACCTTATATTCATCAGCATTTAATATGGCCGTAGCATAAAATCAAATACTACGTTTCAGTAAAATAATAAGATCGCATCAAATCACTTCCTATTGAGTTTAATCAATTTATTTATTACCTAATATTAAGTTTAAAATTTTAGGTTCCAGCATTGCCACAATCTCAATCAAAAATACCTTACATGTGCCCGCTTAATGACAATATTGGTGATGACTTTCTAAAATGTCTCCATTAGGTTAGGCATTGAATTATATCAGTGGTGATGCTTCAATCCATACAGCATCGACAAGTTTGTTTCAGAGAATTTTACTTCAGTTCTGCTAATCTAGGCTAGTAATATTTGGCGATATTAATTTGTTCTGAATATTGACATGAAATTCTTCCAAGATTATTACTAAATGATACTTTACAAATAATATGGCAATCAATACGCAAAAAATATTTGAATTGTAATCATTTTCAATTAGCATATTTTGACCAGCAAATTCACATATATCTATATTGGACATTTATTTGGAATAGATTTGACCGCGCCAATATTTTATTATAAGCGATCCTCAATAAATTGCTGATGCATTTTACATAACAAAAATTGCTCGAAATTCGACAAAATGACTCAATATTTGAATGTAATCGATTTAATAGTTGATTCAAAATAACTTCCATCAATTCTGCTAGTCAACTAGAATCAGAAACCAAAAACATTGCCGCAATAATGGACATTGGATTTGAGTTGTGAAGCGTTGTTCTACTCACAATCATCCTTTCAAATGGTCAATTTAAATAACACGAATAAGAGAATTCATTCATCGCCTTTTTAGGTATTTTCTAGGCGTAAATTTATCGTTTGAAATGTTTTTCAACTAGATCAGAGAAAGAATTTTGAATTCCGGTCCATTATTCATCTAAGTCCTACTTTTCGATCATTTTTTTAATATTATTTCGCAAAAAAATAATCATCATCGAAGATCAATTTTCGGACAATTCATTTTTATCTTTCAAGAAAAAAGGAAATCCTTAGGTTATTAGTGAGTCAGTTTGAGGCAATCAAAGAGAGAGCGAAATGCAATCGATTTGATTGGCTAGAATCGGTGTCAAAGAACAACCTCTTTTTCTCTTTTTTTCTCTCCTCATTTCGACCGCATTAATAATGCATTGGTTTGTGGAACTTCTTTCCCGTCTTGATTCGCTCAGTGCAATTTCATTCTCGATTGCGATGGAGAAAAAAAATTTCAAGCCAATGGGAGGGTTCGAAACTCGTGCATTCGTTTTGCTTTAACTGAGGCGATTTATATGAACAAATATGTTTTGTTAATAGCGATATCACAACAACGACTATTTTTCAAAGGAATATTCAAAGCAGATACCGAAAATCAAATCTTCGAAACAGAAGAGTAGCGCAGTGAGAGAGAGAGAGAGAGAGAGAGAGAGAGAGAGAGAGAGAGAGAGAGAGAGAGAGAAAGAGAGAGGAAAAATAGCGAAACAAAGAAGAAGCATCTGAAAACAATCAGTGTTTATTTATTAACAAACTTATCAGATTTTCTACACATATCATCAGTAAAGGATCCGATGAGAGGACTGCGAATCTCATCATCATCATCATCTTGATGGCAGTTCATTTAATTTCTAAATGATCATATATTTACATTAGCTATTTTTGTCATCATTCCCTATTAATCTTTAATCAAGGTGATTGATAAATTAATTAATCTACATATGTTCCAAACAATTCACTTTTATCTAAATGTAAACTATCGAAATAATTCGATGTTGATCTGTGCTAATAGAGAATATTCTTATAAGAATTCATAATTCTCAACAATTTCGTTTCTATTCTTCCCAAATATGCTTTGATCAGTACACTCGTTAATTTTATAATGAAACTAAACCAACCGAGAACTTATTCAGTGAAAATTCGTTTTCTCATCATCATTGTTGGCGGAGAGTTTTTCAATCAATTTAAATTGTTTTGTTTCAAATATCTTAACGATTCTTAAAACTATCTTTTCTTTGTATTTAAATGAATTCCATTAAAATATATGGTTCAAATTCATTTCGAAACATCAAACTTAGTTTTGGAAAATCACTAGCAAAGAAAAACTTTTCAAAACGGCTTCAAAATTTTATGATACCGGTTCAATGACTACACCGGCTGCTTTTTGGGAGTCATTTTGGCCAACCATGTTTAATAATTTTCATTCAAATTGTTCGGCGCCAGTAACACCGCTGAGTGCTCCCACACAGACTACCAGTGTAAATGCAGCTGTTTCGTTTGGTGAGTAGAACTTCGTTCCATTTTTTTTTCGAAAATTTTTCAGATTTAAGTCCCATTAGATTTATGCACGATTTGTTCAAAGATTAAATCATTAAAATCGAATCATAACCAGAAATATTTTTCTTTGGTACTCAGCTAAAGAAATGAATGGTGACCCAATGAAAAGTGCTCAGAATTCAGCAATTCCAGGCAATTGTGGTGCATTGCTAGGAAACCTTAATAATGATCAAACGCATTCGAATTCCAATGTTGTTGGGCTAATGCAACAGCCCAGCAATCAATCTCATCAAAATCATCATCATTCACAGCATCAACATCCACACCAATCCCAACAACCTTCTCATTCTCATCTACATCATCTTGGTGAAACAACGGCAGCAACACCAAATCATCTATTGAGTCCGATCGCGACACATCACAGTGTTTCTGGTGCTGGCTGTATGGGAATCGGATCAACATCGGCAACAACACCATCCTCATCATCCTCATCTTCGTCATCTTCATCGTCATCTTCTTCATCTTCATCATCTTCATCTTTAAATAGTTTAGTGGGATCATCTTCAACAATCCAACAACAACTCGGTGTGCATCTACTGAACCATAGCATCAATAGCAATTTGAATCATATCAATAATCTAAACAATAACAACAATAATCACAACAATGCAATCTCTCAAAATGGTCCAAATGTTATTGGCAATCTGAATGATAAGTCGCAAACAGCTTTATCAAAACAAAAACGTCATCGAACACGGTTCACACCACAACAACTTCAAGAATTAGAGCGAAGTTTTGGTAAAACACACTATCCCGATATCTTCATGCGAGAAGAATTGGCGATGAGAATCTGTTTGACAGAATCACGTGTACAGGTGAGCCTAAAATTTGATAAAATTATCTTTAATCGAGAATCAATCATTATCGAGATTTTTCGAATAGCTATTTGCTTAAATTTTAATTCCGCTTGATACGATAGTAAAATTTACTGAAACGACCACACGCATTCAAGAGAGACAAATAGTACAAAGTGCTATGAAATTAGGTTCTTATTAAAACAAATTTTACAAACAAATACTCTTTTTCTCTCTTTGTCGGTCTTTTTGAATAGCTTAACAGAATCAAACGAGTGACGATCATTGTTTTATTAGAGAGAATCGAGTCATTTGCAGTATCAATCGTTTCATCGATGTACACCATGGATCGTTTACATCTGAAAATTCGATGCAGGTTTTTTAGCTTGGTAAATTTGGTATTCAGAGGATCAAATTTTTCTTAACTCATCATTGTCGATTGATTGTGATTGGTTCAGAATTTAGGTTAGAAATTAAATTTTCAAGCTTTATCGATTGGCTATGGTCCAGAATCGAGGAAAGATGTTTGTGTCTAGTCATCATCCGAATTATACCGTTTACTAGAATGATTATGATCATTGCATTCAATATGTGCCATTGATCTGCGAGTTATTCTGTGCTTTAAATTTTGTACTAGATTGAGAAAAACCTGTCTGTCTCTCTAAATTTCGCGTATCTTAGTCTCACGAGACATCATAAAAGTATAGAAGACCGAACTCTCTTTGCTTTATCCGTCTGCTGTATTGTTCATTCGTATCAAGCAAACCAGAAAAAAACAAACGCGCACAAAAATATGGCTACCAGACCCTACCGACTAGCACACACATATGCTCATCTTCAGATGATGATTATCATCACCATCCAAAGATTGCGACTTTGTCGCCGGTGATAATAGATATCTATGGTAGCTAACATTACCGAACTAGGATCAGGGCTTAAGTTTGATGCTTGCATTGATCACCGTTTTACTATTGCAGCTACTCAATTGACAGTCAGCCTGTTCTGAGATCAAACAAAATACCTTGCAAGTTATAAAATCATCAGGGACCTAATGAACCATAAAAAATCAAAACATATGAGATAGATCCTGTAAAGCATTTTTGTTGTTCTCATCAATAATACAATCATTTTCGACATTAAGAGGACAACGAAAAATCAAGAGAACAATGATCGAGCTTATTGAACACCGAAAACTTTAAATATTTCTATGAAACACTGAAAAACGATCAATGAAAATCAATCATCGTGGCTTATCGTTTGATATTATGGCCTTTCGATTGGAAACTATTGGATAAATGATTCCTTGAGTTTCTCGAGCACTAAAAGTTTGAAACGAAATCATCACAAAGTTTTATTTAGGCTAGACAACGTGATTAGATTTTATATTGTTCTTAGTATTAGGATTTTCTGTTTGTTTCTCATATTTCGCATTCGACTCTTATTTATTTCTTTTGAAAGTCAAAAAAAGACTTCCAGAATCTAGAATAATAATGAAAAAATGCAAAAATTGTCAAAATCTTTTAGAATAATTTTATTCTTTACCAGATTTAGGTCTCCATTTCATTATGATTCTCAATCTATGTTCATTCAGTTTTTTTTCGGATGAATATAATGAATGAAAAATTAGCATCAGAGAAGAATTCTAACGAGAAGAGAAAAAAAGACTGCGATGAGATTGTGCTGAAATGAATGGATGAATGAAAGTTGAGAATGATAGAAGTGTATCTTGGGATTTTATTCTGGTATAATGTATGGTGTTTAGCTTGTATGTGTGTGTGTGTGTGTGTGTGTATGTATGTGTGTTCGGGAGAAATAGAAAGGGAAAGAGATTGAGAAAGCGAAAAATGACTCGTGCTAACATTAACAGCGATTTCGCATCTCGATATTAATGTGGTTTTGCTGTCCCATTAAAAAATAATCTGTCCCAAAGAGCCTATAGCTCTTCGTTCATTTTCACTTTCGTTCTATCCTTTTTTTTCTCTCGACTACCTTTTCTTTCGCACTTTTTTTGTTTATGTCTTTCGTTTCTCTCGCTCGGAAAATAAAAATCCATCGATTGTTTCATCAACATCGTTCTCCCTTTGGATGACTATGCCTATGAAAGTCATTTTGTATCTTTGGGAATAATACTAATAACTTGATGATGATGGAGAAGACCAGGAAAGTGTTGGTAGTAATAATAATAATAATGCTTGCGAAATGCGTGTCAGTTGATAAAATGCGAAATGTATCACTTTTGAAATCACTAGACAAATATAAGAAGATTGAAGATTTTGCCTATTTTTTCGCTTTTCGATTCTTCAAACAATAATTTTTTCCCCCGCTCTCTCTCTCTCTCTCTCTCTCTTAATCATTCTCGATCCAAACAACAACAAGAAAAGACATTTGATAACAGAATCATCAATTTCGAAAAAAAAGAAGAAAAATTGTCTATCATTTTGGGTGGATTGAATGATCAAGTGAGATAGATAGTGATGTGTGTTGGAATTGAAAAGAGAGGAAGATAACGAATCGAAGAATAGAGAGAAATATTGTATTAAATGAATAAATGACAGAGAGAACGTCGAGAGAAGATCGAGAAGAAAAAAAAAGCTGGTGATCGAAAACGAAAGAGATAGTGAATGGAATAGCTCTCATTTGTCGTCTAAATTGAGCTTTTAAAAGCTTTTTGTCAGATGCCAAAAACTAACTAGTTAACAGACTAGCTCACTGTTTCATAGTCACTAGACGATCAAAACCTTGGGTCCTCAAAAATAAGAAGAAAATCAGTTTTATGGTGATACGCAACCTAAAAATGATCTGAAATCAAATTTTCGGAAATAGAATTGGGAAGCGAGATTGAGTGTAGCAAAATTAAAAGAATTCTCAGAACAAAAATTAGCTTATACGTTCCAAATCAGAAAGCTCTTTTGACCGAATTTCGAAAGTCTAGAAAGAAGATTCTAGAGACTTCTTTCTCTCTAGTCAGAAGCAGTCTTCAAGAAATTCAAGAATTCTTAAGAAAGTAGAAATCCTTTCGACTAAACTGATTGATACTGAATCATTATCGATTTTTTAAGTATTTTTTTATGGCGTTGATAATGAGGCCGGTGTTGATGGACATTTAAGAAACGCGCGTGACTAAAAGAAAATGATTCGATTGAAATCAATTTCTCATCTTCGATGATCAATACGCTCGGCTTTACTGTGACTGTTAATCCACAATATTCTTTTTGAAGTCTTAGCTAGTCTAAGCTAGTTTCAAAGCTATAGAATCAATTAATTATAATTCTATTAAATTTCTAATTTTTCTTCCCAATCTTGAAATTCTTCAGGTATGGTTTCAAAATAGAAGGTAAGGAGAATTTTTTTTCGACTTATAATCGATTATTGATTGATTTAATCATGGATATTTTCGGAATAATTAGAGCGAAATGGAAAAAACGTAAGAAGACGAATAACGCTTTTCGAAATGCTAGTTCATTGTTACCAACACATAATTTACAAATGAGTCCGTTTGGTTCCATCAATTCGTCAGCCGATTCGTTGTGTACATTTGGATCTGCCTCTACCGAACCTCGCTGGCCACTTACAACTACTGTCGGTATGAATCAAATGTCTCAACATAGTCTTTCAACAATAGGTCATCAACTCGCAACAAGACAGCCAAGCTCGTTTGGAGGCAACGCTAGTGCTGGTTCAACTTCAGGTGCACTTAATTGTAATCCGAACACAATTAGTCCACATGGATCATCATACGCAGTTGCTCCCTACACTAGTAATGTATCAAACAGTAATCCGATGAATATCAGTCCACCGACACCGAACCAAGCTGAAGCGTCGCCAACATCGCAATCATGTTCACCGCAAACTAGTACCGGTTGGCTTTGTTCCAACAGTGATAATTCAGCTTGGCGAGGCTCTACAATCGTATCGCTGCGACGTAAAGCATTGGAACATTCAGTAATGACAATCCGATGAATAAGATTTGCTTGAAAAACAAATTCTTCGTGATGAACCAATCTGCGAGACTTATGAGACCAATAACAAAACCAAAAGATGCAATCATTCAATCGATTCATTCGAGCAATCAGTGGAATTTTTTCAAAATGTCAATTTTGTTTTTAGAAAGATTTAATTGCCCAAAAACTCTTAGAATCTCGATTCAAAATCAATTTTTTTCCGTCTTAATATTTGTTCTATTAACCAAGAAATTATTTTCCTCCTCTCTTTTCCATTTGCTTAAAAGAGAAATAACATCGAATTATTATTGTCTGTATTAAATCTTATCAAAAATTCGAGATGAAAATCAAAAAAAAAAAAAAAGTTCTAAGTGTAGATTCGAAGAAATATTTGCTATTTCGATCGCTGATTTTTTTTAATTTTGTTTTCGTGATAAATTTCAGCAATAGAAAGAAAATTCTTGTCTGGCATTGCGTTCCATAGTAACCGATGAGCGAGGAAAAAATGTGAGATTCCTCATGGATGATCACAATCTTTTTGTTGATTTGTTACCCAGTTTCAACTCTATGCTTCAACTTTATCAACCTAGTTTATTACTAGTTTCAACACTCCATACAGTTCTGAATGATAGAGATGATGATGATGATCTCATTATTATTGACTAGCGCTGTTGATGATGGAATTTCATTTTGGAATGAAGAACCGTACAAAAAAAAAACTAATGGAACATATTGATTTCATTCCTCTTACATTTTGTCATTATTTTTCTTTCTATTAATGGAAAATTCCACAATTCAGAGAAGATTTATTGACGATGCAAATAGAAGAAACATAGAGAGAATGAAAGATAAATAACACACAAATATCCAAGTTTCAATGACCAGCATCATTTTGAAGGTAGAAATGAATGTAAATTAAACATTGCTAGATTGAATCGTTACGAGTCTGTCTAGATATATAGAGAACTGTGTGTGTGTGTGTGTGTTTGTGAGAGAGAGAGAAAGAGAGATAAAAAAAATTGGCTCAATACGTATAATATTCAATTGAGCTGGATTCTTTAAACAGCTCCATTCCCTGACGACAAAGTCAATATTTCTATACGAGTTCCGATTTTCGTTTCTTGTTACACACTCACACAATGAATAAATTGAAGAAAAAAACAGCAAGAAGTCTGCTGAGAAACAAAAAAAAATATTTTTATTAAATCGTTCTCACTGGTCGCAAAATTCTAGAAAATCTAGAAACGGAATTGGTTCCCAAAATATCGGTTTCTCGAAAATCGGATGATGTTCGCTCTGGTCTAGGTCTTGTTGTTGCAGATTTCGATATCAAAAATAGCGTTATTTTTTTTCCTCGTTCAGTTGATTGTTTTTTTTTTGCTTGGATTCATATGAATATCACTTGGATTTTGCACAATGGGCGGTCAAACGATTAAATAAATGTTTGAAGTCAAAAAACGCAATCACCCGAATGGTGTATGCGATTGGAAACGTTTCGGTCGGTCTTTTCTTCACCGTAGTGCTTTTTTTGCTTTTCCCATATTGTCAATCATGCTTCCGTTTCTTGTCATTGGGTTTCATTTTTTTCCATAAACCATACACACCTAGACAGATAGAACACGCAAACTAGAATAATCTGAAAACAACCAATAACCACCATTTTCCTTCTAACTGATTTAGGGCAATTCAAGAGGAGAAAATGATTCCCTCTCTTCATATTTTATTTGGAAATTGAAATTCATAACTTAATCAATTGGAAATTTCAACAAATTTTATTAAAAATTAATCGGATAACAATTAAAACTTTAAGTTTTTAAGGATTTTTTCTAAGCCAGATCTAAACAAAATGAGTAAAATGGGTGGCACAGGAATTTTAAAAAATAGATTAAATTGAGTGATCAAAAACAATGGCTCCATCTTTGGATTGAATTTCCACCAGAAAAAAATTGAATCTGGAAGCGATCTCATCTGGTTGATCACCAATTCATAGTCGATGAATTTTATTTGGTTCGATGAAAGCATCTAGATCTTCCAGATTATCCCACCATTTGAAGAGAAAATTGTTGAGAATGATTTGAAACCAAGGAGTTGTAGGATTTCCTTTTCTTTTTTGCTCCTCCAAATACGGTACGATGGTTTGACGATCGATATAAAGCCATGATTGAATTTCTTTTGGATCAGGATCGATATGGATATCTTTGTGAATGATCAATGCGTAGTCGATTTCATGTTCTCCCCAGAAACTATCACTGGATTCAGCTTTGTAGAGAAATTTAGTCATGAATTTAATCTCGGACAATGGTATCTCAAGTGGATCGATACCAAGTTCCAAATTAAGACGACGTTGAGCGGCTCTTCTCACACCGATTGCATCTTTTTCTTCGATCTCCATCGCATTATATAATGGATGACTACAGCACGTGTTGGTGAAATAATTCGGAAAGGTGATCTTTTGTTTTGATCTTTGAGTTAGAAGAAATTCATTTCTAGAGTTAAAAATCATAACACTAAACGCGCGATGAAGTAGACCTTTCTCAATGTTTTCCATCAAGTGGCAGTGTTTTTTGGAATCAAATCCTACAATCTTGTCATTTTCATCGACCAAAATGCATTGCTCTTGCAATAGACCGATTTGAAAAGGATCTAGTCGAGACCAATCTATCTTTTCAGTCATAATCTTTCTTGAGACTGAATGTCTTTGATTATTTCGAATTCTAGGCGATGTAAGGGTCAGTTTGCATTGATTGCATTTGAAGAATTGATTGAAAATCGTCGAAACTTTCATAATTTTATGACTTTACTTATTACGGCTGTACCTAACCAAGGAAAATCTGAGCGGTTAAAATTATTTTTATCTAAAATTTTAATCAGTGTTGTTAACGGAAAAGCAATGTTTTCTTGAAATCTCTATGCAAATTCAATAATATTTCAGTCAGAATCTTGTCGATTTAAGCAAAGCAAAATAGTTCCGCATCAATCATCGAATTCTTTTAATCTCAAGATAAATCAATTTTTGTTGACATCATCACAGGTTTTCTTATGGTAAACACCAACATTAGCATCAATACCATCTGCTGATTGGCATCAACACTTATTAATTTCTCTTAGATTATGAAATTCTTGAAATAGATGGCGTTTTTCTTTTATCTTGAATTGTTAAGGGACCTAAAAGTGGTTGTATTTTTGACGCCTCTTAACATACTAGGACTTAATACAACTAGGTCTTTACACCTCAACATTCCATCTACCTGATAATTAAAAACAGAAAGTATTTTGAACCATAAAATTATCTTATGTTGTAAATTATGGTTTTCGATTTTTTGATTAATAAACTTGAATACTAGATGGCATTAGCAATCCTAGCAGCTGAAAAAATTACAATTTTTTCAGATGAGACAAATTAATTCAGAAGTAAATAATATTTTCTAGAAAAGGTGTGCGTAAAATCAAAGATATTTTTTTAAATGAAATTCAGTGAATAAATCTTAAAGCGATATATTTTAGCTGGTAGCTGGATCTTAAGATCTATGACCATTTAAAACTAGAGGACTAAATTGATTAGTGATAATAGAGATTATATTTGATTGAACGTTTCAGTTGATTATCCCTATCTTTTTGATTCACTTCAAAATTAATTAAAGCTTGCGAAACAGATCTAATCACTGCATTGAAACTCTTCACTGGATGATGATTAGCACAATTGATTGCCAATCGCAATGTTATATTGTTAATCGATTAGTCATTCTCTTTCATAACATTCATTGCACTAATCGCATTCAATGAGTCCAAAGTGGGCGGGGTCTACTTTATTTTACTCTATATAATCCATTATTCTGTTAGCAACCAGATCAACAAACTTTAATGTGGTAAGTCCCACATCGAATAAAATCGACCAATCAAATAGAAAATTTAGTTCCTAAGCTAATTTATTTAGTCTAAACTAAATCATTGAAATAAAATAATTAACAATAGCTTTCTGGTGTTCGTATCTAGTATTGGGAGAGATTTCTAATGAATTTATATAATCCAAGATTCTTAGGTTTTCATTTTATCAAATTGATTAGTTTGCTGTGATAAAATCATCGAGCGATGATTATGATAAAGATGAAATAAAAGATGATTATGTAAAGGAACGAGAGAACATGAAAAAGAGAAAAAAGGAGAAAGAATCCAAGAAAGGTAGTAGTAGCAGTTCGATTCTGAGTTAAATTCATCTCCCAATTCCTGATTTGATTCGCCTTTTAATAGCGCATGTAATTGATTATATAGTAGATATTCTGATTCATTCGATCAGTCCATCAATTTATCATTTCATTCATCTGTTCATTCATTGATTGATTCAGATAAATTGGTTCATTGGCCTAACTTAATCTTGTGAGATCTGTTAGAATACTTTATGTTATTTTGTTGGTATAAATTCCATTTGATTAGACCAAACAATTATGACACGATGTGCAAATTTTTTTCCATCTTTGTTTTGATTTCTGATTGATTATAAACATTCAAAACAATTTATAATGCACATCGAATAAACAATGAATTTCAACAATTACTGTTTCGATAATTCCAAAATCTCTTCCAAATTGTTTCCAATGAATCCAACTGAAGAAAATTCTTTTAGAAAAGATTTCAGAAAATTAGTTTTAAATTCGAATCTTTTTCTATCGCACCACCATACGCATCTCTATGATCACCAAGCAAATATGTTGGAGAATCGTCGTGCCAATACTAGTTTAAATGAATGTGATCAAAATCTAGCTCATAATCAAATCGTCAACAAATATGATCGCGATTCCTCAAAATTATATGGCCTTTCTGAATCACATTCGTGTCCTTTCACAGAACCGCAATCACGCTCGCCGATATCTTCATCATCCTCTTCTTCATCTTCGTCTGCTTCATCATCCTTATCAATGAATTCTAACAGCATTTTTTCTGAAAATTTCAAAAAGTTGACTTCTTTCGATCAGAAATTATCATCAGTTTTACCTCGAAACAATCTATCCTGTGTCATACCGGCCATAAAAACCCCACCATCATCACAACAAATAAAGCATACAATCAATGATATTCTTGGTTTGAAATCACACAATCAATCAAATTATTATAGTTGGAATCCTTGCAGAAATTTGAGAAATATTTTCGCACAAAATAATCCCCAATTCAATCCAACCAATTCCCATCATCATCTTCATGATCTAAGTTTTCAAAAATCACAATATTCGAGTATATTGAATAATTGTAACTTATCTTCATGGATACTCTCTGCAAAACCTTTTGATCTTGATGCTATGAATCATTGTGGCATCAATCCTTGTGGTAAGTTTTATCATAAATTGAAATTGCTTTAAGCGATGCAGTTTATTGCCAACGTTTTGAACAATTAGATATTGTCTACAAGTATAGCTAGTAAAGCTATTGTCTACATTGGAGATAAATTCAATCGATTTGTATCTAAAAAAAAATAAATAATAGAAAACTATTTCTATACACTCATATCATTTAATCTTTCTATTCAATTGTATCCCATTTTGACGGTTGGGTGCCAGCCCAAAACCTTCGAAGAAAAAACCTACTAATTAGCTGAAAATGAAATAAATTGTAATAGTTTTGATTGGATCTCTTCGTTTCATTGCGTTCATCTGTTCCAGAGCTGCAAAAGTTTCGTCTAGTTACTATGATTGGACTAATAGAGTTTTATTCAGGGTGACAATACCAAACATCAAAATTATTTCTGAATGATATCTCAAAGATAGAGAGAGAGAGAGAGAGAGAGAGAGAGAGAGAGAGAGAGAGAGAGAGAGAGAGAGAGAAACGATTATATTGTTTGAGCGATGGCATCCAACCAAGATTATTGAGGATCATTAAATTCGATCCGAAAGCAGGAGGTTAATTTTTTCTAAACAAACTCATATGAAATGTGAAATGATTTCAAAGACAAACACTGACAATCGATTCACTGCAGTAATCATTTAAATTTATTTCAATTTAATAAAATAATTAAATTTTTTTCTTTTGCTCAATCGATAAATTAAACATTTGGAGGAGTGTTGGGTATGTGCATTTAAAATTTTTCCCCTCTTCCATTTGATTCAAAGAGAAGATTTAGACTAGTTAGAAATTAATTGATTGACAAGCACATTGTGATCTGTTCTGAAGAGATAGCAATATTTCAAACTGCTTTGATCTTAGATCTTAGAACCCAGACGCGATCTTTTCAATCGTTTTGATTCTATTCAGAAAAAAATCTTCACAGTCCTGTCTTATTATCTCTAATTATCATTGTTAATTTCACCAAAGTTACCATAGATCTTTTTCTACTACTGTCACCGTTTCTCTTTTTTTTTGAATTTTAATCGTAGATAGAAAAATAGAGATAGCTTCAAGCTTAAGGACAAAGAAAATTTCAAATAAAAATCGAATATAACAAGCGAAAGTAATGTTCAGAGTTTGTTTTTTTTTTGTTCTGTCAATTGTCTTCTCTATAGATCGCGTAACAAAAAACAACTAATAGGAGTATCGTTATGTAGTAATCTGAAACTGAATCGTTCTCCCACCTTTCGATAATAATCATAAAGAAATATGAAACATTAAGATAGAGATGAAAGGACAGAAATTAGCAACTTCTTTGCAGCAATTATCATCATGATGAAGACAATATCTTAAATACTTTCTCACAAATCGATTGTGTTATAGATTGCAAAGATTATTTAGAAAATATACCACATTGTAATACACCGAGTTTTTTTTTTTTGGTCCATTGCTAACCTCTGAAGCTGCCGACCGACAAAATTCTTGTTGCTCTCTCAATAGCACCGTTTCTTAACAAGGAGAAAACAAAGAAAAACGCCAACAATAAAATCATTCTTTTTTCATATTATTTAATCAAAATTTTCATGTCCTCTTTCATTCTAGACCGACACAATTCCTTATCATGGAAAAAAATCTACACCAATTTTTTTTTGGTGATGATGGCCTTTGTCTTGCAATTGAAGAATAGTGAGAAGTGAAAGGAAAAATTTTAAAATTCGATCCATACTTGTTGATGGTAGAAAAACAAAAACAAACTGCACTAACTAATGATCTGAAACGCTGAAAAGCGACAAACCTATCCGTAATCGGATGGAAACCTTTTTTTTTTTCTTTGGCGCCGTTAAATATCGCGTCCCTGATTTCTTTCAGTATTCCACTCGACATTGGCTACAAGAACAAAAAGAAAATGTTTCTAGTGTTCTGTTCTAGTGTTGTTTTAGTGTTGTTTTTTTTTCACATATTCAGCTTCATTGTTTAATATGTCGTCGTCATTTTTTACTTCTTGTACTCATGTATTGTCCTCACTTGTTATCGTTTTTATTGCCGAAACAATCGTGTCTAGGACTAACCAGAGAGAGAGAGAGAGAGTTAGATAAATCGGATGGATTGTTTAGAGCAATTGTTTCGTTTCTGTTTTATTTTTTTTTTTTTTTTTTGGTTTTAAACCTTATTGTATCAGATTTGTTTAATGTTTGTAGAAAGATTTTTAAAGGAGGAAATATTCTTTGAATCGGAATAATGCTAATAATTTTTTATGATGCTAGTTTTGTTTCTCTCTGATTTCAAATACTTCTGGGAAATCATCAAGTTTTGAGAGTGTCAAAAAGCGATGAAAAAAATCAATACTTTTTAATAACGAAGAAATAGAAATAGAAATGAAATGATACTCAGACATTGTTGAATTCGTAAAAAAGTAATTGCATGTAATCGGATATTTTGCGGATAAAATCTTTAATCTCTTTGATTTTTTCCTTTTCCTCAATACATTTGAAATTCGATTATAAAGTCTAATTTTTTTCAATTTCAATTCGATTTTGAGCTATCATTTGTATTAGATTGATCTGATTTTACTAGATTTTTTTTATCCACAAAAAATTGCTGGATACAATTGAATTCTCGTCTTTAATTAAATAATTTTATTTCTTAAAAAAAACCGCGCCTTTTCCCTCGCTATGTAGATAAAAATTTTGATATATCATCATCGAAATCAATTTGTCTGATCAAATCGGATCAAGAAAATGAAATCAATCAAAAAATATCGAATGATTCTGGTGATGAAATTGATATCGCTGGTGATGAGTCTAATGCACTGGATCAAAACCATCCTAATTATCACAATCGTTGCAATGATTATCTTGATTTACGGGATTCCACCTCACTTGAGGCTATCAATGATGATGTCGAAGATGATAATGATGATGCACAAATCAATAATGATCTCGAGGATGGTAATCTACGGACCTCATCGCCTATTGCTGATGTTCAAGATGATAGCAATAGTGGTGATGATGGGTTAACTAGACTGTGTTCCGCTGAAACAAACGAGCCTGATCCAAGCGGAAAGAAAAAGCATCGTCGTAATCGAACGACATTCACTACTTATCAGTTGCATGAACTAGAGAGAGCGTTCGAGAAATCTCATTATCCAGATGTTTACAGCAGAGAAGAATTAGCTATGAAAGTGAATTTGCCTGAGGTTAGAGTACAGGTTTGTATCTCTGATCTCGATTTCTCGTGAACAGAAATAGACTAAGAATATTTTTAATTTTTCATCAAATTGATTCAGGTCTGGTTCCAAAATCGAAGGTAAATTTCATCTAATTATTCGATTAAAGGTTTCAATTTGATCCCCAAAATTAATTTTTTTGAATATTTTCCTAGAGCTAAATGGCGACGTCAAGAGAAATTGGATGATCAAAGTTCCTTTAGAGGTCTAGGTAAAAGTTTAAAAATTGTTTTTATCAATCAAAATCAATACTTGTTAATTTATTCGAAAATAGACGGCAAAAGTTATGATATAAACTGTGCAATATCATCAGCATCATCAAGCAGTTCTCAGCAACGATCAAATAATGCTAATTTCATAGCTGTCAATTCGAATGCGCCCACAACATCTTCTTCATCAGAGTCCTCGAAAGTTTCGATTAATTCATCAGCGTTTTCCGAGGATCATTCTGAAACGCTTGTTGGCGGTTCCGAGCAACAATCATCTACTAATCCATTCAGTAGCAATCTATTTGTCCCATCTTTCTCATCGCCGATCATTTCGACACCGATCAGTAGCATTAATTCATGGTTATCTGCTGCATCTTCGATGCAAGCTGCCACGAATTTCAATGGAGGATACCATTCTACAATGCCTAACACACCATCATCCTCATCATCACTAACATTTTCTCAAACATCTACAATTTTCACACCGACAACAGCATCGGCCTCATCATCACTGACTCCGTTTCCGATCTTCAACGGTACGTTTTTGTACGGCTATTCTAATTATCTGCCATTCCATCATAATCAGCATTTGCAACAGCAAAAAACACGCAATAAATATCCATCTTCGATCAAATCAGAGAATTCTCTCACTGACAAAATCAATGATGAGTCGAAACAAGTGAAGAAAGATATTGTTGATTTCGAACACAGCGGTCAAAAATCAGAGCCAAATAGCTCCAAGAAAGCTGAAACAGCGCCATTAAATCTATCTAAAGCATCATTTCAACTATCAAACGATGAAATCAATGGCATTCTATTTCAAACAACAATCAATGGCGCTCAATTGAACAAGTTTGAGAGACGATTGTGCAAAAAATCCGTTCCAAAAGCGGTTAATCTATCGAATGATAGTGCTGGGAATGAGATCGATGATGACGCAATAGGAGATGCAGATTCTTTTGATCAATCGAAACCGTCATCGCCTGAGTTATCAAAGCAACAATTTGGAGGAGATTTATTGTCGCTCTCGACGAAATCTACGACGCTGAATATATCCGGACCAGAATCGTCATTGGCCTATGCAAAAAACATTTCCTCTTCTCTCACGCCTACAACAAATCTCAGTTAAAAAATCTTTTATGTGTTTGAAAGAATGAGTTTATCCGGAATTCTATCTTGTCTTGTCAATTTCAATATTTAGACTTCTATAAGCAGCACTTAAACGATACTTTTTCTAAGAAGCAATCAAATCATCCCACCAATTCGTTTGGGAATGAAATTATCGAATTTTATTATTAAAAGCTGCTGATTTTATGCCAAACATCATTCTTTGCAGAGCGCTAATCTGTTTTTTTTTACTTTCCATTCACCTCTCCGCGATTAATTAGTTTATCGATGATTTGGTATAATCAAATTGATTTGTAAAGTGCTCGGATCTTTAGAGATCTATAGAGAGAGAGAGAGAGAGAGAGAGAGAGAGAGAGAGAGAGAGAGAGAGAGAGAGAGAGAGAGAGAGAGAGAGAGAGAGAGAGCAAATATAATTATTAGGAGGGAACTTTTTTTTCAAACACCTCGAAAATTTTTGCTGCTGTTTGGTATAATTAAAATCGTTCAAAATGGTTTTATTCAATGATGTGTTTGTCTAATATTTTCTCTATACTAGGATTGTTAATCTATTCTCTCTTTGAGATTATTTTTTTCAAGTTTCAAAGCAAAACGCATCCAGAATGGCGAACTAAAACAAAAGTATTCTCATGCTGTGTCAAATGAAAGGATTTTCAAGAGCGTTGCTGTTATGAAAATCCTAAACACTTCAATTTGATTCTAAATAATTAAATTTTCGCTTATGATGGTGATTGAATCCGGACAGACAAAACAGGAAATCAATTCAATTGATTTAATACAGAACTAAGTGGATGAATACAATATTATGGGGTTCGTCTAGCGCCGAAATAAATTGCGAATCGAATTTTCTTCCTAAATCGAATTGAATCCAAATCAGATCAAATCGAATTCAAAATTGAATAGATTTGAAGCATCGAGAATTATTAGCGTCAAAGAATCACTTAATTCAAATCCTACCGATTTTCTTGTCATTTGATTTGATCTAACAGACGGAACAAAATTTTTTCGGATTTTCTTTCAAAAATTTAATCCTAATAGCATGCAAAGAAACACTTTGTGAATAAAGCTCTCACAGTCTTTCTCTCTATGCGATATTCAATCTCGAATCTACATCTATTGGATCAATTTTGATCGATTGATTCATTCTCTACTCAATCGTCATCATTAACAATGGCATCAAGATGCTGAACTTTCTAGTTTCTAGCGTAAAATCGTTGTGAAAAGATACTTAGTATTAGTATGCAATAAATTCCTCACTTATCTAAAATCTTTTTTTTTCGACAATAATTTAATCCAATAGCTCGTTGAGGGTAGCAAATCAGTATTTAGACCAAACTGCTTAATTTTGAATGGCACTTCTAAGATTTTTCTGGGTTCTTATGCTCAATAGCTCAATAACTTTTCGGTTTTAAATTTTTGTTTAATGAGTTCAAAGTGAATGTTCACTGTCACGCTTGATCACGATTCGTTATTCAAATTGGACAGCTTTTCCTTCGTTGTGTCATATTTTGTTTAGCAAACAGGTATTCTATCTCACACTGTTGGGATTGAGACGTTCCATTCTGGACCTCAATCTAGTCCGAATCATAACCGAATGAGATGCAAATAGATTCTGATTTTTTTGCTTCTTTGGAACCAAATTGTCCATTGTCAAATGAATCTAATGATTGTGTTATTGAAGTAGTTTCTCATAAATTTTGCATTATATTCTGTTTTATGTCATGGCGATTCGAATCGATAAGCGCAGAACGAAGAAATACGAGGTAATCAAAGCAACTTGCAAGAGAAAACGAATTCCTTCGAATTTTTCAACCCAAAGTGACATTTTTTTCTTCAATGAAGAAATCTGTTTTTCGACAATCTGTTTTTTTTTTTTTGTTATTTTTCTAGTAACACTTAAATTTCAAACAATGAATTAGAAAAAACTCCACTTGACTGACCCTTGGTCCACTATTCTATTGTCGATTCATCTGAACGATCGATCTCGTAATCATCGGACGAAATATAACAGTTCGCTACACTTTTTTTCCTGGACTAAAGGTCTAGAAAAAAAAATAATCGCTTCAATCCGATGAATGAGTGACTTAGAGAACGAAAGAAAAACTTGTCCTCGATTGCTAACTTTTTATTTTCTGAATGGAACTAACTGTTTATTTGTATGCTAATTTTCCGAAAGATAGTCGATTGCATAATTTTTGTTCGATTGATAATTATAGTGGTTAACAATTGCTGAAAAAAAATTAATAAAATAATCGATTTTCATTCATTCAGAGCATTTCATTCTAAGAGACAAGTTTAATACTATGCTATTATTCACTTATTGTTCGATGGTGGATTCAATTGCAACACTAACAAAGATGACAATTATCTATTAAATTTTAGAATCGGATAATGATGAAAATTAAAACAAGCCGGAAATGTTCTTATTTTTTGCTTCTTAAATAAATGCAATTTATCGAAAGTTTATTTTAGATTCATTCAAAATATCTTCAAGCTTTTCCCTTTTCAATGTGATCTGATTTTGAAAATAATTATGAAATTAAAACGAATCGATTTTATTGATGCAATTTTCGATAGAAATATAGAATGAAAATGTTGTTGATGTAGAGAATGTGACGAATCAGATACAATTAATTAAAAGACAAATATGAATTGAAACCAAAGATGATTGATGGAATGGAAAAGAATTAGCTGACAATGATCTGAATCCATTTGTTATTTGTTCAATTTGTTTCGCATATATTCTGATCTAATTCAAGTTATTTGAAAATTTCTTCTACTTAAAAAGGAAACGAGAGAAAAGTTCGAGATAGCGTTTACTGAAAGATTCTCAGAAACAGATTATGAAAAAGAGAGAGAAGCAATCAAAGGATCAAAATAAAATGAAATTTCCGGAGCATTTTTACCGCCCTTAGAATTTGATTTAATTCTAGTCTAAGATATAAAAAGAATAATACAATTCATAAGGATAACACAATGATGAAAATAATGGTTTCTTCGTATGATTTTCCTTTCCAATTGAATCAGTTTATTTGTCGAACCAATATATTCTCTTATTAGCTCAAGATTTCATCCATTATAATGTTTTTTTTTTCACGAACAAAAATGGAAAGAGTGTTCTGGGATAAGAGTTTGAATTACGGCAATACAATACAGCGAAACAAGTGAGAGTTTCATGTGAATATGTGCAACGTTTGCATCGAATATAATATACATGAATTGTTTCATCCATTCACTGATCAATATGTATCAATCAAATGGTGAGAATCCTTGTTCACATCCGCATTATTTCTAATTCTCCAGAAGTAATACGCACCATCACCAGCACATGTACTGAGCATCCGGAACTGGAATGAATATTTGCCAAGAGACTTCACTAAAAAGAATAATCCATACTTAGAGGTAGGACAAAGATTTTTTTTTTGCTCAATAAAAAGTTATTAGAGTTCAAAAAGAGAAGCAACTCTAAGCGGAAATCAATCTATCTACGATTAGAGACTCAAAAAGCGACAAGAAGAGAGAAAGAAATAAGAGTGCATTGAAATTCTTGATTTTCACTATCGATATGAAAAAAAAGCAATAATAACTACTAATAACTAACAATAATACTGCATTCGAGATAAAATTGATTAAATTTGATTTTTTCACACTCTTGAAACGTCGCGACAAACTCTCTCGCCTCCCTTTTCTCTTCGAAATGGAGAAATTTTTAAAAACACTTTGAATTTTCAATTAAACTCGAATTAGGTGAAGACTCTGAGGGAGGAAGAGAGAGAGAGACAAAAGAACTTTGAAAATATTTGATTTCGATAATGCCATATAAGTAATAGTTTCTCAATGTTTTGCATCGCTCTTTCGATTATCTAGCTTCGTTTAGCTATTGGTTTAGTATTTTTATTGTATCTTGAACTTGTTTTCGGTTGATCGAATTTGTCTTTAAAGAAAGAGAGAGAGAGAGAGAGAGAGAGAGAGAGAGAGAGAGAGAGAGAGAGAGAGAGAGAGAGAGAATGAGAGAGAGAGAGGGATAAAGCGAGACACTTGAAACGATCAAGTCAACATCAATGAGGATCACACTGCAATGAATAACAATAATTCGAAAATGTCATTTATTCCCTGCAAATCATCATATTTTCTCAAGAATACTATTGCGCTCTGTTTTCTTTCTGTCTCCACATTTCAAATCAATTGCTTCTTAAGGGCATCATTATCATATTATTAAAGGATATTTCTGAATTTTATGCACTCAATTTGAGAATGAATTCAGATTGTTAAATGTGGAATGGAAAAGATTCGAACTTAGCATCTTGGAAAATTTTCTTGGTGTAAGAGTCTTGGGTGATGTCTAAAAGCTTTGTCAAAATCAATTCCTCCATCAAGCGAGAACGATGGCAATGAAGATCTTCATACAGTCATAGGCGCTGATATAACTGAGTAATATAAACGAAATCGAAGAAATAAAAGAACTAAAAAGAAAGAATGGGAAGAATGAGAGAAGAGACGAAAGAGAAGAGCAAAGATGCTAGGACAGCAACATTGGCAATAACAATGGAGAAAAAAATAAATTAGCGAAAAGAACAAATCACTAAGTTCCTGATTTCTTCTTCATTCTTGTCTCTATCTATCAAGCAATTTATCTATTAGATTTATAGGATGAAAATTAAGTTTATGAAGGGAACTTAATCAAAAGAGAGGAAGATGAAGATGGGATAGAAATTAAACAATTGGATTAGATCAATTCGTCAGTAAATAGTACGGGAAAACAGCGAAAAAAAAAAACAAAACAAATTAAATTAAAATAAATTCTTTGAGGGGCATAGAGAAGAGAAACAGCTATTATTTAGAACAAAAGCATTGAAGAAAAAATTTATTTCTGTAGAATAAAATTGAGATAAAAAAAAAAGATAAAAATTCATAGCAAAGATTTCATTTGCAAAATTTGAAGAAAATAAAAAATGAAGAAAATCTTCCTTCTCAAACGCATTCGAGCATTTCGAATCAGAGCATTCGGAAACGATTGAAAAGGAATCATATAATAACACTCTCTTATTGAAAAACTTCTTTCATCCGGTTATTTATCATTATTATCGAAATCGATTAATTTTTGATGATTTAATTTGATTTCGTTCTCGTCAACATCGTAACACTTCATATGGCCTCTTCTATCACCAATGCTAGCAAGTATGGAACTGGTGATCCTGGAACATCTCGCTATATTCTTTCTCTCTTGCGATAATTCACTACTAATGTTAAATGAGAAAGAGAAGGATTTTTTTTTGTTTCAGACAGAAAAGGAAAAAATTTCTCACTTCTTCTGTCGAACCAAATCGAAGCGATCCAATTATGATGACGAATGTTTGTGTTTATGTCAACTTATATGGGGATGCCGTAAACACACATTCACACGCACACCATCAGCGAACCATTCAAATAAATGAAATGTTTTGATTCGATCTAAATTACCTCAAATCGAACTCGAATGCTCGATAATAGATAATAGTAAACTTAGTTACCACAATGATTAGCTTATGAATGTTCTCTCGTTTGGCCCAAAAAAAGTAGTTCAAAATTCATAGCTTCCGGGTGTCCCATCATCATCGTTCTCTGCTACGATCCAATAAGAGAGCCGATTAACGAAAATTGGAGTTTGAGAAAAACAAACACACCTTCTAATCAACCACAATGAAAAGCACAGAATATCCTCGAGGCTTTCAAAAGGAGATCAGAATTTCTGACAAATCACAGAATTCGAAACAATCGTAGCAATTTTAAGACAGAAAAAAAAACCATTTGACCTCAAATAGCAATAACGGTATTACCATCATCATCATCACTAGAATTTTGTGATTCATCGATAAGAATGAATTGATCTCTAGAAACTCAAACAAAACACCAGAACACTTGAGAATGTCTTCAAGCAAAATAATTTGAGCAGTACGCTCAATAATTATGAGATTTAATTAAAACAAATCGTAGTAACCATTTATTGATACCAAATGCAATGAAGAAAAAAAAAAGATTAGAAACACAAAACTTTGCTTTCCAATACTGAGTGAAGATTTAATTAATCTGATTTGAACTAGAAAAGTAATAAACACGTTGAGACTTCAACGACTTGTTCCCACAAATACTGGAAATTTTTTTCGAGAAACAATTCAGAAGCTTATTCACAGCCAATTATGGTAAGAAATGGATTTTATTTTTTCATTTATTTTACGGCGAAAATTGCGAATAAATTACATTGTTTTACAAAAAAAAATAATAATAATTATAAAAATAATAATAATAATAGGTAAAGATGATCTAGGAACTGTTCTAGTCTAGAATGATTTTAGCGATTATCTTGTGGCTGAATCGATCTTAGGCGCTGTGGAAGATGATTTTGAAGCTGTAGACTATGTTGATGTTGGCTATGATCATCGGTCAACAATTGAATCTCTTTCAAATATTGCTCCCATTGCCTGGTAGCGTTTTGAAAAGCTTGCAAATTTGATTGTGGCCATAATTGTTGCATGTAGTTCGATAGAAACGATGAGGTCCAATCGTTGTGCAGTGAAAAAAATGCTGGATTTAAGGGAAAGCTGAGACCGTTGTTCGAATCGATTTCGATTGAACCAATCGGTATTTTTGGATAGAGTTGTCGAGATAACGGTGGTGATATCGATAATGGTGTGCCCGGTGCAGTCCTTATGGGATTGTGAAGTTGATAAACATCAGCTTGAGAAAACAATTTGTCTGATGAATTGATCATTTTGCTCTCGATCGAATCTTCGATTTTTATCCCGGGTGAAGATTCATCAGAGATTTCCGGTGGCGAACAAGGCGGTGAGTACTTTGAAGTAGAAAACGTAGAGGAAAGATTTAGGGATGAAGGTAGAGGTTTTGAATCGGCAAAAGGAAACTGTCCTATTAAATTACTAATGGCTGAGTTATCCGAGATAAATTGTGCCGAGTTCATATTGTGAGATTTTTGAGAAGCAATTGACGCTCTGTTGAAAATGGTAGATTTCAATGAATTCGGATAGAGATGATTGGTTGAGAATGGTGTTGATCCAATGAAACTTGCATCTCTTGTTTTAAGTTCAGTATTGGTGACTGAATCTAATTTATTCGATATGGGTGGAGTGTCACGATTCGATGATTTCTCTCGCTTCCTCCATTTAGCTCTGATGATTAGATTGAAAAATTTGAAAGAAAAAAATAAAAACAATTAAATAATCAATAAATGAGAGCAAAAAAAAAAAATCAAATCCATAACCAAACAATCACATACCTTCTGTTTTGAAACCACACCTTTCAAACAAGATGAAATGGATTGAGGAAAATGAAAATTTCAAAAAGAAATAAATTAGAAATCAAATCGAAATTTATTGAGTCAAAAAAAAAATGCTAATTCAATAAGAATTCAATAAAAAAATTTCGATAATTGCGAATTTTCGAAATCAATTTATTTGTCTAGATTCAATAATAATTATATTGATAAGAAGAAGATGAAGAAGAAGAATAGGAAGGAGAAAAATAGATTCAATTTTAATCGAAAATAAATAAGATTGTATCAAGCAATTTAGAAATACAATGAAAGGGTTCATTTTTAATTTAAAATCAAATCACTTCGAGCGTTTCGTTTCCTCTTGAAATATTCTTGATTCGCGCGATAGAAAAACAAACAGAAAAACGAAAGAACACCAAGAAGAGATAGCTCTTGGTAGCGCTGTCAATGATAATAATAGAAATAACGAAAATAATTTCATCCGATTGTAGCAGAGATGCTTTACTCGATAGAATTGTATCGCTAATACTAATTTAATAACATTGTTCACTTCAACTGCATTGATTGAGCGTTTCAGTTTTGTTATGTCTGAAAGAACATCCGTTCGATCTCGTTGAAGACAATCATTTCGCAGATGAATTCATTTGTGCTTTGGTTTAGTATCGAAAGAGAAAAATAGAGAATAAAACTCTGAAATCAAATTCATTTGGGACCTAATAAATATCGAATTAGGATTTTTTGTTTTTTTTCTCTCTCTCTCTAAGTCGGAAAAATTACTCAAGTGTGTAACTCTCACTATTGGGGTGCGTGTGTAAACATCGAATAACATAATCATTGGGCTAAGATTCAAATCTAAAAAACAAACAGATAGTTTTTTCATCTCTCACTGCATAATAATTCAATGATGATCATCATTTGAAACAGAATCACTTAAATCAGATTAAATCTCAAACAAATAAAATGAAATGAGCGCTTCAAATGTGAGACGGAAATTGAGTTCGATCCTAGTGAATCAAACAAAGCCAAACGAAAAAATAACTAGTCTAGAATGATTTCGAAAAACTTTCAAGCATTTGTTTATTCTGATTGAGATTTACGATTGAGATGGATTGATTCAAAATTTCGATCAATTAAATCAAAAAAGCTTTCGCAATGAATCGAATCAAATCCAATGTAAACAATTAAATCGAGTGTTTGAAGAATTTTTAATGAAAAATAATAATTCTTCTCAAATTAGAACTACGAATTAATTAACTTTAGGACATTTGAAAGAGTGTATTAGAGAATTATTTTTGAAAAAATATAGAGACACATTACCTGTACTCTTGCTTCACTCAATTCTAATCTCATCGCTAAGTCTTCTCTGGTGAAAACATCGGGATATTGAGTCTGGGCAAAAAAGCATAGGAAATGATCCAGAATTAAACGCAATCATTCAATGAATTGCAATTCAAAATTGGAGTACCTTTTCAAAAGCACGCTCCAATTGATGGAGCTGGAATGTTGTAAATGTCGTACGACTACGGCGTACTTTTCTTCGATGTTGATGATGATGGTCGAATGATGACTGATCGATGTTGTTCTCAGAACAATCATCGCCATCTTCATCATCATACTCGTCTTCATCGCCATCCTCAAAGCTATTGGAATCATTGCAGCCATCGATTGTCTCACTAGCGAACCTTGTCGTCTGTAATCGATGCAGATTATCCTCTACGATTTTTTTCTCCTCTGAGATTGAAAGAGAGTCCAAATCTTTACGAGATGTTTCTGCAGATTTGAATATTTTTTTGGGCGATGGCTGAGTAATCGTTGTATTGTTTGGGACATCATTATTTTTGCTTAGAATTTGATCAATAAGAAATAAAGAAGATGGTGGTGATGATGATGATGATGATCTAGATGTCTTCGAAACCGATGGTTTCGTTGATCTAGAATAGCTATCGAGTGAATTCATTATGATTAAAGATGGGGTTGATTGTGGTGTGGGTGTTGAATCGACACCAGACAAAATCGATCGAGATTGATTGGATAAGTTTCTTTTGTTCAGATTGGTGATGTTTTGGATCAAAGAGTTTAGTTGAAAATTCGGCGACATCATTCCATAATTGATTAGACTTTCTCAATCTTTGTGCTTTGATAATTTCAAAGAAGAACTTTCTTCAAAGACGAATTTCATTATTATACTAATTTGAAATTCAATTTGGAATATTTTTTTTTTATTTCAGTAATAAATTGAAAAGTTTGCAAATTTTCTCTGCGTATCGAAAATCTTTGAGTAGAAAAGTATAGAACAGAGAGATGGAATTCTTTGCAATGATTACAAACAAACAGAGAAAACAAACACAGATCAAAGCGATGAGAAAGAATCCGAGAAAATGGGGAAAAATTTAAATTATTAAAACTTTTTTTTCTATTTCGTTCAATTTCATTCTCGAAAGACAAACACAGCAAGCAAACAAATAAACAAGTGAAAAATGCGAGAATAAAATCTAAAAAAAAACGAAAACGAAATATGAAAATTAATTTCCGCTTTCGAATCTTTCACAGTCTATCTTGCTCTTTGAATTTTTTTTTAAAAAAAAACCTTTTTTACAATTGACTCTAATGAAAAGAATGGATGGAGAGGAATTTAATTTTTTCGATTTGCTGGCCAGGTTGATTTTTCACACAGTCAACAAAAACACACCATCAAGCAATGCTATTTATTCGAAATTAATTGCTAAGAAATTCAAATTGCATCAAAGCAAACAAAAACAAAGTTTGAGAGAGAGATAAAGCAGATAGTTTTTATTTGTTTGACACTAAAATGTTATTTATTGAGTAGCAAAATTAATCGATTCATTTGAATTATGGCAAAGTTATGATGAGTACTTTTAGATTCTGAGAGCGAGAGAGAGAGAGAGAGAGACCAACAGAATCGATCACTCACTCATAGACACAGACAAAAACAGAACGATCACGAACTAAGGATCATATGAGAATTCTCGAACTTAATTAGTATTTCTAGGGAACAAAAATACTAGGATGATTCACAATCACTTTGCTTCAATATCCGATTTGGTGACGGATGTAGAGATTTCAATCCAAATGGCGAATTTTTCTTGATTTTCTTTTTGCTGCAGATTTTCACTTCTCTTTTCAATCGCTATTACGCAACCGAAATTCGATTTAATTGGCGGATTAATGTAAAATCAATAATGATGTGATCGAGTGAGTCGAATTGATCGCTCATCGATTGCGAGAGAATTCGATTTCGTGAAGAAATTAGAAAAAGTAATAATTTGATTTGATTTCTAATGTTGCAAACAAAATAATATTTCAAAGAAAAAGCTTCAGAACTTGTTCTTTCACTTTGCTCAAATGAGTTCGTTTACTTAGCCAAATAGAAGCAGATAAAAAATAGGATATTATCCAATCGTTAGTTCTTTGATAATCTGAAAATAAAAATAGATCTGATCAAGGTAGGTGTGGATCTCTCTACCATTCGCAATGTTCTCTCAATGTATTTAGAGAATTTCGACATCGCTGGTCTAGACTTTTAGATTTGAGTTTTTCGAGCATAGAGTGAGACCAACTTCGATAGCGAAAAGAGAGAAAAAGAGAGAATATATTACAATCCTAGTTTTTTGTTTCTCGGTCATATTTAAATTCATTAAATGATTAAGTACAAATTGAATCTAATATTTTCATAATTAGCTTGCTTGATTGTATTAGTATTTTCTTGTTTGTTTGTTTGTCATTCAACATACGCACATGTCTTTCCCCTTCCAATTATCTAAAAAAAGAGAAAGAGAGAATGAAAGAGAAAGGAGAAAGACTGAGTGAGAGAGATCTTCTCATTTCTTAGTCCAAAACGATTATTTAGCAGAGAGTCCATTGGAAAAAGGAGTGAAAGAATCGATACAAACAAACAGTGAAGAGAGGAGAGAAAGAAAAGAAGAATTAATGCGTAGTCTAGTCTAGTCTAGAGATAGCTAGTGAAGTGATGTGACCAGATCTGGGTGGAGTTCGAAACAACAGCGAACAGCCTAGTTGTTATTTCTGATTGAGATTATGATTGCTCACACCAACACACTATCCATCTCTCTCTCTCTCACCAAATCAATCACCAAAAGACCTCGATCAATGTTTTTTTATTTACAGTAGAGGGTAGGTGAGCGTTTAAACTCAGATGAAGGTTTAGAAAAATCGAAATAAAATCAATAATCTCTCTCTCTCTCTCTCTATGCACAAAAACAGATTTGAATAGAGTTCTGGTTGTCCATTCCTAAAAGCAAGTACTGAACTATTGATATTTCTGACGCTAATTTCATCCAAACTTAACACAAACGAATGAAATTTTTGAACGAAAAAAGAAAATCAATTGAATGCTACATATCAGAATGAAAACTTCGAATAATGTCCAAAAATAATAATGCTAAAGGTGCTATTGGTTCATATTTCAAATCTTCAGTTGATTATGATTCAAATCAATCAATAAATATCTAGAAAATTAGCGATCGAATAGGAGGATTAAATTTGTATTGCTTAGCTTATAAAATAGAGAAAGCATTCAATTGTGTTAAGACTAGACGCGACAATTTAATCTTGACAAAGGTTATAACAGACTTCGATTTGGATTGCAATAAAGGACTACGGTTCTAGGCGAAGAGAAATCCTCCCAAATATAATTAGTCTATTCACTTAGAAATTTAGATTCTAAATTATTCTTCTTATTAATAATGAAGATCACAATTATTTTTGTAGATATTCAAATATGGAACTTGTTTTGTTGTTCAATGAAAAACAGTAAACCATGGGACATAAAAAAATTAACACTTTTTTTCTTCTCTTACCAGACTACTAGACTCTATTAAGGATTGGGTTCAAACGAAAATCAATTCGAATAGATAGAAAAACTGTTTCTTTGTCTCCAAACCAAAAGACTACCAAGTCTTGTAGACTTTGTAGTCTTGATTCGATCGCAATCAATCTGTTCAATTAGAATATTATCAATTATTCTCTTCTCTATCGAACTATCACTCTGATTTCGTTCGAATTAAGTGTAATTCTTTCGATCATTTTCTTTTGATTTTCGTTAAGGTTTATCTGTCCAATTTGTTTTCGATTGTTCTCGATCGAGTTGATTTGTTGTCTGGTTTGTCTGATTTCGTGCAAATCATCTTAACGATTTATATTGATAATCTCATCGTCCTTTGCTATCGGTTCATCATTTTCGAATCAGTTGTGGGTCCGTGACCAGATTATCACTAATTGATCATTATTGTTTCTCGGTGAAATACCAATTGTTATCTTTGTTATTAGCGAAAAAAACACTCTGATTAAGATGAAGATTCACATAGAAGAGATTATTTCGATTTTCTCGACAAAAGCAGACAGTTTATACTTTGTGATTGATTCTAATGTTAAACACTTGAAAGTAAAGCTATGAGAACATTGGACGCCTGTCGAATTGAATCGTCTGGACGTGGTCAATCGAGTCAAAATCTTTTGAAAAACGATTAGATCATAATGATTATGAAACCATTATAATAACAATCATCATCGAGATTTCTAAAACTTATAGGAATTGCCTATTTTCTCTTTAAAAAAAAATGTTTTGGTGGCCCCTAATTCGAGAACTTCTAATTATTTTGAAATAATTTCTTCTATATTCTTCATATTATCCATTCTTTTTCTTTACCTCTCTCTAATCTTATCTTGTTATTATTCAAACAGATTGTTTTGATTTTTATTTGGAATATGCGAAGAAAAAAAAATTAGCATATCAACTGAACATCAAATTATTATTATTATTATTATTATTATTATTATTAGCATAAATAAATTTGGCACAAAAAATTCTAAGTTTTTTCTCGATTATTTGGTCGATTGTTTTCGTTGAAATTGATTTTTCTTCACAGTCTGTCCAATTGATTTGTTTGTGCGATAAGATTAGCACTCTCTCTCTCTCTCTCCCTCTCCACCAATCTGATCATCTTAATTAAATTCTAATCTTTTGACAATTTGATTGATAGCAAAATTTGATAATTTGTGTGGGACAGGTGTGCCACTACAAATAAGATTGCAAGAAAAAAGCTCCAAATGACAACCAATGTTCTATGTATGTTCTAATTCCATTCTTAGCATAATCTCTTCATCTTTCAATCAAATATCGAAAGATGGGTAAGAAAGAGAAAATTTTTAACCGAATGTATTGATTGTTAGATTATAAAAAAATGTAGATTTTCCAGCCTAGAAAGTGTTTTGAGTGTGGAAGAAATAAAACTAGATTAATCCAATACTTTAGAAGAGATTTGAGAGCGGGTCAACAACTAGACATCGTTCAAGTTTATCAAAGTTTACCGATAATTTTTCTCAACGAAGGAAACAATTTGATTCAAGAAGATTGTGGATTTTCAAAATGAGATTTTTCTTCCCCTAGGAGCAGAACGAAAGTGTCAATATAAAATGGTACGTTCGTGTGTTGTCGATCGGAAGATCTAAACATTGCTATTTTTCTAGCCCTTGTTCTGGAGAACAAAAGAAGAGAGATAAGTATGAACACTAAGAGAAGCACCAAGGCCCAAAATAATGTCCGATAAAATTGCTGTTATCGATCAATCGATCAGATTTGGGCATAGATTGTTGATTGTTTTCACAGAAACAGCAACAAAACAGAAACACAAAATTCAACAAGGTCCCCGAAAATAAAGAGGAGAGAGAAAATCGAAAGGATTTTGAGGGTACAATTTTCTCAAAATAAATGCAAAATGCAAATCACAACTAAGTGTTTTTGAAATTTGTATAAAATCAAAAAATCAACAGAGGCATTTAGGGTGTTCTGTTTTGTTCGCTTGTTTGCTAGATCTTAATGATCAAACTGCCTCATTGATGGCACTCGATTGATAGATCGATTCGATCCATTAAATCATCCGTTCATGTTTGAATGAATCCGAATCTCGTGCTTCCCATTGGATCGAATTGATCCATCAGAAAATCACTTCTTTAGATACGCTCTCTCATCGCTTTGTAATCATTTTCGAATTCAATCAAATTTTTAAATCTCCATTGCATTGATAGCTTAAATATTGAAAATAATTCAAGTAAAAGTCCGCTTTTATTCCATTCTTATAGTTTTCCTTTTTAATCTGCAATAGTGATGACCATTTTGTGTGATCTACTTCTTGCCTACGATGATGATGATGATAATGTTAGTCGCTCAATAATAGCATTGTTAATATGTTGATGATTTTTTTTTTCATTTAAAATCAAATAGTGAGAAAGGTGAATGAGATGTGTTTGGTTCCAAGAGCAAAGCCCCTTCATTCTCAATGTCGATTCATAGAACAAATAATGCGTAAGACAACGAAAGAACAATTTAACAATTTATTTAAGCTCACGGTTTGATGAGCATCAATTGATCAATCATCACAACCAACTGATCAATAATCAAAGATTATTTTCATTACTGTTATTATTATTATTATTATTATTATTTTCGCTAGTATTTTTCATCTTCTTCATTCAAATCAATCGCAATCGTACAAGATATATTTTCGTTCTCGAATTCTATAATCCTTGTGTGAGCACTTGTGATTTGATTCTCCTCTTTGTTTGATAATGATGATGCTGATGATGATGGTGATGATCACAAGCGAACAAACTTTAGGCTTCTGGAAGAAAATTTTTATTCTAGAGTGTGTTTTTTTATGATTTCCCGAAAATCGTCGATGTAATATTCGTACTATCTCTCTCTCTCTCTCTCTCTCTCTCTCTTTGCCCCTCGTAATTTACGCTAGATTGGATAAATGCTTTGTTAGAGATTATGTAGCACTTCTGATTCATAGCTATTGGCTCCCTATTTTTCATCCTCATCGCCTTCGACGCTTTTCTTCTCTCTCGGTTTTTCCTTAATTTTATTTCATTTCTCCGTTTTGTATTATTATTATTACTTAGACTGGCTAAATGTTGAAGTTGATCATCTAAGCCACACTCGACTACATTGGAACAATGGAAAGCACTTAAATTGAAGACGACATAATAAATAAACTCATTCGGATTTGATTTACTTCGATTCGATTTCTCATTGTTATATTTGTTTCGGTTATAATTTCATTCGGAACAGACAGACAAACAAATAGCTATTAGCCATCATCATCTCTACACACCAGAGCTTTTTTTTTTTTTTGAGAATACTTTGTCCGATTGATTGTGAACCGAATCAATCAATCTATTGAAGCTGTTTCGAATTCAAGCTCTATGAATCTTTCTTTCGGTGCTGGTGATTTTGATTGATCCATTGATCTCTCGGTGTGTGTGTGTGTGTGTGTGCAAGTGTGATCGAAATGAATCGAAACAAGGTCTCCATATTGCACCTTAGATTTGTTATTCTCGCAGCGAAGATTTACGAAAGAGTATTCTAACAAAGCGAGAGAAGGAGAGGGGTTGTGTTTGAAATGAAATTCAATACTATGAAAAATTATTAGCGAAAAGAAACGATAATTATAGAGATAGATTAGCTGAAATTAGAGAGAATGCTTATTATTGCTATTATTATTATTATTACTCTTATTATTATTATTACTGTTAGAATTACTGGTCTCGCATTATTAGCCAGAATGAAAGAGAAAGAGAATAGTAAAGAGAAAGAGAATAGTAAAGATTATTCTCAATTAAATTTGAAACATTAAATTCTCTCTTCAACTAATTCGATCAAACTTGCGTAGATAGGAAAAAAAGAGAGGGTTTGTGTGAAGAGTAATGAGTGAAAAAAATAAATAAATAAAATGAAATCTTTCAAAACAATCAAATCTTTATCGATTGGTTTGAAGTTTTTCTTCTCAAACCTAAATTCAATAGATTCAAATTGTCATTTGACGAATGATGATGAGATTTGAGAGTTAATTTAACCGTAAAAACAACAATCGACAGTGATTTCCATTCTGGTACGTGTGGGAAAGTATTATCTTAATTCTCTCGACTAATTCAGAAGCGGAACTCAAAAAGAAAATTGAAAGATTTAAATCGTTGAAAGTTTGATATTGCCATTTTCGCTTCTATTTGCTCTCTCTCTCTCTCTCACTCTCTCTCTCTCTCTCTCTCTGACATATCTATTTATCTATCAAGCATCATTATTTGCTAAGAATCTAGTTCTTGGATTACTCAGAATGGAGAGAGAAACATGATTATTATTATTATTATTATGATTAATTCACTAGGTCAAAAACGAAAAGTTTTACTAGCTTAGAGGATTAAAAAATACGAAGACATACGCTTATGATTGATCTACTACCCTAAGCTCTCATTCGATGTCATTTGAAACCGTTTTGTGCAGAACTGAAGAGCACAAAATGGCTCGATTTACTAGCTCTGAGTAATTAATTACAAGGAAGGATTGGAAAAAATATGGCCTACAACTAATTAGCGTCAATAATTGTTTAATCTAATCATCATCTTTTACTCCATCTTTCTCTTTGTTCGAGATAATTAATCTTCACCGTGACAATATTATTAGAAGCAATCGATTCTGAAAGTCTTTATTTTTATTAGGATCCATTGAATTCAATAGAAAAAATCTGAAATAAAATGGATGAAACACGAAAAATAAATTTCTTCTAGCATTGAATATATCAAAAGTATTATTTATAAAAGATGGAAATTGTTTATAATTGAAACAATGTGTGGTGTGTGTAAATGTGTATGTAATCAGTGATTTATGATAAAGTTTCAATGATTATCCAAAAGTAGACAAAATATTAAAGCCCGCGAAATTTCTCTCTCTCTCTCTCTCTCTCTCTCTCTTTCTATCTATCTATCTCATGAAAAAAATTCGATTCAAAATCAAAAAGAAAATCAGTGGAATGACATTATTTTTTTCTAATCAAATACATCGTTGATGAGATCAATCCTAGAAATCCAATGAAAATTGGATTAAGATTAATTTTTTTAAGCCATTTAAGACATAGTAATATATCACAAAGATTTTCTAGAATATTCAATGTTTGAGATTTATTTTTAGCGAGAAATTCTCGCAAAATTGTTTGGCTTCGATTAGTTTCCGATATGAAATATTGAGCATTCATTGAATTGGATTCACAAAATTCTCGATGAGATTTCTCCATTTCGTACAGATTTTTCACCAGTGTTAGTATTTTCGAGTATAAAAAGAACGAATTCGCATAATAACGAAATCGATTTTGCTTATCATTGCTCAAAAATTCAATCCTGGTTAACCAAATCAAATTGTCACAAACGAGATAAAGGGCTCTAGATATTATCGACATGGAGTGAATCGTTTGCACGAATCCATTATCCGATACTGGATGCATTGATCGACGAAACGGTTCAAGAAATTTGCCGAATCTCAAACCTATTCAAATCAAGACAATAATTGAGAATTAAAGAAACTTTTGAATCTAAATCTCATACCTTGCCTTGTGAAATAAAGCATAGATTCGATTTGTTGTAACCTTTGAATTTTACCATAATCATCGATTGAAATTTTCGATTGAACAGCCCAGATTAAATGTACTGTGTATTGGAGAATTCTGAATTAGAATTCATTAGAAGAATCTCAATTAAAGCATAGAAAAACATGCCTGAATATTCTTTCACGATCTTCATTGAAACGATTAAAACGTTCTAATGAATTCATCCGCGATAAAAATCAAGGAGTTCTCGATTGAATGAGAACAACTCTTTGAAATCAATAATATAGAATATGTTCGTAATACAAAAATCGTTTAAAATTGCTTAAAAAATCGAATCAAAAAAATTCATTTGAAAATTTTGTTTTGTTGGAGGAAACACCACAAATCCTTCTGGGTTTAAATAGATGTAATCTCGACCGAACATTAATCGCGTGGTGAAGTTTAGCTATGAACATTTTTAAATTCACTGTGTTATTCAAGGTTTCAGAATTTTTAAATGAGATTTTCAACTTTTTCGCCAAGATTTTGATAGAAAAATTGCTGATGCGAAAATGCGTTATTCATACAAATTTCATAATGTGCTTGGATCGATTTATGAAAAAGCTAATCTTGAATTTGCCAGTAATGATCTTCTTTTCAGCCCATGCGGTAACAAGATCATTATCTATGATCTAAAACGTTGCAAATCAGAAGCATTGCCATTCGAAATTCAATATAATATTACTTCTATTGCTCTTAGTCCCGATTGCGCAATACTATTGATTACTACTGAGCGCAATCAATTGTTTATTGTTTCGCTGATTAGTAATGCTATTCTTCATCGCAAAGATTTCAAAGACATTGGAACAGCAATCAGTTCCTTAAAATTTAGTCCAGATGGAAAATATTATGCTGTTTGTGGTTCTAACAAGGTTCTAGTGTACTTAACTCCCGGGTACATTAGCAAAGGAGCAGGTCGACAGCTATCAGCTTTTAAAATCCATAAAATAATCAAGCCTGGATATGAAGATTTAACATCGATAGCATGGAACGAACGGTCCAAAATTATGCTGGTCACAAGCAGAGATTATTCTATCCGTGTTTATCCCATCGATAAAGCGTTTGAAAATTCTCATCATATAACTTTAAACGCTCATAATGATTTGATAATTGGCGCTTTCTTTTCTAATAATCCAAAAAATCCATCTGATATCTTCAGTATCAGCAGAAATGGTCAAATGTTTGCTTGGAAATCGAATCACCATGAATTAAATAAAGAAAATTGGAAACAAACAATTTATAAAATTGATAAGAGAAAATTTTTATTTGATGATTTGAAAGAGAAAAATTCTGGAACGTTTGTTTCGGCCTATGCATATGAACCAAAATCTCAACTAGCGACGATCGCCTACAATGACGGTCGTTTCATGCTCTACGATCTATCTGAAATCCTTTTGATTCACTCGTTACAACTGTCGAATCAAAGCCCGATTTCCAGTCTGACATTTAACGAAAATGGCGCTTGGATTGCAATCGGATGTAGCGTTGGTGCTGGTAATAAATACGATTTCGAAAATGAAATTTCGACTCAAACACAATTGATTGTTTGGGAATGGCAAAGCGAGACTTTCATTCTGAAACAAACCGGATATTCCGAGAGTATAACCAATTCTTATGAATGTTTGGCGTACTCGCCAGATGCTTCACTAATGGTGACAGGCGGAACCGATGGTCGCATTAAAGTATGGAATTTAAATTCAGGATTCTGTTTATCAACATTCTCTACCGAACACAAAGGTCCAGTTACTGGCCTAGAATTCATTGTGGGAAAAGATGGAAAAGTTTTTGTCTCGTGTTCACTTGATGGAACTGTGAAAGCATTTGATCTCAATCGATACAGATGTTTTCGAACTTTAGCAGCACCGAATGATTCTAGACCGGCTCAATTCATTTGTCTGGCAGTCGATAAAATCGGAGGGGATTTCATTGCTGCCGGTTCGCATAATTTTTTCGAAATATTTCTCTGGTCTTTGAAAACTGGTCGACTATTAGAAATGCTAACAGGTAGTGTTTGTAATTTTCTAGAATATTTTGGAGTCAATAGCTCGTTTTTTCAGGTCATGAAGGTCCAGTTTCATCTGTCAAATTTTCTCCAAATTCAAATACACTCTATTCTTGCTCTTGGGATTCTACAGTTCGCATTTGGAATCTTTATGAAGGGTCTAATTGTTCCAGAGAGATCATTAAACTTGGCTCTGATGCTCTTTGTTTGGATATCCGTGATGACGGACGAAGTTTTGCCGTAGCAACTTTAAACGGCACAATTTCTTTTTTTGATGCTCAATCTGGCCGACAATTAGGTATCGGTATTGAAGGCAAACAAGATCTCGGAATTTCTAGATATAAGAACAAAGAAACAGATGATAAAAACAAGTATTTTTCAACGATATCATTTTCAATCGATGGTGAACATATTATTGCAGCCGGTAAATCTAAATTCGTTTGTATTTACAATATCAAAGAAAAGCTTCTGATCAAAAGGATTGAAATCTCCAACAATCTCTCATTAGATGGTTTTAATGAGTTTATCAGCAAGAGAAAAATTCAAGAATTTGGTTTCGATTTGGAACAGCTAAAAAATCGTGATGAACAAAATAGTTTCGCACCGATAGCTTTACCTGGTGTCATCAAAAGTGATTGTGCTGATCGACAACTTGTGCCGATCGTTTCGGTCCAGCAAATCAGATTTTCTCCAACGATGCGAACATTCTCAATAGCTTCAACTGAAGGTGTCATTATCTACACTCTAGACAAAACAACCATTTTCGATCCGTTTGATCTAGACTCATCCATTTCATTGCAATCATTCTTGGAGAATATCAAGAAAAAGAATTTTACACAAGCACTGATCGATTCAATCAAATTGAATGAAACGAAACTAGTTCAAGAAGCAATTGAAAAGAGTCCTATTGATCAGATCAATTTGATAGTCTCGAATCTATCGACAATATTGGCAGAGAAATTATTGCAGCATATAGCTAAACTATTCGAGAAAACAAAGCATTTAGAATTCTATCTACACTGGATTCTATCGATCCTGAAACATCATACAACAAAGATGAAAAGCTTTAGAACATCTGAACAAACAGCAATGATTGTTCGATTACATCAGATAGTTTCGAACAAACAGCAAGATATATTGAAAATTTTCGAATTCATAAGATACACTAACAATTATTTACAATTGATTCCTGACAATTTGGATAACAATTTAATTAATGATGATGTTAGTGATAAAGAGATGTGTGAGAAAATTCCAAGTCATACAAATCTGATAAACAATGATGTGGATATGAATGAATTGTAATTAAACGTTCACATACACATGCGAGGCTAACTATGAATTTTCGTAGTTTTTTTTTTCCTGGATTTTCTGTAATATAAGTTTGATTTGATCTTTCATATAAAATCATAATGATTGTTTTGTTCCAATGCATTGCATCATACGTTTCATTTTTCAATAAGATCCAATTACGGAAAAATTTTTTCAACCAAGGGGAAGAATTGAAAAATATGCCACGCTTTCATTTGAGCGTTGATGGCTACTGGCTACGTTTCTTTCTCTTCTCTATGCTGTCATCCTACTTCAATGTTCTGTGGTGGTGGTCGTTGTTTCTCTCTCTGAGATCTCCTCTCTTGTTTTACGTGCTTCGATGCGTGTCAACCGTCTATGCCTGGATTCGGTGTGAATTGTTGGAAAAATTGAAAAGAAAAAACCGAAAGATTCTCACATGGGTTTTATTTCGAAAAAGATCGAATGAATTGAAAAAAAATACCTGGTAGCTCGGAAATTGAATCGAACGAATGGATAATCGAAATTCAAGAAGTAATCATTCCGAAGACATTCTAGTTGACTATTCGAATCTATATTTGAATAGATTTATGAAAATTTTATTTTGCCTTGAATTTGTTGATTTTTTTATTGATACAGTGAGAACTAATTAAGAATTTTTTTTATGTTGTTGTTGATTGATTTCACCATCTCATCATAATCATCACTATTGATTGCGTTTAGCTTTTCTATTATTTGTTTGCCTAAGCGCTAGGCAAAATTTATCTTAGTCTGAATTTTTCTGCTATATTTTATATTGATTTTTACTTCTGGTAGAATTTAGAATGAATTTTGATTTCATTTCTAAACAATCAAATTCTTTCCATCAAAAAGAGGCAAGTCATTTTCTGTTTTGCTTGTTTCATATTCACTGTTTCGTTTCCTTATAGATTCTTGAATATTTTGATACGCTAAAAAATGACCCAAACGGTTGGAAGATTTGTATCGAAGCGATACATAGCGAATCGATCAAAGATGAAAATACGATGTTTTTTTGTTTTCAAGTCATCGAAAATTATATACGTTCAAGGTATCTCAAGCTTTATTTTCATTGAAAGTAATCTTTCATTGTCCAAATATTTTAGATACGAGAATGATGTCGATGAAAATCGTTTGATAATTAATCGTTTAATTTTTGCACTCTTCGAGAAAGAATCATTCGAAAGCAATTTTCTGCAAAACAAATACGCTCATTTGGTCAATACATTGTTTTTGATCGATTTTCCCCAACAAAAATGGCACAATTTTTTCAGAGACTTTCTCAGTCGTTGTAAAACTCAAATGACTTGTACATTATTTCTGCGAATTTTAGTCCAAATCAATTTGGACATTGCCGACCGAGAAATTCCTCGCACCGCCAAGGTACTCTTTGTAATCTCTCAGTTGAACTTAGATCTTATTTTAGATTTTTTAGGAATTGGAACGTAATACTTTAATCAAAGATATGATGCGAGAAATATGTTTGGTTGATCTAGCACGCTTTTGGTTCAATGTTATTGTAATTAGCTCTATTCATTGTTTAATATTCAACATAATGATGATTGTTATTATCCAACAGAATACTTACAGAGAGAATAGTCCCCCACTTGTATGCCTTTGTTTAGAAGTCATAGGTTCTTACATATCTTGGATCGATATCAATTTGATAACAAACGATTCGATAATGTCAACTCTGATGGTTTTATTCTCAGATGTTCAATACTGTTCTCCCGCTCTTGATTGTTTTATTTCAATCCTACGGAAAGGAATGGATCCTCTTGCAAAAACAAGATTAATTGAAGATTTTCTTAACTTTAATTTGATCAAACAGACATTGTCTGAAGTCATTCAAGCTAATCATATGTCACACTTCGTCGAAAAGTTCTCTTCTTTGATCAATGCTGTCGGAATCGAGTTGATTGAAGCTCAGAAAAAATTGAAAATAAAAATTAATCAGCCGAATCCGAACGGCAATGACCTTCAAACAATGACTATGATTATAGAGTGTATCGAGTCTAAGTTCCCGATTTTATGCCAATTCCTTTCTAATGAATCATTGATCGTCAGTATGAAAGTTCATACATTCACTCGTGATTATATTCAATGGTTGAAATCTAGCTCCAAAGAATCTGAACTCAATCCAACATTGATCGATCAAAAGGTTACCGTTTTGTTCTCGATAATCGTAGAAAGCAACAAATGCCTTTCAAGACTTTACAAGCCTGAAGACGATTTTTTTATTGAATTCAGAAAATCGAGTAAAGTTTTATTCGATAATTTGATGTTGCTCAAAGCCACTGCCGTTCTGAATTTTGTCTGGAACAAAATAGTTTTTCCCACCTTAAATGACTGGAAAACAAGTTCTTTAAGCTATTCCGATATTGAAGTTGCTCTTTATTATTTTTATATAATCGGTGAAAATATGAGTCTTGTAAGCGATATGAAACGTTTGGAGGATTCTGTTGAGCTCTTAGTGACCTCGTCAATCTCGATGTTTCCGCATCCAGTCACTCAATCATTCTATTTTGATCTTATTTTTCGGTACGAGAAATTTTTTATAACAACACTGAATAATCTACTGTCGCAGATCATCATCTCCTTTCTTGACGAACGAGGTTTACGAAATTCGAATGAAAAAATTCGTGCTAAAGTTTGTAAATTATTCAATAAATTTATTAAATCATATATAAAATCGAAAATCAACACCCACGATCAACAACAATTTTTCATCGAAGATATTTTAAAACGAATACAAGATTTTCTAGAGCTCGACATTGTTTATGATAGTACCGAAGATCTTATTGAACATGATCTTGAACATTTAAACAATTCCAGCTTTCTTAAACGAAAAAACGCGATCAAATTTCAATTTCCGCTCAGTGCATCAGACCATCTGCATATCTACGAGACTGTCACCTTTCTAATAATAAGCAGTCATTATGAAAATTCACAGAAAAGAGATCTATTGAAAACTTTGTTCAGTCGTGTTTGGGAGAAATTCAATTTTTACAAAGAGGAATCAGATTCGTTGACGAATTTCATCAATCAGAATGGTTTCTCTGATGCATTGAATAAGAATAATCTCTATGAGAAACGTTTGGTCACTCATTTTCATCTAGCTCATTTAATTAATTTGGTCGCCGCAAGTTCTAAATCTTTTTCCACTATCAACACAATCAAATCAATCGGTGTTCAAAATCTTTATCTTTACTCGTTTGAACTTTTCATCAAATCAATTAATAATAATTTTGATGCTAAAACTCAACTAGTTCTTCAATCATCTATACGACATTATCTGCATCGTTTGATTGTTTGCCTCAGTGAAGATGAAATGATTCCGATTCTTCCTAATGCCATTCAAGCTTTGTTTCTTTCTTCTTCACAAATTAATTCAAAGTCACTTCAAGAATTGGTGCCATTATTTAATCAGATTATACCGAAATACAAATATTCATGGCTTTTCCAGCGAGATATATCTCCATTTTTAGATCAAATCTTCCCACCACTGATCGCCTTGTTTTTTAAACTAATCATCGAGACAAACATCGAGTCTGAAAAAATAAATCTGCAGAAAACTTACTTCTCATTTCTAAGCTTAATGTCCACCAATCGTTTGTTAGGAAATTTTTTCACTCTAGGTTCGTTCCCACTCGTTATTTTCATTAATCAAACTAATGTTTACAATCCTTAGATGCTCATTTGATAGAAAAAATTTTATTTTCTTTAAACGAAGGGATGATTCATTCTGAAGAGGCACAGATTCAAAAAAATTGTTGCCAAGTTTTGAATCAATTAATTGAAATCTATAGTAAGTTCAAATGATCAATATGAATATACGATTATAATTTGAGAATTCGTTATTTTCAATAGTAAACGATTTAAGTGAATCTAAAAAACAAAATCCATTGGTCAAAACATATTTTATTGGATTGATTTATGATAAGTTCATATTGGCATGTTTGATAACCGCTAGTAAAAATATTAATGATTATCAAACTGTTCAAGAATCAATGAATTGTTTACGCCAATTCCGATCGATTGTTGGTGATGATCTTGTGAAAGTGGTTCAACAAAAAATTGTACCAGAATATTTTCAAGTCGAACAAAATATCGATCTGATAAATATACTCTTGACATTAGATCTTTCAATGAAGGATAATAAGAAACAGATCAAACAAGCATTAATGCACTTCAAAATTAAAACTTGAGCTGATTGAAAGTTTACAAAATTTTTCCTCTTGATGCATTTTCTATGTTCGAAACGCATCCCTGGAATGTTTGATTAGTGACACGATCATTCGGGTCGTCGTTTGAACAATTTGTTTTTGTTGTCTGTGTTTGTTTATTCAATTTTTTTTCTCTGTGATACATCTTTTTCGTGATTTGTCAAATTTCTTTATTGAAAAAGAAAATTTTATACTGATGTTGGCTTCATTGATTTATGATTTTATTTTATATAATTATTATTTGAGCTTTTCTTTTTGATTATATTTTTTACTGATTCCTTTCTGATTAAATTATAAATTCTTTCCTATAGGAAATATAAAATTAATTTCAAGCATCAAATCCTAAATAATAATAAATCGCCCCATTGAAGTTGAAGCAATGCATTTGATAGCTTCTTGGGCCCCGCATTCCTATGGACATTAATAACTTTACATTGCCACAAAGATACCACACCACTGCAATCACCAGCGATCAGCAATGCAATCCAATCGAAAAGAATGCGAACAAATGTAAGAGAAGTAGCATTCTATTCTGGTTTTTTTTGGCAATGCATCAGCAATGCAACAGAAAACTGCATTACGAATTCCATTAGATCGCGGTCTTTATCGCTGTGTCGTCGTTACGTCATTCTCTTCCTCTTCCTTTTTCTGTGTCAAAATTTGTCTCTTTTTTATCTGTCACTGTGTGTGTGTGTGTGTGTGTGGATGTGTGTTTTGGTCTCAATTATTACTGTGGAACATTAATTAGATAAAATTTTCGGGGAAATTAAGTAATAATAAATGTGCTGCGCTCTCTCATCTCGCTTTGAGACATTGTGCGTATTTTTTATTACTATTACGCCTCAAAAATGTTAGCTTATTAGTGTACCAGTCTAATGTATTCGAAAGAGAGCCTACCTTTCTTCCATTCCTCTGCTAGTAATCGATCATTTTCATATCTGAATATCGATGCATCACTCTAAAATTTAGAGACTAAATTGAGAAAAAAAACTAGATTGTCAAATCTAGGTGTACTATTATTGTTTTTATCTCATTGTTATTGTGACAATGCTCATATTTTTATCGAATTTTCGGTGTTCGAAATCTAGTAAAGCAATGATGGTTATAAGTAATTGATTCAAGCGACAATTGTAAAATCAACTTTGATCTGATGCCAAAGTTTTTTGGTGGTTAATCTTGAAGCATTCGATCTTTGATCTCAATGCATCATTTGCTTTTGAATTTCTTTGAATCTTATCTACAGTATTCGACGATTATTCGATTGTATTGATTCAAAATTCTTTCATCTCATCTGGACAAATTCTGATTCCGATCAGATTTATTTTCTATATTGGTATCTCGTCTGGAGGAAAATAATCGACAACAGTTTTTTTGGTCAGAAATGGATGAAATTCTCTCAGAATTTATAGCTAAAACTTCGTGCAAACCTGGGTTCGCTCGTGATTTACTAAATCGTAAATATTGTCATATGAAATCCCATATATTTTGGAAATTATTATTGAAAATTGTCTAAACTACTTTTTTTCATTGATTTTATAGATCATGATTGGAATTTAGCTACAGCCTTAAAAAGTTACTATCGCATGAATGAGATCATCAAAGAGAAAAACCTCACTTCCATCAATGAGCAAGACTCTGTAACAAAATCAGATCCAATAGTTTTACATAAAGATATTTTTCTAGTACCAAATAAATGCACTTCAGAACCATCCTTATCATCATCGCAATCATCGGAAGCTTGTGACTCATCTGTTGTATCGTCGCCAATCAAATTATCTAGTAAATTGAATCTCAAAGATCAATTTGTTGATAAGAAATTGAGCAGAGGAATCTCTCGTGCTTCCGATAATGAAAATCTAATCTCAAAAGCACGCAAAGAGGTTGCACAAGACTTTATGACTTCGACGAGAGGAAGTCGATTGTTGAACTTGGATAAATTACTAGAGACTCCCGATTTCACTTTCACTCTTCCAGATATATATAGCTTTCCAGATAAAGATTTTTGTGAATTCCTCAAAAAAGATCTGATTGAAAAATCCACTTTGACATCGTTGGAGTCTTCAAAACGATTAAATTGGTGGTCAAATATTTGTATTGATTTGTTTCCATTAGTCACTTCTGGTGATGGAAATTGTTTGCTTCATGCAGCCTCATTAGGTATCCCAAAAGTGACCTTTTTCCGATTTTTTAAAATTTATTTTTTCAAGGAATGTGGGGATTCCATGATCGAGGATTGATCTTGCGGAGAGCTTTACACATTCTATTATCAAATAGTTCTTACACCCAAGCATTCTATCGACGATGGAGATGGCAAACACATTTTCAGAATCACAAAACTGGACTTTCTTTTTCTGGTGAGTGATTATTCTCTTATTCATTTCATATCATTAAATTTGAATTTGATGTAATTATAGAGAAAGAATGGGAAGACGAATGGAAAAACATTGTTCGACTAGCTTCAACGGAGCCTCGTTCCAAATACTCTGATCATGCATTCGAAATATCTGGTGGCAAAAAAGAGCCAAATGAATATGAATATGAAAAATCGTTCACCTATGAAAGCTTAGAAGAAATTCACATTTTCGTATTGGCTCACGTTCTTCGAAGGCCTATTATTGTGATTGCTGATACGATGCTCAAAGATTCGAAAGGCGAAGCTTTTTTCCCAATATCATTTGGAGGGATCTATCTTCCGTTAGAATGTCCCGATGATTGTCTCATGAAATCACCATTATGTTTGACCTATGGTACAAATGATAGTCCTAATTATTTAAATATTTTCATAGATTTATTTTATTCTGAAAGATGCTGCTCATTTTTCTGCACTCGTCGCAATGAACAAAGAAAAAGATATTGAGGCATTAGGTCTTTGTGAAGCAATACCATTGATGGATTCCGATCATAATATTCTTCCATTACACTTCGCAATCGATCCTGGTGAGGAAATATTCAGCAACGAAATCTCAAAAATTGATGTTATTCTCGAAGACTTAGCGAAAAATTTCGTTCTCACCGAACAAGACAAAATCGAACTCCTCAAAAAGTATTTTGATATCGCTACGCTCTCGAACAGAAAAAATGAATATGTGGAAGAAATTCCAGAGTTGAAAAAGCCATCTACGATCATTGAGAAATCTCATACATTACCATCTGATTTCGGAAGAAAAAATGATTACTCAACAACGAGAATTAAAGATGATTATAGATCGAAAACGTTTTATTTGAATCGAGCTACTGCCAAAAATTTGCTACAAAAACCCTTCGTATCTCTTGGAAAAATGAGCCGCTGTATCAAAAAAAACCTCAGTCATCTAGCACGTCGTTCCACATCGTTCCGGTCTACAAAATCGACCGACGTTATTGATAATGCAACCATTTCGAACAAAATCTACAAAAACAAATTCAATTGCCTAACCAAGAATGATTTAAACGAAACTGTGGAAAAAAACACTGCCATTCAAGAAGAATCCATAATAAATACTGAAAATTCTATTTTCTACTGCGAAACTTTTGTTTTAGCTGCCAAATTGCTGATAAACAAAAAACATTTTTATTACGAAGAAATGATAGACAATTATCTTTCCACAGCACATCTTCGATTTTGTAAAGAGCAAGATAAATTATTACAAGACGAATTAGCTTCTCGCAAGAAGATCGAATCTATTCCAGAATCATCTTCCACCTCATCATCTTCATCCTCATCATCATCATCATCATTATATTCATTAAAATCAAATACTGGATCACATCAATCGATTTGTTCCAATGAGAATGAAATAAAATGTGTCAGTCCTGACTGTTCTGCACAAGCTTCACAATCCACTCACTATCTTTGTCAATCTTGTTTTGAAGAACAAAAACAAGTTCTTCTGGAGAAAAATTATTCTGCCAAAAAAACTAAAACCGATGGAATCGACGAATCGAGATCGTTTCATGATTCCGAAGAATCGAAAAAATCATACGAATCACCGCTCAAATCACAAAAAGATGGTATTCAGGAAGATCTAATCATAAATGATAAGAAACTTGCGAATGAAGATCTTGAAAAAGAGGCAAAAATTTCTGATCAGGTTTTCGAAAAAATGAAGAATTATCCATCTGATGATGAAGAATCCATTTATAAATTGAAAAATTATAATCACGATAGTCTGATCAATTCAACTCAAATAGCAATAGTCAAAACATTCTTGTAAAAAACAAGGACTCGTCTTCTTAATTACGATCAAGAAATAGTTCACATTGAATTTGGAATCCAAACTTCTTCCAAATTTTTCGCAAAAGTTTTTAAAGATGGTATAAAAAGAAAATGTTTGTATAGTTCGCTTTAAAATTCAAGACTGTTTATTATAATCAAAACCAATGTTTTATATAAAAAAAATGAGAACATCAATCTGTTATTTTGATAATAATTTTAAAAATATTGTTATTTATTCATTTAATTTGTTTCTTTAATCTCAAAACAATCTATTACTGACTATTTTTGTTTAAATCCTCATATTAAATAAATTGTCATCTTCGACATAATTAATGTTGTCTGTTTAATCTCAAAATATCACAAGAATCATCGAGACATTGTTCTATCACAATCTAATCGTATAGCTTCAAGCCGGTTAAGAATCAGCTGAAAACGAAAATAATGTCTTTCTAGGAGTTACACTCGATCAGTTTGATCAGATCGGATCAATTCGATGCAGGAGATTGAAGTTCTCTCGAATACCGAACCTTCACAACATCGAGTCTCTCTCTCTCTCTCTCTCTGACTATCACTTTAATAATCATAAATACAGCATATAGAGCCACAAGACAACTTTCTCTTTCACACATGTCTCGCATCTTTCTGCTCCTCTCTCTCTCTCTCTCTCTCTTCATTAAAAGTATATTTTTCCCATTCTTTCTATCTTCGACTGGTTCCTTTGATTTATGTGCGAGAAGATCGAATGAAATATTCAATGAATTCTGTATTGATTTGTGGAGAATGTTTCGCATTGGCTGCTCATCACCTATTCGCTGAGAGTGGCGCATTTCTGAAACGGTTTCGAACCGAGAAGAATTTTGGAATCTCTTTCTCTCTCTCTCTCTCTCTCTCTCTCTCTCTCTCTCTCTCTCTCTCTCTCTCTCTCTCTCTCTCTCTCTCTCTCTCTCTCTCTCTCTCTCTCTCTCTCTCTCTTGCTTCCATCACTGGTTTTTGGTCTTAGTAAGTTTTTTGTATGGCCACTATGGGCGAATTTCTAACGATGGATCATTATCTAATTGAGAATGAGAATTTCGTAAAAACAAAATGCTATCCTTATTCTTGCTATTGGACTTAATTTTTTGATTTTGGCACTTAATGAATTCAATGAATAATTGACTTAAAGTCCCTTCCAATTGATCGATTTGGAGTTCAAAGTATTTTCTTGAACGATCTTATTCGATGGTTTCGCTGCCGATCATCAATAATCATCATGAGATCTCATTAGTGATACAATAAATCATATTGTTAGATAATTTTCTATCAAACAAACACTATCGCTTTCGATGAATGAGAGATGTCGTCAAAATTTTCATTTATTCTAAACAAAGATTGACTTTTCTCATAAAATCTATTGAAAATGGACCAAAACACTGTGTACAATATGGAAATGGTAGAAGATGGCTCATATCTTCAATATTACAATAATGATCCATATATGGTTTGAAATTCTTGTTCTTGTTTTCGTTTTATAATAAAAAAATTATTTTTATCTTAGAACAATAGTATGGATCATAACATGCCGATGCTGCAACATTCAACTGCTGAAAACACTAGCCATCATTATTCTATGCAACATGATCCACCAGCACCACCGCCAACACTTTCATCTCTTTCACCAACAGCCATGGGTAATTCTAAAAACCCTTCGGTACCTTCACATTCACTTATTCATTCTCAAATGAACCCATCTTATCATCAAATGAATATGAATTCTCCGAAATCACAACGAATGCAAAATTCTATTCATTCGATGCATTCACCAGTGTCGATAATGTCCCCGATGGATCAACGTCTTGGTCAACAATCACCGATGACCAATGAGAATCGTTATTTAAAGCAAAACGATTCCATGAATCATTATGAATCACAATCATCTGGTCATTCATCAACTCAACATCAAACAATTCCACCTCAATCATATCATCAACCCCAACAACCGATTCGAAACTGTCATTCAGCAAGTCCCAATCAAGCTGATCCAAATCATTTTAATGAAAGTGTAAATATTTCCAGCACCATAACGCATGTTTCCGAAACTGATAATTCTGGACAGCATACAAATTATGTTTCTGCATCACCTCAAAGACATCCGATGCCTAAATCTATCGGAAAAAATAATTCTAATTCGATATCGACACCTCAATCTTATTCGTAAGAATTTTCAAAAAAAAATTTTTATCGAAATCATTACAGCATATCAATATTTTTCAATTGATTTAATTTCTTTTTAATCATATTTTTAATTGTATCATAGAACCCTCAATTGTCAAATCTCATCAGAATGGAGTAATATACCATCGCACAGCTCAAATGAAACAAACCAATTGCAGTGCAAAAATTTAAATTCTCCATCTAGTCGTTTGAATTATGTTCAACAGCAAGATAATCATCGTTTCGGTTATCTAGAATCGGATCATCATCATAATCATCAAGACTATATGTCAATAACGTCAACGCCGATGTCTATCACCCAAAAAAATCTTCATGGAAAGATAAATAATTTATTAAAACCATCAAGTAAGACGAGTAATCATCTTAATCACGATCATAAAGATATCAAAGTTAATTCAACTGCATCAGAAAAATGTAGAAAAGCAAGTTTAATCAATCCTTCTGAACAACATACAACTCTTTCAACTTACCAATCATCGTCACAACCCCATCATTTAACAACCAGAAGACATCTGATTGTATTCAAGATTATCGAACAAATTGTAGATGTTGAAACGAAAAATATTCTCGAAGAAAAAATCATTAAAGATGATGAATATTTCATCTCATTCGATTCAGTTTCGTCGACTCACCATCAGGATCATTCATCTAGTATTGATAAAACTACCTTAACTGATGCAAGTAGTCTTCAACCTCTGTTAGGAAGTTCCGGTTTGTTAGCTGATGTAAGTGGAATGTCAAACTCGAAAAGTTTCACGCAGCTTTCGAGTTCGATTGAAACTAATGATAAAAATCGATCCAAAGTATCTAGCAAAGTAAATAATAAAAATAGTAATCCCAAAAATCAATTAAAAAATACTGATGGTGATTTCATTGATGATCGACCCAAAAAAGTTAACAACGATGTGATGAATGAAGACGATAAAGAACGTGGGGCAGCTAGCGCATTATTATCACTGCAAACAGCAAAAACTCCTGTCAAAAGTGAAACGAATGGTACGATGGACTCTTCAAATTTCAATAAATGTACATCAACAAATTCTGTAGCTAAGAATAATAGTAAAGTGAAAGATGTTGAAGCACTTCTACCATCTATTTATATTGAACGATTGAAACCTGGCACCAAAATTATGGCTAAATGGAAAGATAAAAATTTCTATCCGGCAGAGGTAGTTAAACAAAACGAAATTCATAAATGGATGGTTAAATTCGAAGACAATGCTACAAGAAATTTATTCGAGAGCGAGATCATACGAATCGAAAATTTAATACCAAATCAAGAGATTATGGTGAAAATATCTGATGATCTGTTTAAGATTTCTTTAATGAAAAAAATCATCAAAACTGGACGCAATTATGATTTTGAATTGGAACATTTCGATGAGGACGAAAAAACAAAAGTATCGAAGCGATACCCACTGAAAGATATTTTTCTGTACTCCGAACAAGGTTCTTTGATACAGAGTAAATCTTCAAAATCAAATCAGACCGGCGCTGTTTTTGCCGATGTAGATCTCGATAATATTGTCTCAGGGAAACGTATACGTCAAAATAAATCTGTGAATCCCAATAGCTTATCAACCAACAAAACGATTTTGTCCCAAAATCAAACCCAAGAAAATCCTCTTACTGGTAAAAAATGTAAAACTCATCATGATCTCAGCACTCAGCCCGAAAACAAAAATACAACCATCAACAAGCGACGAAGAATTAACAATGATAATTGCGCAATGAATAAATCTAATAATGCTCTCAATAATGATGCGACCGTTTCGAATGATACGAATCAATCCCAACTGAATAAAAAAACCTCTAAGAAAGCAGTAAAGAATATCCATCTCTCAATTGTTGATAATTATTTCGAAGAATCTTTAGCTCTTTCTCCACATACATCTTCGCACTATGATTGGTCGTCATCAAAATCAGAGTTTGAAAAAATTCACGGTCCAATACCGAAATCAGGGTCAAAATTATTTCAAAATTTGAATTTCATTATTACTTGTGGTTTGAAGCAATTGAATGATCACAATATTGATGTCGATTCTGATCATTCCAGCGAAAGAGGAAATCAATCCAATCATAATTTCAATAAATTACATCTGATCAAACAGATTACGAGTGGAGGTGGAATTTATTTTGAAACATTTAATGAATTAAAGGTGGGCTTTCAAGTTTACAATATTCTCCAAATTTGATTAAATTTTTCTCAATGCATTCCAGTGTTCTAAATATCAATCCAATGAGATCGTTTGCATCGCATCCACATATTGTCGATCGGTTAAATACATTCAAAGTATAGCTTCTGGTTGTACTATTCTAAGCCATCAATGGATCATCGAATGTTGTAAAAGAAATGAGTTGGTAGATCGAACTGATTATTTATTACCAACTGGATATAGCATCATAACAAATGATTTAGCAAATGATAGGTGAATTTTCTTTTTTGTATTAATATTTTGATTTTTTTGAAACTTTTATAATGTCTTTGATGTTTGAAAGGAACGCTGTCAAAAAAAGTTCCGTACTTTTTAAAGGAATGAGATTCTATATTGGATCAGAGAATCCAGGAAAAATGAATAGTCTTTGGTCGCCAGTTTTGGTTCAAGCACAAGCTATTCTTGTTCCTAATGATTTAAATATCATTAAAAATTTACAACGTAAGATCATTACAATCAATCCATTACTCGATTGATTTCTCTTTTTTACCTTCAAGGCGGCCAGATTGATATTATTATAGGCGATTCGACTTGTCCACAGGCATTGATTAACAAAGCGAAACAGATGAAAATTCCAATCGTTTCGAGTGAATATATTGTACAATGTTTAATTAATGGTAGAAAATTACCGTACGATGCATCACCATTTTTCTCACATGGATATGTGAAAAAAAAACTTCAGATCTCATGAAACATCGTTTGGTTTCGTCTAATAGCATATGTTCGCAATGTAAATAAAAAAATCTTGATTTCGTTCAAAACTTAAATCAGCAAACACTTTCAACATATTCGATTACTATACCATTTAACTAAAATTACTATACTATTCACAAGACAAATTCTAATTATCGTTTGTGAATAATATAGACTCAGTGGGAGATAATTTAACATATCTCTGTCCATTTTTGAATCGAGAATTTAAAGCAAACAATTCGTCATTCATATGAAATTGCTCATACAAATTTAATATTTTCTCTCATATCCTGCAACAATTTTTGGCTTGTTTTGTTTTTCAATTAAAATTATTCAGGGAAGAAATTCTCGTTGAAATGCTTGGGTTTTCATGATAAGGTGTGTGTGTGTGTTTCAAAAGTCAATCTTTTATGGAATAAATTTTCCTGTACAAAGAAAAAGTAAAGTGAAACGGAAGATAATTCAAACTTTGATTGAGATAAGAAGACAGAGATAGAAGAGAGTTATTGACTAAAAGAACTTAATCGAAATAAAATGAAATGAATCGATCACAAATATAGAATTAGATATTGAACAGAAAAATGTTCGATCAATTTATATAATGAGATGATAATGGTAATAATTTTTATAAATAAACTTATCGTGTTCAAAAATAGGCAGAGGAGACGATGAACTTGACAAAGAGCTCATTTTGATCTAATATAATAATAGCCAATTAGTTGAAGGTGATATGATTATCAACCTACATTTGATAGATGACATCACTAACATAGATGAAAATTGTTCTTAAGTAAAAGTCGGACGATTCTTTATCCCAAATTATAGTTGATATTCCCAAATATTTTTATCATAACCTTCTTTCACATGACAAAGTAAAGCTCGACGTCTTGATTCACAGTATCTTTGATTATAAATTAAATTATAAACAGAGTTGATGAAACGGTCAAAATTGTTTCCATACCAAAATCATACCTGTATTTATCTTGAACTTTTTGTTTGATTACCGAGATATTATCGCCGGTGATCTCACGTTCTAAATATTCAGATAATTTTTCCGTTGCACCTTCGAGATCTTTTTGATTATCTTCAAAAATGATTGATTGATTATTTTTGATCAAATAATAGGCAAACACATAGGTGTACATCAATGTTTGTCTACACTGACAAAGAATATCGACACCTTTTTTCAAAAATTGAACCTCTATCCAAGACATATTATGCTGTTGCATCTCTTCCATTTTAGTTTTGATTAGTTCGTATAATTTATGTTCGAATTTAAGACTTTGCATGTGATTCATATAGCGATTACAATAGAAAAGATATCGTTGAAGTGCTGATCTTGATCGCTCTTGTGCATCTCGAGCGGCTTTCGCTTCAAATTCATCATAGCGATTACAATTGTACCATGATGAGCCATGTGGTTCCCAAGGTCCTAAACAGACCCAACAAAAATCTGCTTTACACGATTGATTTTTACAAATCTTATCGCATAGGAGAGAAATTAATTAAAAAATTAAATTAAATATTTATTAAATGAAAATTCGTATTTATAACCATATGATTGCATCCTCCATCTTTTTCAATTGTGACTTGACACTTTGGACATTCTTTGGTGTTGGCAGCTATCCAATTGGAAGTCTCACTATCATCATCGCACTTTTTCTTCCATTTCTTTAATAAATCACATTTGACTGGCTCGTGCCAATCTTCACTACAGAGAAAACTGACAGGATCATCCAAGTTACATAATGATCGAGATATGCGATATATCAATTACCAGAAAACTTTCCCACAATAACATTTAACTGGCTTAAAATCGACATATTCAACTTGTATGACACATGAACATTCTGGTTTCGGACACCAACGAAGAAGTCTATTGCACTTTGAATCCATCCAAGAATAAATTATTTTACAAACCAATGTTGAACAATTAGCTTAGGCTTACTTCAACGAAGCTGTTGGTTATAAGATGTTGGTAACGCAGTTTGACTTTTGGATCAGTTACTAAACTGAAGACCGTATTATCATCAACCAGAATATCGCAGTTATGTGCTGCACAAAATATCGATTGACCTTCACCTTCTTCCATTATTTTGGTAGTGATGTAATTTATCCAACATTCTTTGCAAAATCGATGTCCACATCCTAAACCAGTCATCATCTTGATCGAGAAACGAAAATTTAATGACAAAAATCTATTGTATTAAAGGGTTTTACATACATTTGATGGTAACTCATTGCAACAGATGTTACATAATTCAGTTGAATGATATAATTGCTTCTAATTTTTCCGAAATTTAATTAGACAATAGGTTGAAATGCAATAAACGATCATATCAAACCTTGATAGCTTTGTAATTTGGATTAACAATATGAGCATCTTGAAATAATTTCGATTGATCACCATCGTAATATTTTTCATACAATTTTTCTTTGTCCCATTTGAAATGGTTTAGTAAAATTCGTGCATTGGTTTGAGAGAGCTGTCAATTTCGAATCACAAATGTAAATGATTTAGTTAAAATTTTATCAGAGAGTTTTCAACTTTTACCAAAACTATATTGGTAACTTCTTTGATGGTTTCGATCATACACATCATTATATCATCGGTGCTTAATACTTTATAAGGATAATCATCTTCTAAATCCATTCCTTCTTGAATGATGGAATTTTGATTTGGTTCTAAAGCCAACAATACACTATCATCTTCGAGGTCTTCCTCTAAATCTCCATCATCGTCCTCTTCTTCTTCACCATCGGAAGAGGATGATGCTGAAGAGACCACAATTGAATCGCAATTATCATAATCGGACATTATCAAATTTAAAACCAGAAGAAATTGTTTGGGGAAATAATAATTTTCACAGTTTCAAATCGATTGGAAGAATTGCTATGAGAAAAGATTGAATTTATTGGTAGAGCCAAGATTTATTCTAACATTGTTGATGATTGAAAATTATTTATTCGAATAGTTACAGAAATAATTCCAAAAAAAAAAAATAAATTATCAAACTGCTCTCAGACTCAATTGAGATAAGATCAGACATGAATTAACATAAACACAAAACTGAATCAATTTATGAAAAAAAGCGAGATAAAAAACAATTATTCGAAAATCTTTAGTCCTAGAATATTTTGGAATCTTATTCTTCGCTCAATCGGTGTGTGTTGCGGTGGATAAAGACGAAAACAAAAAAAAATTAATTCGAACATTTTTCCATACCCATACCCATACAAACACACACACACATGCAGTCGGAGAGAGAGAGAGAGAGAGAGAGAGAACAAAGACATAAAAAGTCGAATGAGTTAAGATGGTGCAGCGATATTTCCCTCTATACGCCAACACTAGATGCCGCAAATGTAGTACATTTGAATAAATTCTCTGATTTCCTTTTGAAAGTAACATTTTTCGATTTAATCTAGATTCCATAACGAAATCAATCGATTAGGTTCTTGGTCCGGATTTCTTAGCACTTATATTCGTTTATGCATTTCTCATTGAACATCACTTGTGTTTTTTTTTGTATGACACGAAAGATTGAATTCCTCTAAAAACTAAAATGAAAGAAAATAGCTTGCTCATTTTTGTTTGCAATAGTTTCTCGATTGTCAATGAACCGGAATCGGTTGGTGAAAATGACGCACTTATTCTTTTTCACAAACCAGACCTTACTTTAGTGTAAGTAGATTGTTCAGAGGAAAAGAGGAGGGATGTAGAATTTGTAGGGACCTAGACATACACACGCGAGGGACAGAAATATTTGCTATATATTCAATAGTCCTATGGATGAAAATGATAAGGATCACAATGACTTGAAAATTATTTATTCTCATTGATCGTTGATTGATGTGTGCTGTTGTTGAAGTGAATAGACAATGTGCAAATATATACATTGCAAATGCGAAAGAATCAAGATTAATAAAAATGATATAAATAATTACAATGAAAACAAAAAATGAGATGCAGAACTAGATTGTAAGAAATTGCGTGTGAAATCAAAGATTCATATCGAATTGGAGAAATAAGAAACAAAACAAAATAATTTGCCTGTGTGCGTATATGTGTGTTGCAAGATTGACAAATCGAAGTTTGTTGATCTTTTCCATCTCCGGTTCTTGTCTATGATTCATTCTTCCATTCGAGCTACTTTTTTTCAACGACGATTACATTGCATAAATCATTTTTTCTCGGCCAATTGTCTGGGGAAGAAGAAAATTCTCAAAGCAAACTGGATTCAAGATGAATAATAATCATCATAATAATTATGGGAATAAAAAAGAGAAAATTTTCAGCAGAAAAAATACAGTAAGATTTTCGATTTCAGATAGAATATCTCGAATATTGATCAGCTAGAGAAAAAACGATGGTAGATGGTAGATTATAGATGTATTTAGAAGAAAATGGAATTTCTCACAGATAAATTCGTAGTACTTCCTATCGATGATTAAATTTTCTAAAATTTCATCTATTCCATTTATGGCTTTCTTTGATGATTCAAAGAAATGGATCAAGTTGTTTGAAAAGGTATTTTTCATAGATTAGATGGGTTTTGTGAATTTCGAATTATACCGATTGCTTGAATGATCTTCAATTTTCTTCAGTTCGATCCAGATGGATCAGGAAGAATCTCTACAGACGATTTTTTGATAGCAATCGATAGCCGAGATTTCTGTCAAGATCGTTTGCTCTCGAAACGTCGAGCTGCATTGAAATCAAAAGTTCTTGAATATGGAACAAGTTTCATTACAATCGAAGAATTTGTGGAAGAGGTAAGTGCTCCAGAATGAAATCGATTTGATATTGATTAATCACTCTTTAAAGTGATACTAACGTTAGGCATAGATAAACATTCTGATTTGATCAGATTATTATTAATCAAGAGATCTTTATTAGGATTCAATACACGGATAGCTTTCCATTTGTATAAGTTGTTCTCAAATTTGATTGAATACTCTTTGAAGATGGGCCGAATAATTAGAAGATTATCACCAGGTCTTGGACCTTTACTTTTAATTATGTCGTAGATAAAGATTATAATAGATCGGCCTGTCGAGTCGATCGAGAGGTAGATGGCATAGAAGAAAAGGTTATGATTATCTGGAACATATGAAAGGATTTTTGTCATCAAAAGACAATCATTGAATCCTTCTTGAAGCTCATCGATTGCTTTTGTTTGACCATTAAAAAATTTTGCATCATTTTGATAAATGGATTGCAATCTCGACTCTTCTAATCGCAAGCTCTCTTTAATACTATTCAATTTTTTAGGTTTTATTACAGTTTTGTCGTTTTTTAATTGATCGATATCATTGAGTATCGAAATGATTTGTTCTTTTTTCTTGGCCAATTCAGTCCAATGAGGATCATAGCGATACGCTTCAGAAAGACATTGAAGCGAGAGAGTAAATTCTTCATCTAATTGTAATACTGAGCTATAGTTATAGAGAACATCGGATTTGGTTTGTACGATTCTATCAGATAGAGCTTTTCGATACGCCATCTTACATTTACTCAAGAGTTGGTCTCTTTCAGAGTTTTGTCTCGTTAAGAACAATAAAGTCAGATAGGAGTTTCCGAGCACAGCCCATGAATCATAGTCTTGTAGATCACATTTCAGAGCTTTCTTCGCCAGTTCAATACTTTCAATAATTTTCTCTTGTCTTTGAAGACAGCCACCATCATTAGACGTTGACATTGATCGTAATATAATTGAGGCATTTCTTAGAGCTCGTTTTTCTGAGCCATTAATCTCGAGGACTTTTTGAAAACAATCATAGGCAGCTGAGAGATTCCTATTTTTGAAATAACATTCACCTAACTGAAGCCATGATTCAATTTTGTTTGGATCAAATTTGATTGCTTTTGTTAGATACTCAAATGCTCTGGGATCATAAGTTTCTTTGATATTCAGTAGCCACCCGAGAAGAAAATTGTATTCAGCTTTATCGAGTGCCTTCTTTTCCTCTTCATCAATATGAGCAAGTTGTTCGAAGATTTTCTATAAATTAAATTGAATATATGAAAAAACAATAACTTATACATAATTTCAATAAAAATATACAAGATTCACATACCATTGTTTTGGTTTCAATAACATCACGCTTCCTAACATAAAGATTTTCAGAATTTTGTAGAAAATATTCATCTCGAAATCGATATAACTCTTCGATTCGATCACGAAATTCATTCAAATTTGTCTGAATTCTTTCAGTTGACATGGTTTATGCTGATGATGGTAAGCTTAAATGTTTCAAATATCTCACCATTTTACCGTTGGGTCCATTCGAAAACAAAAATAGAGCTAAATTGGATTGGGAACTTAAAAGCAGCTGTTTTTCCACACTGTTATTGATTGTCCTACTGAGACTTCTACAATAGAGTTACGTATTCTATTGATATTTTGCATTGAAATTCTAGGTCTCGATTCGATTATCCGCTTTCGAAACGCTAAGAATTCTTAGGTTTATCAGCTTTAATGAAAATTTCGTTCTAAATAAAATCTTATGATAATAATTTAGCAATCAAACACTGAGTATATTTAGGTTTAATCGAAACGAAAATGAACATTTGTTACTCTGAAACAGTTGCGTGACCTTTGGATCGAACACTCTCTCAGGTCGAGAATGATTAGATTAAGCTGCTGAATTTCACCTCCTCAATCACATCATCATCGCTAAGACAGTTGTCGATTTAATCATTGCAATAGAAATTCTCTTGAAATTTGTCGAGATGCCGACATAAACTCAATGGCATAGAGGAATCAATCGTTTGACGGTGGTTAATGATCACAACCAAAATGGATAACTAAGAAAAGAACTAGATCAGTCAGTCTAGTCTTTTTATTCGATTATAGCGAACGCTAATCGATCTTTGAATGTTTCGTTTTGTTTAACGTGATCTATTAGATGGCATCGATTGATTCGATTCTGATGTGAATTATGATTTATAACTTATTTCGGTCTATTTTTTCCGCTTCATTCCGTTAATTTTTTCTTCCTCTTAGTCATTTAAAAAGCGATGAATTCTAATTGAGTATAGACCTTTTGTTTGGAAATCTGTTTGACCATTGTCACGATCTAGCGAAAGTTTTTAGCGCACCAAATCAAACAGACTACCACGTGTGAAACCAATGAAATTTTCGGAATCTTTGCCAATTCAAACATCTAAGCTACAGCAAAAAATTCGTCCATTCAAAAGTGTATTCAAAGTTGGATTTAAATTCGAACAAAATGACAGCTTTTTTGTTGAAGAAGATGGAAATATTTTGGCTAGAAATCCTTGAAATGTTTAATTGAAATGAACTGAAATGAATCTTTGATTTGACATTGAGATTCTTAGATTACATCTTTGTTTTAGGAATCTTTTTTTGATCGATTAAATTTCCCAATGTTTGATTTTTTTTTGTTCGATTTGATGCTTGATGCGATGAGAAAAATCGATTCTGTTTTTCTCTGAATGAAAAATTATTTCATCCCGAGAGCGGCGAACAAATTGAATGAATTTTGCCTCTGGATGAGAATGAGAGAGAGAGCAATTGAAAAGAGAAGTTTAGATGATTTCAATTTGAAACCTCATCAAGGTTTTCGAAGAATTTTGATTGCTTTGTTTTTCATTCATCGATTATGGTTTTTATTTTTATTACAATACTGTTTGTTTGTGTGTTTGTGCTACGTTCGAGTGATTCGTTTCTATCTGACTATTTGATTATTTACCTCTTTGTGTGTCTCAATGTGTGGACTCTGTCCAACAGACCACACAGAAAGTGATATTATCTCAACAAGGATTCTCATTCATTAACTCTTTCTAGTAGTTTTTGTTTTCCTTTTCGCCGTACATTGAAATCTCTCTTAAATTTTCGGTAATAAACTAAAAAAAAATTCTAAATTTTTTAAGGTTTTGGTTTCAGAATTTCTCTTTGCGAGACCATGAAAAGTTAAACGACCATAGGTTACCATCGTTAACGTGTTCTCATGGTTTTCTTTCTAGTATTTTGTTTTCGATTTTCTATTCCATCTGACTGTTATCAAAAATCGAAAAAAAAATAAGTAATGAATGTTAGAGAAAATTTGCAACCTTCAACTCAACACAATAAAGCTTGTTAAGAACGGGTTAATTACAATGAATGTTACTCGATGAAGACCGCTGCTAACAAGTTATCTGTAACCTAGCTAGCTTAACGCTGTTGATTGCCACACAAATGGTGGTAATCAGTTATCGATAGTCTTCAAGGTAACCATTTCTTCATTAGACCATTTTTTCAATGTTTCATACATGAATGAGTGAGAAATGAAATGAACCAAAAATTTCAACAAGTCATTATATTCGATGGACTGTAGCTTTAAACATTTCGATCACAATATTTCTAGAGAAGAAAAAGAAGAAGAAGAAGATGATGATGATGAGAGGGAGAGAGAGAGAGAGAGAAAGAGGAAAACTTTTCCTCGATTACCTATGTGCATAATTTTTTAAATTCTATTTGATTGATTCTAATCCTTTCATTCTTGAAATCATAATCTTATGAGCTGATGATAGGTGATCGGTGTTCGCGACCACACCATTCACTCTAAATTACCTCGAATAGACAATTGCTACGGATCTCTTTTCTTCAGATTCTTTGAAATCAGTAAACGAGACAATAAATCATCAGATAAATTCATACACTTTTGCAGACATGTTACAAATTGTAATTTTCATTCAATTCACAGCTCAAAATTTGTTTCAATACTTTTGATGATGGAAGCAAATGTTCATCAATCAACTGGTCGTTGTTCGTTGTGATTGTTTTGCTAGAATATCTTCGTTTCATAATTCAAACAATATAATTCTCGAATGCTTCGATTCATTCGAAAATTTTCTGACCAATCCTTAGCTTAGATCTCAAATAGATTCGATAAGATCGCTATCCTAGGCTACACTTGCTTACACTATCTGGGTTTATTCTTGGTGGCAAGACATTCATCGATGAATGAAATAATTCGAAACAAATAACAAAAAAAAAACCGATCTCTCAATCGCATTGAGAAAAGTTACAGCTAAAACTGCGCCTAAATTTGAAAGAAAAAATCTAGTTGCAATTTTCTTTTCGTTTCGTTTCCATCTTCATTCATTTTTATTCGCCAACTTTATCTTCATAACACTCAAATATTGAGCATCAAGACCGAATTCGTTCGATTAGTTTCGAATATCTTGTTAGCTAGCCTTTTTCTTTTCTTGGTTTTAATATGGAACTGAAATGAACTGCCGACAGCCACCCAATCGAAAGCAATCAATCTAGATGTTAAAGAGAAAGAGAAAATAAAAAATAGTTTTTCGCCTTCTTTTTACAGAATTGATGATTTATTCATCATCATCTTGATCGAAGCCGATAGTCCACCATACAAGCATCACCACCTCAATCATTCATTGATCAAATCGACAAACTTTATTTCGATTGCTTGGCATCGCTTCTCTGATCAACATCGAAGATGTTGTTTGATAATGATGATGATGATGATGGTGGTGGCGATGGTGATCGAGAAGATTGCAATCGTTACATATGCAGAGAATTCGATTAATTTAACATCGGTCTTTCTTTTTTCATGTTCTTTTATTTTAATTTATTCGGAAATTATTTGCAAGTTAGTCTTTTACAATTTTTCTCTCGATGTTCGCTCGATTAAGTTGTTCTGGTCGATGATTTTTCTATCAAATTTTTGTTTCTTTTTCGATTGATTACATCAGCTTGAAGCGATTGATCAGAACGGTCTCTCAATAGAGAGAGAGAGAGAGAGAGAGAGAGAGAGAGAGAGAGAGAGAGAGAGAGAGAGAGAGAGAATTAGCGAGACAGAACAAGATTCCTTGATCGACTGCCGAATGAAGTTCAATCGCATTTTCCATCTAGATCGAACATTTCTGGTCTAATTTGGGTCTGAATGACCATCTGACCAGAGACGACCCCAATTACAATGAGTAAGAAAGTTCCGTTCGATGATGATTGTTAGTTTGCTCGATGATTTTTATCAGCTGCTGAAAACGAAAAATTTGCAGCGGACCATACAATTTATTTCTGGTAATGATCAACAATCATTGCCACACACACACACACTCCCATTCATTCAGCATAAGTGTCCAAAAAGAATGTAGACGACTGTGATCATTCATAACTTTGACCGAGAGAGAATAAATGATCGGATAGAACTTTCGAGTTTATGATGAGCCAAAGAAGCAAGCATTCGACACATTGTTTGCGTTTTTTTGCAGCCAATTTCTCAATGATTGACTTGATTCCAATCATCATCATCACCATAATCCGCACCTTTTAATTTTGCCATTCGGCTTTATAGATGATCACCATCATCATCGGTGATAAAGTTAATGATATTTTTTGTTCTCTTCCATTAGTTGCCGCATTCAGTTTGTTATTACTTGTGGATTCTTTCTCTCGTGCCTAGGATGATCGTTAATGATTGTTCAAGAATTACGTGTACGTGAATCTGTGTCCGTCTTACAGTTTTCGCTATTCCAATTTTTCATTCGATTTGTTCAAACATCATCACCATATTGATACTGTTTGGACGATTTATGATGATATCCATCACTCTCTGCCTGAATCATCCCACGAACCCAGAAAAATTTGTTTAACTAGAACGTTCACACATCTGTTTAGGAACGGAATACAATGAAAATTAGAACTAATTTGAAATTCATCTACATCTTGGTTGATGGTGACGGTTGTGATGATGTAAATTGAGTAATCATCATCCATAAACACTGGTGTTGAAAAACGAAATTATTATAACTAGGGCTTAAGCTGTTCTTGATGTAATAATTATTATAATCTTTGCTAACTTTCATTCTTCTTCTGGAAAATACGCAAACAGATCGAAGCGAATATTGAACATTTTAAACACTGTCCATGAAGGTATTGGGAATTTTTTCAATTGACCGATTTATAACCTTGTTCTAGACTCGAAATCTTCGCACCGATCCACCAATCGAAATCCTTTGGACTGATGATAATTATTGCTGTCTAGTTACCATTGCTGCCAATTCTTCTGTTGCCTAAAATTTAAACTTGAATTCAAAATTTTTTTCATTCATTTTCAATCAAGGACCTGTCAGTCACTTGACCAGTCTTGATCGATCAATATGTCATTGAAAATCAACGATCATTCGCACCTTCCTCCATTCCAAATGCTCCATTCAATTCTATTCGATCTGTTTTCGATAGAATCTCCTCCGATCTCTGATTTCAAACTGATTTTTCTCCATTCATTAACTAATCTATTAACTTTACTAATAACAATTCTCAATTGAAGAGTAAATAAATAAATAAAATCACCGTAGAATCTCTCTCATCTATTTTTTCAATTTTTTCAATTGTTGTTTTACGCCCCTGAGGGTCGTTAGGCTTTTCGTCTTTTTTTTCTTCCAATAAGAACAGGGAGACGAAGAGAGAGAGAGAGAGAGAGAGAGAGAGAGAGAGAGAGAGAGAGAGAGAGAGAGAGAGAGAGTTGTTGAGAAAGAATCGGCTTTTGTATAATTTTTCTCATAGACAAAATCATTGATTCGATCTACGAAAACGATGAACGAAGTTGTTATTGTTGTTGATGATGATGATGATGATGATCAATGGTTTTGTGTTTGACATTTCGTGAAATTTTAACGTATTTATTTACTCTACTTCGATGAAAATTTCCATTGATATTGGTTGAAAAATGGCCTAGCAACATTTTTTATTTTTTGATTTTCTTCGCTCTAGCATTTGAGCTATCATAAAGATATTAACAACTCTTTGAACGAATCCTAGCCCCAGCCTTAAGAATTCCTTTCCTCTTCCTCGCTCTCTCTCTCTCTTCTTATTGAAGAGAAAAGAATGGATTGTCATATAATATGATATGATCACGGAGAAAGGATGCCGCCAATCGCCTCAAGCTTTGTTGAGAGACTTACCAAACAATCACATAGATTCTTATTGCCATTCGCGATTCGGACATTGTTGTAATGAATCTTTTGTTGAATCATAAACAGATAAAAAAATAATAATAATAATAATAACAATTTCCAGGAGGAAAAAATTAGCTTCTAGATAGTATTAAAAAGTAAGATCAATCAACGATCGAGGGAATGAGGACACACACACAAGTTTGCATTCCGATTGATTCGAAATTAGTTTGACGAAAACGAAACTAGCCAAGGCTTCTAGAGTGAAAAAAAAAGAAATTTATTGGTGGCAATCTATCTACAATGTCATTTCATTCATTCATCGATTCATTGGTTCATCTCGATAATTCTTAGGCTTGGCACCGATCGGAAAGCGAAAAGAAATACAAGCAATTTCGATAGAGAATAACAACAACAAACGAAATGATAATAGGGAAAAAATGAAATAAAAATCTTCTAAATATTCATACTCTTTTCTAGGGCTATTCGTGAGAATGAATCGCGAACAAATCATTCAAAGCTTATTCCAATCACAAAAGTTAGAGAAATTCGATTGCTAATTCTCTCCTCGAATAAAAAATTTACAAAACTCAAAGACCCAAAAGTTCGTTTCTGGCTCTATTCTATTTATTAATTGTTTTCTCAATATTTCAACTTAAAAGTTTCTATCTCTTTATCTTCAATATTGTTAGATGTAGAATCTATTCACTCAGAATCGAATGTCGATGTTGGTACTCATTTGTGCTTGGCGGCAAAGATACTTTTTAGTTTGGACCAAGTTCTTGCGAACCAAACTTTTTTCTTTGCTTTCATTTCTATCTGAATTTCTTTTTGTCTCCTTTTTTCGGTATCAAATACGACAAGAAACCGATTACTGAAATTATTTTTCGCTATTTTGAATCCTAAATTCATTTCCTAGGACTTTTGGGAATTAATTTGGGGGTCACTTTTCCTCATTCCTTTCTAGAGATTTCAGTTTTTCTCTTTTTGTCAGTAGGAAATTTTTTTGCAAAAATAAAATCAAATAGCAAACAAAGAGTGAAACTATCCAACCACATACATTACCTAATAAACAATTTTACGATAATTTCACTAGCTAATTAATTGTTTGCGTAATGAGGTACGATCAATGAGGAAAGGAAATGAGTGGAAAACGAATACTCACCTGGATCGAATTGAAATCTTTTTTTCTTTGCAGCGTGAAATTCTCAGCATTGAATTTCTCCTCAATCAGCTCTTTTAAATACTAAATTGATTATTTACTAGACATTGGGATTCGCATCGAAGTTTGATAGATAGTTTGGAGAGAGGTAATCAGAGTCAAATCAACGCCATTAGCTATTGAGCTTAAAGCATTTTAGCTTCCGAAAGATAACGATCATCTTTGAATCAAGCTAATCCAAAACTGTCTAGTTTTAAAGATACTGAGATTTGTGATTCGAATCATCTTTTTTTAGAACTCTCTCTTTTTGATCTCTCATCATTTGCTATTCGAAATGAATGAATGAAAGAACGCATTATGGAACACGTGCTTAGCATATGATGAGACCGTCTCTCTCTCTCTCTCTCTCTCTCTCTCTGTGTTTATTTCTTCAACTTTCATTGGTAATAATTCTAGTGCTTTAAGTTTGTCATCGAAAAAATAGATTATCTTTCTTCAAGTTTCTGTTTCGGATCGTAATGTATTAGGGTAATGGCTAACCGGAAACCACCATCATTTTTGACATTATCATCATTAATATGGACAAAGAGAAAGCGAGATAAAAATAGAGATAGGAATCCAGATACACCCGATATTCATGACCTTGGAAATGTTCAGGAGGGCTAAATTTGGGTGATTGATTACATTCGCCCTCAATGTCGTTTTTGTTCTTCACACTTCACTTCAATCGAAATTCAGAGATCAACAGAATAGGGCGATAGAGAGAGAGAGAGAGAGAGAGAGAGAGAGAGAGAGAGAGAAGCAATTTAGAATTTTCCGTTCAAAAAAATCTATTTTTCTTGTGAAATAATTAAGAGTGAAAATCAAAACAAAAAGTCATTGTAAAGCGTAAAATTCTATTCGATTCGGTTGTCTGAATTTCGGTTTAAAGAAACCATCTAATCTCTGTCAGCAAAAGCCTCTTTGTGATCCTTGTCCTTATGTAAATCTTTACACTCGGAAATTTAAGTCCCTCTTGGGTGAATAGCAAAGATAGCAATTAAGATCAATCCAGCAGACATCATTCCTAGCTCATCATCTCATTCAAACTGAGAAAAAGAAATTCTTCATCAAATTTCTCAAGTTTAGCTAGTGAAGATAGAAAGGAAGCTATAAAAGTAATTTCGAAGATAGCTGCAGCATTTTAGGTCTAAGTTGTCGATCGGCACGTGCCATCAAGCAAATAAGATGACGATGATGATGTTCGCCAACCGAATCCGACCGAAATCACCCATCGTTAGAAAAAAAACATTCATTGAGACTTAAGATCAACAAATTGACGCTGGTCGTCAATACCAGAAAAAAGCGAGCCAAAATAAATTCAATTTCATCTGCCAGTTGTCTTCAATGCTACTGAATGTTCACAATTCATTTTCCCCATCTATCGAAACAAAATGGATTATTCGATTATTATCTCAATGAAAGCACTCACTATAGACCTTAGGCGACGATTAACTTTCGTTTCAGAAGCAACAATTGTCAATCCTAAATGATATGCATACACCGACACACGCTCAATATGAATATTTAGATCATTTTAAAACCTTCAATCTCTATGCGACCGATCGAAGCATTCGCCATCATCACAATTGGTCTGATCCAATATATTGGTCTGCGCGAATGTGTTTCTCCCCATATCAATGATTAAATTTTTTTTGTCTCAACAACAACAAGTTCTAAAACAATGTGTTTCTGTTTCTTCTAGGCACCAAAATGGCAGATGTCGTTTTTTTCGTTTGTCGTTTTCGGATTTCATTCTAGATGTTCTTGAGATGGTCGCACTTTTCTACCAGAAAACCGAAACAAAGCATTGAAAGAGAGGAAGAGAGGTGAACTGATGAAAAAACGGTGAAAAAAATTGCACTGTAGAGATCGGTGTCGTCCATCTCGTAAATCTCCCCAATTGAGAGCACGTGTATGTTTTCGCCATAGTTAAGCTAGGATTTGTGCTTCGCTCTTCCCTCTACGATCTCTACACCTTATGGAGGTAGTAAAAATTTGAAATAAGAGAATCGGATCGTAACTGTTATTGTCATCACAAAAACATTTTGAATTACTTTGAAACTCACTTCGAATGGATCAAATCCAAATGGTCTTTTTTTTTAGTTCAGCAAAAGGTTAGATTACGTTTTTTTTCTAGATTTCCTTCACCTATTCAAATTTACGTGTGTGTTTGAAGCAAAGACCTGTCTGTTCCGAATTCGACATCATTTGAAGAAATGGCTCGTGGCAGATTTTGTACAGAAATAAAAAGAAAGAGAAAAGTTTTGTCCATTATTCTTCTCAATGCTTGATGTTTCTCTCTCTCTCTCTCTCTCTTTCCGTCACTCTCTTCCACTTTTCCCCACTCAGCTTCCATTTTCCTGTTGATCCTTTTTTTTCGTAATCTTAATGCATATTAATTCAAAATAATTAAGGTAGCACTATCGTTGGTTATCAGTGGTGACTGGTTATATTCACCTTCATTCGAGATAATGTCTAATCACTGCCAAACGGTTGGTTTGTTCTGTCTGTGTTCGAAAGTTCTCTTCTCTGAAACTGATTTTTTTTCTTTCGTTTTTCTCTCGGATTCAAACATTGAGATAGTTTTGTTTTGGTGACAGCTGTTGTGCACCAGCACCAATATCACCATCAGTAAGGCTACCTTGCCTCAACCTCACCTTACCTTACCTCCGACCTTAATCATTTTTTTTCGAGCATTGAAAAAACGGATAAAATAGATCAATCTGATTTATTTTTGCTCTTGTGTTTGACTGTTTGCATTCAAGTTATTATTCTTTTTATTGAGGATCAAAGAAAAAGCTGGTGTTTGGAGCACGCGTCTCGGAACTCAATCCGATGATGATGATGATGTTGATGATTACAATCATATTTAAGGTGTTAGCAGTCTAACTAGATCAATTTTTCCTTCATTAATTGTTTAGTTCACGTTCGCTAATCAAGTTCAACAGTTTGTCCGCTTTGGATCGGCCGAAATCAACGAGCATATCACCTTCAGCCTTGTTGCCTGGACATCATCTTTATGCCAACAACACGCAAGCATATAGAAAACAATCGTCTTTAAATTTTTTATCGACGACTAGAAAGTCTATTAAAATTTTCCTTTTGTTTTCTTTGCTTATGATTTTGTCATCAATGTTCGCTCAATGGAACGAAGATAATAGTGATGATGATTATGGCAATGATGTTGATGATAATTAGAACCGAACCTAGAGTTTTCTAGGATTTTTTCCTCGACTTTTCTCTCTAGATTCTACCAATTCAATGATGAAATTATTCTGTGATGGTGTGTGGTGAATGTCTTCTCTCGTTCTTTAGCTTTTATTTCATTAGCGAACTAAAACGACACAATCATCTAAGCGTGACCATTGAAAATGAAATGACAAACGACAACATCGGAAAAGTCCCCATCAACCAGATGTCTAATCAGTTTATTTCTTCACTAGGTTTCTTTCGCTGAAGTTAAATTTAGTTCCAGTTTGATTGATAGATCTTTGACAATAGTCAAGAAGATTTAGTCCCAAAAAAAAAAATCGCGTCGCGTGGCCTCACTCGATCGAATGATCACAACCATTTCAATAATAATAATCTAGATTGTTCTTTTGAAAGAATTGCTCTAGTTTTTCGTCTCGTTGGTATTTATTTTCATAGGTGTGTTTCATTCTCGATCATTTCCCCTTTCCATACGAAATCGAATTTTAGTGGCCGCACTTTTTATCGAAACTCTAATAACTGATTTATCCAAAATCAATGACCTCAGAGGTTATATTTGGATACTATCCGATCTTCTTCTAATTCATTCCTCATTTTGAAACCGAAAGAATTGATTTCGATCCATATTACAACAGTAGTTTTGCAAATTAAGATAGAAAAGCAATCTGAAGAGACATCGGCTGCTGTTAATGTTTCATTTCAGCTAGGCCATCATCAGCATCTGCATCGAATGGTGTCGTCAGTCTAGCTATCTGATGATGATGTATGTGTATTTAAAGCATAAATATGGTGTGGTCCACTTGATGATTCAATAGCGAGGCGGAGAATAATTTTTTTGATAGAACCCAAGTGAACTGTCGATGTGGGATGCTTCTGATCGAACCACACGAGTTTTTAGAGAGCCAATCACTGCCTGCCTTCACTCACTGCTCGCATTGAGTCTAGGGGGTAAGCTTAGACACATAGCCACCGCCACCAATACCGAAGCAAATTCAATTGGTATTCACAAAAAAAAGACACCGAAAAAAGCAAACAGTAACAATCGATGAAACAGAAGAGTATTGCTGTTTTTCCGTAAAATCGTCTGACCAAAAAAGAAGAAAAAAAAAGTATTTCCATTGTAAATACTAGGATTTTTTTTTCTGTACTCATACAAACACAAACAGTCTGATAGATCGGAACACACTTGCACCTACATATTTGCATTCAAAAGTTTCTGTTCAACCAAAATAGAGAGAGAGAGAGAGAGAGAGAGATCACAATGCTAAGCTAGTTGAATCCGCGACAATCGGAATGAAATGCAGACCAGCATTCACAATTCCATTCACAATTGCAACCAGATTCATTCGTAGTTTGTCTCGCGAAGAGAACGTTTCGTTTCAATCGAGAAAAAATTCATTCACTACTTTTTTTCTGTTTCGACCAATAAATCAATAATAAGAGAATACGAATTTCATCATCGATGTGTGAATTTCTATAAAAATTAAAATCCTACACTCTCCAGTAGTAATTTCAGTTTTGAATTTTGTTCCGTGTTCGGTGGGCAATTTTTTGTGTCGAATGTATTGCATATCATTTGATTAATTAATTGATTACATAGCATTTTTCAGACTCAATCGGTGAGTGTAATTAATTTTATATTCTTGTTTGCAGCACCGATTTCGTTTTGTTTTGATCTATTCAATTTTTCAAGTTTCCGGTGCTCTTTTTAGAGTTTACAAATTCTTCCTGTTGTCAACTCTCTGATGATTTAGATAATTTTTTTCAGAACAAAACTTTTCATCTTTCAGCTAACGCCTTAGTTTGTCGTTCTGATTGAATTTGATTTCTATTTTGTTTGCTTCATTTCTCACTGATGATTGATGAATGTCTCTCTCTCTCTCTCTCTCTCTCTCTCTCTCTCTCTCTCTTTGGATGAAATCGGATGTTTTATTATTTTTATTGAATTATGCAAACAGGGGACAGAACCATTCTAATAATTAATGAACAGTATAGATTTTGACCATCCGATCGATTCGATCTCAAAAAAAAAAAAAATCATTTCAAAAGATTTATTTGCTTAGCTCTCGAATATTTTCCACGAGACACTCCACAACGCTTAGCTCTCCAAAATAGCGTTGATAAGATCTGAATCTGATAATAATAAATTGTGATTGTGGTCAATATTTTTCTCTTTCTCCTACGCAATCCAGATCTGGTCTGTCAGACTGACCGAACAAATCTGTAGACAATGAGATATGGGGTCGGCGGAGTTTTCAACTAAGAGGTCGCAGAGATCTGTGACAATTCGTTAAGAAATTAATTCATTTTATCAAACTTAATGAAAAGTAATAATAATAATAATAATCGAATTGCATTGAAGCATCTTAATCAAATGCATCAAGACAAAAAAATCAATCTAATCTTCAAAGAATGCTGTTGTCTTTGTGGTCCTGGTCGATCCGATTGTAGCAACGAGAATGATCATAAATTTCAATTTTATCGCATTCTAAATTGTTAAGTAGTAAAATTATCGGTAGATAAAATTGTTACAGACCATTCAAATGAATGATTCTTGAACTAGTTGAATGGACATCATTCATTTTGTTTTGCCTATGAAAATCTCTTGTTTCTCGATGAAGAATGTGTTCGATCTATGGAACAATCAAAATTCATTCTTCATTTTCAGTGATGGCAATCATTTATCAAAATCCAAGCGAAGAAAAAAGAAAAGAAAGGATAATAATCTTCGAAGAGTGGTAGAATGAGATTTATGATGATAGTTGGGATCATCGTTTCTCTTCTTCTCCTTCTTCTATATGTCAGAATCATCAAATCAGTCATTGTCCTTTTTCTCGTTCCCATTTCTTCCCCAACTTTGTTCAGATTTAAAAAATTCATTCGGTTCTCTTCTCTTTCTCTCTATTTCTTGCGAATTTCTGATCTGATCTATTTCGATCGGCTACATCCGCCTCCGCATTGATGATGAAATCGAATGGCGAAAAAAAATGGAAAATTTTAAGGTGTGCTTCATTTTCAGGCTAGTTTCTCACTACCAACATTGATTGTTGAAATACTTTTGATTGCTTCAGAATTGTTATGATGCCGATGTTGTTGATGGTTCTCGGTTAGATAAGACGCACTCGAAGATTTTCATTCGATTTTTTTGCTATGATTTTGAAGATGATGAAGATGATGATCAATCGAAACGAAGCATCGAGCATTGATAGAAATCAAATCGAAGCTCTCTTCGTTTGATGAATCAATCGAAAAAGTCTTTTCTATCTTCACAGATTGTTCACAAAGTACTGGAAGAGTGCGAAAGTTTTTTCTTTTTGATTTCGAGTCCGATTTTTTTTCTAATCGACGATTGGAATCTTGATGAAATGCCGATTGAAATTTTTTTTTGTGGCGGCGATTGAGTAATATTTTGTTTTGATTATGCTGATGGTGGTCTGCTTTTGATAGAAATAAAAATTATTTTAGTATGAGTGTGTGTGTGTGTGTGTGTGTGTGTGTGTGTGTGTGTTTCGATAGTTAAAAATTTTCTTTTACTTCGCACCGATTTGACTTGTTAATCTCAACCTCCGCATCGAATTTTATTCCCAAATCTTATTTATTTCATTCATTCAATTATTTATTCCGAGAATGAGAGAGAGAGAGAGAGAGAGAAAGAAAATGATCACAACATCCGTTAAAAATTTAATTTTTTCCCCCTATTCCAATTATTACATTAGTTGTAGCTAGTGGTGTTATGAGAAAAACGATGATCTTGATGATGATCCGGCTACAATCATCGTTTTCATTGTCTATGTTCAATATGGATCAGCTTATAATCACAGAACACAACAGGATCCTGTTCGATTATCAAGATTCTCTTCTTTAGAATTAATTTCACCTCTAAGCAAACTACACCTAATCAAACTTTAAGCTTTGGAATTGATCTCTAGGACCAAATCTTTTCATTCAACAATGTATCGAATAATCGCTATTCGAAATGCAATGAGATTCTCGTAAGCTTATTGATGATGATGTTTAGAATGAGATTTCTACCTTAATTCCTTGTTCGATCAACAAGAGAGAGACACTTCATCTGAGAGGTTTATTCTCTCATAATTTCCATTTTTAATTGGATCTCGGACCCTTTATTATAAAGCAGCTAATCTCTCTCTCTTTCTCTCTTTAAGGTGAATTTTTCAACTAGATTTTTTCGCATTTTCCAAAGTTTTCTTTTGTTTCACTTCAATTTTTTCCTTTTTTTTTGTTAATTAATTTTTTCCCATTCTCTTTTCTGTTTGTTGATTCTCTTCTTTGTTGTTGTGCACTTGGTTGATTGTTTTTTTTAATTCATTCATTTTGCAATTAGATTTCATTTTTTTTGTGCTCGCAATGATTTTTCTTTGATAAGTAATCTTCATTTCAAGCTCTCTTTCGAGCTCAATTCTACTCAACCAATCTATTTTTTTTCTTTCGCTTGGTCTGGTTAATTGGCCAACACTATTCAAATCGATCCGGAATGACTAGTTGATTGTTGGTGTGTGTGTGTGTGTGTGTGTGTGTTTGTGTGTGTCTGTTGGTCCGTATCATCATCTTCATTGATTATCATTCAGATCAAATCAGCTCTTATTTCATATTTTATTTCATATTTTGATCGCATTGTTGTCCATGTTTAGTTATGCTGGGATAAATAATTTCATCATTCAAGATTGCGATAGAATAGCTAACTGATTCGGTTTGTCCGTTAACGTAATCTCCATACGTAAAAATGCGCGAAAGAAAGAAACGCGAAAAAAAAGCCTAAATATTTTCTCGAATCTAGAATCTTGAAATTTTTTTCTCTAATTTTCTTCTCTTTTATTGCGTCTACAAATAGCTCCAACCGAAACCATTGTTGCATGAGATTTTCAAGTTCTTGACCCGAAAGACCCGAAATATGTCGACAAGTAATTCTCTTCACAATAATTTTGTTAACGTCGGCTCGAGTGATCTTTACCGATCTCATACACCTCACCTTCATCATCATCACCGTCATCATGATGATTTGATCAATCGACATCGAAATCAAAATCTTCAAAAAATGTTTCCACCGATCATCGATCAATACAGTCCCACAAATAATTTTCAACAACAACCTGCAACTACTGCCCCACTGAATGATGCTATCAGTCAATTTGATTTGGAAAATTTTTCCCCTTTGAATGGAATCGATAATAATTCTATTAGCTTACCAATCTATTCGTATCCGAATGGTTTTCTACCCCCTTTACCCATAGTCAATAATACCGCCATACAAACAGCGACCACAACTCCAACATCTTCTTCGAATAATCCATCATCAGCATCAGCATCTTCGACAAATGGTAGTCGCTCGAATTCGAATGAGATCCAAATATTTCCTATGATATCCTCAACCCATTCATATTCACCGATTGGTTCGATATATTCAAATTACCAAAATCCTCATCATCACCATCATTATCATAATCATAATGGTAGCTCAATCCCGGAACCTACAATTTTAGTATCGAAAGATGGAAACGAGAAACGACCGTTGCCGAAAGTCTTCAACAAAATGATTCGTACAGTAGCGAGACATTTTCTAGACGATGATGGCGATCGTAAATATTATTCTAATATGTATTCATGTATGCCACCACCGTTTTTCATTTTGACCATAACATTGATCGAGGTATTTATTGAATCTTGCATAGTTTTCCATCTCTCTCTCTCTCTCTATCTCTCTTTCTCTCTTGCAACTAAAATTCTCATAATTTATTAGTTTTCTCTAATGTCTGATTCGTTTTTTTTTTCAATCGATTTAGTTGATTTTTTTCATTTATTATGCGGTCGTGAATCCGCACTCAGTGACCAGTAGCGGACCGATACCGACAGACAGTATTTTCATCTATAGATCTGATCGTAAAGATGAGATCTGGAGATTCTTCTTGTACATGGTACTTCATGCTGGGTAAGATTGATCATCTCGTGTTTCGATTCATTCATAATTTTCCTATTTATTTTTCAAGATGGTTACATTTGATTTTCAATTTATCCGTGCAACTTCTAGTCGGTTTACCATTAGAGATGGTTCATGGATCCGGTAGAATCGGTATAATCTATATGTCCGGTGTTTTGGCTGGTTCCCTTGCCACCTCTGTGTTTGATTCCAATGTTTATCTTGTCGGAGCTTCGGGTGGTGTCTATGCTCTTCTTGCTGCTCATCTTTCAAACGTTTTGCTGAATTACAATCAACTCGATCTTGGAATGATGAGAGTCTTTGGTGTTTTTCTCATCGCATCGGTCGATGTTAGTATGGCAATCTACCAACGATATCTAAGCAATTATGAGGGCTCTGTCTCCTACAGTGCACATCTAGCTGGTGCGCTGTCTGGATTAACGATAGGATTGTTGGTTTTAAAAAATTTCGAACAAAAACTTCATGAACAATTGATTTGGTGGGTGGCATTAGGAATCTACACCGCCTGTGTGACCTTAGCATTGATGTTTAACATTTTCAAATGATCTCACCATCAGCGCTGAATAAGCTCTACAATTCAAAAAAAAGCCTAGTCAATTGATTGATTCTTTTGGATTTTTCATCTTTAAAATAAATTGCTACGATAGAAAATTTCGAAACTATTTATTTCTTCAATTCATTTCGAAAAGATTGATCAAACTTCTCTCTCGATAAATTAAAATCATCGAGGAACGGATTCAACATTGAGCATTTTTCTTTTGATTTATTTCATAAATGTGTGATAATTCATCGGAATTTTTACAAATTTTCCTACATACAGCTATATTTTTTGTTTTGAAAAGTTTTTTTATAAAAAAAATTTAAGTCTAAAATAATAATGAATAAAATCCAAAGATTTTATAATATCCCAAAGCATCTATTCTCCGTTTTTGGTTCTAAATTTTAGGATTGCTATTTGTTTAGTTTCCTAGGTAACACAAGAAATTGCTGAGTATAAAAAATTCACTAGAATATGTATCTTCGAACTTTGTTTGGAAAATTTAAAATAAAAAAATAATCAAAATTTTATTTGATTTTTATTAGTTTCAAACCATGACCTTGTTTCATCTTCGAGAACTATGGTCCACGCAATGTGGCATCGAGGAAGAGTTCGATCGAAGCTCGATTTGTCTAGGCAACATCGATAATTCAATCGATGGATTTGGTATTTTTTTTGTTCTAAATTTCGTTTTAAATTTCAATTAAGTTTAAATTACAGATAAAATTATTGTCGGCAGTTTCAATGGCATTCTTCGAGTGTACAAAATTGACTTGAATTCAGATGATCTAGCTAAACCAAATCATTTTGAAATCTCAGACCTCCTTCTCGAAGCTGATTTGAGATTGCCAATATTGCAAATTCAATCTGGATGTTTGATGTCATCGGATAATGTTCAACTTGCAGTTCTACATCCAGAAAAAGTCTGCGTCTATTCGATTTCTTGTAATAAAGCCTCAAATGTCTCTTCGCAATTATTGAGATCAATTTTTGTCTTTTTTTTTGCTTAGCTGTTTCCGGTGTAGCTGATCATGGCAATTCTAGCAATATTCTATTGATTTACGAACTTAAACTTCAAACCAAAGCTTACAATATGCTTGTCGGACCTATGGGAACGCCTAAAGGGAAAGATATAATCTGTGTACAAAGCATTGATAGCAATTTTGATTTCTTCGAGAACGAAAGCTATCTGTTCAGCTATAGAAACATCAACTGCGATCTTTGTGAGATGAGAGATAATAAAAAGGATTTTCAGCAAAATTTTCCTGTGGAAATCGCCTTCATACCGAAACGAGATCTTTTGATTCTGATCACCGATTCTTATGTGATCGATTGTTATCAATATCAAGAAATCGCCCTCAATGCTGATCAGCAACAAAAAAAATTTCAGTTGCCAGATCAAGTGCCGAAAAAATCTCTAGCGGAATGGTCATATCATTTCGGTGAGTTCGTTTTGGATATTCAAGTTGTTAATCTCATCGATAAATGGTGTCTGATTGCTCTTGGAGAGAGACATCTCTGTGTCCTACACGAGAATGGTCAGCTTTATTTTAGCAAAAAACTAGATCTAAATCCAACTTCTGTGTTCGCGTTCGCCAATGACAAACAAGATTCATTGATTGTTATAATCGGTACGCAATCAAATAATCTTCTAATCTATCAAAATGAAATACTGAGATGGGCAACAAAAATACCTTTTGTCCCGATCGCGATTCGTCGAGGTAATTTTAATGAAATTACCGGTACCATTGTGCTGTTATCAACTCAAGGCCAATTGGCTGTCAGTTATCTTGGCACGAATCCATCCTTGAAATTGATCTCGATACCATCAAATGGAGAATCAAACAACAGTATCGAACAAATGGAATTAGAGTTAAGAGAATTGAAAAACAGAATCAATTTTGATTGTAACAATACTAATAGTGGTAGCGATCAAGAACAAGAAAATCTATTTAATGATCAAATACAATTGAGTGTTGACGATTGGCAACGAAATTCATCTGATTCAATGCTAACTTGTGCTCTTGATTTGACCCCGATGAGAAAGGTTAACAATTTGAAATTGATATTTCATGAAAATGATTTCTATACGATCGAACCAAAAGAACGATTGTTTGAGGCGCTCTCGGAGAGCATTCAAGTAAAAATAAGAATAATAAACAAAGACAATCCACCTATACAGAACGTAATCAAAATGGCGATAATGTTCACTAGAAACAATACGGTCAGAATCGTTAATAAACAATTGAGAATTCCTTTCGATTATTTGATTAAGCCAATGGTGAATAGTAATGTACAATTCCAATCCTCATCATCATCTACTTCCTCTTTATCAGGATCGTCATCAAATATGATGATTATCTCAAAGCTTATCCTATCGAGATCAAACAGTAGCGATGAACAATTTCCGGCCAGAATGAGATGTAAATCTCTTCTTGAAAATCTCACCGAATATTTCTCCCCAAACATAGACGATGGTTTAGGGTTTACTTTTGCAAATTTTGAACAGATTTTTGCATCAATCAAATCAATCAATCGTGGTGACAATGTCTGCTTCATTGTTGAGAGCAACAATGCTGCCGGATGGCTACTTTCAATGCAAGAATTACTGCGACAGCTATTCAAAAAGATTCCAAACAATTGTTTTCGTTTGATCTCGTTTCAAATCAATCAAAATATAATCGAGAATATTTTAGCAGCGACCAAATCCAGAGTTGATTGTAAAATGAATATAATTAAAATAAAAAAGGAGATTGAAAAGTTTACCGAACATTTTAGAGTGCTGCAGAAACAAATTCTGGTGCGATCGAAAGAAAAAACCCCGGTTCCGTTGAATAATCTGCAGAAAGTTTTGTTTATGATTCAACAAAAGGTGGGAATAAAGTTTATTTTTTTTAAAAGAAAATTGATTTTTGTGTTTAATTCTACTTTAAAAAATTTGAGCAGATTGTTAAAAAAATGGACATCCTTATGATACTAAATAGTTCGATCGATGAATGTAATCATAGATTATGGATTCAACTGATGATTTTGAAATTGATCTTGAAAAAATTTTCAAAATGTAAATCGGAAAAATTGGAACAATTCGTTAGCCTTATTGCTATCAAACAAATGGCTCATTTCGATTCGGTAAAATTACATCGTTCGATAATTTTGAATTGAACTTAATTGAAATTTTTTCTCTCATTTTTATCTTCAATAACGTTTGTTAAAACTTGTTGTCAAAAAAAGAATTGGGAACAATTGTTTCAATTAGGGATCCACGAGATATTTGACCTGAACAAGGAACTCAAAAATGTCTCGAAAAGCATAAATTTCAATGTTGATGATATTGAATATCTTGGCCAAATTTTAAGAAAAATTTTCACCACGATGTCTGAAAATCTTATCACGATTGACTTCGATGATTGATTGATAATATTCTTCAAAAAGATTATCTTTTCGCTCTAAAAAAATTAAATTGAGCTTTTAATTATCCCTCATTTTCGGTTTTGTCGCTGCCAACATATTGCCAAAGGCCATAAGTTTTACCGATAGTGTTTTGCCACAAACGAAGTGTACCATCTTCACTACCACTGGCATAGATTTCGCCATCAGGCGAATATCTTAAGCAATGGACGGCTCCAAAGTGTCCGCTGTAAGAATCTTTAAAAATAAAAGCTATTATTTAAAAGAAACCATTCAAAAAAAACTCACCGATTATAGATAATGTTTCAAAATCACATTTATAGATGAGAAAATCTGATCCTCCGCATACAAATGTATTGAGTTCAGGATTCAATGATGAAGTATTCACAATAGTTGATGGAGCGTGGAATTCTTTTATTTTGGTCAAGCTTTCAAGATCGTAGAAAGCAACATTCTGTCCGTAACAGATTGAAAGGATTTTCTGCCCAAAAGACACTTCGATTCCATTCGGTTGTTCAGAAAACGCTAATTTTGAAGTCTCTTGGCCAGCTCGTTTGTCCCAAAATCTTACAGTTTTATCACAAGAACAACTGACTATTCGATTGCCGTCAGCATCAAAAAAGACTGCTTGTTTCAATAAGTCCTCATGGCCTTTGAACAATTGAGGACCTGGGATCAAATGAGTAAATAGACTTAGTTCAATAGAATGTATTAGAATATTTACTTGAGCTGAAGTTTTGAAGATCAAATATTCGCAAAGTTTTATCGTTACTTGACGTTAAAAGAGATTTTCCGTCTGCACTAAAATCCACGGATTTCACAATATGTTCATGTGAAAATGAATACTCTTCATTACCATATTTAGCGTTCCATAGCTGAAATCAAATTAATAAAACTCTCCAAAAAGTAATAATTTGATGACTAACTTTCGCAGTGAAATCAGCAGACGCTGTTGCAGCACGAGTAGCATTGTTATTCAAGGCGACACCCCAAACAGCCCCTTATCAAAAAAAATTTAGCATTCAAATCACAAATTATCCAACATACCTTTGTGACCTTCGAAGGTTCCTATCCAATCTCCAGTTTCACCTTTTCGAAGCATCGGTTTTCCATCTGAAAAGGATTGATTGATTTGACGAAAAATCAATTCAATCTATCACGATCTTATAATTTTAAAAATTTGACCTTTCGAAGCTGATATCAAATAGAATCCATCCTCGGTAATTGGACTGAAAAACAAATAAACGATTGGCCTCGTATGGCCATTGCAGGTCAGCGGTAATTGTTTTAATGATTGTTGATTTGTGGAATTCAAAGAGAATATATCCATATTGAAGAGGAAAGTGTATGAAGTTATTATAATAATATAGAAAGTTATTTTGAAATCGATTTAATCATTTTGTAATCAAAATGTTGCAAAGATCATAAACGATTCAAAATTTAACAAAAAGGAAGAATCATGTGTGCAGCTTCGAACTCTAAACTTATCCAATCCACAAACAACGAATGTAGAATGTTCGAAAAACTTGAAATCGGAAGTTATGTTCTATAAACATTTTTACAAAATTTGGAATTATTTATTTGAATATTTGAATCATGCAGAAAATATAAATATCTTTTAGGCATTAGATGAAAAGGTGAATCAATCAGGTAGATAGGATTTTTCATAGCTCATTGAAGCACTGTAGATAAGCAGTACTGAATTAGTAAAAACGCAATACTCGATTCGCATTCCCGAAACAACCAATAGCATCGTTTAATCTGTGCGTAGAAAGGACACATAATGTTATGTGACACTTAATTAGAAATCTCCGCTGTAGAATCGAGATAGAGAAGACTGATTCAAATGATTAAAAAGAGGATATGCAACGAAAAAAATAATCAGTACAAAATTAATACAATCGGAAAGACATGGAATCGTAGTGTTAATAGAACAATAGAAGATCATTGAGTTTAGAGTTTTCCATTTTTAAAGAAAAAAAATCAGAATAGGAAAACATTGATGGTCAAACTTTGTTGGCAATGAAGATTCTAATTGAGAAAAATTCATTGAAAATTGAATAATTTTTTGTACATGAACATGACCAGAGCAGCACTCCCGAGCCAATAAAAGATTGATTGGGTGAATGCTGGAACCATATAAGTCCCCAGAACAATGCTCTATGTGTGAAAAAAATGCGATATATTTTACATGATGAAATTGAAACTTATGATTGAGAAAAATACCCATCCACCATGGTTGAGAACCCATGTGCCAATACGATCAATTATGTAAGTTAGAAACCATTCGAACAATCGCCTAAGTTCTTTGAATGGACTCGAATATGCTCTTACAACAACATCGCTGCAAAAATAGAATAGGACAACGATCTTTTCTCGTGTGATGCCATCGCGAAATAATTCATTTAGAAAACCTCTAAAATCTTCATAATTGACATTATCGAAATTAACCTATCGAAATATCAATCAGTTTCGAGCTGAATACGGACGTTGATTTCAGAAATACCTGCTGAGCTTTCTCCAAAACACGAAATCTTTCAGAGCTTTTAGCGAAATCATCCGAAATCACTTGTAAATCCTTGGCTATTCGTTTCATTAATTTGCTATTAACTTCAACGTTTCTATGATGAGAGTATGTTATGAGTTTTAATTTTAGGGATATCTTAGAACTTACAAAAAACTCAGCTCTTCGTTCTCATTGATCGTGGCCTCATCAATACCACTTTGAATGAACTGCTCTCGGGTGAGTTCAGCGAATAACCAATTAGTATAGATTCGTACTTCATCTTGCGGCTCAAGAACTCCGACCTCAGGCATTTCGACAGTTTTGCACTTCTATATGCTCGGGGACACTTATCAGAATTCGATGATAATACAAAAAGATATCCAAAAGGAATTCGTCTGAGAGTTTGTAGGTTTCAATTGTATAAATTTCAAGTTGGATCGATCGATTTTAAAATCAAATTCTATTAATCTTTCCTCTATATTGAGTTTCTATTAAGCTATTCGAACAAACTTTAGCAGATAGATTCTTATACCGAAGAAAATCATATCGGATAAGATTCTTTAGATTCCATCAACAAAATAATCGAGAGATTCTTAAAGTTTCTTTTCAAATACATCATTATTTTCAACCGAGGACAAAACAAAGAGAAATTGAATTTGATCAAATTTAATCAAAATTCAGCATCCAATAGATAAGATGTGATCATATAATCAAAATACGAATATTTCTTCTGGCTTTGTTCTTGTGCAAACTCAGATAAGAATGAATCAAAAGAGGATTCTGAAAGATTATCCTAAGAGTAAAAACAACAAACTGGACAACCTAGGACTCTTGTTGTGTGAGGTAGAAGGTACAGATGTGCATCGCCTTCTTGATGGAAATGTAAGATTCTTTTTTGAGTTTCAGCAAGTTCCACTACCAGTTCTCCTCTGTATGTGGTTGAGCAGTCAAGTCTCTCTTACTCTCTGTATGTATCTGTTTCTGTTGCAGCACAGTTCAATATTCGTTTGACAATCAAGCAAACTACGAGCATTCATTTGAGTTTTACGAGCAGTCTAAAACCCTTCTCAATGCTTGTTGCATAATCAAAGAGAATACAACTATCGCCAATGATTTGAGAAAACTTCGTTTTTTCAGCGAAATTCTTGAAGGCATTCATCTCGACCTCTCATCAAATAGTGATAAAGATGTATGACAGTTATTTTATTGTAAATATCTCATTCTTTTTTACTTCTACATTATCATTCAAGACTGTTTTCTCTTTACAGGCAGCAACAGCATCATCAATTATTTAGCGAATCGAATGATAGGATAATATGGAGTTTCGGTGAAATGAAAATCCATTCGGCCCTATAACAAAAAAACGTAATCATATTTCGAAGAAAAAATTTCATTCCATACCTGATTCTTATGATCAGAAAGCATCAATAATTTGGAAACGATTGAATTCGTTTTAGCTACTTTGATGTATGATTGAACCTAGGTTGATAATTTTCATATAAGATTTAATCTAGAAAAAATTGATATACAATTAATACTTCATCATAATAGGAGCTTTCTTTTAGGATTTCAAAGTGATTTCTAGCTTGCTCAAATAGCTGACAAGATTCGAGATAGAGCTGTTGAGTATTTTCTAATTTCGCATACAAATCATATCTTTCGCGATATTTTGGATATGATTGTAGTGTTCCATCGAATTGAGCCAGAGGATAGAAACGGTGATTGTAACGAATTTGTTCTGTGTTAAGACTATGTTTCAATAGTTGAATTTTATTCTCGATCATCATAGCCATCATCAATCGATGCATTGCGGAAGACATTTGATTCATCCCCTTAAAATAGCAAATCATTTGCTCATGCATTGAATATTTCTGATGATTACGAATTTTCGATTGTTTTTGATATTTCTTTCTATTCTTTGTTGTGTTTTGTTGACTATTCGTATTCGTATCTGCGAAATAAGAAATTAGTTTGATGTAATTCGTTTCAGACAACTCAGAATTCAAATACTTAGAAAAATTTCATGTTCATCATAGATTTCGGATGCTCGTTTGAAAATCATCGCAAGATAATCCCAAATATAATCGAGTTCGAAATAAATGTAAGCATATTCATGGATAGAGTAGAGTTCTAATTCGAAACCACTAAGAAGATATTGGGATATCAGATTGAATTTGTAGAAAAGAATCCAAATTTGAAGATAATCACAATATGATGGATTATTGATACACTGTTCTAATTTAGAACATTCCTCACTGATACAAACTAATTCATTCAAGACGATGATTAGCTTTCCTCGTTGACTTGCACGATTGTGACCGTAGATTTGAATTAAATTCTTGAAAAATGACAAGCATCGATTGAAAAATGTCGAAACTAATTCTTTTGTGCCAATATCTAGATTGACTTTACCGCTTAAACTCGGAGGTTTTATCAATTCTTTGCAAGAATCTTTGATTACTTTGACAAAATCCATCTTGCCATAGACTAAGTCCGATTTCGGCAAATAGAATAATTGCAAAAGTGATCTGGACAACACACAAGATGATTGATCGGCACTAAAAGTGTTGAAAAATCTCAAGACATCGATGAATTTTTCACTCTCACTTAACTTTAACAGTTTCCGCAGCCTCTTCAGAAAATTTTTCAAATATTCCAGACTTTCTGATCGGGATTTGATCTGGGTGTAACGGGGAAAAGAAGGTGCTAGCAATCGTTGATTAATTAATGGCTTGAATCCAATTATTGTAGGCAATTCTGATTGATTCTCTTCACTGTTTTTTCCATAGAGATTTTCTTTAGGTTGAATTCCAAAATCTATGGTCGCAATCCAATCATCAAGCAAGCCATCACAATAATCTAGATTTTCATTAAGCTGTAAAATCAATTCTTCAAACGGCAGTGAGTTTTGAACGTTCAAATATTTTTTAAATGAATATAAACAGAGGAAAAAATATTTTGTAAATTTGATTCGGATCAAAAGAGCTTTGTAAAAATCACATTCTTTGAACTTTTCTTCACAGACGCAAGAGTTTGAATCACAGTTACGTCGTCGATCAATCATTTGATTTATTTCATTTTCGATCACTTTGACCATCGGGAGTATTTTGGAATAATTAAGGCATTCGAAAAGATCAAAACCATAGTTTTTAGTTTGAAAATCTTCCTCTTCACAAACGAACGCAAGGATGATATAATTGTTTAACATTGCAACGATTTTTAATATGACTATGCAAAAAGTTTTCAGCGTTTTATCGCAAATCAAATTAGGATTGTGAAGATAGATATTGATAAAAACTGTTTGAGCTAATGAATGACCATTGAGCCAAGTGATTAGACAACAATATGTTTCATCGATGATTCCGATCAGTTCTTCGGGCGGGAATGCATCAATCTTGATCAAATTTTTCTCAATCATTTCTTCAAATCCAAGAGTTTGTCTATTTTTATTGCAAATCATACCGGCGTCCATTTTCGGGTCCATTAGTTCGATCGCAGCCATTGCATCAAAGAGCCCAAAATGTTCATCATGAATCAGTTCGCCTAAGTCTAGCTCTGGTTCAACAAGAGCAATTAGCAGTTTGAGTAAGGAAGGAAGTAAGGAAAATTGACTTACTCTCGGCGGCATGTCGAAATTCTTTTGTTATCTCAGTCCAATCGGCCAATAAAGATTTTTCAACTGAGCCCATTTGTTTCAAATTTTAAAAAATTTTCCAATTCTTGAAGTGTTCTTGAAATCCAAGCTGCAATCGTCCAACGAACAGATACAATTCTAATTAGGTCTGATTTCCGCTGATCTATTGAATAGATTCTATCTCAATAAACTGAGTAAACTCATTATGGCCCTAAATTTTTTATGAATTCAGACTTGCTACGAATGCATAAAAAAAGAGAAATTCATCGATAAAAGAATTCTAAAACTATTTCAACAACAATACGGCATTCTTTTTAGACTGAATTCTCTTATTATTTTCCAAAAAATAGAATATTCCATAAACTATGCAACAGTAACATGCTCTGATGATCCTTTATCATTTCGAAAATTTACAGACAAGCACAATCCTTTCTTCACACATTCAAAAGACCATAAAGAATTCCTGAATTTTCGATAGAACTGCATAGATATTTCTAATTAATTCACCGAGATATTTCTTGCATTGGAAACTGCTTTAAATATGTACCTACTGATGAGAGATGCTAAATCAGATTATCTAATCAAATTTGATTTTCAATCTGCTTCAGAAGAAAAATTCTTTTCTTGGAATCTAATCGATTCGAAATTGAAATTCTCTTCGAGTCGTCTTCGATCGGTATCGCTCTATATTTATGGACACAATTCTGCTGAAGCCGCGGCAACGCAGAAAACTCATCTCAAAGAGAGAAGATTTAAGGTGAGAAGGGTAGTCCGCGAGAGGGTGTTTGACGGATCATTACTAGCACAATGGTTGAGTGAAAAATTCACTCTCGAATGTATTTTGTCTCATTTTGTTTGCCTCTCTCTCTATGTCGCTCTTTTCTCCTCTCGTTCTCTTTTGGAATTGCTCCGTTTTTCTCTGTTTTATTTCTCTTCGTCTGCCTCTGCATTCGAATTTATAGTCTCTCTCTCCCTCTCCTAGTTCTAGCCACATTTATTTCTTTGTGTGTTCATCATTTGGCAACATCGAGGTCTTCAGCCATATTTAGATCTCGCGTTTTGCATTACAATTAAAAATTCGCGATAAAATTCAATCGACGACATATTTTAATATTTGGATTTCTTTGTTCAGTATTTTCCAAGTGGATCGATTTCTTGTTTATATCTAGCTTTTCCTCATTTAATACCTTTATCTTTCACCGAGTCCGATCTAAAAATAAGGTTTTAAAATGGCTGAAAAAATCGATATGTCTTTAGATGAGATCATCAAAAGAGATAAAATCTCTGTCGGTCGTGGACGACGACGAGGTGGTAAATTTAGTGCCGGTGTTTCGAAATTCCGTACCAGAAAGACTAATGTCCGAAAGATTGGTGCGACTAGTCGACAAATGAAATCCGGTGTATCGGTCAAGAGAGGAAAAGCTGTAAGTGTTTGTCTTATTATTTTTGAAGAATATTCTGACATATTTTTATTGAAAGGGAAGAAAATTACCGGACAAATGGGCCCATGACAAATTTATTGGAAGCGATATCAAATCTGCAACATTGATGATTTCTAATCTCGATTTCGGTGTCTCAGGTTTATACATATTTTAAAAATGAATTCATCTTAAACAATAATTTCTCTATAGATCAAGACATTCGTGAATTATTTTCTGAATTCGGTCCCCTCAAAAAAGCAGCAGTTCATTACGATTCGTCTGGCAGATCTCTTGGCAAAGCCGAAGTTATATTTTTCAAAGTGGCCGATTCGATTCGAGCTCTAAAGAAATACAATGGTGTCACTCTCGACGGTAAATTTCGTTGATAATTATTATCTCTGATCATAAAGCAGTCAAAACACCATGATAGAAGGTGTCCGATAATGATTAGTTTTTTGTTGTCGGCGATTGACCTGTCCTTACAAATTATTTTTTCAAAAAAAAAAAACAAAAAGCAATTTCGAGAAAATCTTACCATCAATCATTTAATCCTAATCAATGATACAGGCCGACCAATGAGCATACAATCAGTGGTTAACACTCCTACCAAATCAACGATTGCATCACGTATTGGGAGTTTAAATGCATTCAAGACAACTATCAAGCCAAAGGCAAACCGTGGCCAATTAAGAGCAAGAAGAGGCCGTAGAGGAAATGCTGGAAACCGAGGCGGTTTATCAAGGTGAACTAGAAAATTTCATTTCATACAATAAACGAATTTCATTCGGAAATGCTCATCTCGGGTTTTTAATGGTTGAATTATTTTTGTGTATAGAGGACAGAAGAAAGTTCCAACAGCAGAAGAATTGGATGCCGATCTAGATGCCTACACTAACAAAATGTGAAATCAAAAAATAGATTTATGGTCCACGATGGTTAGCATCGAATCAAATCAATTATCGAACAGAAACCACTGTATTTAAAACATTTGAAATCGAGAAATTTTTTTTTTTTTAAATGAGAAGCAAATTTTCTTGTCACATTGTAAGCAAATTAGAAGATTAATATGAGATTTTTTCTCAAATTTATCAGTGAAGACTAATTTTGAAAGATCCTTGTTATCATCTCAATATTTCATCGATACTCGAAAATTAAATAACGAATCATTGAACATTTTTAAATGAATCCTCTTTTGTAATTTGTTTTATTTTTCTCTTGATTGAATAATAACAAGCCATTAATTAATCTAGAACCAAGACCTACTAAATCATTATCATAATAAATGCTTGCATCATTATGTAACAAAAAACTGACAATAAACTCTCTTTTATCAATCGGAATATGCTGAATTGTATGTGTTGGTAAAAAAATTTGAATGAATATTGGATCATTTGAAACGTTATGAACATGATGGTGAAATTGATGTTCAGATAGGAACAAAAGCATGAGATCATCAACAAAAGATTCAGATGATTGCAACAAACACTGATCAAAGATAACGATTGGTCGTTATATCTTTGTGATTGCTGAAGTGTCCGATAATGGATAGGAGATGAGATTAGCGATACTTTTCGGGGAAACGATTCATCTCTAGGAGGTAAAGTCTGTTTTTTCTCAAGATGATGACCCAATTCGTTTTGTTTCGAATCGGATTCGGTGTTTAAATTTTTCAGACATATATTTTCTATAAATGAATTATGTGTTTGGCATTGATTTGATTCCATCTTGAAACATTGATATGAGATGAGTAAAACAGATTGAAATGAATATTTTTAAGAACACAAAAAAAATCCGTAGATACCTTTGACGATACATCATCTTGTTTCGAACTAGCTGAAGATGGATTCGATTCTCGATTCGATAATGATGTTGTTAAGAAGGATTGCTGTGGCGAAGATGACGATGATTGTGTCCCAAATATTCGATTGATACGATCTTCGCGATTCGAAAGAATTTTAGCACGTCTAATTAGTGCTCTTTCCGAGCGATCTTTTGCGATAGATTCCATTAAATACTGCTGGGTTGATTCGAAATATTATTATTAGGCTAGTATTTTTTATTAACTTGAAATGATGAAAAACAATTGGAACAAATTGAAGAAATTCGATCTGAAAATTTTGAAGAAGTCATCACCAATCCAAGCCGATGAAAGAGTAGAATTTGCTTGAACGCTTTCTATCGATTGATTCGTTTGCTTTTTGGCAAGCAATCAAATCGTATATTGAGAAGCGCGGGCAATTCGTTATTTATCCAAAATGGTCTAAAATATTTTAATTAGGAATATCGAATCGACAATCATTTTGAAATTTATCTTTCGGTGAGATTCCCAGTAGACTTTCTAGATGTTTGATGTAGGCTATTGCTGTTCGAAGAGTTTCCACTTTAGATAACCGTTTATATCGCTGATTAGGTAACAGAGGAAGATGATTTTGAAGCCTCTCAAAACCGTCATTAACATTTCTAACTCTAGTACGTTCACGCTCGTTTCGACGTTTGATGAATGTAGACGCATCAAAAAAACTCGTGTAGCCTTCTCCGAGCAAAAAATTCGGCAATGGAATCCTACATTTCAAGCTAAATGGATCCGTTTCATCATCATCGATATCATTTTCTTCAAATCTAATCGATTGGTTTGAAGTCGAAGAAATCCTATTGTAATCATCCATCGAAATACGTTTCGTATCAATTCCATAAGGTGTTATAATAATAATCGATAAGAAACAGGCCCCTTTTATTAGATATTGGTGGTATTGTATCTAGTTGTTTTTAGCAAAATGATACGCTTCAGTGAAGATCGAGGTACAAAAGGAATGAATGCAGTTGGTCATTGTTTAATTTTTAGTTTCATCGCGAACAAACTAAAAAATCAGCCTCAATGATGATGTCAATTCGAAAAATTCAATGCAAAAGACTGAATGGCACCTGTGTACACAACGAAAATGAAAATGATTATGTATTCATTAATTATTCAAATGAGAATATATTGACCATCAGAGAGTGATGAGTCCGAGGCGGATGGCGAAAAGAGAGAGAGAGAGAGAGAGAGCAAAACACAAATTGATTTTGTAAAATAGTAATTAGACTTTATTCAGTATAAAATAACAGAGGGAATAAAATACTCCGAAAGGGAGAGGGAGAGAGAGAGAGAGAGAGATAACACATAAGATAACATACAAAATTCCATTGATAGACATTCCATGGCAATTAAAACCAAACAGAAGAAAAACAAGAAGGACAAAGAAAAATGGCAATCAAACAAGTGATGTGTTTTCACGTGAATAATTCATAAAAGTATCTTGCAATTTCGAATCAATTAGATCTAGAGCTTTGAGCTCTTTGAATGGCAGTTTACCGATCGATTGCGAGATACGTTTGAGAGCGGCGATCGATGCCAACAGAACCGTATCGTTGTAATTTCTTTCTTTCGGACTCTTACAGATCTGTATAAGACGTTCGACACCATTCAATCGGTAAATGATTTTGGCGACACTTTTATGGGTTCCTAGCCGAGCTAAAGCTACGGCGATTTTTTGTTGAATTCGTTCCATCGATGCGATTCTCGACTGTTCCATATTGGCTCGTGGACATTCTTCTAGAAGAGTATTGATCAAAAAGATCAAACCACCACTGCTCACCACAGTCAATTGATGTTTTTGTGAAAGATTTGCAAGCAATGTAATGATCTGATCTTTCAACAACGGTTGATCTGATGATTGAAATCGTTTTGATGAAGAATTCAATATGAACGAAACAGTTTCGAATTTTATCAAAGATTCAGTACTCATAAAGGAGATATTAGCTAAAGCGGCACAAGACATCAAGAAGATTTGATCGTTCTCGGTGCTCTTGAGAATCTCCGTCAAACCCTCGACCAGTCCATTGATTAGGGATTTCAAACTCAGATTACTATTACCATCATTAGCGTTTTGCATGATTGTTCGATCTTTGTTATCGATGAAAATTGTGGTGATTTGAACAAAAAATCCAACGGTCTCTTTCAAAATGATCTCTTCGGTTTCGGAGAAAATATTCGATATTAAGCATTTATTGCTTGTGAATTCGATCAGAATCTGTTTGACTGCATCTCGATTAGCAGAGAGATAGGTTAATACACGTAACGCTGCTGCTCTAATCTGATAGTATTCTTCCAATGAAACATTGCAATAGTTTTGTACGATATCGAGAAGATAATGGATGATGTTTTGGTTCTCGATGAACAATCGACACATGTATGGATCATTCTGGGTCAATTGCCACAAAGCCAACAATGACCATTTCAAGCATAGATGACTAGATTTCTTATTCAATGATGAGACCAAAATCTAGATTCATTAATAAAGAGAGATAATATTTAGAATAGAATCCATTTTCAAATTGAATTCACTTACGAAACATTCTTTCTTGATAGTTGTATCCACTAATTCACCAAAATTTTCTTTCAATTTCCTTGCGGATGCTTCAATTTGTGCATTATTAATCTGTTGTTTGGACAAAAAATTTTGCATGAATTTTATTGTTTGTTCGCAGATTGTTTGAACATCGATCGATAACTGCTTATTAGCGACATAATCGCATCCTTTTCGTTTACAAATCTCAATCAATGATTGAATTTTTTTATATGTTTCAGAAAATTTCTCCATCAAATAGGTGAGACCTTCGGTTGAATCGATCGGTAATGAATCAATTAATGAGTCTAGCTCATCAATTATGATGGTGGAATTCTTTCGGATTTGCTGGATAGAAACTTGTGCGTTTCGAATTGATAACGCTTCGAATGATTCCGGAGTAGTTGCGACCGATTTCGCTTGCAAAGCACTTAAACTTTCCACTTCCGTTAGCGATAAAAGTTCATTTAACCAAACTTGTACTGGTGATTCGAAGAACATCTAAAAATTTTCAACAACATCAAGAAGAAAAGAAAATATGAATACCAAAGAAAATTTTGATGAAAAGCTTCCACATACAAATTCGAATCCTGGCCTAGCACAGATACCGAAACGTTTTTGATTACGAATCGGATTGGCCATTGAACCGATCATAGCCAATGGTGAAAAGTTCTCATAGATAACCATTATTTTCGCATCAAATTGGACCAAACAGAACTTAGAAAATCGAGTTCTTTCTAGATCGACAGTCAAAATCAAATTGATCTTTGATTTTGATCAGTTTGCTAACAATTTTCAGCTTTCCATTCGGGTTCCCTCAGCTCAACGGTCCAAATTTTTTCTAGTAGATAGGGTGGTGACAATTCACTCTCTAACAGATAATATCTTTTTATCCCCTGTCTTCCCTATTCTCTCTCTCTCTCTCTCTCTCTCTCTCTCTCTCTCTCTCTCTTTCAATTTAGTTTTTTTCATAATAAAATTGATCCAACATGGAACAGCTGCCATTCGTTAAAATTTAGACTTTTTTTATTCGTTAAAAGCGAGCTAGACACGCGTTCTTTCTGCTTCTCTTCTGAAATGATTTTTGCGAAAAAATTCAACAATCGTTTATCATTGGGATTAGCATCTGGTGTTTTTCCGTTTTTAAAGGACTTTGAGCGTAAACTGAATAAAAAAACCAAATAATACAGCAGAGGAAAATAATGGGAATTGTTAAGTGATTGAAACCAGCCAGGTCAGTAGAAAAGGCTAGGCCACGTGCCCGGCTTCCTTTCCAATGACCTTTCATTTGCGAATATTAGTAAAGAGAGAAAGAGAGAGTTGCAAGAAAATGACAGATGTTCTCTTTAGGTTGATCTTTTCTTCGTCTCAAAAGCAAACCAAGTCCTTAAACATTTGATCTGATGGTCTTGTCTCTTTCATCACCACTCTACTCAAAAAATGCCTCGAGGCATTCTAAAAAAAATTACAATTGGTCAGAAGGTCATTAAAACGAACTACCATCATCAGAAATAGTAGACCAGAAAACAAATGTTTCAAATAATAAAAGCCAATCGATAAGCATTTAATCACGACCGAACACACAAGGACTGGAAACAGTAGAAAGAAATGAAGTCGTTCTTGAATGAATTTTAGATTTAGATTTAATCGATAAAAATTTCTCTTTTCAAAATAAATTTATTAATTGTGGTCGCGTGTATTCAATTAGAACATAAAATTTCTTTTTTCACTGCCTCATCTTCTAATTTTTAAATCGAATAGCTTGAAACAAAGCGCGAGAGGGAAAAGTGTCTAACTTCGGTTCTTGTTCGAAGCGGTCAGATGACGATAATTCAATCGCAATGTTTTGCATTGTTCGAGAAGTTCTTCTTCTCTTAACAATCGCTTTTTGAAAAGATTATCCTCCTTGTCATGCTGCTCCAATTTAGCATAGATGGAATCAATTTTACCATCGAAATCGGTTGATTTTCTAGGCAAAACATGAACATGTAAATGTTCAATCGATTGTCCCGCATCTTTACCGTCCTGTATTGCTATGGTCGATGATGCTGTCGCATAAACCTTTTCAATGACAGCCTGTAATTTCTGAATCAAATCAAATAGATCGAAAATTTCTTCTTGTTTGAGATCGTTGAAACGTTTCACATCAGATCGAAGTGGCGATACTAAAATATGTCCCGGTAATATTGGTCTATGATTCAAAAAACCGATTGAATATGTTGTTTTTGCAAATATTTGATATGGTTTAACGATAGCAGTAGGTCCGAATTGGAAGTCCTCATCGTATTCATCATCAAATTTAGATTGTGTAGCTGGTCTAATCAACCCATATAGTTCGGGTCTACGGTCAGACCATATTGGTAAACGCTGACGTACTTTAGCAAGATGTTCTAAATCAATCGAAGCTAAAGCATAGCCAGGTTTGTCCTCTGTAATATGAGCCAATATTTCACCCCATGGATCAATGATCATTGAATTACCGTAACTACTCCGTTTCTCATTGTGCTTGCCGGTTTGAGCTGCAGCCACTACATAGCACTGTGTTTCAATAGCTCTTGATCTTAGCAAAATTTCCCAATGCGCCTTACCCGTTGGAACAGTGAATGAAGATGGAAACTATCAAAATTATAACCAACAATTCAATATGTTAATTGCTTAGATTGTTAAGCTCAATTAGATCATTCAATAGATTGAGAGTACCTACAGTCAGAATGTCAGCACCAGCCTTCGCCAATGAGATAGAAAATTCTGGAAAACGAACATCGTAACAAATACCTTGTCCGATTCGGCCACAAACAGTCGATGGAGGAGCTACAACAGCTTTGCCTGGTTTCGAAAATTCTGATTCAATCAACTTCGTTCCCGGAATATCTAAATTGAATAGATGAACTTTTCTATAAATTGAAACTATCTCTCCATCATCACTGATTATCAAATGAGCATTGTTGACTCTTGGATCATCGACAGATTGTTTATCTTTTTCGTGCAAGCCGCCTAGGGATAACCATAATTTTAGATGACTAGCTAAGGATCGGTATTTTCCAATAAGTGCACCATCAATCGTTTCAGCGTTTTCCATTGTCATTTTTTTTGACGGACAAATCATATCGAAACATTCCGGAAGAAAAGCCATTTTGGCCCCATCATTATGAGCGGCTTTGATTAATTTCTCGGCTGTTAAAAAGTTTTCATTTTTATCGTCATTACAATTAAGTTGTATAACGGCAATTTTAGTTGAGACTCTTGACGATTGATGAAGGTTTTTCAAATCCATTCCGATAACTTTGCACAGAAAACTTTTGTTTTGTATCAAACCAATTGTTCTAACTAATATGAAGCGATTTTGGTTCAAAAACATTGCAAATCCAACGACAATTAGCTTTCTTCTCTTTTCAATTGGCAGCCATTGTTTATATCGAAAAAAAAATTCTAATAATTTATTTTCAATTTAAGAATTTGACTAAATCAAAGTAAAATCGAATCAAATTCAGAACCGAATTCATATCATAAATGCAAAACAAATTACGTAAATAAAAGCAGATGACACTTCTTTTATGAATTTCAATTTTAGAGAAAAAATAGCCACTGAAGTTTCGATTAAAAAAGTATACAATTCTCGCTATATTGAAGCCCATCATTGAGAATTTGAATTATCTCTGAAATTCAAAGAAAATTTGAAATATGAGAGGATTCGAAGTTTGAGAACAAATTTTCAGCTATTTATATTGTTCCGATGTATGAATAATGTTTGACATTTCGTAACGATGATGAAACTTTGCTATTGAAGTAGATTGAATTTTCAAGAGATAAAAATTCCTTCCAATAAATGTCATCGACAAAATAATTCTTTTCATTTTAGAATTTTAAATTTGTTCAACGATATTTGTCCATAAGTTATTATCAATCAATTTTTGATTAATTGATTTTCATTGCCATTCGTCAAAAAGTCTTGATTGAATAATTCTTCCGCTTTGACCATGTCAATTTGATGTTTCTTGCTAATCGCTTTGATTATTGCCTTTTTTCAGAATCCCAAAATCGATAAAATTAGAATGTTTTAATTGATTCTCATAAAGTCAATTATCTTACCTCTGGCAACCAAACCGAATAGATATAAGAATTAATTGCATCAAAATCTATTACGGAATCAGAATTTCTAGTCCGACAATCTTCATATAATCTTGTTAAATAAATGAACAGATCATCTTTTTGTTCATCGTCTTTGATTGGTCCAAAGCATATTCTGGTATCTTTCTTCATTTCTTCGTTTGAGATTTTTCGTTTCTTCGCCTTATCGATACCATTATAAATTGCTTGCAAATGATTATCCACATTTCCTTCTTTGATAAACTGATAAATGCTTGTCCCATCAATATTGATCATATTGTTTTTTATTTTAGGAGCATTCGTAACATGCTCCGCATCATCAATGTTCGTTTCAGATCGAAGATATTCGATGAAATTGAAAAATTTGAATGGATTAATGTCGGAGCCTAGACAACGTTTCCGCAAATAATTGTCTACTTTTTGCACAGTCCTCAGTAATTGTGCTTGATGAGTTTTGTCTGTCTTTTCGGATTCTTTGAGAAATTTATCTAATGATGATTTATCGAACGAAACAGCCGAAGATACGGAAACTTTGAGACTAATGAAAGTGCGAAACAAACAAAATCAGAATGAAACAAATAAATTTTGAATGATGAAACCTTTCTTTTTTGATTGGACAATCAATCAATCGCAAAAATAATCGTTTATCATTCATGGAAATCTCAGTAATAAGGGCAGGCCAATGACCGATTTTAGTTGCTATCCAAACAACATCGTGAATCGTGAAACCATTTAATGAAATTTTTTTAGCTTCATCGAGGTCAGATTTGTCTTCTGCCAATGAATCATCAGAATCAAAAGATTCTAAATTCAAATCCTTATCGGAACTCTCATAATTTCTGTTATTTAATTCTCCCACATAATCATCGGATCCATTTGTGGACTTTCTTTTACGTGTGTTGATTCTTTTTCTATCAGTAGAATTATCGTTGGTTTCGATTTGTTCTAATTCGGTCAACGTTCTATCCTCATTCTTATTCATCATAATTTTTGTAGATTTGAAATTCTCAATTTCTGGTTGCTGTAAACATTTTGCTTGATAATCACGATTTTCACGGTAAAGGCTCTTGTTTGAGAATTGTCCTTCTCGAAATTCCGGCTGTATTCTTATCGAAACACGAAGATCGTTGATTTTAAAATCACAATAATCAGATTCACGTCGGAATTCTTGCTTCTTGAAATCGATTTCGGCTGTCGATGATGATAAAGATTGTGTGGTGGGTTTGATTTCTGGTACTATTTTCGTGCGCGAGTAAGTTTGTCGTTCTGAGATCTTTTTGATGGAAGATGGCGGCGATCTAGCTTTGATTGGAGGATTACAAGGTTCACTGAACGAGACTCGTTTCAAAATTTTGTTGTCTGTTTTCTTCTCAATCGCCGAAGATTTTGTTAGATTTGTGTTTATTTCATTTGTTTCACTAATAGAAGAGTTACTACTCAATGAATTTCTACCTCTCAATTGACGTTCTGATGGAATAGATTTGTCTATTGATTTATTTTTTTCAATTGAAAAATCATCATCGACTTGAATTTTATCCTTGATGTTTGTATAATCATTTTTTTTGGGGGGCTCCGAAACTTTCTTAATCTCAATCGGTTTCGGTGATAAAATAATCTTATTGGACATGATGATTGGTTTTGTCATTGATTTCTCTTCCGATTTGATATTTGGAACAGCTTTTTCCTTCAAACTGATTGACATGAGACCATCTGAGGTGCTAGGTTTATTCGTCAATGTAACCTTAAAGTCACTCGATACACTTTTCGGAATCACCTTGGGTAAAAAATTTACTTTATCATTGATAACATTGATTTTGTTACTCTTGGGTTCTGGTGCCATATTCGGATCTGCTATCTCTATCGTCGTAGTCAGTTGCTTTCTGTCAGACGATTTTTTTTCTGGCAAACTAACCCAAACGATATTTGAAATTTTACTATAGGTTTGTGGTGATTTTGCTAATTGACTTGATGGCGAAATCGGTTTCAACTCTTTATTTATAGAAATGGATGATCGTAGACTTGTCGATGATGATGGTATTGAGTTTGAACTAGTTTTCAAAGTAGAAGATGATAGATCGGTTTGATCCGATGTTGAATTTTTCTCTGATTGCGGAGGCTCTTCGCCATCTTTACTATGATTTCGTTCTTCGACATTTTGAAGAGGTTCAGAACTGTCTTCTATTGTAACTTTTTCGCGGATTTCATCGGTCGAATATTTTTGATCAGTGTTGTCCTCTAATGAAATTTTTGTGTCTATGGAAGCTTTTTCGATAGCGATCGATTGATCTAAAGGAATAATTTCATCTTGGTTTTGTTCTGATTGCAATGGTAATGATGATTCCATGAATGGCTCTTCAATTGATGGCTCAATAATTTTAGAGGTATTTTCAGCGACTGTCACGGTGTTATCATTTTGATTGATGACGATTTGCATTGGTGCCGATACTAAATTTGATTCTAGATTTGTTTTCAAACAATCTGTCTCCACTGTATCAATAGATTGAACGATCTCATTGTCAGTTTTGATAGTTGCTGATGCCGAACAAACATGAATTTTTTCGCCTTTTTCATTTTGAAAAATCATGAACAGTTGTCCATCACGCTCGTAACATTCTCCAGTGAATGTTAATTGTTCGTTCAGATCGGTTACAGCGGTTGTTTCATTGATGATTTGATCGACATCGTTGTTGACCATCACAACAACGTTCTCCGTGTTCTGATTCTCATCGATCGCGATCATCGATGACGGTGGCTGTGAGACTGGAGCGACGAAAGTCAACATTAGATTTGCATCTTCGGTAACGGTATTATTAACCGACTCATCCATATCGATAAATATCGACTTTTATATCAGAGATCAAGATTCAAGAGAATAATGGTGAAAAGAGATTTTATTTGGACCAATCTATTGAATTTTAAAAAGATTTCATTGGATAAAAATTAAATAACAAAATCAAAACAAAATGAAATTCAATAAAGATTCAACCGCTCCGCCATCTTACCAATCAATGAGAGAGCGATAGAAGAGCTTTCTATATCTCTATTTGCGTGTGTGTGTGTGTGTGTGAAAGAGAGAGAGAGAGAGAGAGGACAATTAGAGATTGGAGAGAGAGCGAAAGAAAGTTTACCCGGAAAATTGCCAGCATTTCAATTTTCTTAAGAATCAATTTACAGCGTTGATTTGTTTTAAAGAATTCTTGATTCCATACGATTTGTCCCAGCATAATTTCAATTTGATTCGCAAGCTCAATATAGAAAGATACATTTAGAGATTGAATAATCGCTACGCGTGCTAGGACATAGAATCAGATTCGGATGGTTGATGATTGATTGTCAAAACTTTCTCCAACCGTTGACTAATGCCAATCTGAAAGAAAAAAATGATTATTAGGAAAATATTATAGTGGGATAGTTTCATTTAGAATTTACCATTGTGGTTGAGAGACTAGAAAAATTCTGTTTCTTCATTATCTTGCAACACCAATTCCAAAGTTGATTGACCACATGACTCATCTCGTGGATCTTATTAGATTTGAATATCAATAAAATAGATTCTATAGCGAAATTACATTGTTGTTTGAGATTCTTAGCAAAACATAAATTGAAAAAATGAATTACTGAATGAACTCAATCCAAATAGATAGCTTACAAATTGGTGATGAGATTTTTTGAACATATCAAGCATCTCGTTAAAAATTATATCAAAATAGATTGAAAGATCTTTAATCAATTCTTCATCTTGTGCATAGAGACTATCGTTAGAATCGACTGTTTGAAAGAAATCTTTCAATAAGCTTCGGTTATACTTCAAAAGATTATCTAACCTCTGATGATATGATAAGGATAACTCTCTTGGCCACAAGTCAATAGATATTTGCTCAAATTCATCCAGATCAGAATCTTGAAATTCGAATTAGTTTCAAATTCAAACTCTTTGAGAGCATTATATAGGCCTTTGAAAAGATAGAGAACACCATGTTCTGGGTTATCAGGAACAACCACGAGAAACGAAAGCAATTGTGAGGTGTAGGCAAATAGAAACTCTTCATTCGAAACAATTTTTCCATCTGAATTCTCATAAGTTCGAGGCAAATGTCGAAGTTGTTTGATGGACAATTTTAGAAAGGCATCGGTTTGAGGCAAACAACCATTGACCAAGGCAACATAAGAGCTAGATAGATAGAGTTGCAAACGAGTGACTATATCATAGATTGATGGAATGGTAATATAAGAAAAAGCAATACAAGCATTGACAAACGAAATGGTTTTTTTAGTATGATGTCCATTCACTAGTTTATGTGTATCCATTCCTAACAAATCTACCTGATTAACTATGAAACTTGTCACCTTGTCCAAATTAGTAAAATTAGCTCTTGATTCGATATAAAAACTTAGACGAGATTCAAAATCTTGACCAGACGAAACGATACGAATATAATTGTTAATTAATGTAGAAATTTGGCGAATCTCATCTTCAAGTGTCATTGAATTGATTGAATCATGGATTGATTTACAAAGATAATTCATGGTGTTCAAAATGACTAGATCAAATGATTCTGTAGAATTTTTTGAACAGTTGCGATTAAACGAAGTAACGATTGTTTTACAAGCTTCAATTTTGTAATCATCACGTTGGAATAAATCCAAAAAGGGCATCAAATTATTCATTGAATAGAAAGCATCGTGATCACTCGATTTTCTTCCATGGATAATGATTTTTGTTAAAATATTTAACAATTGGGAACCAAAATTCTCATAGTCGCAAGACAGATTCTCGATGATATCACCAAGAAAGTTATTAATCGAATTCACATCATTGAATTTGGCATAGATCTCCGACCAAATTTCAATACATGTGATGTATTCTGATTTTGATCGCAATAATTTAGTAATTGCGCTGAACTTCGCGAAAACTTCATCCTTGTCGATAAGGTATTTTTGAAAGAAATCCTCTTCTTTCAAAAGAGATTGGCCAATGTTTTTGATCAGAATATATCGGGGATATGATTTGGTGTGATCTTCTGAATCAATGTATAGATCTTGAATCAGATTAAAAATTTTGATCAAATTTTGAGCTATGAATCTTGAAGAGAAGCGATTAATCATCGAGCTTAGAATAAAAGCTGATGTGCTACGATCACATAATTTAGATGATCGAGAAACAAAATACAGAAGAATATCCTCATAAATTGCATTCTTGTAGAAAAGGCAATTCAATATCCAGTTTAGCGCAGGGATGAACAATTTATAATAGGATGGATAGGAAAGTTTTTGATGTAACAACAACTCTTGTATGAAAGAACTGGTCATCTAGCAAAAAAAAAACCATCTTTCATTCAAAATTTTTCGAAATCGTCAGAGAACTAACTTGATTTAAACCATCAAAAATCTCGTGAAAATTTTGTAAAAAAATTTTCTTACATTCTGGAGCGATTTGAATGGTGATTCGGCATAGATAAACTCTGCAATAGATCGCAACCAAAGGATCACCGATGCCTCTAATCATTCGAGTTAATCGTAAAATAATCGGCTCGAAATTATTAGGATGGTTATCGGATTTTAGGAGAAAATCATAGATCTTCAACACTGAACATTCTATATAGAATCGAGGCAATAGTTCACGGATACTTGAAATTTTATAGAACCAATTTCGACAAGTTTCATCGGCATCATTTTCATTCTTTTCTTTCTGTTTGATTCGTTCGTAAACTAATTGTCCAAAATGATCTAAAATATCAGCTATCAGAACGAATTTGCTTGGATAGAATTGTAAAACATTCACTGAGGATAGCTGTTTGGCACATTGAATGGCAATCTTTAATGATTTTACTCTCTGATCACTGTTCCAAGCATTTTTCAAAGCATTACTCATATCATCAATTTGTTTAATATATTCTGATTGGCTTAGACCTAACATCTCGTTTATTATTGCATCTTCCGATTCATCCGTCTGCTCGACACGATTGTAACGATTGATCTTTGGCTGAATACTTGTCTCATTCATTGTCGGATTTTGGAAAACGAACGAAGATCGAATCGAGAGTTTCTCGTCGGTGTTGAATTTTCTCAAAATTTTCAATCGATACCATGACCAATTTTCAAAATCATTATCGATGTAGCATTGGTTTTTTTTCGTTTCGAAAAAACTCAACGTTTCCTTTTCATCTAAATCAATCGTCAAGGCATCGGACGGAATTTCAGCCGATAACGGATCCAGACCATCCCAATTGGTCGTCACCAGCGAATCATTTTCACGAGAATGAATCGTCTGCAATTTTTCTGATTCCTGAGATTGGTTACCATTTAATTTAATTTTTGAATTCCGTTTGGAATCTAACTCATCGATCGAACAGTTGATGGCAAGCGGATGATCAGTTATCATTGAGAATTTGATTGGTTTCGATGATCCAATCATCAAAGTTCCATTTTTGTACATCTTTAATCGTTAAAAGCTACCATCAACTCATCATAAGAATCTCTTGTTATAAAAAGAAATTTCTAGGACCTATTATGTAAGCTTAATAAAAGAATTCGAAAACAAACCAACTCAACAATCAAATTGCATCACATAAATCTCTCGGCAAAAAAGTCTTTTGTTTGATAGATAAATTTGAAATCCCAAATACTATTTATACCTTACGAATCCAATAAATCCAATGGGCCATTTAATCCCATGGACCATGGAATTAACTTTATTTGATTAAGATATCGAATCAGAATTTTAATTGTCAATAGTTATTATCAATAGTTATCTCCCACATATTCAGATAGGATCTAGCAAAATGTGAATCAATTCGATTAAATTATTGAAATATTTAATTTATTTTTGAGATATTTAGACAATTTTCGTTTCGTTTTTTTTTTTTTTGATTTCCAAAGAGAATTCAAAAGATGTAAGAAAAAAATTGAAAAGAGTGAGAGACTAGTCCAGTTGAATTTCGTTTGAGTAATTTTCCATATTTTATCCAATTACACTAGTTCACATGCAATTAGACAAAGCGAAATTAACATGTGAAACAGTTTTGATTAATTTAAATTACTGTTGGTTTTGTTGTTCTATTTGAAGGCACAATTTTGTTTTATAAACAAATTCATTCTTCATTACACATTTTGTTCTGGCATTAAGTTGCTTCGTTTTATTGTTTAGGACGGGTCAGTTTCAATTTTTATTGCATTCATATCGTTTTCGGTTTCTCTAATGCGATGGAATTATCGATGAATCCAATCGAACCGTTCGGAGCTCTGGGCTGTCGTATGGCTATTACTTTTGGTCCACTGATTTCTGTTCGCTTGTTTTTAAATGAGAAAATTTCTTCAGTTTTGCTGATCTCTGATTTTCTAATATCGATAGCATAATTTTTGAGAGTTCTTGGATTGTAAATCAAATAAAAATCTACTCTGTCATTGATTTCAACTTTATCGTCAACGTGGAGTTCCGACGTATTGAAATAGATGTTTCTTTTGATGACTCTTTGAAGTTCTTTGCACGGTCTGATAAAACCGTATAATGGTTGTAAAGAAACAATGAAGCCCTGTCAAAAAAAAATTCACCAAATTTAGAAGCTCAATTTAATTCTAGATTTGTTAAAGCACAATACTTTTTGTCTTTCTCTGATCGGTTCCACGTTGAAAGCACGTTTCTTTTTAGAGACACAGTTTGTCGCAGTTTGAAATCGAACTGGATCGCCTATTGATATGAAATCTTTAGGAAATTTCAATGAAGTGATTCCGAACGGGAAAACATCATGCTCATCCGATAGATCATAATTCGAATTAGGTACTTTCGCTATTAAACCTTCATATTCTGATTGTTCAGGATCGAAAATCTTCACAGTTTGAGTAACTATTCCGGTGAATGTTTCAGAGAGATCGTTTTCATGGATTTCTGAAAAATTTTCAATCGGAACAACATTGAATGCTTTCCAATTGTCATTCAGGAAAATAGAATCGAATTCTACAGCCTGTCCAATTTTACATTTACTCTCATCTTTGTATGAGGAAAGTTGGAAATAGTATTCAGTTTCACCATCAAATGATTCGATGAAACCGAAATTTTCTTTTAAAACTACTACGACTCCAGTCTTTTTTTCGGATTGAATTTCTTCTATCGAACCATTGTTAATCAATCCATCGACATCGGCATGACCATTGGACAGAGTAAAAATATCGCTGTCTTGGAAAACATCCAATAATTTCTTAGTCCATGATTCATTGTTCTCGTTATTATTTTCAATTTTTTCGTTTGAGTCTATTCCACCAGCTTCTAGTTGATTGTCTTTGGTCGTTTCAGTCTCGAAATATGCTGGAACGAGAGTGTTTAGAACTGGATAATACATCTCATTGCTGTATTCTAATGGAACTAATGATGCGTCACTAGATTTTTTTGATAGAATATTATTGAACAAAGTGCCATTAGGTAGTATTGATATTCTGATAGCTTGGCATTTTTTGACTTGAGCATCTGAAAGGTAGGTGAATTCAACTTCATCATTCAATTTAAGAACGATTGTTGGATCAATAAGTTCGATGTGCTTGAAATAGATTAAAGAACCTTCTTTGCTTGGACATTTGATAAAACCATATGTTTCCTAAGAATTTCAAAAAAGAAATAAAATTTTGCTGAAACATTGAGAATTGATTATCAACCTTCAAACTGGCAATATATCCTTTTTCTCGGATTTCTGAATTTAGTAAAAATGTTTCTGGTTCAAATTGCAGATTTATGGCTCTTTCGCAGTTAGATTGTCTGTCGGTAGCAATCTGGAAGGTCACAAGGTCAAATGGATAGATTGTGAAACCGCCTTTGACATCTTTATCATGGAAAAAGAACTCTTTGTTCAATTCTTGGCAGAAAACTGATGCCAAATTATTGCGACTGTTGAATCTTACAATCTGTCCTTTATAGAATTTCTCTGAAAGTTCTTCATCGGTGTCCATTTGTTTAGTTACATTGATAGCTAGCTCTTTGTTTTTTCTCGTGGTGACACTGAAATGAACAAAATCTCCTATGTTCAATGATTTGAAATCAGTACAATCGGAAAAATGGAAAAATATCTTTGTTAAGTTATCAGATCGTTCGATGAAACCGAATGTATCCTTTATGGCCGTGATAATTCCTTGAATCTTGATCAAATCATATGGCTCAAGTTGAATACTTGTGGCTCTATAAGTTCCTCCTTTATCTGTTTCCAAGACGAACGAAACTTTGTTTCTAGCTTTGAGCTCAACATTTTCTATAACATCTTTCTGCGTGAATGGTAGGAAGAAAAATTCGCCTTTGCTTTCAAATGCGATTCGACCTTGACGTTCTGGTGTGATAGGTGTCGTAACTACTCCTGTAAGACGGTCAGTTGTTGACAACTTCATCATGAAATCATCACTGTAGATCTTTTTAATATTAATGGCGACTGGTTTCCCAGTTCGACGATCATAAGAAGTTTCATATTCGATTGGGTCACCGATTTTTAAATGTTCAATGTTTCCGAGATATTGACTAAAAAATGTATGAATTAAAGATTAGATCCTATTAATTAGCACAATACAAAATTTACCTAAAATGAAAAAATAATCGTGCTTGTCTTTCGCAACATTGAATAAATCCATATGAAAGAAGCTGAAAAAAACAAATAAATAAGAATTCTATCTACTACAGTGTACTAATAGGCTTAAATTTACCATTTTTTCGATAATTCCAGTTTCCTTAAAGCAAGATGATGATTGTGGGTTATGTTCACTGCTATTATCATAACAAAAATTACTGTTAGGATAGCTGTTGTTGGAGTTGTTCGATGTATAATCATTGCTCTTAGTGAAATTTGATGCATTGAAAATGGAAAAATTATCATCGGCATTGTTGGACAAGAAAAAATTCTAGGAAATAGCCCAAGTTAAATTGAATTTTTGTTACAAATGCTCAAATTTCTTACCTCGGAAGAATTTGACATGGCTGCTGATGAATTAAGGTAATGCCTGAGAAAAAACTAACAATCTGTGATGGCGTAATAGCTTCAATGATTTTGTTTGAACTTAATATCGCAATTAGTTTTCACAGTCAGTTGATCGAAGAAAGAGACTTCTTGAATAAACATTAAAAGAAGTTGAGAATTTGTTTTTCGATAGGAAAATCTGCCGTGTTATTCCAGAAATAATATCAAGCAGAAGATATGATCGAACAGATTAGATAGAGAAGAAAGAGTATTGTTTTCAATTCTGAATGAGAAAAAATCAATCAGAATGGATGAGAATCAATCAAATCATCTATGGATTGCACTTTGATGGAAAAATTTAGTCGAAAAGAATTCGAATTCTCTAAAGAAAATTTTTCTTAGCAATGGAGTGAAAGTAAAAAAGGAGTAAATTTTTGTGTTTTCTTTCTAAATGAAACGTAGATTAGATGTCACATTATTGATTGCATATATCACAAATTAGGTTGATTCGACTCGTTTTAATAATGAACATTCGATCATCGATTGATTAAGGTGTATGTGAAATAATTTAACAATAATCACCAATTATTCAAAGAATGTTTGATGAAATCGAACAAAAATCAAGGAAAGAATAATAGAATGATAAATAGAAAACTAACTTAATGTTTAAAAGAAATCTATGAACACCTTTTTCCAAGTGAAGAAAAAAATCAATTCAAAAAATTCGAAAAAAATGAAATTATAAATCAAAGATCGAAACAGAATCAACAATAGCAAGAAGAGAACAAACTAACATAGTTGGATGTGAAAAACAAAATTAATAGACAGTTTAAAATCTTGAGAATGTGAACAATATTTCCAAGTTCCTATGGACAAAATAATAGAAGATGAAAAGGTAGAAAGATACAAACAAAATATCGATTTTTGTAATAAAATGTTGAAGTGATTGTGATAATAATCATCAATTTGAATTAAAAAACAATAAATTAATAATATCTAGATGACTTTGGATCAGTTGGCCGATTGAAGAGAAACATGAATGATTAATCATCAACGTTTCATTTTGTTGCTAATTAAAAGTACCGAGAAAAAAAGAGGCACTAGGTTTTTAGGGTGATCGATTTTTTTAAATCCGAAAATTTATTTCAGTATTAGCTTTATTTGTTTATAAATCAGATCTTTAGTTTTGGCACATCAAATCGATTATTAAGAATGATGAGATTGAATGACGAAAAATGGTCTGCAAAAAGAAAAACTTTTGATGATGTATTAATTGCAGTCTTTCTCAATTTTTGAAACCAGAGTTTACTTCTCTCGATATCTATAGCTCTTTGTTATTGTCGTATTTTTTGATGATGATGATCTTGCTAATCAACAAGATAATAATAAATGAATAAGATTAATGCTTGAAAATGTATCAAAAAATATCGGAAAAATTTTTCAAAATAAAGTTCTCTCTTAGAATCGATATCGAGTGCAAGAATTTTCTTTCACAATGATTATTAATCAGATGATCTCATCTAAGAGAAAATTTGATGTAAATTTGTTTCACAAGTAATGATCTCTCGATGCTGATCGTTTTGATCCTTTTTTTAGAGGGGATATTGATGGTAATGGTCATAGACATAGAGGGAAAGAGTTGAGATTTTTTTTTCTCTGCATCAATTCTAGGCAGATGATACGATCGATTCGATGGGTAAAAAAAAACAATACTGGCAGAGAGAGAGAGAGAGAGAGATGGAAAAAAATTCGAACGAATATTTAAACTCATAACAATGACCACACCATCATCATCACAACCTATTCCTATCCTCGCATCTTATCCCCCTCCCCTCCTAGAGTGATGTGCACAGATTTAGTGTTAGCGAGTGTACAAGTACAACAGCGAGAGTGAGTGAAATGAGAAAAAAAAAAAAAGATCAAGAGTGAATGGAAAAGTGTGACAGAAGAGGGTTTCTTCTCTTTCTATGCGTGCGCGAGAAAGAGAGCTTTCTCAACACTAGTGCATCATTGGAGCATCTGAAATCGATTCAATCGTTTCCGTTTTGATGATGTTCTCCCTAAAGCTGACATCAAGTCTCTCTGTCTCAATTCTTTCGATAAGGAAAGAATCAATGATTTTCCATTCTTTTTTCTTTTAGATAATGGACGAAAAAATCATTCTGATATTGCTATAAGAATTAGATTTTTTCCATTCATTTAAAATTAATTGAGAAAAAAAAAATTGATTAGCTTTCTAAACTGAAACTCTCTTCTTTTTTGCTTTTGGTTAGAAAAATCTTTTCAATGCGATTGTCTGGCAGATAAGGACTACTACCATCTCTCGGTAATCGACAGCGCTCGAAAGTGAAGCAGATTAAATTCGAATGAAAAACAGCAGATAGAGTTGCAATGACTGCTGGGAGATTCGATTTTTTTTCGTGATTCGAAGTATAACCAAAACACATCACATAATCTAAGGTCATTAACCTATCCGTGAAGGATCTAGCTCTAGAATTTCAAGGCCAACAAGGAATCCTAATTTTCAAGGTCGAGACTTTTAAACGCCCAAACATCTCCAGGATAATTTTTTATCCTTTTGTTCTCTAACAACATCATCAATAAAAATGACGATCTACTTTCTATTGTTCCTTTTGATTGTGCTGATAGAATCGAATCGAATTCGTTTTCAAGACTATTTATAATTCCAATGAAAATCAATCGCTGCATAATATAAAAACGAACTTGGCTATACTCTCGATAGTGAAAATTCTTAAGAATCTGAAAAGTTTATTCTATAAGATTTCGCGCCTCTCGATGGAATAATCTGAAAGTATTCATTTTTCAAGCTAATAATAATATGCATCAAGATTAAGAAAACGATCAATTTCTTCGTTGAGCAGTCATAATTGAATTCAAATTGATTAATTAGATTCAAATGATTTCTCAGTCGATTTTAGATTGATAAAGAACGAAAAAATTTCTAACGAAAATTCTTTATGGCAGCCTTATTCTCTTAGAACAAATGTAATAGATTTCTGGAAAGCATTGATCTATCTGATGATGAATGATAATTGTGTAAACTGTCCGTCTATCATAAATCGATCTTGTTGAAAATTTTCAAGAACATTTCCTACGATCGCGAAGGGTACCCATTTATCAGAAGCATAAAAGACAAAAAGAAAGCGCATCAATTTTTTTTTGGTGAACTGGGGGAAACCAGACGATTTAGAAAGATGTTGAGGATATCTAGTGATCGATCATGGTCGACAGCAACAAGAGAATCATAGAGCTTTAGATCCACTGCAATCAAAGTGAAGAGGGAACAAAGAACAAAAAGAGCTCAAAAAGAGACGAGGAGCAATCACATTTGATTTTCGAGGGTGTTGGCCCGATTGAAGGCCACTCTCTCTCTCTCTCTCTCTCTCTCTCTCTCTCTCTCTCTCTCTCTCTCTCTTGCTGCAGTCTTAGTCGCCGCCGAATGTTTAATCGTTTTCTTTTAGTTTTGTTTCCTCTCTCTAGTTTAGTTCGTAGCTTTTTTTTCACTCGGTGTTGGAGAGAGTATGAAAACAGTCGCCATCAACATCATTAATATCAAGGCGATTGTCTCTTTGCTTCGCTCTTAATTTTCTTCTCTTCTTTTTTTTTATATTTCATTTTTGTTCAGGTTGTTATACCCGGTGCAGAGCATCCCATTATTAGAAGTCATTTTGTGTAAATGAGTGTATCTGTGTATCTGTCTGTTGCTAAAGGGATTTGGGATATTTTGTGCTGACTCTTTCACAACGTCTTGCAGGCTGCTGTTTCTTTTGTCGTCTGTGTTAGATGCCAATTCGAATCCCGAAACCGCCAAGCTTTGTGACATTCGAAAAAATCGGATTTGATCGAAATGGAATTCCAGTGTCGTCCTAGATTTCTCGAACTTCTACCTATGGATTGCAATGAAAATTACGCCCAAATCTGGGCTCGTCCCGTATCATCAATCTACAAGAACAGAGAGTAGAGCGCATAAGAGAAACGAAAAAAAACGCGTGCCACTAAACAATACTCAAAATATTAGAATTATCGAATCCGATATCGGAAACGCGTAAATATGAAGAGATTATAGGAGAGGGAGGAAGAGAGAGAGAGAGAGAGAGAACAAAGACCTTGGTCGTCATGCTTACAATGAGATGTCGGCTGTGGTGGTGGCATTAAAAATACAAATGGACCAATTTATTCTTTGTTTAAAAAGGATAAATTTTCTTTGTCCTTAGAGTATCGTTCCTCACTATGAACATTGCATGGAACAAACGAAACCTAAACATACACACATCAACATTGAAATTAGAATACTATGAATTGAACCAGACCATAGCTAGAATAATGGAGGCGAGCGCGCACATTTCTAAATGGTTCATTGTGCATTGCTTTCACCGTCTGTCGTCGTCGAAGAAGAAGAAGAAGAAGAAAATGATGATGATGCTGATGATGATGATTGTGCAGACTAAAGCATTGCAAGCGAGATCAAAAATCCACATGAGTAATGCCTGTGAGATGATGCTGATGAAAACTAACGAAAGAAAAAACCAGATTGACAACAGCATTGATAGCAATAAGCCATAAGACTATTGCCAGAGTCAAACAGGGCTGTGTACTAATACCCTCTCTCTCTCTCTCTCTCTTTGTCTGTTTTTGCTTTGGTTAGCTGATAAACCCCTCTGGTGATGTTGATGTCGAAGATGGAAAGTTCAACCACCATTTATTCCGAGGCCAAATAGAAAAAAGAAAAGTTTCGATGGGTAGAGATGGCAGAATGCGTTTTTAGGGTCTACAATATTCAATGGTGTGATCTCTTTCATCATCATCATCATCATTATTACCATCTACAAAGAGAAATCAAAATAATCGTGCCGTCATTTCTTTTTCATTCATTCAATCAAACATTGGTATTAGTCATTTGGTGGCGCTATTCTCTCTCCAGCACACACGCACAGCCCTAAACCTAAGCCAAACCGAACACCATACCGCCGAATGGAAGAGATCTAGCAAACCTAAACCATTCCATACCATTCCTATCTGTTATAATATCCTAGCCAAGCAATTTCTTTTGTCAATAAAATTTCTTACGAGAAATTTTTTTTTTTAATTTTTTAACCATCGTCGTCAGTCTTCGTTCTTTTCTCTCTATCATTGCTGCTATCGTATTGTTCGCTTGTTTCTTTCTATTAGTATTACCTAAGCATTCAAACGAAGAATCGTTGCCATTTCTGCCCTGTCCTGCAATATTCGGTTGCAGTTCCGATCCGAGCGAAATTCATTGACACGGACTTGGTGTTGGCTATCACAATCATCGAAATTCTTATTACAATTACATCATAACCATAACGACGATTAAATCAAGCATTTTGTACTGGCCAGATAACTTTTTCGTCTTCATTTCACCATCGTTCTCTCTCTATCTTGTCTTGACAATCTTAATATGGTCTTTGTTGTTGTTGGCGATGGTGGTTGGTGTTATTATAATTCGTGATGGTAGTTGTCGATGAGGATTATTATTATTATTATTAGTATCAAAACTACTTTATCAAAAAATTTGATCGGTTGCGCCACAAAGATCATTTAACCTGGCATCTTCACCTTTTGTGAGAGAACAAAAAAAACGAAAAGAAAGAAAAGAATCTCAACAGAATTTTGTACTTACCAATGATCATCGACGAACTGCATCTGAACCCAACAGCATTCGATCATCAACACTATCCCTTTTCAACAGAGACAAAGGAGCGAAAATTCAGTGTCGTTGATTTAGATTCAGCTTTGTTAGATCTCTCATTTTCGATTGCTATCATCGACGAACAACACCACCATCACAGTTCGTCTCTCGGTCTGAAATCTCTTTGTTTGTTTGTGGTGTACGTGTGTCTCGATATGTCATTATCGAAATAAGCGACAAGAAAATAAAACTTTGCGAATTTTCTGTTTGAAACCAAACAAAAACATTGAACTGGAACTAAGTTGACGACGAAAAGGGGGTGGTGGTTCTCCATTCATCATCCGATTTTTGATTTTGAATCATTTTCTGATTGCCTTTGACTGTCGAAACACTTTTCTCTCTCTCTCTCTCGCTTTACTGTTTGTGATCTTGTGTTTGTTCCAAAATCTTTTAAACCAAATAACTATTCTTACTTACTGTTACTGAAGATTGCTTTGTAGAAAATTATCGATGTTTAATTGTGCTCGTTTAGGCGTGACATCAAGAGAGAGAGAATGGAAATCGGAGAATTCATTTTGTGAAATTAGATTGCGTTGCTTCGGTTGTTGTTGACCATTTTTTAATTATTACACAATTTGTTTTTATTTGAATTCAATTTCAGTCGAATCGATTTTAGCTAACAACCTCTGCACCATCAATCAAGTCAGTTCAGTGTTTGTCGAATCCAGCAAAATAATCCCAAAGTGTCAGCTACAAAAATGATGACCACATTTGATACGACACCCGCTCTTCCTTCCTCGGCAACTTCGGCACCGACTTCGTTGTCGGATTTCACTACCGAATTGATGATGTCCAATGGTCGTAATGCTTCCTTGATAAATAGCTCATCGAATGCACCGATGTCATCATCGAACTCGGCCGTCTCCTCCAACTCTCCATCCAATCTTAGCAATGATGATAATTCCCACACCAATTCATCATCATCGTTGACAAATTCGAATCAATTCCAAGATGTCACCCATCTTACCAGAATCTTTCACGAATGTCGAACACGTTTGGCTGTGAAACAGAAAAACTTGGAGCATCTCTCGAATCGCTTACAAAATCAACACATCAAAGCTCAGCAAGATATCAGTCAATCATATCAAATCTTATTGAATGCATTAGAAAAGGGCAAAAATGATCTTTTGAAAGAGCTCGAAGATGTCTACAATGCTCGATTGATTTCATTGACAATTTTCACATCTAAAATCACCGAACATCTTCGTAAGATTGAACAGATGCTTTATTTTATCGATCAAGGACAAGATTTTAATCAAGATTATCTGAATTGTAAATCGTTTATTGACAATAAATTGCAAGCAATCTTAAACATTGATCTTGATTCGAGCTTCCATTCTAATGAGCTCGAATTCGTTACAAATTACAATACGATCCAAACGTTAGTGAAGAATAATATTGGCTTCATTCGCACCTCCTCGCATGACAATAAATATTTGACGAATAGATCGAATTATTCCACAACGAATAGCTCTTCGTTGAATGGTTTCGATTCGCCATCCGACCATCATCTAATCGATCGATTCAATTCGTTCAATTTGAACAATTATTCCAATCGTTCACTTTCCTCTTCGATTTCCGATTCGTTGAATGCGTTCAGCTATGATAAGTGGTCATCTGTTGGTGGAGGCAATGGTGGATCGCTTAACAATAACAATCATCATCATCATCACAATAACAACAATAATTGTCTCACAAGCAACTCTGATTCCTCGCCAGATTCGACTTTGTTTACTGCTTGGGCGAATGTTACCAACGATGGTCTGAACGAGATCAATACCGATCCGATCGATCTAATCAATGAACCATCGTTATCGGTTACGCCGGTGATGCCAATCAAATCGCAAGTTCAACGACAAAAAATGATTTATCATTGTAAATTTGGTGAGTTCGGTATTATGGAGGGACAGTTCACAGAGCCTTCTGGAGTCGCTGTCAATGCTCAAAACGATATCATAGTTGCTGATACCAACAATCATCGAATACAAATCTTCGATAAAGACGGTCGCTTTAAATTTCAATTCGGTGAGTGTGGTAAGCGTGATGGACAGCTTCTCTATCCGAATCGTGTTGCCGTAGTGAAACAATCAGGCGATATCATTGTGACTGAACGATCACCGACGCATCAAATCCAAGTGTACAATCAATATGGACAATTCGTACGAAAATTTGGAGCCGATATTCTTCAACATCCGCGCGGTGTCACCGTTGATAACAAAGGCAACATCATCATTGTCGAATGTAAAGTGATGCGTGTCATCATTTTCGATCTGATGGGAACTGTTTTGTATAAGTTCGGCTGCAGCAAACATCTAGAGTTTCCAAATGGTGTTGTTGTCAATGATAAACAAGAGATTTTCATCAGCGATAATCGTGCACATTGTGTGAAAGTCTTCAGCTATACTGGAACATTTTTGCGGAACATCGGTGGAGAAGGTCTAACAAACTATCCCATCGGCGTCTGTTTCAATGACAATGGAGAGATTTTAGTCGCCGACAATCACAACAATTTCAACATAACAATTTTCACCCAAGATGGAACATTGGTTAATGCTCTCGAATCGAAAGTGAAACATTCACAATGTTTCGATGTTGCCCTAATGGATGACAATTCTGTTGTTCTTGCAAGCAAAGATTACCGTATCTATATCTATCGTTATCTACAGCTACAATCACTTGCTACAGCTGTCGCCACAAGTGGAATCTGTTAGATTTATTTCTAAAAATTTGTAGTTCATAGAAGTTCACCTTGGTCTCAAACACAAAACACCTCACCGATAACTTACCTTGTTTGGATCTTCCAATATTCCATTTTGGAAAGCGCGTTTTCGAAGCAGCGAAAAAGCCTATAGCATCGAACAAATCATCGACCATTTCAATTCGAATCAAGAATTCTCCTTTTCAGAGCTATGAATAAGGATTCCCATTCAAATCTCGACATCAATCATCTATCTTTTCGATTTCGAACAATCGGTTTTTAATCTCTTTTATTATTTTGATTTTATATTTTCTACTGGATAATTTTTTTTTCGGTGCATTTTGTTAGATTCATTTGATTCAATTATTATTTCTTTTATTATTTTTTGTGAATGAACGCAAACAAATATCAACTGTCATTCGACGACTAAGAAGACGACGAAGACGGCTCTATTGATCTAAGACGCTGACCGTCAAACAAGAATTATCTTCGTTTTTCAGAATTATCTTCGCTCAGAAAAGAAGAGATTCAAGAAACAAATTATTTTTCTCCCCGTTTAGTTGTTTCGGTTATTATTATTGCTATTACTAATTTGTCTTTTTTTTCTTTTTTTTTTTTTTTTTGAATTTGATTTTTTGTGGCACAATTTTTCTGTTATTTGATTATTGGTTACAATTATTATTATTATTATTATGATTATGATTATTATTATTGCTGCTATTAATTATGGATTATTACATCTCTCATTTAGAATTAATTTTGATTGAATTTCACTTCTGATTGTCTCCAATGTTTCTCTTTGATTTTTTGATGGATTAATTTTTTTCTGTTTTTTTTTTTTTAATCACTGAAAACTGTTTTGTCCCCATTCACTCTCTCTCTCTCTCTCTACATTTCCGATTGTTAATTATTATTATTACTATTAATTATCTAGCTCAATTGGGTTTGATTTCTATTGATATTTTTGTCTCACTTACACACACACACACACCTATTGTATTTGCTGATTCTAATTATTATTATTATTATTATTATTACTGCTGCTGATATTGCTATATTTTGTTTCAATGAAATTTGTTTATTTTTTTAAAGAGATTTCTCGGTTGTAACAATAATAATAATAATAATAATGATAATGACCATAGTTATGGAACTCCAATCGAATCTCTTCCTCACTGTTCATCTTCTCTTCTCTTCTCTTCAGTTTTGTTTTCCTAACTTATTCGACACCTTTTCATTCTTATTCGAATGATAGCATCGAGCGAACTCCTCATATTCCATTCTATACTTTGACATCGAAAATCGGAAGAATTGGAATGAAAAAGACGATCAATAAGGCAATCAAATTTGATCATTGCTGATTGATTTCTATAATCTCTCAACCGATTGTTAGAATCTTAATCTAAGATCGAAGAGTGAATCTTTTAATGGATTTGTTTCTCCATAGTTCAACCAAATTTGTTTTTTGGAAGTTTTCGTTTCCTAAACGTTTGCGCTTTGTATTTTGTTTGTTTGCATTTCGAAACAAAATTGTCTAGATTTTTTTCATCTTTTCTTTTAATTTTTTTTTGTTTTTCGGTGCAATTTTTTTATGTCCCTATTTTATCTAAGTTCGGCTTCGATTTTATATACGAGCGAATCGAACCTGGCCGAACCTAGAAAAAAATTGATGAAATTCAAAGATCTCTCTGAATTATTTCTCTCTATAATTTGTATTATTTTGTGGCACCTACAAACGAAAAGCTGTTGAATTATTGTCTAAATCGAATTTGTTCAAATTTATCGTCAAACCTATCTGACTACTACCTATCTAGTTTCCCTTACCTACAAACTTACGGACAAATTAAGATATAAACAACAATCCAGTTTTTGGCAAAAACAAATGAATTTTTCACAAAATTTCACACAAATTTTTACTATTGCATAGAAATGAAATCGAATTCTCTATTTTGGAATTTTGGAGCAAAATCTAAGTTATTTCGCCGTTCGTTGAGTTTCTCTTTTTTTTCTTACAGTTTTGTTTTGTTTTTGTTCTTCTCATTCACCGATAACTCTTTTGTTTTTCGAAAATTTTGGACCAGATTAAATTCGAACATACTTTTCTTTAATCTCAATATCAAATATCTTTTATTTGTTTGTAGGACATCATTACACGCCCACTAAATCCAATCTATACAGTCACAGAAGACTTTCTATTATTATTATTATTATTAATACTATCAAATTTTGGATCTTATTTGATATCATAATCTTGAATTGTATCGATTTTCAGATATGGATCTAGCGAAAAAAACTGTTGTTTTTGCAACAAAACTGTTCCAAATTGTTTCTATTGTTCCATTTCATGGAAACATCTTCGATTTGCTTATTTTTCTAAATTTATTTTTGTCTCCTCAAAATTTCCGATTATTAGATTCTAGGATTTTTTTCTTGCCAAGAAAATAACACACAGCAGCTATTATCCATACGAACATCTCACACCTGTCTCTTTGTGAGAATTTGTCTGAAGACAAGACATTTTCTTCTTTTTCTATCGCAAGGCTTTTTTATCAATTCCGATGTTGTAATCTCTTTAGATTTTCTATTTTTCTATTGATTATTTGTATCAACGAAACCTAAGGCAGAAGCAAAAGAGAGAAGAAAAAAATCAATCAATTAATTATGAACGTTTTGAACAATTAATTTTTCTGTTTCTATCTCTCATCACTCCTTCCGGCAAAAAATCCGATCCTTTTCCGAACTCAAATCTGTACCTTATCTCGAATCATTTGAATCTTAATCTCAATCTGTGTCTTGGTCATCATCATCATCATTTCGATAAACTTCCAAATTGTTTGCAAATTATCCTTCCACTTATTGTTCTCTGATCGTTTTTTGCTAGAAATTATTTTTTGAAATCATCAATGATAACTTAAATCACTAATCCTCAGCAACAAACCTCATTGGGTCATCGAATGAGAAATGCTGGATTCTTCAAGTTTTTATGTCTTCTCTTCCAACCAAGAAAAATTTTCTGTTGATTCTTCTTCAAACTTGGATTTTGAATTCTAAATTAATCTCATACGAGATTGGTTTTCGTTTTCTCTTTTCATTTTCTTTTTTTTTAATGCTTTTTTGCTTTGAATTAATTATTGCTTCGCTCTAAATTATATTATTATTATTAATTATTGATTGATTGATTATTAACAATTTTGTACTCCTCTTTCCAAATAAAATCGAAAAAAAATTATGATTTTTTTCTATTTTGAATTGAATACTGCTCTGTGAGGCTACAGTTTCTTTCTTTTAGTAAACATCTTTAGATCAGATTGATTATTTCGAAAAATTTGATTGTTTTAATCAAAAAAAAAAAAAATATATAAAGCTATAAAATAGAATAAGCTGAGAATATAAGCTTAATTTAGCAAGCAACAGTTCTAAACAACATTTTTAAAATTTGTTCCATTTTTTGCTGATAATACAATTCGATCATTCATTTTGAATTACGTTCTTGGAACGTTAACATTTTTTTTTAAAAAGATTTTGAAGTAATCGAAGTTGAACATCCGGTTCAATTGTTAGAGTCATCTTTGATCTCATCATTACAATAGTTGTAATCTAAATGCAATGATTTTTTCTTATGGATGTCATTCAAGATCGCTTTGATCGCATTCATTTCAGTTCGATGAGTGAAGAATTTCAAAAAAAGAAATCCGGTTGTGATAATAATAAAAATAATCGCCATCAAAAATGTTTCCGTCAAAGTCAATTCGATCGTTAAACGTAGGGCTATCAGCAGTAGCAAACAGAGAACGATTATCAGTGAAATTGAGAAAAAACTGTATTTAAATGATGGCTTATATTTATCGATATAGATCGAAAGAAGATTCTCAATCTCATGGATCAAATAACGATCATCACAATTATTTTTGTTCGATATGCTAGTCTTATTAAGATATTTTCGACAACTATTATTCAGCTTCTCGTTTGTATCAGCGAATAATTGCATCGATTTCTCGCTTTTCATTTCATCGATCGCAGAGATTTGTTGAGATTTTTTTCTCTGATCATCATCTTCATCATTTTGATGATGATCATCAAGACCATTACTATTAGCGCTATGATGATTTGTTTCAGTAGTTAATTTTATATCACTGCTTTTGTCATTGTTTTGATGATTGCTCTTCACATTTGTCTTATAATTACTCATCTTCATTGCCAACGTTGTTGAAGCGTTCTCATTTCTTTGCTTCCTTGGAGCACTCTTCCAGGTGAATAATAATTTGGCTACCACTGGTTGATGATCGCTAAATGAAAGACCGGTAACGTCTTTTGCAATAACAGCGATCTTTTCAGCATCACAATGAAGGATTTTGGACTTTTTTTCACTCGAGTCTTGGTCAGTATCATCATCAATACCATCTTTGCTCACCACACTGTGATGACGATGACTATGATGATGATGATGATTGATTGAATTACGCAATTTGTAAAAGATGAAATCAATTCTTTTGCCAGATTTTTTATCCATCTTTATGTTTTGCTGCGGTGTGAAAGTATTCTCGCGATGACCACATGTTATCAGCTCTTCATCACTTGAATCATCACTCAGATCTTGAGCTTTCAGTTCAGCGATTCGATAGTTTTGTATGACAGTATTGGTCAGTAGATCTTTGCGAGGCAATCTATCCGTTATCGATCTCGATGAAGGTTTTTTAGCAATCGGTTTATGACAATCATTCAAATCTGTCAATTCAGCTGATTGGCGAAAAAAATCAATACGCTTTAGTTAAAAATAAGGTGTCGAGACAAACAAAATTTTAAAAATATTTACTGAGCAAGCGATATGGTATCTCTTTCGAACAAGTGTTTAGATCACCAGCTAAAATGATCAAATCTTTCGATGCCGAATTGGTACAATTGCAAGACATAAGATTGATAAATTTACCAAGCTCATAGGCTTGGCAGATACGATGGACCGAATATTGGTCTATAAGTTTTTCATTATCGTCATATTGGGCGTGCATCTAGATTCAAAATTGAATTTTTTATTGAATAAAAACAGAAGATTTTGTTGACTCAAACATACGTGCGTACAGAAGAGATGAAGATTTAAACCTATCAATTCGATACGAGCATATGCAACACCTTTTTCGAATTTGGAAATTTTAAAATTGATTGGAAAGATAATTTGATTTTAAATCATTACCTTTGGTGGAGAACCAATCACCATGTAATGGTCGGAACGGAGAGCCATTGATCGTATAAGGATTAAAATAGATCAATGCAGGAAGCCATTTAGCTAGAATCACAAGACCTAAGATCAAAGTGGCAAAAAATTATTTATTTTGTAATCATTGATTTAATCTGTGAACCATTGACATACCACTGGTACCAAGAAGACTAGCATTGTTGAAGATATGGGCGAATTTATATTTGAAATTTGTTTTTGTTCGAATATACTCGAAATCTGATTGTATCCAGACCTGAATGCGAACCAAATCGATCCTTTTATAAAGATAGATTCAGTATTAATCAATCATACCTCTTGTAAAAAGACAACATCATAATCTTGATCACATAGATGTTGAGCTATGAGTTTCATTCGTACCTCTCGATGATCGGAAACATAACGAAGTCCCCTGATGAACAATTAAAACAAACAGAAAGATAATAGAAATTAATGAGATGGAATGAGGAGCTTCGATCTAACCTACCAGCAATTTAGAGTGAAAATTTTAAGATTGTCTATCTCGAAATTTTTTGAGGGCATTTTTTTTACTAATTCTTTAGCTCGTTTGTTAGAGGATCGAGAAAAATGATGATGACGTTGATAGATTTCACACAAACCAATGATAGATTCTACTCTCGTATCAAATTTAATTGAAACTTGATGTGAGATTAGTTTGAAGCCAGCTCGACATCAATTCCACAAGAAAGAGAGGGAGAGAGAGAGAGAGAGATCAGTTGGAATCACAAATTGAATGTTGTTAGAAAAACGATTTTTAATCTAACACTGATGTTAACTTTACAATGGATATTAACATAAAAAGAAAAACAGAATTCAATCAACAAATCAAAAAACAACTATTTTGACAAGCAACATTTTGATAACAAAACTATCGCGCCATCATTCCACATTGGTTCTCATCATAGCAGCGAGAAAGAACGGCAGCATCAGCAATGCATTGCTAGAAGGTAGAGTGGTTTTCAAATGGACCAGGTTCCGGAGAAAAAAATCCATCGAATTCACCTAGAATCCAGGAAGAAGATAATTAAAGACTGGTCTGATTCTGATCTCTTTTGAAAGTATTTTACAATCAATATTGTTTCAATGATTTTGATTAAAAGTTTCGAATAGCTCTCTGGCGATCACCCCTTTGGTAGATCATATGATCGTAGCCGATGCACAGGTCCGTTACGATACAATACGACAACTTTATTTAAATTCCATGAGATAATGTGGAAGAAACAATTCTCTCAACTTTGTTATCAATCAAAAAATCTAGGATTCGAGGTAAAGTTTGGCTTTAGCTTTCTTGACAAAAGTTTTAATTGTTTTTTATAGAAATTAGTCGTACGACAGAAGCATCGATTTGTTTTGAAAGAACTCTCACCCAATCCCATCGATGACAATGATCCTAGACGGCATCCTGGTAACCGAAGAGGTCTCGAATATGATCTACCATATAAACTATTGCTGAATTCTACCAAAGTTATCAATAGTAGGCAAAGTCTCATTCCCATTTATTGAAATCACTGTTCATGTACATTCGATGAATAGGGTATCGAAACAAAAATTTCCGAGCGAAAGTTAAAAAAATTAATGAAGAATTTTTAAACGTTTTTGTTGCGGAAAAAAACGATAATAATTCCATACCAACAAGGAATACTATTCATTGTAAATCTTCTATTGTAAACTTGAAAATTTGCCAGTTTATTGATGTGAAAATATTTCGATTATAGTTGACGATTCCATGGATTATCTTGAGTTTGAAAAACATAAAACTCATCTCAAAGAAGAATACAGACGTAATTTATATTTCGAAAAAGATTTGTAAGCAATTCATTTATTCATCTTTATAAATTTTATTTATTGATTTAAATGTACTTCAAATTCGATCAGCTATAATGCTCATGATTGTGCTAGCTATATGGCAGCTAGATTGCCAGCAAATTATATGGCGATCTCTTACATTTTGAATCAAGTTAGTGCAATATTTCAATTTACAATTAAAATGAATTCGATTAATTGGTCGAGTTTTTCTCGTCAAACAACTTTTCTTACTGAAAGATACGTAAAGAAGAACCAGATTTCGTTCCTACTTCTGTATTTGATTTTGGATCTGGAATGGGCACCACTATATGGGTGTGTGATCATTATTGGAAAGATTCAATTAGAGAATATTTTTGTGTTGACATCAATGAAAATATGAATGAACTCTCCAGAGAACTTCTTAAAAACGGAACACCTAATAATGCTCATATCCTTAATCAAATTTTTTATCGACAATTTCTTCCAGCCAAACACATAGTATTTAACTTCATTAACTTCGTTTTCAACATACTAATTTTGCATTTTACACTAAGCCTTCTTATGATCTAGTGGTCAGTGCATTTTCGTTGATGGAACTCGAACACACAAGTAGTCGATTGTATGCTTTAGAAAATCTATGGCAGAAAACTTCCGGTGCCCTCGTAGTCATTGAGCATGGATCTAAATCTGGATTCAATCTTGTTATGGAAGCAAGAAATTTTCTTCTCCAAATTAGTAAAGCTCAACTAGAAGCGGCATCATTGAAGCCTAAAAATGTTCCTAACAAAGATGTTTCTAATCGTCAGACTGAATCAAAAGGTTCAATCATGGCCCCATGTCCTCATAATCACATTTGTCCAAGGCAGTCTATTTTGAACAAGAAATCCTATTGTAATTTTGCTGTCAACTATCAGCAGTTGGATTATGGGCAAATGGTGATTAATTTTAAACTATAATTATTTGCATTGAATTCAATTAATATTTTTTAATTCAATCAAAAGAATCCTGGAATCAAATCAGAGAAATTTGCTTACTTTGTGATGAAAAAAAACGGCTACTTCGATTGGAGAGAAGGTATGTGATTCTAGAAGAAAACAGATGAAATTGAAAGCTTTTCTTTTCCGGTTGCGAAGAACAAAAGATTTGGTCTAGAATTGTGGAACCAGTGGTGAAACGATCGAAGCATTCAATTTGTAGAATATGCGATAATGATGGCTGTTTAAAAGAAATAATTGTCGCGAGATCAAAATATCCACAGTGAGTTTTCAGAAGAAATTCCGATTTTTTCGTTTTCAAATTCATCAACAACATTTATTTAATTTTTCATCAAAAATAGAAATATATACAGGTGTATTAAAACTTCAAGATGGGGTGACAGAATTCCGGCAATGGTTTGCGAAGCTGATTGAAAAGATATTCTCTTCGAACGAAAATCTTTCATTCGATTATCATTGAATCATTATCGGTGGTGTTCATGCTTTGATTTTCTTGCTCGAGTTTAATCAGAAGATCTTTGATCTCTTCTCGATATTCATTGAAATACATACAGATTTGTGATGCATCTCTGGACTCTTTGAAACGTTTGAATTTGTAAAAATAAAATGCTAGATATTTGTATGCGGCCGATAGATCTGTTACGCTTAAATTGTAAATGGATTTTTTCGATTCAAATTCGTTGACGAATTCGCTATAGATTGCGGCAGCTTTGTGCTCTTCATTCATTCGCTCATAAAGATTCGCTAGTTTAATTAAGGAAGAGAATCCAGCTTTTGAATAGCATGCAGCTGCCTCTTCATATCTAGAAATTTTTTCATAAGTTTGACCAATGGCCAAAATCAATCGAGTATCAGTCGGTTTAAGGAAATGTGCCTTCGAATAGTAATATAGCGAATAGGCAGGCATTCGAAGGATTTCGTACGCTTGTCCAAGTCCATACCAAGCACGATAATCACGTTTATTGCATTTGATCGCCGAACGATATGCTTGGATAGCTGCATTCGTATTTTTCAATTCAATATATTCATGACCCATCAAGGTCCATGCTGATAGATATTTCGGGTTCAGTTGCAAAGCTCGAGAGAAATAGATTACTGATTTAGCGTGCTGACCTCTTAGACTATAGAAATTGGCAATACAAAAACATGTTTCTACACGAAACGGATCGATTCGATTGCAAAAATGTGCCAAAGAACTGAGTTCTGTTTGCATTTCCTTGACGTAAAGTAGATTACTATAGATATCCATGGCGTCTAATTTATAGGGATCGGATTGTTGCACATCGGTGAACGATTTTATCGAGTCTTCGAAATATCTCAAATTATAATTGACGATAGCTATTTGAGTTTTGATATGATTGTTGTCTTCGAATGTTAATAATAAATCTTTATATAAACAAATTGCTTCTTCATTCATTTGAATTTCAAGATAAACAGAAGCTAAAAAAAATGATTTGATCCAAATATCAGGCAAAGCTGAAACAAATCTTTGCAATTCAGAATCATCTCTGATGACTTGACTCAATTGATGCCAAGAACACCAGCATAAAGGATTTATCAGAATGCTTTGATTTAAAGCTTCAAGCGCATCGCTGTTCCGTCCAAGTTTCAACAATACAATGGCATAGATATAGTAAAGATAGCCATCATTTTTCGCTAATTCATTTTGTTTGAATTCTTTTTCGAGATTATTTTTCAAACCGATGAATGATTGATGCAGGTAATTGGGAACAACTGATGTAGGTTCAATCATGCGATCTAGTCGTTCTTTTTCGATGGCTAAATATTTTGAATAAAAATGAATAAATAAACATTCAACGCTCTTGTTCCGATCTTTTAGGAGGAAAGCAGCGCGATCATATTCACCGAGATCGAAAATACTTTTAGCAAAAAGATATTCAAAGTCCATATTTAATTCATCTGAGATCATCATTTTAGGCACAATAGGATGCTCAAAAGTGTTGTTTAAATCAAGCCTAGGAAAACATTTAGTTTTGATCTCATTCTGATTCTTGATGGATGAAAGCAATTCTGCAGCCCATTTCGTGCTTTGTCTCAATCCTCTTGAATTACTATGAGAATAAATATCAAGAAGATCTTGTTTAATCTGATTGATAGACATTCCAGTATCGTAAACGTCGAAAAGAAAGCACTGCTTATCAACAATTAAGAATATTGAATTTTAAATTTATGGAATCCCATACAATCGAAAGAAAAACAACCGGCAAACAGTTTTGGATCTTTATAGTCACTTCAGCTATTTCATCATAATGTTCAAATATCCACACACGCTCTAACGCTGCCAGTTCCTTTTCCCTCAAAACTGTTTTGTTGAGCCGTTTTCAGCGATTGATTATTTCAATTAAATTTTGTTTTATTCTTAAACTCTAAAAATGTTTTTATTCATCAAAACTTTTGATCGGACGATTTCGATCGAAGCGGATCGAACATCTAGCATAGATGAGATTAAATTTATCATCGAGCAAAAGGAAGGGATTCCAATTTCTGACCAGCGATTAATTTACGGTGGAAAGCAATTAGAAAATCGTCTTTGCGATTATGACATCAAAAATGGTCGGTTTTTATTTGGGATTTGCAATATTTAATATTTATTTAATAATCTTACCAAATGAATTATCTTTGAAAGATGCCACTTTGCATTTGCTATCTAGATTGTGTGGAGGTGTAATTGAGCCGAGTTTACGTATTTTAGCTCAAAAATACAATTGCGAAAAAATGATTTGTCGAAAGTATGTTCATTAACTTGATCATTGAAGTTTTATTTCTAATTATATTTGTGTCTTTAAGATGTTACGCTCGTCTACATCCGAAAGCAACTAATTGCCGAAAACGTAAATGTGGACATTCAAACAATATTAGACCAAAAAAGAAGCTGAAATAAATGTTTTAGCTGCTTGATGTTCGCATTTCGAGCATGTTGAAAAAATTAAGAATCAATAAAGCTATTGAATTCTACTTCTTTGTTCAATTATTGTTCGAATAATTTCTATTTTCGAATAAGAGGTCCATATCGAGGAAGATTGAGTATTGAGATAAATGTGATTCTCAAAAATATCTCTATTTGTTTGTGGCACGAAATAAAATTTTAAAATTCCGACTAACCAAAAACAAAAAATTAATAAGAAAAGTCTAGCCTAGAGTCTGTACAATCAAATCATAGCTGTGACCATCAAAGCAAAAAATATCAATAACAACCACAACAATCGATTTTAATAGAATTTTTTATTTTATCAAAATTTAATTCACTAATTCTAACGTGACGATTTCACCAGAATGCAACAAATTATTATGGATTTCAATTGTTACAACCACAAAGAGAGAGAGAAAGCTCGGACGAGCAAGCAAAAACAACACAAACAAAATGAAGCGATTGAAGCGGAGAGTGAAAGAATCAAAATCTTAGCGTAAAATACGAAAATGCACAATCTTTCAAATGCCAGTGTTTGATGTTTGAGTAAAATGAGTAATGATCATTTTGATGGTGATGGTGGTGGTGGTGATGGTGTTTGATGGCGATGATTGTGGTGATTCGCTTCCATTGTCTTTTTTTCTGCTAATTATTCAATCAATCATCTTCCATTATTGATTAAAAAATTATTCTCTCACCAACTTGTTTGTCTGTGGGCGGCTTGCAAACAATATTTATGTTTTGTATTTATCGATTTTTATTTTTTTAATCCTGATTTTCTCGTATCCATTTAACTTGATAAATCTCTTCACAACATTCTGACTATTTTTTCTGATCCGAGGTGAATCCGTTTCGATCGAATGGTTTGTTTTCTATGGATTCAAAATGAAATTTAAGAGTTGATTTATATTAAAATATTTCAGAAAAACGTTCTCTATTCCGCCTTTTATTCTTCACATCTTTTCTCTTCAAATTTCTCGATGCTATTTATCGAATCAGTATTTTGTTTTTGATTCCAATCCGAGGAATTATGAAAGTTGTTGCCCTGTATGATTTTGATGCTCAGCCAGATACTGGTGAAATATCGATAACCAAAGATGAGATAATTACTGGTTTGTTTTCATTGATTTTTTTAGCCAAATTTCCCCTTCTATTTTTTTGATTATCTGATCTCTCAAAAGTTACTAGACAAGATATTGGTGAAGGATGGTGGGAAGGTATCAATTCTCGTTCACAAAAAGGCCTTTTCCCAGCTGAATATGTCTCACCGATCAATAACTCAGAACAATCAAATCATCTTGATCAGTCATCGTGGAATGATTTTCCATCGTCTACTTCTAAACCAGCCTTAGTCTCTTTCACACAACAATCGGTGAATAATCCGACCAATTTCGATAATAGTCATTTTGTTGATAAGAATTTTGATGCTCAACTTTCTCATCATCAACCCTATGATCAAGATGATGCCGATTGGGGCGATGAGGATTGGGAAGATGATGATAGTCAAGCATCAGAATTCACTGCAAACGATTATTCACCAACCAACCCAGCTTTAAATCAAATAACATCGATCAATATCGGTGCCGTTCCAAAGATTCAAGGTTCTGTGAAGAAAAGTATAAACCGATTCTCCCATTTTGTTAAGTCTGGGGGTGAAGATTATATTCTTGGGTTGAAAAATTTGACCGTAAACCAAAGTGATTTGATACATATTATTTTCGATGAGCAACATTATAAATGGTCACCGAGCTATTTCACTCTAACTGTATCTGTCGAAAATCCAAAAAAAGAAAGCAAAATGAAAGGATTAAAAAGTTATATCGCCTATCAATTGACACCGTCTGATACAGGCATTCCAGTAAGTCGTCGATATAAGCATTTCGATTGGCTTCATGGGATGCTTCAAAATAAATTCTTAACAATTCCTATACCATCGTTGCCGGACAAACAAATTTCTGGTCGATATCAAGAGGATTTTATACAGAATCGAAGGATACAGCTTCAATCATGGGTGAATAGAATTTGTAGGCATCCGGTTCTTAGTCAATCGACAGTTTGGAAACATTTCATAACCTGCAAAGATGAGAAACAATGGAAAAATGGAAAACGAAGAGCCGAAAAAGATGAGCTTGTCGGGGCATTATTTTTTTTGACCGTTCAAACACCGGAAGACGCAAGGATTGATTCAAATTATGACAACAAATTAGAGCAATTTTTTCGTTTCGTGAATAAACTTGATGAATCTACAAAAAATATTTATAATGTTTCTCAAGAAATGATCAAACGATATCAATCGTTTTATCGGAAAGAATTTAGTAAAATTGGAAGTATTTTCAGCGGCCTTGGGGATTCTTTTGGATCGGCACCATCAAAAAATATCCCCAAAAACAAGTCTTTAATTAGCGCTTTAAATTTTACAAGTGAAACTTATGAATCAATCAGCAGATCATTCGACGATCAACATTGGAATGATTTCGGACCATTATCGAATTTGATGCATGAATATCGAGGAATACTGTCTGCCTGGCCAGAAATCTATCAAGTGTACAAAGGTTCAATAAACAAAAAAAAAGAGATCAAGAAAGTAATAGATGATGATCGAACGGATCAAGAGCTTGAGAAAATCAATCAAAGAGCAGATGTTGTAACGTTCTCGACGATAGCCGAGATGAATCATTTCGAAGAAGAACGAATCAATGATTTCAATCAAATAATGCGAACATTTCTGAATGGTCAACTCAATTTGTATAAAGGAATAGTTGCTAAACTAGAGGAGACTCTTAAGAAATTCGATGAACAATGATTAATTTCTATAAACCCATCGAAATTTCAATCGATCCTTCAAGATCTAGAAAGATTCAAGTCTTACTTCGACTTAGAGCCTAAGTCAATAGAATCGTCACTTCCCAAATCCTTTTAAAAAATGGAATGAACTTTTAAATTTATATTCGTAATGAAATTTTATATTTCCAACAGAAATTTTCTCTTACAAATATTTTTGATATTTTATATATTCTATCAGAATAAAAATTATTACTAATTGAATGGTCCTAATGATTATTTATGATTATGCTTGTCCGATTCCAAAAAAAAATTGAAAAAATTAAAAACCAAAATTGATTGACAAATTCCATCTGAAAACATATCCTTTGTTGATTCGAAAAAAATCATCTGTGTCGAACAGCTTGAAACTCCTCTCTCTCTCTCTCTCTCGCCTTGTCTCTGTCAGCTTTTCCAAAGCGAAAATTCTCTCCGTAGTCCTAACTCTCTCTTTAGATCGAATATTTATTTCGTTATCTCTTTTATTTGTCAACAACAAGTTGTCCAAATCCGAGTTGTGAAATGATCGGTTTTTACATAGATATCAAGATATCATCATTGCAAATCTCCTAAATGCGTTTTATCAGATATCAATAAAAATCACTTGGACATCACAACTTGGATTTTCCCCTCAAAACAATCATAGAAAAAAAAATTCAACATATCTCTGTTCAAAAATTATTCTGTTTACTATTGTTTCGAAGTAAAAAATTAGGATTTGAAGACAAATCAAGTCCGAAACAATATAATGTTGAGATGTTCTCGTTTGTTGAACTTCTTCGTTGATACTTGTGTGGATATTTTTGTTTATTTTAATCGATGTAGATGATTGGTTTATTTTAGCTTTGTGTCAGTGGTTTTTATGAAAAAAATCTAATACGTAATGTGGATCAAACTTGAAAATGTGGCTGTGGCGAATGCTTTCTGGTAGTGTTTTAATGCAATATTTATTTAGATGCAATTTTTTTCAATTTTTTTGTTTTTTTAGGATTACTGAACGAGCGAATTTGTATTTCGTTCTTCAAAAACGTCTCGGACATGGAACGAAAGGATTTTCCTCACTTCTGGTGGGAACTCTTGATTCCGTCTTCGAGACAAAAGTCAGTGTTTCATTTTTTGCTCAAATATCTTTTTAAGACTTGATTATCCATCTGATAGCCGTTACCGTATAGAATCCTGCATCAAACATCAAGCTCAGATTCAGCATATGGTATCTAATTTGTCGATTAGAACATATGATTAATTTTTTCTGTCGATTACTTATTTAAAAGCTGTCGCAACATCATCAACTTTTGAAGAGATTTTAAGAGATTGGGAATATATCGAGAACAATTTGATGCCAACATTGATAAATTTCGAAAAAGAATCTGATGTCACCGATTTCATCAAATGTAAAATCGAAAGTCTCCTACAATTGATTAATGAGCAGCAGCAAAATTATGATGAATATAATCAAAAAAAAGAGAACAATCTTTCAGAGTTGGAATTTATCAAAATTTTTCAATTGCCACCTGAAGAGAAGCTTGTGAATTGTAAGATAAGAAAAAATTAATCAAAAAATATCACTTGGAAATTATTTTAATTACTGAATCCATCTAGATTATCTCTGTAGCTTTATGAAAGGATTGTTTCCTCGTCAAGGTTGGCTCTACATCAGTGTAAATCATCTCTGTTTTTATTCAAGTATTTTTGGGAAAGAGATCAAATTAATCATCAAATGGATCGATGTCAAAGTATTAGATTGATTTGAATCATCTCTTATAAAATAATTATTTTTTTTCTTCAATTTAGCATCTAGAGTACGATAATCCTAGATTTTTTCCAAATAGTATCTTAGTAGTGACAAGGGCAAAAAAATTTTTGTTCTCAATGTTCATAAAAGCATCGGAAGTCTATTATCTAATGGAACAATTAGTGAATTTAGCAATGAAATCATTGATTTCCGATGAGAAACAAAATCTATTGAGCTTGAACTATCTTCAAAATCATGATTCTGATCATTCATCTAGAATCACGAAAAAAATGCTAATTCTTAAGCGTGATCTCGATTCGAGGGCATTATCGGAAAATTATAAAATTACATTTCGCCTACCGATGAATGAAAAGCTTGATGGCTCTATGCCTTGTACGTTATGGACACCGTATAATAAACAACATGTATGGGGAAAAATGTATCTTTCCAATAATTACATCTGCTTTGAAAGTCGAGTATGTTTAGGATCGATGAGCCAAAGCTTGCCAATTCAATTTTCTTTATGTCAATTAGGTACTCAATCTTCTTTCATTAATTATACCGTTGAGAAAGATTCGTTCAGTCGAAAAACTCGATAATACTGCATCAATCTTATCAGCCTACAACAGAGCGATTGTCATTACTTTACATCGTACGAATATCATTTTTGATCAGGTGGAAGATAGAGATTTTCTCATCACTCGAATTGTTAAATTATTAGCAAGATTAGATGATTCAAAATTCAAAATAGCTTCGCCCTTAAATTCTTCACAAACTTCACCATCTTGGAGCATTGAACCTCCTTTGAATGAAAAATTCTCTTTCAATGATATTTCACCCGAAACGAGAGCAAAAGAATCTGTGAAATTAAATCTCTGGGAACTTCATTTTCTTGAGTACGGTCGTGGAATTTCGTGCTATAGGGTTGAAAAAACTCGTGATCTGATTCTTCAAGGAATTCCGGATGCTTTAAGACATGAGTTATGGCTCCTTTATTCTGGTGCTATCAACGAGAAAGAAACAAATCTTGGTTATTACGCGAAAATTGTCGAAAATTCTATGACGATACGTAATGTAGCATCTGATGAGATTGAAAGAGATCTTCATCGATCATTACCGGAACATCCTGCTTTCCAATCAGAGATCGGCATCAATGCTCTTCGAAGAGTTCTGAAAGCCTACGCTCATAGAAATCCTAGCATCGGTTATTGTCAAGCAATGAACATAGTTGCTTCAGTTCTACTTTTGTACGCTGACGAAGAAGAAGCCTTCTGGCTGTTAGTGGCGCTTTGTGAACGATTACTGCCAGATTATTACAACAGAAAAGTGATCGGAGCTCTGGTCGATCAAGGTGTTCTAGAAGAGCTTGTCAAAGAACATTTGCCAGAACTTTATAATAAGTTATTACCTCTTGGTATTTTATCTATGATTTCATTATCTTGGTTCTTGACAATATTTCTAAGTATAATGCCTTTTGAATCTGCTATAAATATTGTCGATTATTTCTTCTATGATGGAGCAAAAGTTGTATTCCAAATAGCTCTCAGAATTTTAAATGCGAACGAAGAGGCTTTGATGCAATGCAAAGATGATGGTGAAGCGATGACAATCCTGAGCGGTTATCTAGAGAACATAGTCAATCCGGAAGCGAAAGTTCCACACATGATACATTCACTAGCTTACGGATCTGCTAGTAAGCGAGCGAGTCAAAAGACGACTAACATCAAAGATTTAATTAGTGAATCTTATAATAAATTCAATTTCATCACAGCGAATCAAATTGAAAAGCTACGTTTAAAGCATCGAATGAAAGTGGTTCAGAATCTAGAAGAGAATTCTATCAAGAATACAATCAGATCGTTACAAAGCATTCCGATCATTTCAAATTATTTAACATTCAACGAGATACTAAGTGTTTATATGATTTTGAAAGAAGAGCAACTCAAGCAGCAATATTGTGGCAAATATAATCTCAATTTTTTGCTCGAAAAAAATGATATACATTCATTCCGAATCGAGATAGAACAATTTCGTTGCTATTTCATTCAATTTTTTCCTTGGAATTGTGAGAATATCGAACATTTAGTTCGAAAAGTTTTTAATTTTCTTGATGAAGCCAACCATGGTTACATCGGTGCATATCAATTATTGACCTCGATGATTTTCTTCATCAAAGCGGAAGTGGAATTGTTACTAAAATTTTTGTACGCTATTCATTTGACAAATCATGTTGAACCATCGATCACATCTTTAAATTTAGATGATGTTGATGATAATCAAAAAAAAGATATTGAAACCGCTTCGGAAGCAATTGAGTTTTTTGAAACTAATATTTCGTCGAAAAAAACTGATAAGAATGACCTAAGCATAGCGATCAAAATTAATGATTTAGACCGCGATGATGGTAAGTATAATGGCGATGATGAAGATTTTGGTGAATTCAATGATTTAGAGCAATTTAAAGGCGAAAAGAATTTCAAGTTATCGAATTTGTTATCTCTGCTACCATTCGACAATAAATCATCGAATTCAATCAATCAAACATTCTCTCAACAACAATCGAATAATAGTGGAGACTGTTATGATGAAATTGATCAAGATCGAATGCCTATGATGAAAGAAACACAATTTATCAAGCTATGGATGACCTTGTATGAGATATTCGCATATGAAACTAATGAAAAGAATATTTTTGATTGCATCGCTAAAGTCGGCAACGATCTATTACATCTTGGTTTCTTAGCTTCGAGCTCAATGGAACAAGGAAAAGATAGGGCCACTGTTAAATCTGATGATAGTTTTCAAACAATCAGTGAAGAAGATCTAAAACTTGACGATCAATCAATTCGAAGTTTCAATAGCTATTCCAGTGGTCTAGTGAACGAAGGAGAAAAATTCCAAAATACCAACGATCAAGCTAGTTTGTCTTCTGCTGATCACATAAATTATTGGCAGATTACTTTTGAACAATTTTTAAATACTCTCAAAACGAAACCAATTCTTATGAATTTATTTGAGAAGAAATCTGATTGGGAGACAGTTTTGAAAAAAATCAAAAGCCAAGAAAAATCCGATTGAATATATTTGGATCTGTTTTCGATTTCAAGCAATCAACGATTCTTTCTCTATTTCCATTCTTGTCCTTATTTTCTTATTTAAAATTCTAATGATTTTATTCAATCAACAATCACATCGGAGAGAGCAAGAGCAAAGTAACTTTATTTTATAATTGTTTAATAATTTGAAAAAGCAAAACATTTCATATCAAATAAACTGTGATAAGAATTGTAGAAATTTTTTGTCTTTTTTCTGTAAAAATCTTCACTCTTGGTTTGAAAAACGATCAAAAATAGTAAAGGGTGGGTGTGTGGGTGGAAGGAAATGTAAGAATTTGTACAACAGCAATACAAGTATTCCGAGAATCAAATCAAAGATCTTTTTGAATAAGTTTGGATTCTTGAAGAAGATAACAGGATCAAAGAACAATTGATAAGAAAATCATACAATGGAACAATAATGACAAACTGTGGATGGTATCGCGGGAAGACAATGACATCGGAATCGTCTTCGATGATAGAAACTGTCTTCAGCAATTTTTTTTTGTATTTTTTCGACAATCTCTTCTCGATCGATATAGATCAATGCATCGTAGATCTCATTGAACGGATCTTTGCTTGGTGATAATCCATGCAACCAGATTAAAAGCATTCTGTAGGCGTGATCTTTGTAGCTTGTCTTACCAGTGTATTGATGTTCGATGGCTATAAAAAGGAAGAAAAAGAGATAAGATGATTTTGGGTCGATTGGAGACACCAAAACCTTTGATTTGATCTTCGGTGAAGTTCCAAAATCTGGCCATTTTTTTCCAGTCATTTGAATCTAGATGATGTCTGGAAACGTAATAGAGTATCTTACGAACGTAACCCAAACGGACATTTTCGCTTTCGTTGTTGCTATCGCATGAGCTCTGTTTTTTAACATCGATTCGATTGATGTTGGTGGAATTCGTTGCCATCGAATCGAATTTAAAATATTGCTCTCGTTCAGCTTTGATCAGCATGTCGACCAATGCTTGAAAACTTCCTCTCGAAGCAATGTACAACGCGGTTCGACCACTCTGCCGAGAGAAATGATTAGAATTTTAATAAAAAATTTCTAAACCATAATGGGCCATACTTTTTCGGTGAAGAATAGATCAGCGTTGTGAGCAATTAAAACTTCAGCAACCTCAGTGTTTCCAAGCTCTGCCGCTATCACCAATGGAGTTTGTTTACGCTGATGAAAATCACCGAAAACAACAATCAATACTAACATAGAATGATGAATTTGTGAAACAATTTACGCTATTGTAGGCATTGATATCGGCTTTGTTTCTTATCAAGAGCTGAGCAACTCTTTGGAGGAAAAAGCGAAAATTTTCATTCAAGATTAAATGATGAGTATCTCGAAGACAATAATACCTTGGGTGATTTCCAATGACCGAAAGATGTAAAGCTACCAAAAAAGAAGTAAGAAAATAAAAATTCTAGAATGCAAGAATTGAACAATTCTTTCAAGAAGTTACCTGTATTTCCTTTCTTATCTTTAGAATTAACATTGGCACCATATTCGATTAGTTTAGCGACAACTTCAAGATATCCTAATGCCGATGCAATCATCAGAGCTGTTCTTCCCTTCTGTTTGGAAGATAAAATCTTAAAACTGACATAGATTTTTAATTTGACAAAAACCAACCGAATCAGTAGAAAAAATATCTGATTTATGTTCGATTAAAGTATTTAATGCCTTTTTAAAACCATATTCAGCTGCCAAATGTAGAGCTGATGGAAGAGTATAAAATTAAACCGAATCTGATGCAAGAAAATCAAACTGACCAGTTTTCCCATCTTGATCGCGTTCATCAGCTTTGATACCAGCTCTAAGCAGACAATCAAGAATTTGATGATAGCCCTTGAAACTAGCCCAATGTGCGGCAGTTCTTCCTTGCTACAAAACAAGACCCAAATTAAGAAACTTTTTTTAAATTATTGCTTCCAACCTTATCTTTCATATTGACATCGGCTCCAGCTTTGATTAGTCGTTCAACGATCTCCAGATTATTATTCATACAAGCCATTGTTAAGCTTGTTTGCCAACACTACGATATCGATGCACAATTTGATTTTTCATAGACAATCATTAAGATTCTTGGATTATCTCTCACCTCGTTTACACTGTTGATTTCTATGTCGATAACATTGTCCAATAGATAGGCAAGAATCTCATTTTGATCATGTTTCACCGCACAATGAAGAACTGTTTGATGTTTCTGTTGGCAGAGAAAAAAAATTTGTTTCAGTACTCGATTAGTCAGAAATAGATCACCTTGTTCATAACTCTACAATCACAGCCTGCTTCTATCAACATTTTGACAATCTCGAGGTTTCCGACCATAGCAGCCATCAATATGGGTCTAGTTTCAAATTTATCAGAGGATTCAATATCACATTTCGCTTGAATTAATAAAGAAACTATTTCTGGGTTATTGTTGATGATGGCCCAATGAATCGGTGCTCGTCCAAGCTATCCGGATATCCATATGAAGAATAGCGAATGTTTTAAAATTTCCATTAATCAATCGAATAACAAAACAAACTTGAGATTTTTTATTGACATCGACGTCGAAAGTGAGAAGATACTTGACAGCCGAGACATTGTTTTTCATTGAAGCTTCTTGAAACAACAAATCTACTGGAATCTCTTTTTGAAGTAATTGCGAATGAGATGAAGGCAGTGCCGAATCCGATCTTGTTGTACGCTTAGATATCACCGATAATCGTTTAGTTCGATCGCTACTAATCGAAAGACTGTCCATTTCTGACCAGCTATCTGAGCTTCAGACCTAAAACTAAATTCTATTCTATTCTATTCTATCACAACCAAATTCAACGCATTTATTTTCGCTAAATTGGCTGAATTTCAAGCGACTTTGGCATCAATTTTTACAATCAATCAATTTAAAAAAAACTGGGTGCTAATCATCCAATAAAATTGGTTCGAATCCATCGATGAGAATGATTTTAAATTTATCATCAGTGGAACGATCTGCAAAACGTTTTGTTTTTCAAATTCGTTTTTTTTTCTCGGAAACTGCTAAATTCAACTGTGCCAAATGGATAAAAAAATGAGAGATAGAAAAGTAGAATAAAGAAAACAAGACCAGAGACCAAACTATATGGTCCTTTTTTGTTCCAATCTAATCTACGAATTACAACGGAGAAAAGCCCGAATTTCGATTTGACGCATTACAAAGTACTTTTTTCCTCAATACCGTTCCCCTCAATCCCTTGAAACTCTTTGCTGTTTGTTCGGTTTTGTTGAAACGGAAATCTTTGAATCTAATCCTATTATACATTCCAGAATGCTTATGATTTCAATCGATTAAGAAAGATTCCAACTTTAGGTTTCTGATTTGATCCATCAAGAATCATATCTTTTCATTCGATTCGATTTTAGGATTCGAATTTTTCTTTCAAACCAAAATCCAAAATCGAATAGGACCGGAATCGAAGCTCTAGGAAACGATTACTAAGAGAATTGCATAATTATTTCTATGTTTCTTCTCGATCCAATGAAAGAAATAGAAAGATAGAGGCAAAGCGGAACGATACGAATGATTCCCCGCATACTTTTGAAAATCATCTGTTTCGATGAGAACCTTTGAATTTGAGATTCGAAAACTCTACGAGAAAACTCTTTTTACAACTCTTTCGATCGCAACAATCAAAATCATTATGATGATTTCGTTTGTAATTACTCGGATCAATTCAATGAGAAATTCACCGTTATGGGTTAGAAAAGTTATTGTCAATCAGAATCGTAACAATCTAATAATCACTGAAAGAAATCGGCTTCGATATCGATTTAAAAATAATAGATTTGATATTCTAGAAAGATTATCATCAAGAAAATTTTCTTCATTCTCGTCAACGAATTCGGATAACCACATTTTGGGACGATTAAAAAATCCATTCATCATAATTCTATCAGCTATCAGTGTTTTTCTGTTTGGTTTGCAAACATTTGGATCGGAATTGATCGTAACGAATTGTTACAAAGCTAAAAAATGGTTTGATCGTTTGTTTTCATCGTTTTTTGATTGTTCCTCTTTTTTTTAATGAATTGATTTCCGCAGGCAAAATGATCCTTCTTTAATAGAAATTATCAAAGAGATTTATACTACGATTACGTTGAGTAATTGCGAAGAACAATTTAAGCATACAAATTCATTCTCGTTCTACTTTTCCAATGAGATCGAGGTATCTCTTTGAAACACTTTTGATCTGATTGATATATCTGATTCGTTTCGGATGTTTTTGATAGCCATTTCTTTTAGGAACTCTTCAAAACTATTGGGGTGCCAAAATAGTTTTACCAATTTTTTTTCGATTTCAATCTTCGGAACAATTTGATAAGAATTTAGTCGCTGAAGCTCTTTCGATCGATCAGGAAACTATCGATGAGAATAGAGAATTAATGGATGAGCTTAAGGAATTGTTAATATTATCCAAACCGTGCCGAGAATCTTTAGTGTTAATTTTATTAAATTCTTCGACGGAAGCTGCACTTTATTTTGAAACACTTAATGCGATGTTTTTTCCATATTTTTTTGGTTTTCTTGGTTCTTTGCCGATTTTTCCGCTAGCGATTCGTGCTAAGCTGACTCTTCTCTTTGGCTCGTTGGGGTATTTTATTTTATGGTTAGCTCTTAGTCAAGTAAAACTATACCAATTTCGATATGGCCTATGGAAAACATTCAAAAGAGAAACTGATCAAGAAAATCGAGAAGTATCATCCCAAACGCTAAGAGAATCATTCGAGGAATATTTGAACAAAACGCAACGTTTGAAGCATTTGTTAACGATGTATTCAAATCGGAAACAAAATGAATGGAAATTGAAGCAACACTATGCAATACTACCCTACTATTCAATCGAGAAGCAGCGAGAAGATTGTCAACGCTTCCAACAAATAAGTTCGGCGAACCAATTAAGCTATTTCGATATTTTCAAATAGATTTCGGAATCGGAAATAAGAATTTCTAAGAAAAAAAAAGCTAAATTCATCTCTCCTTTGTGGCAACGTTCAGTGAAAGGATATTCTGTATCTTTATTGATATGATTTGTTTTTGTTTTATTTTCAATAAGAAAAGAATATTTTTTGTACATTAAATTATCGTAGATATAGAGAAAAATTGAATTAGTTTGTTGAAATATGAGCTATATAGATTTTGAGAGAAAGAACGACTAGAGAAAAGCCCGCTCGGTTGCGATTTTTAGATGATTTTTCAAATTTTTCGTTTTTGAACTCTAGGCTTTTTCAAAAAGAATATGATGTTCATCTTGATTATCATCACCATCATTGTTATCACCATCGATCTCATCATCTTCGGAACAGAATGATTTTGAAGAGTATGAATCGATTTTCAAACATCTCCGACGTGATTGATTGAAAAAAAGCTTTTGATAGTTGACATTGGAAAAAGATTGTCGGTAGGATGTTCGGTTTTTGTTGAATTGAAAATGCTTGCGTAACACAATTAAAATTGTTATCAATGCAATTAAACAAATGGAATAGAATAGAAAAGAGGATAATTTTTGAAATCTATTCGCTGAATAAATACTTGATGAGGAAATTTTTTTGTGATCACTGTTGGGAGAGGGAACTATAAAAGACTCTATACTGCGAGGTTTGTCAATCAATTTGCATGGCCCTTCTGACGAAACACACCGACAGCATTCAGTGAACTCGGATTGAGCTGCTGAACAACATGGCACACACCGCATATTATCTAAAAACAACCCAGATTTACAAGTGATACAGTCTGTGGCCAATGGTCCAGAGCACGAAGAACAGGTAGAATGGCATAATTCACATTTTTTTGACGCTTGATTCATGAAATGTCCGTCCAAACAAAAATAACATGTTCCATCGATGAGAGTTGAATTTTTAAGACAACTATTGCAATCGAAATGCGAAGGCCCTCGACAAGTCTCACATGAATAATGACATCTTAAAATAAATTGAACGTCAATGATTATGTTTCTTGATTGACACAAAACTTACGATTCACATTCTGATAAATTCAGTTCATTTTTGCTCAAATAATAACCATCAGGACAATCGTCTCGAATACATCTTCCATTTAAAAATTTCCTGCCAACATCGCAAGAAACACAGTCTTTAGGAGAAGGACTATTACATTTCAGACAAGATTCATGACAAATTATTTGATTCTGAAACGGTCGGTCATCTTTGTCCTTGTAATTCTTGAAAACACATTGATTTTTTTCATTAAGTTCGTAGCCAGGTTTGCATTTTTGACAACTATGAGGAGAGTCAGAGCATTCAAGACATTCTTTTGCACAAGGTAAACACTCTTTAAGCTCGTAATCTTCGTAGTAACCATCAGGACAACGATCAAGACAATGATAATCAAAAAAATATCCAGAGGAACAAGAAAGACAATTATCGGATGAAGGACCAAAACAACTATCACAGGCATTATTACAAGGAATACATTGGCCAACATCAGCATTGATCCATTGTTTGGATGGACATTTTTTCACGCAATCATCAGACTCATACATTTTGTAAAGACCTTTTGGGATGCAATCGTTAAGACTAGCAGTGGAGGGAGATGTGCTTCGAGGATAATAACGTATAGTATCATTGAATACTCTTTGAGCATAAGTTTTTTCAAAAGTTCCATAGAAAACTAACGACCAAGAAAACAATTTTCCTGGTTCAACTGTTGATTTACTGCCATCGTTTTGAATAACTAAACGCCACGTTCCGTCTGGTGATTCGCCCCAAAAATGCACTGATAAAAATGGCCAAGAATTAAATGCAATATCTTCTGTATCTCTTGGCCTCGAAAACAATAAATGCGAAATGGTGCCAGAAGGTGAAATCAATGATATCTTAAGATTTCCGCGTGGCTGATATTTGAGGGTAATTTTCGCTTGAACATGCTCTAAATAACGTATATGATTCGAAGTACCGCGACAACCACTAGTAAGAAGCGATACTTCTAATTGCTTTCGAACTTGTTTCGGTATCTCCCATTCTTTAATTTGGGGTGCGGTCTCACAAATATGGGCTGATGGTACCGGAGTCCATCTTTCTGCGTAACGAACAATAGCTTCAGCATCCAACAAACCATATCCAAACTTATGACTGAATTTACGTCCAACACCGTTGATTGCCCAACCTTTTTCATGCTTCAATGGTTCGTAACGCGATGACATCACAACTAAATGTTGCATATCGCGCCAGGTTAATCCTGGATTCGCTTCCAAGGCTAAGGCGATTACAGCAGCGGCTTAATGACATAGAAAAATCAAAAAATGGTTTATAATTTATGCGTGTCATCAATGACCTAAAACAAACCGATCGGTGCAGAAGCAGAAGTTCCAGTATGAGATCTAGTACACAAACTTTCTTTTTTAGGCTTTTCCCCTTTACTCAAAGATTTAAAATAAGAGGTGTCTTGATCACAAGTCAAAATATTGCCATCTTTATTAGGAGTCCCGCTACTATATGTTGTGGAGAGCGTTGATGAGCACTTTGAAGAAACTAAATTAGAATGTTTGATGTTCGAAAAATTTTTGTAGAATCACCTCTTCTAAATACCATGGTTTGTTGCCGTTTTGAGTCGCGCTACTTATAGAAAGTGTATAAATTGAGTTGGTGTAGCCATCACAATTACAATTGTCATAACGCCGACCGCCGTTACCGGAAGCCCAAACATAGATTGAACCTTTTCCTCGACGGCCTCTTCTGATTCCGTCTACAAAAGCTCTTTTTGCAAGTTTTCCGGGACCATCGACTGTTTTTCCATCATCTTCTGGTCCCCATGACGCTGAATAAATGTCAACATAATTGGGATTGAGGCTTATTGCTTTAGCTTCAACTTGATCAGTCACAATTCCATCCAACATTCTGACACCACCAATACTTGCATTGAAAGCGATTCCGACTCCACAAAAATCTGATTAGGGATTAAATCAAACAAACAAATTAAGAAGATTAAGAAAAAATGAAATCCTTCATGACTGAATAAAAAACGTCAAAGCTTAAATTAATTATATTCTTTTTCCAAAAATAACAACAAATCGTTAGTCAAAGACAAATTTTGAGGTCAATTTACTAGTCCATTTACCATTATAAGCTTCTGCAGCAACTTCCCCAGCACATCGTGTCCCGTGTCTAATAAAATCAGACATTGATTTAAGAAACAAATAAAATTTAATAATTCAAGAGTCAATAATTTTTTACTTATTATCGCCGTTATCTTGCGGAGTTGGATCTTCATCATTATCATTTATATCAAATGATGCTCTAGGATCCTATGAAAAATATCTAAAATATGATATCGGAATACAAATCATCTTTGAAAATAATTACAAAATTGCGAACAAGTTCTGGATGGTTAGGTTGGATTCCATCATCTAAAATGGTCACAACAACGCCTTTGCCAGTGTATCCCCTTTCAAAATAATAATAGCAATTTAGTGTTAAGATGTCAAAATTTTCAAGGATTTGAAAATTATTCTCACATCCTCCAAGCGTTTTGTACATTCATATCAAAACCTCCATAGGCACCACGATTCTAAAAATTTGAATACAAAAACAAACAATAAAAGGGCAAGAAATAGAATTTTAGCGATAAAAAAATGACGGAAATCAATGATTAATTACCAAGTACCACATATCCCTAAAGATTGGATCAGGCATCAATCTTCGATAGCGATATTTGGTTTTGTGATTATCTCTTTTCTGACGCACATGAACTTTTTGCTGTTCCACCCAATGAATCTTGAACGCAAGAGAATTGGAAATATTGCACAAAAATCAAGGTTAGAAATTTGAACAAAGATTTCTTTAAACTGTTTCGTTTAGTTTTACCTGTTCATCTTTAGCCAACAATCGATGATGGTGATGAGAATAATCTGTCGAACGTTTCTCGATGTGACTATGCGAGAAAAGATAATGACAATCTAAAATCTAGATTCGAAATGCAACAAAGGAAATGAATCGATTAGAAATTCCAAGTAAATCTTCACTCGAATCAAATGAAACAATTAAAGACAAAGAAAAAAGATTTCGAGGAACAGGAAACTTGAAACACAATGAGACAAAAAATTGCTTCAGATTTATTTAAAAATCACATTCATTTTATCAATGTCAAGGATTTTTTTTTTCGTGAAACAGCAATTGAATTTTTTGATTGCCATTAAGATTGGGAAGAAATGATAATTTTGTTTTTTTTTTTTAAATATTTTGACAATAATTTTTCGTACCATTTTTTGAAATATAAACTGAAATTTAATTTTTGAATCGTTGTAATTTTTTCTTAAACTTTTTTTGCATCATTGTTTTTACAAGGTCTTGATCTAGCTGATTTTTTTACCTTAATTCTGACTTTTATCCTATCAATCATTTTACGAATGATTCTATTCGTCCGCGATGACCATCAAAAGAAAATGAGCAATGAAATGCATGAAACATCCCTGACATTTATTGTTTTGTATTTCTCTATTTTGTCTAACTTCGAATCAATCAATTGGAATGTCATTAAACAAAAGTGAACATATTTAAGTTTGGGTAGTTAATTGATGAGATTTTTGATTCGAACTTTTCTTACAAAAAAATCAAATTTTATAGTTATTGACTGCGATAGAGACATCAAAATTTGATTTAACTGTCAGAATCATTAAATTATCCGAAGGACTCTTATTCTTATTTCCTACGAGACTATGAGCTTTTAAATTCATAGAAATGAATTTCGAAATCTAATATTATATGAAATTTAATTGGTCATTGTCTTTCTATCGAGAAGGAAATTTGTAGTGCATTTGAATTTTTTTATTGATCTTTATCAAAACTAATCTCTTAAGATTCTCAATGTCATCGTTAAGATTTTCGTATAGAAAGCCCTGGAAAATTCATCAAGTCAAGATGAAGTTAACGATAATAGATACTAAAATCATTATACTAAGATCGCTCATCGATTAGAAACAGAATAAGATTATTACATTTCAAGCTGAAAATTGAATTCACAAAGGCAATCACTGAAGGAATAATCGGAAGGAGAACAAACCTTTCCAAGATTGTTGAATCCATATCTATCCGCTATTTGTTGAGCAATTGAATTTGCTTCATTTTGACTATAACTTCGGTGTTCTGGATCACAATGTTTTAGAGCAATAGCGAACTCATTGGTGTAATGAACTCTAGTTTTTGGATCATCAGATGGATTCGGTGAAGCGAAGGATTCCGATTTCACAAACAAATCGTCATCTTCGTTATGATATCGTTCATTTGGTTGATTTGCTATTGCTAATGTGAAGATTGAGCAAATGATTAGCAAAAAGTATGAACGTTTCAACAGCATTGTCATTGCAGACAATGGTATTAGAGATAAATGATTAAAAAAAGAATGGCCGGATAAAAAGGGAATGTTTGATCTTGGGATGATTGATGTTTTGATGGTTGTCAGCCTTTTTGCGAAAAAAAATCGATGTCGATGATGATTTTTGGTACATTTTTTCGAAGCGAGCATGTCAATCTCTTATTACAACAGAAGAAAGAACTTGCTGTTTGATTTTTATCGTTACGAAGCAACGTCGATTATGAAATTATATTTGATTTCAAAAAATAAAAAATAAAATTTTATCTGCAAAAATGTCTATTCATCACAAATGGAAGAGATTCGCCTGGTATTTTCGTTTCAGTCATTCAGATAACAATGTCGATTCAATAAATAGTAAGTGAATATCCCTGGATGCAATCGAATCGATGAATGAATAATTAATTATGAAAAAATATAAATGCGAAGAAATTCGAACAAATTTACAGATTAATCAATTGTCACTTGTTATTAATTCGGCTACGGCTTCTAAGGCATTGAATGGAATCGAATGTTTAGTCGCAGAATTGATTTAGCATCAAAAATATAAAGAAACAGAAATTTGAGAAAGAAAAGAGTAACAGATACGTAGAAAAGGATACGAAGGATAATATTGATTGATTTCGTTTGCAACTTGAAAAAAGATAAAATTTAGTTTTCATTTGAAAATAATGATGATGATTGTGACAACAAAACGTAACTAACTGGAATTCATTAAGAAAGGTCGATCATTGATTAATTCAACATTTGAAGTGATCAGTGTGAAGATGATGAATTCATGATTTTCATCAGATTGATTTCTACAGTCGAAGGTTTTCGAAGGCATTCCAAACCCATCATCATCAACGTTCAAAGGAAATTATCGAAAGCTTCGAAAGCTCGAAATGGCAGAAAGAAAAAGAATCGTGAGATAGATCGAGAGAAACGGAGAAAACAAACAAGATAGAATTCAAATCATTTCAGATTCGAATTGTACAAATTGGAAAAATCGAATTTCGAATCCGAATATAAATTCGAGTGGATAAAATTTTGTGTAAAAAATAAATTTAGTAGAGCGAGAAATATGATAATTATGAAGTAAATAACAATTATAAATTTTCGAAAAGAAACAAATCTATCAAAAAAAAAAAATAGAGCAGATGATAATGTTTCGATATGGAACAAAGAAGATAAGAAATTACATTGGTGAAAAATTAAACGACATAGAAAAAAATTCGAACGATAAACGAAGATTCAAAATTTTCAACTAATTCCAATCCATTCCAAGTGAATCGAGTTCTTTCCGTTAAATGAGGTATTTAGAGACAAAGAATTAAGTCGGTTTCTTGTTTACGAAACCATCAAAACAATAATAACAACAACAACAACAACAACATCATATTATTATCTACGAACAACGAGAGACATACACCTTTTTCAACCAGCAAGCAGAGATGTTCTCCAAGAGAGATAGGACCTTATGACACAGCTGACGAGAGAATTTGAAGAATCTCAAACAAGGTCTGATGTGGGCTTCTTTTGATTCGGTTAATAATTTCAGCGGTCGCTTGTAGCTGGCTATACGCGGACTCTCTTGAAAGAAAGATAATCGGAGAATAGAGAAGCAGAGAATGGCGGTACAATGAGGTGGTACAATCTAGGACCGCCTTATTGCTTCATTTCTAACGAATAATATCTTTCTTTTCGAACTCTCTATCGCTGTCAGAAAAGCAGATTGGAAACTTGCACTCTCTCTCTCTCTCTCTCTCTCTCTTTCCTCTTTTTTTTTTGCAAATTTTTCAGTCTTATTGCATCTTTCTCGTCCTTCTCTCTCTCTTTCTCTATCGCAGTTGATTTGAGTTTAGATTTAGATTCTATCAGCTTTCAGACGATTTCATTCGAGTCTCATTGCAACGTGAGTGAAGGAGGGGGAAAATAATTTTAAAAAAAGATCTCTTCATTCAAGAATAGAAAGCGAATAAAAAAAGCAAATTTTCATTGCCATTTCGGATTGAAATTCAATATCTTCCCTAAACTATAGTGTTGTAATTATTTCAAGCTTCTCTTTCCTGTCTTCCAGTAAATTTCTCTCTCTCTCTCTTTCTCTCTCTTCCATGATCCATATTTTGTTGATTAATTAGAATAAATCAGTTCCAGATATCTGTAGCTTTCGTGGTTGGAATTTTTGTGTGTGTGTGTGTATGTATGGCCATCAAAAATTGATTCACGGATTTCCTTATTATTAGTATAATTATCAATAATAGCATTAAATTTTTATCCTTTTTGTATTGCGTTATTTTTTTTCTTTTGCTTCTAGGAGAGATTGGATTTTTTTTTAAGGATTTTCATTTCTGTCTGTTGGATCAATCAATCAATTATAATGAAAGTAATAATGCTTAAACTAATTCTAATAAAAATTCTAATAATAATAATAATAATCAAAAAAGTGATAATAATAATAATCATTTATGTAATGACGTCAAACAGAATTGGATAGATTATTATTGATATTATACTTGTCTTCATTTCGTTCTCGAAACGAATATCTGCTCTCAATGTGTAATGTTTGCATTCAATTCAATGCTATTCATTAAGGGATTCAATTTAGATAATCCGAACACTCAGTGATCTCGATAGATAAGAACAAATGACTACTGATAAGAATTAGAATTGAATCACTTGACATTCACACTAGATACTCTTCTCTTTGCTGAACCAATGAGTTTGCTAAGATAATCCGATGCTACGAAAAAAGTTTATTGAATCAATATTTGATTTTTCCCCATTCAATTTACTCTTTAGAATTCATTGAATACAAACAATAATACATAAATTATTCTATATTTGTTTGCACTTTCAAAAGAGAGAAATAGAGATGAAGTTTGAGAGAAATAATTTTATTAGTTCTTAAATTTTACAATAATACAATTAAATAGCGTAAAAAAAATTATTGTTACAATAAATTTTAGTTTGTTTGTAATTACGATGATGATGTTGCCTGATGAGCATTCAATATTGCTTCAGAAAGGTGTTTCTTTATTGTCAAAATAAAGAGAGAGAGAGAGAGAGAGAGAAAAAAAGTAATTAAGGAATAATGAGATTAGGGTAGTCAGTGGGTGTAAAATGTTTGTGACTGTCGATTTTTTTTTCACAGCTTATGCCTTTGATAGATAGAGTCTTCCAGATAGTCAGCCGCTTTTCTGATCTGATTAGGATCTAGATACAATGCGAGGTTATCTTTGATGGAGAGTTCGTTTCGATGGATTGTGTTATTAAACCAAATAATTGTGCAATATATCAAAAAAATCAGATTGAGAATTCATCTATTCTGGCAGAATATTCATCTCGATTTGAGAAATTTGTTTACAATTACTATCGGCTGTCGTTGATGCGAATTAATTTGTCAAAGAGTAAGAAGAAAATTTGTCATTTTCTCAATAAAACTAATTTGGATTGTTAGAATGTGAATACACATTTGACGTTGGTGTGTCTGGAATATTAAAGGCAAAAAACTGTCGGAATTAATTAATCGATCAGAATGTGTAATAGAATCTTTGTAATTGGGAAAATGGACATAAATTAGTTCTCAGTTGAAATTAGTACTTAAGGATCAAGTTGAGAGAAAAATTCGTGATATTTTCTCATCTAATTAGATAGATAGGAATTAACACGAATCATTTTCTCAACCCAATTTAAAAAATAGAATTTCTAACCTGAATTTGAATACCTTCATCATCGCCAAGAAAAAACGAAAAAAGCTTGCGGAAATGAAATATAAGTAATAAATTCAAGACAAGACAAGCGAAAAGAAATTTCGCTCTTTCATTGCATCAAATCATTGATGGCAGATTCGAAACATCGCTTCAATTCTTCAAATGACACAATGATAACGTTTTGAGCATCACGTGAAATTAAACAAATCTTTTCCGGAGATCCAACATCAAATTTGTTCAAGTTTGATATGATATGACCAAGATCAAGCCATGGCTTACCATTTTCATCAAACTGATGAAAAAGATAGTCTCGAAATAATTTCAACATATACCTATCGCCAGTCTCAGACCAGTTCGGATCTAGCTGATGTTCTGGGCGTTCATTGATGGTGCCTAATTTAGAAAGCAATCGTAATAGTCGTCCATTATCGATTTCTTTTGAAAGTTCTTCGTAGAGATGATCGTATCGTAAATAGAAATGGTCTAGTTGCATATAGAAACGTGCTCCAATCATAGGCATAATATCATCGATGGATAGTTTATTTGTGCCATTAGTTTTATAAGCGATAAAATAGGTGATCAAATTTCGAAGATCTGTTGAGTAGTTATGGGGCAGCATTTCGACATATTTTTGTAGATTGTCTCTTTGAGTGAAAGCCGATAGGCAATTAGTTGAAAGCGCCAAACATAATCTACCAAACAAGACAAGATCTTCTTGTTGAAGATGCTGGATGTACGCTCGAGAATTATTCGAATTATTAGGGAATGTATCAAGTGTTAAGATATCAAATACACCGACAAAACTCAGCTTGATTCTGGCATCACGACCTCGATTGTTGTAACCGTCCCATCCGCTGGTAAGCATAATTTTGCTAGGATCCAACGATCGGAACGCCAAATTCGCTTGATGAATTGTCCTCAAGGCTGATGAAATCTGTATGATATAGTTCCAGATGGTTTGTTCGGAAAGAAATTTTCGAGTATTTTGCTGCTGACTAAATGGTCTCGATGATGTGGAATAGCCATTTAAAACCGATGATGAGTGGCCTGAGATTGAGATAAGTTGATTGGAAAAATAATGTGACATAAACGTTTCAGAGAATGGGTGATAATCGTAAACAAATATCACAGAATTATCGCCAAAAGCTTTGGTGGTGAAGACTTGACGTAATGTGACAATATTCGGATGATGAAAGCGTTTCCATGATTCGATGGTGCTCATCAATAACTTAGCGTTGGCGGTATTCGGTTGGAATCCATGAAATCGACGAAGGCAATAGATTTCGCCAGTCTCACTATTGGTTGCTTTGTAGACGGTCGAAATCATTCCATTGAATGTAAATGAGCTAGCTCCAGAGATCGGTTCGATTCGAACCAGTTCAATAAAAACATCGACTTTGGCTGGTGAATCTAAAGCTGCATCGGTGGCAATCTCTTGACTTTTGGTCGAACGTTTAATCAATTCTTGCCGTATTGAATCGGAAGAGAATAAAGATTGATTGGATTGGTCCTGATGAGTTCCAATTGCTGCATCGTTTCTGGATGATGCATTTGGAAGTTTCGAGCTATGAAGAGAATCATTGAAATGAGATTTTTGTGACTGCTGAGATTGTTGTGCATTGATATTGTTCGAAGCTTGTGAAAGATTTATTTGGGATAAACGTGAAGTTAAGACTTGAGATTGATCATAGAATGATACACTCTCGGTTGTTAAGTAAGATTGGTAATGAGAATCTGATGATAATGCTGTTTCAAAATTATTGGGATGATGATGAGGATTACAATCAATCGTCCCTTGATCTACATAATAATCTGTGGACCCAGGATGATGATGAAGAGAATATTCTCGATTCAAATTGATAGCAACATTACTGCTTGTGAAATAACTTCGGAAGGTATATGGATAATTGACATTCAATTAGATATTATCGATTTTAATTGAAATTATTACTTGTTGATAACTTTGGTATTCCCATTGGAAGTTGATGAAGATGGCAGTATGCCATCCATCATTTATAACGTTGTAGGATACTCAGTTCTTTTTCGTACCCAATCCAGTTATTCAAATTATTCAGCTTTAGAATCGATTAGAGAGAGAAAATTATAAAAAGTTCAATCTCTTTTAGGAATACGAGTCGGAATTGAATCGAATGAAAATTCGATTGAATGAAAAATTAAACAATGTCATCAGCATTAAGAATTTTTTCGAATAAAATCAATAGCGTCGGGACAATTAGAGAAGTAGATTTTTGCCGTAAAATCCTACCTTTTTGATTCTGAATGAGCAGATAAAATTCAGATGAAACTAATCAATTTTGTTGATTTGAATCGATAAAAACAGCTAAACAACAGGAACAAAACTAGGACAAACAAAGAATGATGTCAGAGATGAAGATCTAATGAAGACAATACAAAAAAAAAAGATGATACCTTTCTACTCTAAATTCTGGATGATAGATTATCATTTCATTTTTCGTTTGGGAACAGCCACCAACAACAACAAAAACAACAACAACAACAAGCTAGTTAAGAATCTAGAGATTAAACACAGAAGCAAAGATACGTGAAGGGAGAGGAAAAAAAGTGATAAAGAGCATAGTGGTAGAAAGGGGGGAATAGAATTTGAAATTTTCAAAATGAAGAAAGAGCTTCGCTCTTTTAAAGACAACAATGGTGGTGACAACAACGAAACATAGTGTGAGACCATCCACACACGCAACCACAACCACAACAACAACAACCAGACAGAATTCAAATGTTTCCGAGAAAATTGTCGAGAGATGAAGAGAGATGTTTAAGAAATTGTTTCTGAGAAAAGAAAAAAAAATTTTTATTCATTCGGAATTTCCTCCGAAAAAATTTCTTTTCAAAGTTTGTAAAAGATTATGTAACAGTTCGATTGTGGTCACCAGTATCGCTTTCGAAGAAAATTTTCATTAAATTTAATTTGATGAGAGAAGTAATGATGGAATGAGATGATATTTATTGATCAATGAATCAATGAAAGTAGTGAAAGCCTATTAGATTTTCTATGTTTATCATTGTCTTTTTCTTTTCATTCTTTCTTAGAGAGATGTTTGCGGGGGAAAATTCATTATAGGTAAATTATGAGAAACGAGAGAGAAAAGATTTTTTTTTTTTTTTTGATAGAAAAGGAGTAGACCAATGTGATTGAGACTTGGAAAAAATCCATTAGAATTCGTTCAAAATATATTTGCATTCAGGTTTCGTCTCTAGAATATTGTTTCTCTCTCTCTCGTATAAATTAATCTGTCAAGTATTTTACAAAAAATGGAATTTTTGAAAGATATTACTATGTTTAAGATTTGTTATTTCGTGACAGTATAAATTAATTGTACTATATCAATGAGGTTTAAATCATTCGTTATAAGAATTGTACATGTTCATATCTTCGTAGGGAGCTTGCTCTTGAGAACCAAGCATTTGCATCATATCCATTTCTTGTTGATGAGAATTTTGTGGATGAGGAACAATAGTATTATTCGGCATTGTTGATGTGGCTTGTTGATGATCATTACCACCTTGCCATTGAGTCCATGGCATGGCTTTTTAAATAATAAACATATTGAATTGAATTGAAACTTCATTTCAAGTCATAATTACCCGATCGAAGTCCTGGGGCAGGTCCGAGTTGAGTATAAGTTGGACCTGTACAGCCAGTGGGACTTCTTGTTGGACTAACTTGATTGTAAGCGCCAGCTTGATAACTTTCAGGCTAAAAACAAGCAAGCAAGAATCATACTCTCAATAATAGACCTGCCTCAATAATAGAGAAATGATAGCTACCATTTTGGCATTTTGTTGTGACATTTCTACTGCATTCATTGAGGTTTGGAGTATTCCGTTCGGGTTGTACGGTAAAATATTGGGGTCAGAATAGATATAAGGCTATGAAAATAAATTTAGTAATCATTGACTATTTATTTGATTACATTTATTTGAATACAAACCATTTGATTGTAGAGTGTTGCATCATTTATTCGATGCAAATTATAATCAACTAGTGGATCAGACTTTGGGATTTGATTTGATCCAATCATTCCCATTGGATTTTGATGGTGTTGCTGTTGTGCATAATGTTGTTGAGTCAGATTGTTAGCATCTACATTTGCGACTGATGTGACCACGTTAGAAGGAGATTGTTGTTGCTCATTATTCATTAGACCCTGATCATTTTGATGCAAATTTCTTAAAACGTACCCAAAAAATGTAAAAAATCAATCAATCAATCAATGATCATAATGGTAACATACTTGGTTGATGAGTTAGTGCAGACGATATATTCAACATCATCAGTATATGGATTGTGAAATGCAAAACTACTTGTACGGAACCAAACCCACTCACAATTTTTCGCTCTAAACCTATACATCACTGACATAACTTGACCTTTTAAGCTTATAACTAAGGCAATATTGTTGGCGAAACAAAAGAAAATTATTAGAGAAAATATGAAAGCATTCGATCTAATTTTTTACCATGTTTGAAACTTTCTTTCATGTGGTTTAAATCTTCGGGATGATAATAATCAAAACAAATTTTTCCTAATAATTCTTGAGGCTGATAACCCAAAATATTGATGACTCTTTGATCAACAAATGTGAATTTACCATCAAGGGAATGGCGTGATATGAACTCATTGTTGAGATTGTTTGCCATCAGATCGTTATTGTTAGGAATAGAGGTAACTTGCAATCTACCTATTGCAACCAAACAACAATTATTAATGGAATGATTTTCCTCGGTAGATTCTAATCGATCCATCTGATGTTGACCAGTTGGCGGCCAATTTTTAATGTAACCAGTACAATGTACCACAGCATATTGATTGCCATCAACACTGGCACCAAGACCAGTGCGCTGTCTGATTCGATGCAAATGATTCGGTGAGATCGCATCCAATGGAAGGTTTCCGATTTTCATCCGACAAATGAAGCCTCTTCTTGAGCCCATACAGAGTCTCATTGACGATTGATGACCTTCTTTTTTCACTGTGCCCGTTTTAAGATCCAAGATTCGACCTGCGTTTGGTGATTCTTGTGTTGAAAGTTGTTCGCGCACTTTCTCAACATCTTCCGGATGAATCAAATCGTAGATGCAATTATTGAAAAAATCTGATTGCGAGTGATTCAGAACAGGCATCACTGAGTCTGAGACATATATTATTCGTCCGGAATCGCAAGAAACTACAAATAAGAAGCCATCTGCAGCTTCCAAAATAAGATGTTTGAGTTCTTGATCAGTCAGGAATGATGGTTTGTACGTTCCGTCATTGCTGGTATTGCCAGTTCCACGTAAAGATTTCATGTGAGCGACAGCCATTCGCAATATTGTCAGCTTGTCTGGTTTACGTGCTAATGCTGAGCAAGTTGGTACCATATCAGATAGTTCTGTTATGTAGGCTGTCATTTTATTTCGACGACGACGTTCGATTTCGCTATGATTTTCTCTGAAGATAAGCAATAAGATTTCGTAATTTTAATGAAATGATAATAGAAAAATGCTGGGATATTTACCTTGCGAAACGTTCTTTATCTTGAACAGTGTCGTCATCCATAATGATTGAGTCCGAATGATGATCAATCTTCATTCATCCACTATCAAATGGTTGCATCTATTAAATTGAATCAAATCTTGAATCGTAGATTTTGAAACGATTGATTTGATTGATTAAAAATTTAGCTGAAAAATTGGAAAATATCTATCAGTAAAATAATGTCTGGAATATACAGTTGATTGATAAGATTGTTTAGAACGAAAATTTTTATTACAGCTAAGGCTATGCACTAGATCACAATGTGAATATTGGAAAAAAAGAGATCACCTTCGACATCATCATCGAGAAAACTAAGCAATTTAGACCGAACCTGCGATTGTGATCGGTGCAAACTTAGACCTCCAATTGTGTATGAATAGAGACAGTGTTCTCAACGATAATGAGTGAGAGAGAGAGAGATAGAGAGAGAGAGAGAGGTAATCATCTCTAAGGAATGAAAAATGTGTAAGCATTGATTTTCGCTTCAATAGGATGTTCCTTAGATCTTCGAGGTCGAAAATCTTAAATGAAGATTATTGACTACAAAAATGTTGCTTTCGGCAAAAAACGATCCAGAAAAATATCTACAAATACCCTCAGGGTATTTCGCATCCTATTTAACTATTAGTTAAAAACAAACTAGAAATAATTAATTTTGTTCTGTCCAAACTAATAAATGCGAAATCGAAGATTGAGAGAGTAAATAAAAATCATAAATAAAAAAATTCAACAAACAGACACCGCAATCAAAAAGAAATATTTCAAATGTTAACGAACCAAAAGAGACTAAAACACAGTAATCATTTTTTGCTGCGAACCAAAAGGATTGTGAGAAAAATGGAATTTTCTTTTCGGTGAGATTAAATCAATTCTCGATCACTCAATCATTGTGGATCACTTAATTTTGTGATTTTCGTTTTGTTTCTCGAGAAAATTTCATTATGAGTGCTAGATCAAATCGAATCGAATTTATTTCCTAGAATCTCAGTACAATTAAAAAAATTTATAGAATCGATTTAGAAAACAAAATATTTCATTCTAGAAATAGTGGGAATCATAGAGAGAAAATAAAACAATAATTACCTCCATCATCATCAATCATCAACGATGAAAGAGGAGAGAAATTCATTGAGAATCCGATTGTCTGGTATATGGATTCACCCCAACACAAACATACACAGCAATAACGTAGACTAGAATGAAAGCTCTCATCTAGACATATTGAATGCAACGAAGATAATATGGAACTGATATATCCATCGTATAATCACTCGAGGGAAAGCAAAAAGTTTTGATAGTGAATCGCAAAATAAATTATCAAAAAGCAATCAAAACTTTTTGCTATAACTAATTTAATGAGAGCAGCAGAGAAGATGTAGCAGTTAGCTTTATTCTTTTGGATATTTTTTTTCCGATTGGCAGTGGGCTGGATATTGTACTCGTGTGTCTCTGCTATTCGTTCTGTTTGTTCCAATTACTTTTTCCCTCCTCGAAAGCCAACCGAGCGAATGACTGTCCGATGTCGATCGCCAGTAACTACATTACAACGATCATTGGCTAATGAACCAACAAACTAATCTCACAGAGAAAAAAGAGAGAGAGAGAGAGAAAGAGAGATAGATTTAGAGAGGGATAGTTTCTAATTCTCTCGTTTGTTGATATCCGGATAATTTTCGTCACAAAGCGAGGTAAGATAACCGACACCTGATGGCGTAATCTGTGATGAAAACCAATTTTTTCAATCGAGATATTTTGAAAAATATTTGACTCAATTTTCCTTCAAAAAGGATTGGAATTTTTCTTGAATAACCGATTCGAATTTGCATTATATCACATCAATTTGTACAAATTTGATAAAGAAATGAGGAAAGAATTTTAAATGATTACACAAATTGATCTTTCTAACCAATGTTATTAAAATTATGATATTATTGCACTCCCTCTTTGGTGAATCGGACCTTCGAAACTGGCCTACCTCAAGTGCTTAAACAAAATGTTCTTTTCAATCTTGAAACAATTCAAATTTAGCAGTCTCAATTTTATCTTTGGCTTTGAAGCTAGGATAGAGACCGTTTTGTTGTGTGACACGACTGGATCCCTTACTGAAACCGTTCCAATGGTTACCGGCTATGCCTACAAAAAAACTGATGAATTTTCGATTAATTATCTTTTAATACAAACCGATGATATCTCCGATTTTAAAACTAATTTGTGAGATAGAAGAAGCTTTATGATTTAAAATGGCAATTTGGCTATGACTGTTTTGACCACCAAAGTAATAGATATCATCAAGAGATGAAAAATCAGCTGAACGATCAGTCCCAGGCTTAAAATAAAATATTAGAATAACTTATGTAGCTTGAGGATAAACCTGTATGTCTAACCTCGATCGATTGCATCAACTCGTAGGCTAATCGGCAAACTTGGGAACTGAAAGTACAAACAAGGAAGTCCGATTCGCTTAAAAGCCAAATGTCGAGAATTATGTTTTTTAACGAATCATAAGAATACCGGCGATTCATACTAGCTGTTCCGGCTAAAAAATTCTCAAAAAAAAACGATCACAACGGTCATAGTTTATTGATTATTGTATTCGCATACAAATTTCTGAATCACCGATAAACTTGTAGCCTTTTTTTTCGAATGGATCAATTTCTTTTTTCCAGAGAGTTACATCATCAGTCGCCAGATACACAAGTCTTTCAGATGGGGGCAAAAGCTTGATGAAATATTCAATCGATTAACCAAATCCTTCATAAAAAATATAAAATATAAAACTTACTGGGTTTTTTCTTTGGCGAAAAACATCCAAACGATCATAATAATGCTCAACATGATTCATGTATTCTGACAATGAATGAAACGAAGCTTCAGTATTAATTTTATCAGTTCTTCGAACGTGTACTCCAACGATCGGCTTTCGAAAATTTAATTTATTTTTTTGAACACGAATATAATCATTGATCTCTTCAGATGGTCTCATCAAATATCGAAGAATTTGACCAATAAACCAAACAAATGGCGCCCCATGCAACGTCGTTAATTCAAGGCTGATTTTATCTGGAATAGCTAGCGGAAGGAAATTTTTTTTCGGTTTTAAAGAGTCCAATATTGGAAGATCTATAACCTAGAACACCATTAAAAAGTATCAAAGCGATAGGAGTATAAATGAAAATGATGAACGATTAGTAAATATGAACTAACTTGGTATTCCAAACGATTTATAGCACTAGACCATCGTATTCTTGGGGAACCAGAATCATCAACACAAGTTTCACTGATAGATTTGAAAGCTAAATTCCATAACGAAGGTAAACTCGTTACTTTGTTGACATATCGCCAATTCTGAGAATTGAGTATCAATGTACGATTAGTGGCAATCGCGACGACCATACAGTAGGCGACGTGATGAATTTGACATCCAAAACCACAGCCCTTGTTCAAAGTACAGACTAATTTGCGAGCATTTTCACAATTTTTCGGATTTTGTAATTGGTGAATCTTTAATTGAAGATAATTCGACAATTTATTCAAACGGTCTTTCCTGGCCTTGATATCTCTTTGAGAAATCACGTCTTTAACCAGAAAAAGCAAAATTAGATAATTTAGCGTTAAAAGTCCAGAAAAAACAAACCGAGATCATACAAGAGACTATTGGTCAATTCTTTGACGAAAATTTTGGTCTCTTCAATTGGCTCACCACCGAATCGAATAAAGTTCCAAAGTTCAGAGATATCTTGAGAAAGTTTTCGACGACTGAACTCATATTGATAATCCAATGAAATGTTATGAGAATTTGCGTTCTGAGTATGATTTTCATCGAGAGACTCTTTAAAATCCGGATCGTTTTCTGAGATTTTAGAGATGAAACGTTGTACTAAGCTTTGGAGCTCTTCATTCTGAGATTTTAAAACAGCTAATTCAGCGGTAGCTCTACTAAGCCGTGCCAATATTATTGCGGGAGATGAATCGATTGGTTCCGATTCCTCAGTTCGGAACCAATTGAATGGTTCATTAGTGATGATTATCAACAAGATAATCAACAAAAAAATTGTTATCAAATATTTAAAAAAATTATTGATAGAAAAGAACGTGAACATCATTTTCCAAACCAAATCGATTTGGAATCGCTCTTTGGAACAATTTCATAGCATTTGAATTGCTTAATAAATCATAATGACATTCAATGGTGGATCGATTGGATTCGAATCGAATTCTAGGAATATAATTTATTAATAATCATTCACTGGTGAATGCGGATGAATTGGTTTGCAATAAAAATTCTTAGAAATTTGTTTATCTTTCGCCTAAAATATCGAATTCGGAATAGGTTTTTTTTTCGAGGAGAGGGTGACCATCTCAACAAATGAGGCACTCTTTCAGCAGTTCTTATGTTTTAAAAAAGAATCGCTAGAAGGCGATGCTAAAAGTGCTGAATTCTGATGACTTCCCAGCACAAATTAGATGCGACAAAAAATTCTGCTTTTGATCCTCGGGATCGATTTTATGGTCGATGTTCTGAATTTAACTTGATCGAACAAGTGAATATGTTTAGAAAGTTTTCCATGCAATGTTATATACAATTTTCAATGCTTTGAAAACCAAAAGAGTACGACGTCACCTGACGATCCTTGCTCAAACTGCGAATAGTGTAGGAACCGGAAAATTTTGAAATTTCATTCCAGTATATAAAGGAATGATTTTAAAGATCGAGAATGGACAATTGTGGAATTTTTGTTGACAAACATTAAATTTTAACGCTTTTTCAGTGGATGATTGTCGATTTTTAAGTCCAATCTGTTGGGCCTTCCAATATTGCCAATAATGCCAATCAAATGATGCAGACTGTGAATCTTTGGTCGATTTCGATGGCAATCTTCGCGAATAGAAGAGTTCGAAAAAAAGATCGGCGCATAATTTGTGCAATGAAAATCAAGAATGACTTACGTCAAAATCTGGTCAATGATTTCACCAAGAAAACCAGTTCTTGGTGCAATGATTGGGGTCTGTGCTACCTCACATACTGCTCGTTTCAAACAAATCGATCCAAATTTTGGGGAAAACTTTTCGATAGACTTGAACAGCTCTAGTTTAGTGTTTGTATTGATTAACTCAATCAATGATAACGAATCAATGGATGATGATGAATTATCTGATGCGGATCTATCAATCGAAAATGGATTGAAAAATTTTTTGATCGATCGACCGTATGGAATGAAATCGGTCATTGTAGCTGGTAACGAGTATGTAATGGGAATTTTGATTGAAATTTTCGAATCCAAATGATTTCCTCTGATTTCAGGAATCAAGATTGATGGATTGATCATTATTCTAGTTCCGGCAACAGTCCGTATCAAACGTTGGATTTTGTTTGCAAAACAATCGGCGAAATGAAATGAATGCAAAAGAATCAAGCAAAGAGATCCGAGGAAAAGAAATTTAAATCTTAATGTTTTCAACAACATTATAATCTTGATCTTGGTAAAAATCGATCTATTCATTCGATTTCAATATTTGGTAAGTTTAAAAATATTCAAAAAGATTATTCCACACTCACTATTTTCTATCAAAACTTATGCGATTTTTGATCTTTGAAATATGAAAGTCATCCGAATTTGAAAGCTATTTTTGTCTAAAGATGATTTTTCTAAACCAAAATCACTTCAAAATGACAATGAGGAAAAAACAAAAAGAAAGCATAAAATCGAAGAGTTCAGTTTAATCCAAGAGTGCATCTCTAGAACGAAGCATTTTTCGGTTTTTCACTATTCAAATAACAATAAGTCTCGCAATGCAATTAAGCCCAATTGTGTTTGGTGAATCCACAAAAGTTTCAAATCGAACCGAGAGAACTGAAAAACGCATCTCATTCTGTACATCGAAGTAAATTCATTTAGATAGTCTTCATATTACTTAAAACAGTTAGAATGTAGATGTTGATGATGATTCGATTCGATTCGATTGAATTCAAATCGATTCGTTAAGTGTTTCAGATTATTATTCTCTTTCTCTTTTCCTCTTGTCTTTCCGTTATTATCGAGTATGGAATTTTCGTTAATCTAAATTATCAAATCCGCCATCTACAAAGATTACATCGCTAGTTGACAATTTTTTTTTTTGGAGCAGAGAAAGATTTTTCCTTGGTGACAGATTTTTTCGACTTTTTGACCCATGTTTTGTTTGCTAGATTGTTGTTGTTTTCTTCTACCCAATGTTATCGTTTTAGTTCATTGACAATCCAAAATGGAATCGATTTTCGATTATTCGATTAAATTGATTATTTTCTTTCATATTTCTTTTTTATGCTGTCGTTGTCTATAATTAACTTTGATCTTCTGTTGCTCATTCTGAAGTTTTGTTTTCTTTGTTTTCTGAATTTCGACGAAAGAATTGGAGGTGCTTTATCTCTCTCTTTATGGTCGAAATCAATCGATTTTTTTTCTACTTCTTTTATTAAAGCAGATATTTACTCAAAATTTTGGACTTTTGCCTTGCTTAAATCTCGATCAAAGACTGACAAGCATCTGATATATCGGATTTCGTTTTTGTATTGCCACCAGAAATCAGCTCGACCAATCCACTATTGTCCAAACTATTTGTTTGCTTACAAATTTGATTTTGTGGTCAGGATTTTTCGTGTCGAAAACGAAAACTTTCCTTTCTCATCTCATTCTTTTTGGTGTACATCAATACGCCCACAATATTTATCATAAAAATTTATTATAATATTTACATTGTGAATTGATTGGTCAAAAGAAAAGAATGCAAAGAATAAGATGACCTCAGACCAAAAGGCTTGAGAGATTTTCTCTCTGCTTTTTTTTCTCTATTCTGTTCTTTTCTTTCGTGCAAATCTATTCGAGTAAGATTACGCACCGAACTCAGATCGAATTGAATGTAGTAGAATCAACTAAAGCAAACAAAATGATCCGACTTCATCATTTTTTCTCAATCTTTTAATCTAATTGTCTTATAACCAAGATGCGTGCAATTCAATATTCTCTTTCCTCTTCACCTCTCTATCGCTCTGATTCTGGGTCTCATTTAGCTTGATATTAATGTTATTTGATGACCATCGTCGTGTCGATTCTAATCAGTGATTGTTCTAGGATAATTCTATGCGGAGTACATTCAATTTCTTAACAGAATCATCGAAAAATATCTTATCTCTTCGATTTTGAATCACTCGAATAGATATTTAAATCCATCAACAAAATACCACAAATGGAAATAGGGATAATTTCTTTGTTTATTTAAATTATTAACAACGCTTGCGAAAACATTCGAAACGGTTCGTTGTAGAAATTAGAAAGGAAAAAAATCGGATCAGAAGAAAAGAATGAAATGTATGCCAAGCTTGGGGGTCTGGGATATCGTTCCAATCATCGTATCTTCATCGATCAGTTCGTATTCTCCGAGGTACGAATTGATTATTTGATTGATCAGTCAGTGTTGTTTAGTTTTGATGTCTATTTTCCTAATACTCATTCATTTATTCATTCACGCGAAAATTCCATTCCCTCGACGATCTCGAATCCGACTTTCGATTTGCTGATGACAAATTAAAAACCGAAAAAAATGAAAAAATTGGATCAGATCAAATTCTTTTGTGTTTCGATCCCAATTTTTTTGAGATTGTTGCAATCCTTTCCTTTTTTCCCATCAATCCACTCTAAGCATTGTGTTAAACATCAACATTGATTAAAATTCGATCGTCATTTTACCATCTTCGATGATAAAATAAGCAAATAAGATAGCGAAGATGGATTACCATGAATGTGAATGACCATAAGAGACAAATTGATCTTTTCGTATACTTGTCAATGAGAGTAAAATTTTGATTGCCAAGCTAATTGGCATCGAACTGGCACTTAGAATGAACGAATCCATCTGTCATTGGATTGAAGATAAATATTAATTATTTTATTAAAGTAGAAAATGATGCCACTCGATTGATTTTTAAAAAACTATAAGATTTCAACTATATCATTGATGTTTTTTCTATGCGCTACTCTTGGGGTGAAAGAAACACAAAGATTCAATTTGCAAAGTGTCCTCTACATCAGTGAGGACTCATTTTCGAAGCGGATAATAATGTCAAACAAAGATGAACATTTTTCTTGATTTTTTATTTGTTTAAATCCACCATTCTATAAATCTTCGCCGAAGCTATTCTTTCTTGAAAATCGTTTTTCTTCTTTACCAATTTATCAATTTATTTCTCTTCAGACTGATTCGATTCAATTTCTGGAGAACAATCAAACAAAACCGGGATCTAAAATGATACAATTCACACCCTCATTGGTCTTTTTCTCTGTATTTGTTGTTTATTGTTAGCTTTCTTTGAGACAAAACTAATTATTTAGCTAACAAATGATGTCATTTGAAATTGATATTTTACATTCCGGGTGTTTGATTGAATTCAAAACACAAAATCAACATCGAAATTATGAAATTATCAACATTCTGGGCATTTGTTATTGAGAAGGAAGAGAAAGAGAGGAAAAAACAAAAGAATAGTACTGCTACACACCTACTCTTCTTACAACAATGCGACCGATTCAAACAAACATCAAAAAAATTGTACTAAAAAATCGCCGAAATATTTTTCAAAAGAATATCTCTATATTCTATGTCATCGTATTTCTATATCTCGATGGCCAACATTGTCATCTACTAGAAGTGAACGACAATCTTTCAAGACTGTTTCGGTTCATGGTCTCCTCATCTTATCTTTGCCTTTTGTCTAATACATTTAGTATTCGTATTGGAGCCAAACCATCGAATTGTCCAATTTTGTCCAAATTTTGGGGGATTTTTTTTTTTTGCATTTAGATTTCGATCTAGCCAAACAAACATTCTCTGTCTTGATTTATTGTGTAGATTTCTCCTTGTGTATTCGTCACTGAATGTTTTTTCTATTTTCGCCTAGATCCCTTAGATCATGGCTCACTATTTGATTATGTCGCTTATGATTCCCTCACCCTCCTAGCTTCAAAATCCCGATTCAATTCTCTTGCATTCAGATCAAGCTTATTATACTCGATCCAAAAGGTTTCTGTTTTACTCAGGCTCGAAATGGGAGTGACAGCATATAGAAAATTGTTTCTAAGTTTTATCTTTGACTCAGTATAATCAGACAAGAAAATAAAATGGTCCAGCTCAATGTGATGATGGCGTTATGAATTGAACTCTTCATCACACTAATCCAAACGAATTCGCGAACAAATTGATGCAAAAAAAATTGATGGATAAATGAATGAATGAATGTAGCAAGAGGAAAAATATCAATGAAAATAAAATGAATGTAATGAAACGAGAGAATCAATCAATGAATCAATGAGACGCAAACGATGATGATGAGCTCCTTCATGAATCAAATCTAGAGAATATCAAAATATTTCTTTTCATCTTCAATCCATTTCTCTCTCTCTCTCTCTCTTTCTATTCATCTCGATTCTCTGTTTTTGATTCATATTGAATCCGATGGTGATTCGAATGTGATTTGATGTAATGTTATTTGGTCATGTATTCATCTCATTATCTTAGTGTTACAATTTTTTTTGTGAATCTTACTATTGGTAATGGAGAATCAGTATCGTATCGCATCCGATCGCTAGGCCCTATGGTGTGTGAGATGATCGAAATCAAAAGCCATCTCAATCATCATCAATATCCTAGAATCAGTGTCTAGTTTTACAATTAGAATATCCTAATCATTATTTTTTCCGCTCTCTTTCTCTTTCGCTCTTTCTATCTATTAATCTGTCTATGCAGTTAATAATTTTTTCCGATCGTTTCGTTTTCACTTTAATCCTATCCTTTTATTCTCTGTTTATTAATATAGTTTGTTTGCTTATTTTTCTCTTCGTCGTTTTTTAATCTGAATCATCTAGATTCTTCATCTTCATCATTACCGGACTTATTATTATTATTATTATGGCTAGATCTATTTCGATAGAAGTGATAATAAATAAATCTTTATATCCAATTTTCTTTCATGGTTAAACATCCATCAACATTGCTTAGATTCGGACGAGAAAAAAAAAGCCTAGAGAAAGAAAAGATAGTTAGCTAGAATCGGATAGATTCTTGATCAGATTCTTTGAGATATAAATCTTGTTTTTTACTTTTGAATCTCTCTTTTTCTCATCGATTTTCCATTCTTGTTTCTATTTGATTTTCGTTGATTATTTCATAATTGAATTTCTCATCAGAGATATTCCACCACTGTCTGCCACCACCACCATGCTAGAAATAAGAAGTTAATTCTGAAAATGGTAAAAGTTGCAAATCTTTTTTTTTTTTTTTACAAATCTTTTCATCATCGCTTCATTGCTAAGCAATTCAACTCTCTGAAGATGATTCTATCAAAAGAATCAAAAATCGAAATGTAAAATTTTTCATCTAGAATTCAATTTTCAATATGCTGCATCGATGACGATTAAATTTTCTATTGAGAGATTTATGAATTATTTATTCTAAAGAGAAAAAAAAAACATTCACATCTCTCCACGAGTTCCATCGAAATGATTCCTTCAAAATCGTTTCGAGGGAAAGCAAATTTCAAATCTGTTTGAAGAATTATCTCTCTTCGTTACGATCAAATGCATCTTTCTTCTCGTCTTCAAAGAAAAAGGCTTATCTTCGCTGCAACACAGTCCGAGTTCTAGTTGAATGGTCAATCAGTTTAGCAGAGAGTTTTCGCTTTCAATGAAGAATTAATATTTCACACATTTCATTGCATTATTGGATCATTGCATTCGATATAATCAATGTGAATAAAGAAAACGAGCAACATAATTTTTCTCTGTGCTCAAATTCAAGATAGATAATCTTCATACCATCGTTCAGAGGAAGCGTTGGCAATTTACGTTGGCATAAAAATTTACTCGTTCTCCACCATCTTTGTTATTTCGTTGCCATGTTCGATAATGTTTTAATCCTACACGTGATGATATCGATTTTTGTGATGAATTCTATGTTGCTGTTGATTGGAGCAGACAAGCAAGAATAGCATTCTCTGATAATTTATTGTGATTTATCTGGACTTGAAGATTTACATCGATTAGTATCATTATTGTCAGACATCTATTTTGATTCTCTCTCTCTCTCTCTCTTTCTCCATATCGCTCGATCCATTTGAAGTCTGTGTTCTTTAGCGAATCCAAGTTACGCCCAAGCTACTACAAGCTAGCTGAATCTAATTAGGATAATCAAATTTGAGATTTTGATTAATAGCTCTAAGAAACACGAATACAATGGCGATAATCTAGTGAAGAATAAGCAAAACGAGACTAGTAGAGAAAAAATGGCCTAAATCGGACCGTTTTTGTCTAAAAAAAACAAAGTCCATGGTCCTTTTGATCAATGATCTATGTGCTAATAAAATTATTAATTGAAATTATAGCCCTTCTCTTTCTCTTATCTAACACATCTGGATCATTCATTTTTATATATTCGTTCTCACTGAAAATCCGATCGCTAGAATCCAAATCAGATCCAATCCAACATTATTGATGTTTGGTTGTTTTCTTTTGTTCGCGTTTGTTTTCTAGAATTTTTATTAACAATTGTTTTCGATTTAGGTTAGAGAAAACCTTAATGAATTAGCTTTTATTTATTAAAGTTGGTAATAATGAACTGTTTCGCTCAATAAGCGACATATATTTTTGGAAATCTGAGTATAACTGAGACTAAAAAATTCTATGGGCCAAACGATCTTAGATCCTAAATGTCAAATATAAACCTATCATCACCTATCATATCATATAGACTTTATATAAAAATCAATTGTTTTCTCTTCGAATCACTTGTTGTCAACCAACGAAGTGTCTGATATATTTTACCATTAAGAAAGCCATTCTTTTTTCCAAAAAAAATCAGATTTTGCCTTATCAAAACAAAATGATTTCGTTCAAAACTTCAAAACATCACTTGCTTCTTTCAGATTCTCTAACAACAAAAATTGGACCGATCCATTTGAAATTGAAAATCGGAATGAGAACTTAATTTTTTCACTCTCATTCTCCTTCATAGGAAAAAAATGACATTAGTTGCTTCATTCGATTGAATTGAGGGTTTGTCCTTCTTTGCTAATGAAACCAAAACATACCAATGTTAAGAATATTCTTGCTGGAATTATAAAATTTGATGCTTTTTTATCCACTCTGTTATTCTAGGATATGATGTTGAAATCATCTTCAAAAACAAGACAAGAAATAGAAGAGAAGAATAGAATCGAGAGAAAGAATGGCGTTTTGATTTTATTCTATTTTATTCTTTCCTTGCTAGCAATACGAAAACTATTACAATATCAAACGACCCCGGCAGTTCGTAGACTCGACTCGACCCGACCCAACAAAAAAAGTGACTTTGATTAAACGATCAAATTCAATTGACTATCATTTCTTGTTGTTTTGATTCATTTCGGAAGCAGAAATTGCATTAGCTGATAGCTCATCATCATCAACATCAGCATCTTAATAGGAAGCATCACAAATGTCTAGCTGATGATGATGTTCATTGAGAATCACCATCAATTCTACAATTTTTTATCCATCTTCTAGGACTGCAGATCAAAATGATGCAATGAAGATGAAACTTTACGATGCTAGCTCCCTAGCTCACTAGTTTCGACACATCAAACAATGATGCTTAAATAAATTATGGTTGGCCCCAGTTCGTTTTCTCTGCTCAAAAAAAAATATTCTCATTTCTCTATTGTCGTAACAAATTTCGGGGCTGGACACACCATATTCGAGATGTTTAAAAACATTCGCATTCGTTTCTTTCATTTCTCTTTCAATATAAGAAAAAAAAAATAAAACGAATCTTCAGGCTTTTTTCTCTTCTCATCGCTCTTGGACAGGGACCGATCAAACAAAAACTTCCCATCAATCTCCACATTCACCCTTTCTCTTTCGGTCCGAATTGAATATGATCTGTTATCGTTCTCATTCATTCAGCTATTCTTTCGTTTTTTTTTTCATTTATTCACTAGAGCAACCGCCTGAGTTAGTCTTGATGAGCCGAATCCGGAATTCGACCAGTGTGAATAATACTAGTCAATGTTTTGATGTTCGTCACTTTGCATAGCATTATTGGCATCATCGAATATGCCCTCATCATTATGGAACATCAAAATTATTAATTCCTTATCCAATATAGACCCAATGAGATGTGAGATATCGATCGAAGAGACGAATTCTTTACGCTATAATCAGATATTCGGGAAAACAAAATCACATTCCCAAAATTGATTCAAATATGACTGACAGTATATATTCTCGAGGAAAAGAGACCGTTGAGACATTGAGAGAAGAATAAAGAAGGCTGAATAGCAGCTGATACAATGTGATTTCAGTACTCCGTTTGTGGGGTCTGCTAGTTCTCCGTTCGATTCGATTTAGTTGGTTGGTTGACTTTCGGACACAACCACGATTTCATTCATCTATTGGATACCAAGTGAGAGCAAATCTTCTCTTCAGATATAATCTTCTAGATTGACTAACTAACTAGCGATCTAGATATTTAGCCAGATTTCGTTTTCAATCCGCTTTCATCATTCTTGGACCCGAGTGATGTCGATGATGATGATGATTATGGAGAGATAGAAACAAATAATCTAGCGAATCAAATCGACCAGAAAAACTCCGAGCGTTGAATATTCTCGATCCATAGCAAAATGTCTATGATAACGATATTGTCGAAAGAATTCCATAATCAAATAATCCATAATCCATATTTGTGTGAATATTCTTATTTGTTTCCGTTTGCTCATCCGTTCTCTCTCAGAACAATTTCCGATTGATTGATATAATGATAATTTTCGAATCGATATAATACTTCAATTTGACAAGTTCGACAATCCGATGATGGTGATTTCAAAACGATCGTCAATAGTCTTCGAGCAAATAAATCAATTTGAACTAATATTTAAGGAACTTTTAATTTTTAGTATCTTAGGCAAATTTTTATTCGACATTGATATTTTCATCATTCGAATGAATAGATTTTTTTGAAATTTCTAAAATATTTTTTAATGTTTTGACTTAGACGCTACTCTACAAGTGATTGATTTTCATTCCTGCACTCTAGACGTTGATGTTTTTTTTTTTTTTGAATCGAAAATTCTGATTCTCTTCTATACTGAATTAATCTCCAAGTCTATCCAATTCTATTGAGAGATGCAAATTTTTTCCAACTTGTTTGCGATGATTTCGAGAAAAATTATCGAACTAATCCAAGGTTAGTGTTTTGTTTTTCTAATGTTTCTAGGACGAAAAGAATATGTTTTTTGTATTTTCTTAACTTTTCCACTTCAACAACTCATTCCTATGTTTCGTTTCAATCAATATTACTCTCGTATTAATTATTCTTATTGAATTCAATAAATAATTGAGATGAATTGCTAGCATTGATTGGAAAGATCTATTCAAATTCGAATCTAGATTCTTCCTTTGTGCTCAGAGTAGCATTTGAATTGAATTCGAAAAAAATTAAGATACGAGACATAAAAAGAAACGTGAACGAATGTTCTGTGAAGATAATTCTATTAAATAATTGACCATCGAGAGCATCCATTCTCTATCCAAACACATCCATTATCTTATTGAATCAATCAAAATAATTAATTTAGATTTCGAAGATGTTTCACGTTGCGAACACAATAAGCAGAACTATTTATTTCTAAATCATCCAATGTTCGGAATATCTGTCTAGCATATTAATGATATTTGACCACACTAATTATCTACGATTCATTTACGTGATTGATACATTAAAATTTATTATTCTTGTTTCTATCTCTTTTTCTATTTTTTTTTTTTTTTTGACTCTGGTGCAATCATTATGATTTTGTGTTAGGACAACAATATCCGAAATTTTTCGGGCTATTATTGGTCTTCCAAATGCTATCGAACGCATTGTTGAACACTTCGATAAAATTCAGTGATGCCATCGTTATTTTCGGTGAGGATCGAATCGACCATCATCTTAATTCGAATCGATCGGATCTGTTTCAATCTGCACAATCAACATCATCATTGTTGGAGTCTAGAACAAAAGCTAATGATTATAAAATTGATGTTGGCCATCGAAATCATCATCATCGATGGAAAACTTTCACATCACAGATTGATCCATTTTCATCGGATATACATCCTCATCATCATCATCATCATCATCTTGAACATCGACCAAAACGTTCAATGTAAATAATTTATTTGTTTCTCAACCAATTTTTCATCTTTCGTCTCCTTATCCATTATTTTTATTTTCATCGATTTTCATAGTATCATATCGAACAAAAGTGATTCTATTGAGAGCAGCAGCGCAAATGATTCACATATTCATCTGGATTTACATTTTGATCGTCGAAAAAAATTCCAATTAGTACTGATTTTGGATCGAAACCAAGACCACCATCATGATGATGATGATGATTTTACATCAAATACATTAAAATTATCAAAAAATCCAATTCAAAACTTTCATCATCATCGTCAACATCAGTTTAAGAGGTCCAATTTAGGGAAAAGGTCGAAGCGATCATTTAATTTACCGGCCTCGGCGCTGACTGTGAACAGTGTGTTCCTCCATCAATGGCCTAACACAATGAACAATGTTACAGCAACACTAGGCCGTAATGCAACCTTCGAATGTGTATTTCCACAGCTAAAAGATTTTAAAGTGAGTCCATTTTATCATTCATTCGGACAAGAAATATAGAATGAATACATTCTGTTCGAAAGATTCTCCGAACCAGAAAATAATAGTACTAATTATTATGATGGTGGTGATCACTAGGAAAAAGTGAGCCTAAATCAATGGAAGAGAAGGGTTGAAAGGAAAAAAGAATCGAAAATTTGGGAAAATTATGATTCCATTTGAAATTTCACTGCCTTTCAGCATCGAAATTGTAGAACGAAAAAAAAAACCTAGAACTTACCGAGATTGTATCGAGGCTATTGTTAGCGAGCAAACAGCACAGATTTTTGGCTCCCAATTGATCCGTACTCCTATGTCTCGATATGCCATTGTTCTCGAAAGATTTTAAGAGAAAAATTCTTTATTCAAAATTATCATTGTGAAATTCAAAAGCTTCTAATTAAGTTGCTTTGATTCGATTCGATTTCTTGCGGATAGAGAGAGAGAGAGAGAGAAGGAAAGAAAGATTCAGCAATTCGCTTTCGTCTGATGGGCTAATAAAGAATGGGAACAAATTCTATTTTTTCGCTCCGATTCTGGCTGATTAAGCTGAAAATCGTTTTAAATAAAAAGCCTACGATCAAATGTGTTATGTTTTGATTCAGTTTTCTATCTAGCGCTTGAAAGGTTCACTTCAAAATTCAAAGTTTAGTTCGACGGAACTGAAAATCGAACAAAAAAAATGAGAAGAATAGCCATATTTTTACGATGATGATGGGTAACGATAATGAAACAAAAGATCAATTTAGATTCGAAAAATAGGAAGTTTTCTTCTTCTCGAAATGAAAGCACCAGAAAGCAATGTTGATGGCGATGATGATGATGATTGCACATCCAATAAACAAAAGAGAATCAATTTGGCTAGTATTCTTTCTATCGAGAATGAATTGTAAGCGAAGAAGAAAATCGTTTCCTTCCTTTCGCTCTTCTCTCTAGTTTTATCGATGGCAAACACACCCACACACCTACCTAGTCTCCTCACATCAATATTTGCAGGTTTATTCTAGAAAGATTCGTTTGAAATTATTGAAATTTAAGCTCTTGAAATTTTCGATTACCATTGATTATGTCATTTGTCGAAGATGAAATAATCTCTAGTGCTAATCTTCAATCTAGAAAGAAAAAAAAATTAATTCCATTGGTAAATTATGGTCAGAGAGAAGAGTTATAGGGAGAGAGAGAGAGAGAGAGAGAAAATCATATCCTAGAGAAGCTCAAAGTGATTTTTGTTTTGGTCCGATTCTATTCATTCATTGCTAGCCCATCTAAAGTGAAATCGAATGAACTTAATTTGTACTTCGATCTAGAATAATAGTTAGAATAATAATATTTGCGAGACATTTTCCTCGGCTTGAGACCTTGAGAAACCATAAAGCTCATTGTCGATAGACAAGCGATCACATGATGATCACTCCAATCGGATTGGTTCAACGTAATGTGGACCGTCGAATGAAGTCAGCTTCAAGAGTCAATAGATTGTAGGATACATTGATTCCATCTCCATTGAGTTGATTTTCAAAAGAATCGTTTCATCTCAATTAACGCAAACTATTGGAGTAGATTGTCTAGGATCTAAATCGATGAATTTAATTGAATACGCAATAATTTATCAACGAAACAATGATTTCTTCTAGTTTCGGTTCTAAATAACCTTTTTTATTGCTTATTTGATTTTTTTTCCGAAATAAAACAACAAAAAATTTCATAAAAATTATCGACACTTTCATTGCCATCGTTATCGTCATACTTTCGTTTATGGAAAGAAATTCATTTCAAGAAATCATTTTGTAGATTTATATCTTTGTGTCGACTATCTACATCTTCATCCGGCGTTTGTTTCATTTCCGTACGAAATTTTCACCATTTCTGCAAAATGAGAGAATATAAGATCGAATATAAATTTATAGCTTCCGGAATGGATTCTATCTTACAGATGGATAGAAAAACCCATTCATACTGAATTTCAAATGAATTTGGATTTTTTTTTATCATCCGAAAACAAAACTCAAAAGAGTGTGAGCGGATCTTGAATTTTTCTCGCCAACTAAAATGCTGGAAAGATCTTATTTTCCGAAGTTTTTTTGTAATATTATCTAGCGAAAACAGCATCACAAATCGCCCCTATCTTTTCGATTTAGTTATGAGATTAAAATGAATGATTTTTGACAAGTCAATTCAGATGTTTTGATTGATGAATTATTGGTGAAATTTTTCGCATTCTAAAATGAACCATCTAGACATCGAAATGATCGCAAGCAAGCCAGATGGAATGCTATGGAGAAAGAGAGAGAGAGAGAGAGAGATACGAATGATCGGATGGTTTCGATCAATCGGATCAATCTGCAATATTATTGTCTTTGATCGGTTTAAGCATTTTTCAACAAATCCGAACAATTTCTTTCGATTGATGATTTGCATTCAAAAGCTATAATTTGAATTCTTTTCAAATTCATCAAATTTTGATTCTCAAATCGAAAACATGATTAGAATTTTAGATATTTCTTTATCTATCTTTTTCGCTTCAAATTTTATCTATCTGCCCTCCCATTCACCCAAAGAGAGCGAATACTTGAAACATTCTAGGAACAAATTTTCGATTTTCACAAACCCAAACTATGCGAACTTAATTAGTTCGTAGACTAGAGAAATCAATCAGTATTAGAAAAAAGTTTCCACAATTCGATTACAATGTTTTGTTTGATTCGCTCCTCTTCCATATCAAAATTCAAGGGCTCAAATATTCAACCCAATATTTCATAATTGTAACTAAACATTCTGACATCATTTGATGAGAATGGAAAGAACTTTAAGAGAACTGAACGAGTATCTCGGTTTTCGAAGAACTCATACAATTTTTTTAATCGTTCACTTTTGTGTTGATTTCTTCAAATCTTTGTAATTTCTTTTCCTCTCTCTCTCTCTCTCTCTCTCTCTCTCTTTGGATCTGACTCTGGTCTAGGTCTATTTTTATGATTCTGTTCTTTCGTTTTTTGTTCGATCATATTCTCTTCAGCATAATAGTACAATCAATTTAGTTTAATGGTTTCGGTTTATAGTTGTAACAAATCGGCTCGAAACAGTGCGGAAAAAAACGGCTCGTAATAGATCTCGATGTTCCAGAAGGGCCTAGATTCTTCTGGATTCTCATATGAACGATAAAAACAAATTTTTCATTGCAATCTTTGCTTTGTTTCATAAAAATTGTTCTTATATGATCTTTAAAAAAATCAGCAAGTTATTCTCCTCTCTGTTTTCTCCTTCTCTCTTTAACACAATATAAAAATCTGGTTCGGATTTAGGGACAAATTTTCTTTATTTTCTTTTTCGATGCTTTCAAGAAAAAAATAACTGCACTCTAAATTTTGTTTTAATTAAATTACAAAATATTTTCTCATTTTTCATTTTTTTTTTTGAATGCTCTTTCTTCTCCTAAATATGTCTTCACTTGACTTTTCATAATTATATCTCCATCTTTAACTATGTTTTTGAGCAAGATTTTCGATTAAGATTAAAGATTACATCGGAGATAGGATCCATACAGTCTCGATCAAAGTCTCTCTCTCTCTCTCTCTCTCTAGATCTAGTTTTATTCTAACCCTTTCTAAAATTTAGATTTTCGAACTAAGTTTGATTCATTGTAGTCGAGTGAAATAATGAGGATGATTTCTTTTATTGAATCTAATTTCATTTTCTCCGATGTTGAAAACTAAAAAAAAAAGTTGGTGTGGCTCCATCAAGACCATTCTTTGCTCGCTATGCACGATTCAGTCATTAGTAAAAACGGCCGAATCTCTGTTCGATCACACGCCAACACTACTTTCTATTTGACCATCCACGAGGTACAAGAAAGTGATCGTGGGTTCTATCTCTGTCAAGTGAACACTAAACCGATGCGGATCCAAATCGGTTACTTAGAAGTTAATGGTTAGTAGAGAATTTTCGATCTATTTTTGTCATTGAACAAAATAGACAGCAATTTGAAATAAATCGATCATTTTCCAGTGCCGCCAAGCTTTATTGAAGAAGAAACAAGCGGAGATTCCGATATTATCGAAGGATCATCAGTGGATCTTCGGTGTGATGCGATCGGAAGACCAGAGCCAGAGATCAATTGGCGTCGCGAAAATGGTCAACTAATTGTTTTCGATAGTAAACTTAATGATTGTGAGTAGGACAATTTTATTGGTCTCATAAGCTAATATTGATTGATTTAATTAATCTCAATAATAGCTCAATTGATGGTCAAAGGGCGACATTTGAATTTGACCAATGTCACTAGACAACAAATGGGTAAACTGATGAAATCTAAAGCGTTCATAGGTTTCATAGCACTATTCTTAATTTTCTTTGACGGAATCATTCCAGGTGCATATCTTTGCATCGCTTCGAATGGGTAATTAAGGCCTATGCAAACCGATGATATTGCCTAATCCAATCGATTGATACTTTCTCTTTCATTCTCATTTGATCCCAACAAATAGCATACCCCCTACGATTAGTAAACGAATTTTTCTCGGTGTTAGCTGTAAGTGAAAAGACATTTATTTTCATCAAATTTTGCTGTCATCATTTTACTTTTAATTAAAAAAATATTTTTAAAATTAAATGTTGTCGAACAGTCACACCAAAAGTTTTGAAATTAAATTCAACTGTCAAAGCTAGTATCGGATCATCGGCTACTCTTGAATGCATCCTAGAATCTTATCCAAGATCCAATATTCTATGGCAAAAGAGTCGAAATCAATCAAAACCGATCATCTATTCGGACCATAAATATTCAGTTTTCATCAATGAATCAACTCAACCCTTTCGATGGATCGCTAGGTTTGTTTTTAGTAATTCTACAGTCTTGTCTTGTTTGTCTTCAAACAGCCAATCTAATTGGGATTTAAAACTTTTTCTTTGCTTATCTCTAAACCGACTCATTAAATAGATTAAAAATTATAAATTTGGAACAAAATGATTTCGATAAATACACGTGAGTGTCATCAAAGTTTTCTATTTTTGAAAACAAAATTCTGAAATTACTATCTACTATTCGCGAATTCGCAGTTGTTCGGCTACAAACCATATGGGTACAGCTAAAAGTGTTGTCAATTTGATCAAAATCGAACGGAAACCGATGCCAATGAGACCTAAACAGTCCGACAGCTATTCGAAACGTCCATCTTTGGATAGAAAACCATCATCATCACTATCAAAATATTCCAGAGAGAATGATGGAAAGTCATCGTATCAAAATGTTAATGGAAACGATTCGAATAGACCCAATGTCATCCTTAAAGGTAGAGAATATCCAAACCAAATTTCAATAAATTAAAATAAAATTGTAAAAAAGAAATAAAAAAATAAATAAAATTGAGCTCTTTTTTTTTTAATTTCACCAAAATAAAGCTTAACCTCATTTTTTTCATCTTTTTTCTAGATTTTTCGCAAAAAACTAAATTAAATTTTATTAACAATTACGATGATGATGATGATGATGATGACGACGACGACGAAGATGATGATCTCTATTCAAACGAACAGGATATTTGGCAATATGAAACCAATTATCATTCGAGATCTAAATTATCTCGACAGAATAGAAACCATGGTGATTGTCATTTGACAATATTCTCTTGGTTGTCGATGATGGCGATGGTCGTTTTGCCTCAATCCATTTCGATGCTGAGATGCTAATATAACTGGGATGAATTTCACCTAAGTTATAAGATTTTGTTTGGACACCTCCAACTTAACTCTTTCTCTCTCTTATTTGTAATTCTTATTTTTATATCTTCATTTTTTTTCTGCATTCGCACTTTACCTCTTTCTATTCTTTTTTCTTTCTCATTCGATATCTAGTCCCTTGCGTTTATTTTTATTTTCACTTTTTTTGTTATTTTCGTTTCATTAATTTATTTTCACCTTCTTCACATGTAAATAAAAAGATACCGGAAGAAAGAAAGAAAGAAACTATGGAAAGAATTTGCTCAAAAACAGAATTTTTTTTTCATTCTAAAGAATCGCTAATAAATTTGAGAATATCTCGCAGAAATAACTCTTTGAGACAGAAATAACTTAACTTCAGAGAAAATTGTGATGCGAAAAAAAAAATTACGGTTTTGGCTTCAATCGTTCTAAATTCTCATAGACCGGCATTTCGATGGTCGAAGATGGATTACGCTCACCATCTTCATCTCCATTCTCATCGATCTCTTCCTCATCGATCCGGATCGATTGGATCATTTTTCGTAGGTTAGATTTTTGAAATGTTGAAAATCCATCGTTCAAGGTTCGTTTTCTTAAACCACTAGTGATTTTTCGATAATTAACAGTCTATTATAATAATTCGAAATAAAAAATTCGGTCAAATTAAGAGACAATTTAAATAGAGAGAACGAAGAATGCAAAATCTATAACATCACTTGTTCTTGATTAGTAGGCTTTTTTCGAAGTAAAACTTCACCATCATCTATCGATAGATTTTTTTGTAATTCATTCGCTTTCTCATTGAATTTTTCTTGTGGATCTAAAGAGAGAGAGGGAGAGAGAGAGAGATTAAAATGTTGCGAAAGTTAATAATCTATAAATAAGATCATAGTTTATTGATAAGCATCGAAAGAAAATTACCTGCAAAATAATCTTCATAGCTTTGAAGAACATCGTTGCCGAAAAATTCAGCAATCTCATCTGGCCAACGTAGATCAGCGATCAGTGTCATGAAACCGATCGATACACAAACTAATCCTTATTATTGGAAATGCAAAACTAACAGATTAGGTCGGTCTTGGAGCGAAAACAACCTACCGTTGATCAGATTCAAATAGAAGCAATACGAATAATTTGTTCGTAGAGATTCATCTTCGAATGCCAACGAAAACGGTATCGTACTTCTTAGGCTGATTATTATCAAATTAGCGCTTAATAGACTTAGGCCGGTGAAGATTATAAATAATGATCCATAATAGATGACTGTTTGGAAAAGAACATTAGCCAAAATAAACAATGGAACTGCTGTCCTATTAAAAACAAACAAGATTCACTCCAATCTGGCTCTAAAAAATTGGTAAATTTTTGTGAACCTACCAGAGAAAAATATGAGCTAACCATCCAGCTTGCCGATAATATCTTCCGATCCGTATCTGTTCTTGATCGATTGTGAATGTTTCCGCTATCCAAAGAATCGAATACGGAAGGCATCGAAGTTGCGCTTTTCTATAATCCTTTTGTAGATGTCCATCTGGATAGGAAATTTACCGAGACCAAATCATCGAGAATTAATTCAAGTTCTTCTAGTGCAGATTACAATGAATCTATTGTTGAAGATTAAATTACCATTGAAATTATAAACAGGTTTGCCTTGTGACCAAGTCCAATCGAAATATTCATTATGATTGATCTCGTTCGAGTCTTGCCGGATCGGGTCACCAACAAGTGTAACGTTGAATCCTCGAAGCCCAATCTTGATTGCCAAGGTAGCGTTGATTTGTTTTGGTCGACCGAATTTATAAGGCATTCTTGTTCTAATCGCTCCATGTTCCCAATACGGCATGAAATTGCAAACTGGTTAGCGAAACAAATTGTTATTTATACTTTTCACTCGAAAGTTAAATTGATTTCGTTACATAGAATCAAAAATAAAATAATCAAACTGGTAGTCCACCGAATGAAAACATAAATTTTCTGTTCGAATAAATTAAAATATTAAAATTTTAAGAATTTTCCCCTCTCCTTATGAAGAAAAAGAATTGATTCCTCTACAGATCAGAAAGAAATAGGATTGAATTAGATCCGAATCCCACTTTGTTGCTACGAAATCCAGGTAATATAATCATCAATGAGATGAAAGCCGCAAAAAAAATCGCTAACAAACGGAACAATGTCAAATCGATCCATAGATTTGAATCGATTCGATCGTACAAGGTTGGATAGCATTCGTTTCGAATAAAACCATTCAAAAAACTATAGATTGTTTCAAGCATTTTTTTCTTTCTCTGCACGAAACTCGCTTCGAAATCAACAAAAAAAAATCGAAGTGAAAAAATCAATCGATTCTTTTAGAAAGAGATCAACAAGAACCAAAAATTTAACAATGAAAAAGAGACAAATAGAGAGAAAGAAAATCATCATTGTCATCAACGACAACAAAAAAGTGTGTGTCTATTGCATAACGGAAGTCGAGCCGACATTGATTATTTGGTGACGAGGATCGTTTGAAGTGATTCGAAAATAATTCTGTTGAATGCGATTTGCGGAAATCATATCGATTGGTTGAAGGAAATTAAGAGAAGGATCGTAATTTCCCAGACAGAATAATTTTTTAGCGAAACATTAATCTCTCTCTAAAATGAGAAAAGGAATATTAGATTATTGGACTATTAGAGATAGCTGTGAATTTTGATTGTTCTTCATATTTTATTATTTACAAAGTTATTATGCTGGTTTTTTCGGATTAATTAAAAAAATACAATACAAGAGAGAAGGATTTTTTGGTTGTTTGTATTGCGATTTTTTCTCTCAAAAATGAGATAGTAGAAAAAATGATGATAAAAATTATTGAAATAATAAAATCAAACAAAAAGATTTCAAAAATAAGAATAGGGAGATGAATGAGATGAGAGCAAAGTTTTTACTTAATAAACTCGAAAAGAAACAGCAAAGATTTGTGGCTTCTCTCTTCAAATTTGTAATTATAAAAACACACAGCCTTGAAATAGAACAAATAGAAATAGAATAATTTGATAGAAAATTGGAAAATGGTCCTAGGGTTATTCGAAGATTACCCCCTCTGACTCCGTCTTTTTTTGATTTAGTGTCTTTGATTCTTATCTTTGGATAAATAAATCGGTTCAAGGTTTGTAGTTTGAACAATCGTGGTCAAGTTACAAATTTTCATTGGCGTATGTTGATGTGATAGAGCGATTATAAAAGTAATAGTTGATGAGAAAAACTAAGAGGCCAAAGTTGTGGTGGTCGTAGTTGTAGTTGATGCGGTATTGGTCGCTGTTGACAATAAATCGACAGAAATGAATTTTTTTAACCGATCTAAATATTGACAATATAGTTCGATGTCATTGTGGCCTGCACCTTCAACCCATAATGGTTCAACGGTTCTAGGACAACGCTCATAAATTGCTAGGCCATGTGAGAAATCTATCACATCGTCTTCAGTTCCATGGATCACAAGTACTGGTGCATTTATCTTTGGTACTTTATCAATACTAAAAAAATCAAAAAGAAAATTATATGAAAATGAGATTGAGTGGTTCGGAAAACATCAATTATTTACTTTGGAAAAGCATCAAAAAACCAAGTACGCCGAGTATTCGGAAAAGCAACACGCATTCCGGACATCAAGGGAGAGTGGAGAATTACAGCACCAACATCGTTTCGGGAAGCAAGATCTACAGTTGGCACTGTTCCAATACTTTGACCGTAAAGGATTATTTTATCGGGACTAATGCCGTATTTGGCTCGTAAAGTTAACCATGCTGCATTGATGTCGGCATACAAATTTTTTTCCGAAGGCTTACCAGAGCTGGCACCGAATCCCGAATAATCATATGAAAATATATTACAATTGATTCTGCTACCAAGACCCAAGTAGAAACTACTCATTTGACCAAGATCGACAGCATTACCATGGCTAAATAGTATAGTATATTTTGGATTCGGTGTTGCTTTTGCATATAAACCTTTGTTTTTTGATGAGTCAAATTAAATTATCACTTTAGCATAAATATCATCAATGCTTACAAGCTATTCGGTTGCCGCGACTCGATTGAGCATAATGGACCTCGAAACGTTCGAGTTCTCTTTGCGTATATTGCCAATCTGCTCGTTCGGAGAATTTCAACGATAGCTTTTGATTACCATCCTCGATCCATGAGATGATCGAATACGTTGGCTCCGGTGGTAAGAACGCAAGTTTTGCTGCTATCCTTGCAGGACATGGTGGACAACAGAATAGACAGCATAATTCACTGAGAGAAAGACCATTCATTTTCTGCGATTGTTGGTTATTGTTTTGACTTGTATTGTCATTCACATTCGATGATTGCTGGAGATTTTGAGTATTTTTAGGTGAGGATGGATGATTTTCAACAGTAGCTGTTTCATTTCTAACCGTAGCTATTATCGACATCACAATCTTCTGGATCGGATTAAAACGTTTTGGTATTTGTTTTCTATGAGAACAATTAAGTTTGATGTATCACAAACCAAATGAATCAAAATAAAGAAATAGAATGCTGGAAATTTAAAATTTTTCCTCTTCAAAACCGTTATTAATGCAATTAATTAATCTAGAACGGAATCGATTAGGAAAGAAATTCTTAACACCGATCAGCGAATCAAATAGGATCGAAAGATTTCAACATTTTATCGGAATAAATTAGTTGAATGGTGGAATTCTCTTCATTTCAATACTTTCACATTCCGATGTCGATGAGAGATGCAATCATCTGGATCTCCAAATTAAAACAACTATCGATATGGACGCATTCATTTCATCTTTGCATGACTGGTTACTATGTTAACATCGAAATATTCGTTTCTAAAATTTTCATCACTTTGATGTTTGATGAATGTTTGACGAATGACGATTAGTGATGGAGATGATGATTTATCCAATCATTCCGCTACTTAATGACAATATATTATTTACATCAAGTAGTATAGTCGGATATGACAAAGAGATGATAATGGTTGAATTCTATCTAGATAGACGAGTATGTCACATGCGAAGAATTGTTAAAAATCGGATCAACTGCAAGGTAAATTCATACATTAAAATATGATGTGAGGAAAAAACCAAACAAAAACCGTAATACTTTTCAATAATCCAAAAAAAAAATCCTAAATTCTTAATCGATGAATGATGAGATCAAGATGAATCGATGATACTCACAAATAAATCCAGATGTAAAATAAGAGAAATAGATGAACAAAAACAGATAAGAGAAAATATTTTTTTCACCTAACAAGTTCGATTGGTATTGTTATTCTTCGGACCATCATCACCATTCTCTGAGATTCTTTCTTCTTCGCCCCTCAAAAGTTTGTTGTCAGGTAAGTTCTGCTTTTTTCTCTCTCTCTCTCTCTCTCTTTCGTTCTTTCAAAAGAGAAAAAGTGCGAGCAACCAGAGAACAAAATTGTAGAGATTACTATGATTGAGCTGAAGAGAATCGCTGGTTTGGTTCTTGTCCATCGCACTCACACACACACACACACACACACAAGCACAGACCCTTGTCGAACGAAACCTAAACAAAACATTCTATTCAGATGTTCGATCCCAATCCGATATCTTCATTGCAGAGTTATTACATTCATTCAAAGTTTTTTTTTAATCGCATTGATTAAAATAAAATTGCTAGAAGAATTAAAGAGACAAGAGTGAAATCATTGATTATTATCTATCAATTAATAATTAACTAATTAAATGTGGAATTAGAAAATTTTTGTGCAAAACAATCGAATCCCTGGCCGGCTGAAAATAGAGTCTCCTTTCTCTTTCCTCTCTCACTCTGTGGTGCATTGATTGAGATAATTTTACCCCAAAATTCAATTATAGCTGTGATTGCAAGCGCATCTCTTGTGCCATCTATCAATCTTGGATGCAGATTGGGAAATTAAAACAAATTGTCGGTCCAAAATCTATCATAGGGTTGTAGTATTTTTTCTCTCATTAAATTTTGTTTGTTGTCTGAAGGTAAAATTTTATTCGAATCTAGTCAAATTGCAACACATTCGCGATCGTTCCCCTAAGGTGTCCTTGTGTTTGATTGGTTTTGGAGTTTTTTTTTAGAAACATAAAGGTCAACAAGGTCATCATTTTATTTTATTTCCATTTATTGGTATTGTTGAGCTTGATTTGGTATGTGGGGATCGACCGATAGAGAGAGAAAGAGCGAAGACAGCGCGTTCGACTATTTTACAATTGTTAATTCAATTTAGATCCTATTCAACTTACATGTTGGATCGATATGATTCTAGGCAACAGAAAAGAAATTTTTGAGTTGTTCCAAAGATAGAGAATCAAATTTGTGAAAAAGAATAGGGGTCAAATTAAAAAAGCAGATGCTAAATTGGAATCGGATTGATAAAAATCCAGAAGTTTAACAAATTACATAGCGAAAAAAAAATTCAAAGTCCCCAAAATATGATAATAGAGAGAGAGAGAGTGAGAGATAGTGAGATATTGATAACGGGACATTTGGTCAGTAAAGCGAAGCAGCGGCCCGCTAGTGGAACAGTATATCTCACGTGTTGATAGAGCGGCTGGATGCAATCATCAGATTAACTTCCTGTGGCTTTTGTTGGACGAAAAAAAAAATCTGATCGCCAAAAACAGACCCAACCAGAGACCAGGTTCTTGATTTTATTTATTTTAGGCACATTTTTTTTCGCGACCAAAATAGTAAGAACAAGAAAAGGTGAGCGAATATTTTTTTTTTGTGATAAAAATGGTCATCATTACACCGTCCATTCTCCAACTGATAGAATTACTAATCTTCCACAGGAAAAAGACCTTGATGACCTTGCTAAGAAAATCACACTGTTCTTATTGTTGTTGTTGTAGTCGTAGATTTGTTGAAACAAACCATTCAATCTGCTTAGGGCTTTTTTTAATTTGAAAATTTCTATTTATTCGCGATTTTTGTCGCGTGGCACGAGCACATCGTATCTAGACCAAATGGTCAACGGAAAAGCTTAGTGTTGAAGCAAACATCATCATTAAAAATAGCTTTATTTAAGTTGTTTGTACTGTTTGTACTGTTTGTAAGTAATTCAATGAAGAAACCCTTCGGTACTTTACGAAAAAAAGCAATCACTCAGGCGAATAGTGGAATGATTTTCTCTAGAAAACACTAGCGTATTTTGTTCGACGGTCAATCAACCCTTTTCCTATCTTCAAACTCTTTTTTATAGCTATTCAATTTACTTCGTTAAGTTCTAGAGTTACTTATTTCAATCTCTAAAGAGGTCAAGGTTTAGAATATGATTATTATTATTATCATCAGAAAATTTGATCGAAGAAAAATAAATCTTCCAGAAGTACACCATCAGTCATCCGATAGAATTAAACGATCAAACAATGATGATCTTGTGGACACATTCGAATCATTCCGTTCGTTTTGGATCTAGATCATTTCGAGAGGATGTACTAGTTTCGATTTGATTTTGTTCTCTCTTTATGTGCAGAACAAATTCCAATGAATTCGTACAATGATAATTTCGATATAGAATAGTCAAAAAAAAAAAAGACAAACTCAAACAAAAGAGAAGGCATGTGAGATTTTCTGGTCAACAATTGATTGACCAGCGGCCAAATTAAGGTTGCTGAACTTATCTCAGAAGGATTTTTTTTGGCTGAAAGAAATCTATCATTCGAATTCTTTACAAAACTAGCATTGAAGCATATGTTCGATCCATTAAGAGAAGAGAAAACCGTTTTGTGTTTCTTTGATTTTGGTGGACCATTGTGTTCCAACTCAAAATCTTGCGACGTTTTTTTTTACATCAGCTCAAAATCAAATTGATCAGCATCCGTTTCATTGGAGTATTATAATTGTTTGAATTTTCACCGTTAGTTATCTAAACAAAGAACAAACTTAAAATGAAACTTAAAATGTTTCTTCGATACTGATGAGACTTATGATCTTCGAGATGCGGATGGTCCGTGTGTTTTGTTCCGAGAAGAAATTGGATGATCAATATCGTTTTTGAGATTAGAGCATAGGTAACAATCCAAAACGGTCGTGTGGATGGCATGTGCCTAAATCTTCGGATGGCACACGCTTGAATTAATCCAAAACGAACACGGTCTCCAAGCCTAAGTTTTCTGCTCTCTTTTGCTTGTCTTGATGAGCCTCACCTTAAATTTTCTTCCTTCATTCGCTTTTTTTTTCAACGCCACCAGCAGCTACATCATTAGAGAATTATTTTTACTTTCCTCTTTTTTTTGATCTTGAATTCATTGAAGATCTTCTCTACTCTAGGTGCAATGGTTACATCACTTTCACTAGCCTTTTCCGTTCTTTTGTGTTTGAGAGAACAAAATCAAGGTGAAATGGTGAAAATTTACCGTTCGAATTTTTTTCTTCCTCTTATTGCAGTTCAAACATCTTCGAATCATCATTGCCGACAAATCATTGGTTTATTGCGTTGAATGAATAGAGAGCAAAATGAGACCGATCATCATTGGCCCCGATGCCAATATTCACCTTTACATTTACAGCTAAACATCAGCTTATTTGTTTTAAGGTTCAGATGAAATCTAACGAAAATAAAAAGCAAAAAAAAAAAAAAAAATAGAAAATCTTTCTTTTTTGCTTAGAATAAATCACGATCTATTTAGAATTATTCTCCACAGACACGATTTAAAATTTTGTAATTATCTTTGTTCAAACAATAAAGCAATTCGATTATAGGAAATTGAATATGACAAAATGGAATATCTGTTGATAACCACCAGTTGCTGTTGAAATTCGCCTAACTATTCCGTTATAATCCAACCAATCACCTTTATCGAATGGTGTGTGTTTGTGTGTATTTTCGGAAATGCTAAAGCGACGCAATTTGATTTTGAAAATAAAAGCTGGCCTTTTCCGAACTGATAGTCAAGATTCTTCTAGAAAGAAATAAAAAAAAAATTTTTGAACGAGAATGGAAAAAGACAAAGGTCAAGAAAAGGTCGATTTCGATTTCATATTTCTTAGGTTCTCTTGTATGCTCTTGATAGATTGAAATAAATTGGAACATTGATAGAGTTCGGATGAAAGCGAAGCTTTTTTTCTGGTTGTTGTTTTGTTATTGAAGTTTGTGTTCTGGGAAGAAAAAGTTGACATTGAAAATAGCATCTGTTTGGTTGTCGAACGGGCTGAGACACAGAGAGAGAGAGGGAGAGTTTTGATCAAGGAAGAGAGTGAAAAAGATTGCAAATTTCGATGAACGAAGTGATAGAGCCAGTGCGTGTGATTTAGTGAAACCAAAGGTCCATATTGAATAGAGATTGTATCGACTCTTTCATCTTCTACGATGAAAAGATTGTTTGCTTTTTTTTTGTCGGTGAAAGCAACCAGGTGTAGAAGGACTAGTGCACGTGGCAAGCTTTTTCCACTTATCTTAGCTCTTTTTTTTTCTTTCTGAATTGATAACTTTACTTTGCGAAGGGAATAGTAAGCAATGGAAATAAAAGTTCCAAAAGGCGGATACTATCATCATTCTCATCATCAAGCAACTGAGACAAACAATACTATGACCAATAGAGAATTGGCCTCTAGAAGAGACCAAAGAAGAAGAAGCCTTTAATTTCTTTTTGTTTCCATTCCATTTCTAATCAGTGTTAGCCAGTCAGTCTACTTTCTATCATTGGGATCCTAAATATTCTCCACAATCTATTAACGATGTAGCGAACGAAAAAAAAACTCAAGAGAACAGTCTAAAAAGAGGAACAGAGAAGAAGAAGATGATGATAATGGAAGACATCGTTTCAACAACAACTCACCTTGATCTACACAAACTTCGAACTCAACTTAGCTTAAACTTGCGAATAGCGTGATTCAGTTTACGATCATTGGCTTGGCGATTTGAGTAGTTTAAATCTTGTTCAAAATTGAATGTTTTCGATCTGCACCTCAATGAACTACCCTCTGATGACCAAAAACAAGAAGATGGAACCGATCGAAATAATCTCTTGAATCGAATCATACAATCCATTCGAGAGCTGAGAAGAAAAAAAAAAGTAAGGTAAATCATCATCTTCACTATCATCGACTATTCTTGCTTACCTGTCTGCGCCAAACAGAAAGCTGATTTTCCAGCTTTTTTTTTCTCGCTACCTCCTTCCCCTTCGCTGTGTTCGGTGTAAATGTATGTGTGTGTGTGTGTGTGTGTGTGTGTTTGTGTGTGTTTTGATCTGTTGGTTCAGTAGTATTCAAATCGATCGCAGCAGAAGAAGAAGAGGAAGAAAAAATTTCCGTACCCTAAAGTGCAACAGTTAGGGGAACTTAGGGAAGAATAGAGGAAGAAAGAGAGCAGAAATCAGTGGTTCGTTCGTTTTTCAAAAGGCAATACTTATCGTAGTTGAATATGTTTGTCTGTGTCTCTGTGTCTCTGTGTGTGTTTTTCAATTTTTGAATGCCATCCGAAACGTTTCGAAATTTTCGGTGTTGTTTTTATCATTGCGAAGAACTTCAACACACTAGCAATCGAGAGCTGGATCGAACAACACCAAAATCATTTCATTGAAAATTAAAAAATAAAAATACTTCTAATTCTTCTTTCTCTCATTCAAAGTCGTTTCGATTCCGATTGGAAATTGTTTGTGCCGTTTAAAACAAATAGAAAATTGAAACTGTTTTCCTCTTCTGTTGGAGTATTATCGGTGTAAGGAGATACATGTGATTCTATTTGGCTCGTAATTTTTCCATTAATTCTTCTAAATAAAATTACTACCATCTCATCCGGTTTCGTTTCGATTTCGTGATTCCAATTGTCAATTTGTCTCTTTCACAATCATTTTCGTCAAGAAAAGAATCGAATGATTCATTCTGGCAAAATGCGTACCACATGTAAGTAATTATAATCATTCTTCCTCTTTGATGTAGAGTACTTCCGTTAATTAATTGTCTCACAAAAATTCTAGCTTTTTCTGCTAGACTACTAGAAAATTAATTCATAGAGCGCTAATTTCTTTTGAATATTCCGCTTGCCATACAGCAATATTCTCTGAGATTGTGAAAGAGCTTGCAAAGTCATTTGCAATCGAGACAAAAACTTCCGTAAACATTTCAATGCAATTGTTTTTTCACAAACATCAATCAATCCTTCTATTCGAATTGCTTTTCAAAACTTATTCATAGATAAGTAATATTCGATTGATTCTGTGAGACTTTTTCTTAGCTATCATTTGACCAATAAACTATAAGATTGAAAGAAGGCGAAACATTGATTCAGTTCGCGTTTCAAGTTCGAGGGCAACGAATGTTCCGAATGAACTAATCTGGAATGGAATAAAATAATGTTTTTGAATATTTTGTCTCGGAATAGCTTTCTCAAATTAAGAGAAAAAGGGAAGAATAGGTCAGAGAGAACAAGTTTTGCATCATCATCATCATCATCATCATCATCATCATCGCCATCGCCACCATCATCATCATTATGAATGATGTTCACTTCGGTAACGAATGGACAAACAAAACTGTACAATATTGTTGCCGTCTGCAGCATAACGGTTTAAGCGATGAGATTTTCAAAAATATTAAACTAAGAAAAAATAAATAAATAAATGAATCCGATATCATTTTTACCGTCAACATCTCGACTCCTTTGAATGGATTTCTGTATCTTCGATTCTCTCTCCTCCTTTTTCTCTTTTCGAAAGAAAATAATGAGAAGAAAAAAAAATTAGAAGTTCAAGTGATTAGATTTAATCTGAAAAATTTGATTCAATTTTTACGTTTTTTTTTTTGACGAGAACGATTTCGATGATGATAATTTTCAAGTCTTCCTGACTCCTAACGATGATGCTGAAGCGGTGCCTAAGTTGCAATGCGATCGAAGTCATTGCTTTCTTGTTGTATGCTCTCTTTGTCACTTCTCTCGAACCTTTCGTCTCTTCCTCCAGAACTGAATGTTTGTGTTTGTGTGTGTGAGTTTGACTTACTGACTGACTGACACACTGACTAGAGTAGCACAGAGACGAATTGCAATGATAAATTCCAAACAATCATCATCTTCATCATTGACCATCGGCATCAAGAGCATCATCGTCGCCGTCGTTGTCGTTGACGAAACTATCTTGGCTATTCGAGATCCGTCGAAATATAATAGTATATCGTTCAGTCAATATTGGTGTGTTCTATTTATCGAGAAAAGATAAATGGCTATACGAAATTAATCGCCGATTAATTTCATCTCTTTCTCTATCTCTTTCTCCTCTCCAATCTTTGTGGATCGATTCGGATGAGATTCGAAAAAGTATCATCAGAGAAAGAAGTAGAAAAAAATTCAAATGTCCTTGATTTTTTTTTCTCCAAATCTCAGCATTTTTTCTCTGCTTTTTGATGAGATTTTTTTTCTTGCTATGAATGTTGCATTTTCCTCAGTTAATCGTTTGCCAAGGGCAATCATAACATTTTTTTCTTTCTTGAATGTTATTCAAATTTTGATGGATAATCTCGATGATTTCTAGGTTGTATGATTTCAATGATCTTGATTTCATTTCGTTCTCGAATTACTTTTTCGGTTCTTTTCTTAGCGAAACAATTAATGTTTCAAATCGAATCCATTTCTTAGAAAGATATGATGGACTTCGATCTCTCATTTGCTGATATCTAGGAACTAAATTTGAATTAAAGAAGGAAATGAATATCTCTATGTTCCCCTCAAGCCTATCAGATCGTTTTCGATTTCAAGCATTACTCTAAATCAGCTTTGTTTAGCGATGCTAACACTAGTAAAGAAATAACACTCAGTGTAATATCATAAGATTTCTGCATAAGATCATTTTGTATTGTGTCTTGAAAGGATTGAGGTTGAGGTTAGATGTAGAATCTAGGTCTAATAAACTGAATTGATCGTATGAATGTATCAATCTTTTGTTATTATTTTTCCCAATTTTTCGAGTACAATTAAATGAAACGCATTCCAATCATCTAACTGCATTAGCATCTATTCTTTCTATTCTTTTTAAATTTGTTGCCATTTCCGCATCACTCGAAACAAACATATTTTGATTATCATAACAATAGATGAAGAACAAGGTTTCGACGTTTGAAAGATGTCGATATTTGAAGTGATGTAAAAAGTTGCGATCTTCAAAATTTGATTCAAACGAAAGAGTGCGAGAGAAATAGAGAGAGATATTTTCCATGACAATGAAAATCGAAATGAAACGATTGAACTTGACCAAGTTGAATCATCAAACGGATCTGCGAACAGCGAAAATCAATGAAGCAAAAAGAAGGAAACACCATTAAGTTATGTTCAGCATTTCATTCGAGATAGAAATACCGAAATGAGTAAGTCGTTGGATGGGCGTTGCTGTGTGACTCTGAGATGTGTAATTCAGTTTGAATTTGTAGGAGAAAAAATTAGCTTTGTTTAGCGATAGAATACCTTCTGTAATCGATCCATAATTAAAGACAAGCAATTTCGATAGACTAATTTACAAATAGCTTTACAGAATATTCAAAATCAATAGGAAAATTCTATCTTCGAATCTACTAAAAATCTCTATCTTCGATTCTTTCTCTTTATCTTCATTGATTATTTCTCTTTCTTCTCTCTATATTCTTTTAAATTTAAATCAAAATTTTCTTCTCGTTTATAGACGAGATAGATTGCTTGAAATTTAGCAAACTATCGATCAGTTCGCCGCCGAACTCTCGCAAAGATTTCCGCTCAACGAATAGCAACAATAGTGCAACAAACAATTCTTGCTCACTAGCCAGTGGCATCGATTATCGGTCATCGAATTTGAATGGATTCAAACCGTTGCTGCCAAGGATCGAATTCCCGACCAATCAGTTTGATCGATTATTACATATGGATCACAAGGAATTCAAAAACAATTGGAGATCGAATTCGTTCGAGATAGAGAAGAAGAAAAAATAGGCTTTCAAATGTGGATAATCACAAATCAATCGCATTCCATTCCTTATCATTTTCATTATCTTCATCTTCTTATTGGTTAATATTATTTAAATCATCGAACCAATCCTCTCTTCATCATGCAATTCATTTGTTCAATATTTTGATCGAAGAAGGTCGATGAGAAAAAAAATAACTTCTCAATCTTCATTTTCTCTCTTCACTTCCTTCATTCCTAACATTGGCTGAATTGGTTCCGGAACAATATTCTTTTCCGCATCTAGATCTTATATTTTTCTTCTGTTCCAATCAAAAAATCGATCGAATCGAATCATGAATGGAATAGAGATACATCTAATCGATAGAATATCGGTTTGTTTTTTCTATTTAGAAACAAAAATGAATTGTAAATAAAAAACCATAAAACGAAGATCTCTTCTTTAGATCTTTGTTCTCTGATTCCATTTTTCATTTAAATTATTCGCCAAATTTTAAATCTTCATTATTTATACTTCTCAAACTGTATTTATTGAAATCCATGGCGGAGATATTTATTTTTTTGTAAACCAAACAGAGACAACACATCGAAACAAATTCTTTGATTTTTTCCTGAAACATATTCGAAAAAAAGAATGATTGCTAAGAAAAAGCGAGTGTTAATCACTCGAAATATCGTAATTTTTCTCGATTTGTCTGGAAAAATCCATCCGAAAACAGAAAGAAAGAGAGAGAGAGAGAGATAGAAGAGAATCATAAAAAATTCAGATTTCAAACCAACTCTTTGAAGACATAAGATGTCGAAAATGTTACTTGTTAACTTCCGCTTCTCTCTTCTGTCTATTTTTATCTCTTTTAAACTCTGATTCCTTCTATCTTACTTGAGTGATCATCTTACAGAAGAACCAGATCAACAACAATCGTCAAGAACAGGTCCCATTGATGATAGTAAAGATGAAAAGTATCTAACCTGTTCATCAGCACAAAAGAAAATAGCTCAAAGCTAACCCTTTTTCTCACTACCCTCGTCGCGTTTTCTTCAGTAATTTTTTCATCTTCTTTATCCATGGAATGTTTGCAAATGAATTGATAATTTCGACCAATGTCTGCAGGCAGAATTAATCCAAATTATACACACGAGAGATAGAAAGAATCCATTGTGCATCAACCTTGAAAAGAAAAAATGAAGCGAACGGAAAAAATCAGATAGATTGTTTCGAACGAATCGAAAGAGCTGTGAACAATCTGAAATTTATTATTATATAATCTCGATCAAAATTAATAGATTCATTTTATTATTAAACGAAAAAAATGGCGTATTAAAATAAAATAATTTCGATAAAGAAAAAAAAATAATTCCTTTTTGTACAAATAAATCTCTTCTTCTTCATGTAAATACTAGAAACAATGGAGATGGATTTTTTTTCTATCCAACCAATTCGAAATTTTCCATTTGATGATGATCTTCAACCTGTTGAGGATGATTTTTTTGGTTAATATCATTTGAAGTCGTCGACATAATCACATCCAATAACGATTGCGGTATCAATGAAAGTTGTTGCTCATTCAACTCTTGTAAGTAATTCATCAGAGCAGGTTTAATCTCCGGACAATTCTCGAACACCGATACTAATTGATTGGATGGTAATTGTAGTAGAACATGAAAACTATGGGGAATCATACGCTGACAGCATTTGATGAAACCTTCCCAAACTTTTCTCTGATTCCAAACTTGTTTCAATATTAATTTCTGCATAATGTTGTTCATTATGAAACCAATAAGTCGTGGAAAATGGCTCAATGTTTGAATGATTGTACGCATCAGCAATGTTGGCAAGGTGCTCTGCTCAATCAACATCTGCATTACAACGGCTAAAACTTCTGCGGTGAAAATTGTTTTCTCTTCAAAACATAGCTGTATAGCTGATAATTTGAATGGAAAAAATTCGATTAAATCAATTCAAAGAATAGTTTTTTTTGGTTTTTTAAGTACCTTTGATGACATTTTTGAGATTGCATTTAGATGTATCGATATTATGCAAAGAAATCATCAAATCTGCTGGTGATATTGTAGATTTATTATTAGGATCTATTTCGAAATCAAACAGAATGAGATTAATCTAAAGCATAGAAAATAAAAGCTATCGACAACCTTTAGCGATAAGCAAACGATTGAATACTTCTTTGACCACAGTCGGATTCAATTTGATCAATTGTGGTAGAATCTCTATGATCTCTAATTTGCTGAAACCACATAGCACCGGAATCAGGAATCGAACATCGAAAACACTTTTTTGATAGAGATTTTTCACTGACTGAACCAAAAGTAAGCTTGGAGGTTGTTTCTCTGTCAAAATGTGTATGACACGAGAGACAAGAGTTTCAGAGCCAGTGGAACAGTTCTGTACGAAAACAATTAGTTCCGGTGAATTCATATCGATATCTTCGATCGGTTCTTGTATCAATCGAAGAATCAAGCGTTTTGTTTGACTGCCACTTTCGGTGTAAACGCTTGGAAGTTCATGCAAAAGTTTCAAATTGATCGGTAACAACAGAAGATAGAGCGAGAGAAGAATTTTGATTCGATCTTCATTATCCTCGAAAGATTTCGTTTGTTGTTGATTGGTACCTTTTTCAATATATTTCATTTTCTGTAGACAATCTAAAGAGAATTTTTCAATCAAAATTTTATTTTTCATTTTCGGATTCAGATAAATCTCTTTGATAAGTTTCAATGCTTTCTGATGTGTGACAGCATCGCTCGTCTCGATGGAATATTTCAATAGATTCTCTAGGAATTGTGCTCTATAAGAAGGTCGCCTCTCAATCAATAATTTCAACACATTCAATGCTGATTCAGGATTATTGGCGACGTAAGTCATGAAATAATCGATCAATTTCTGGTCTAATCTTGGCGATTCGAGATAGAATTTTTGTATGAAATAATCTTGATCAATAAGCTCACAATTTTCGATGATGTTCCGAATGATCCAAAGAAGATAATCCGAATATAAGCTTTCATTTTTGTTTGGATTCGTTTTGATCTCGATATATTTCAAATATACTGCATTCATTAGAATATCATAACGTGATCGAAGATCATGGAAGATGAATTTTTTAATTAAATGATTTAATTGTTCGTGTTCAAAAAAATCCGACGATAGCTTCCCGATGATTCTACGATTATTCTCCATCTGCTTAGAAGTCATCTGTCCTTGTTTATGCGATTGAAGAATTCTAGACAAACATTTTTCAATCTGATTTATTTTTTCCTCTCGTTTCAATGGTTTAGTTATATCTTCAAGTTTAAGATGCTTGATTCTCATCGATGAAGTCATCATTTTACCAGATTGTACTAGTTTCACTTTGCTATAGCTTTGTTGTTGATTTTTCATCTCTTTGAAGATTATTTTTTTGACTAAAGAAATAACCTTCTTCTGTATTTCCTCATCTAATTTGATACGATATTGATTTTCGAACATTTTGATGTATTTGGTTTGAATCTCATCGAAACCAGGACCGAGACCGATACCGGTTAAATAGAATGCGAACTTTTTCGCGATAACAGCATGATCAAAAGAGAATGTGAATCCTTGCAAAAACAAAGCATCGTTGCTAGAAATATCATCAGGCATTTGAGATAATGATGAGATCACAAGCTCACTAACTAAATTTAAATCATTCAAACGATTAATCAAATCTTTTGCTGTTATATCCGCAGCTTTTATAGCATCGTAACGAGATAATTTTCTAGAGAAATCATGTAAACAACTATCGAGATTTAGCTTCGAACCATGTTCATCGTTGTTTCCGTTGTTGTTATTGTTATCCATCTCATCATCATCGTCATCTATTTCAATCTTGATCCTTTTCAATTCGTTGCTTTGGTCTAGATCAGACTTGAGAGGTCTTTTTTTCGTTTCCGGTAGATACCGGCTGATCTCATGTTGCTTGACTCCGATATTCCCAAAAGCTTGAGCTAGGTTAGTTTGATGCTTTGAAAATGACATGAATTGATGTTTTGCTAACATAATCAAATGAAGTTTCAGCTGTTTATTAACAGAATTCACTTGTGATTTTGTCAGCGTTGGAGGCAAATTCAAGCTCAAAGTTTCGAAAGCTTCTACAACTTTGTTGTAAAACAATCTGGAACGTTGTCTTGCAATCAACGATAAACTTTGCATAGTTGCCATCAAATTGACGCTAGATATGTGAATTTTTGATTGAAAATTAATTAACTGTTCAAAAAGTTGTCGAGCTTCTTCTTCCATTGAATCAATATCGATAAATTTTGGAGTGAAACTAGATATTGAATCGAGCGAAAATTCTTCTTCTTTAGAATAAGCATCGCGTTTTGTTTGACAAATTATGACCGTTTCGATGAATTTCACACATTGTGTTCGTACTCCATCATTTTCTGTCAGATCAATTAACGAAAATACTTGATTTTTAATCTGATTCCATGCTTCCCAAGTAGATTCTAGTTCATCTTTGCATTTAGCTTTTGATGTCCAAATGAGAAATATTTTATATAATTGTGTGAATGATTGTATAACTTTTTTAAGAACATTCGGAACTTGATCCGAAAGCATCAAACAAAGATTGATGATAAGTTTTGGAAAATAATCTGGCTCTTTTTTGCAAGTACACTCGATAAAACCGGAAACGAATTTTCGGACCTCTGAAAAAAGATCATTTTGAAAGCCGAGAATTTCGTCTAGAAAATTATCAAGGATATCATGATTGATGACCAATTCTTGGGCTTGATTTAAGTAGGAAACTTTTTCCGATTCCACAGTGCTAACGATTGCATTCTCAAGCAATTCAATAACCTTATTCAAAAAATGAGATATATTAAATTTTTATCGAAAGAGAGTTAAAATACCTTAGTTTCAATAGAATTAGATGCTTGATCTTCAGACATTTTGAAAATTTGAGACAATGTTTTTGACAATGATGGATCATTGACCGCGTTTCAAGAAATCAACATTGTATTCCGAAATCGACTTTGGATTCAAAAATGTGTTTAAATAGTGTCGCAACAAAATTTCTATAAAATTCTTAAATCTGAAATGAATTTCTGCAACGGCTGTTTCAGAGTACTGAAACAGCTGATTCATTGAGATTTTAGAATCTGTTAGAGATCGATTAGACTCGTACTATTGTATTTGTACAACTCTGCCTGTAAGATCCCTATATAAGCACAGTCCAACCGTTGAATAAATCGTAGTCCATTAGCCGTCACCAAACCGTCCACTTCGTGTGTTCTTTCTAACACGTTATCAGCACGATGCTAGCCGAGTTTTTTTATCTTAACGGTTATAAAATTCACCGAAGTTTTCTGGTTATATATTGGGACGTGCTCTACCAACAATCGTTTCCAAATTCATCGTTTTTTTTTAAATTTTTTTCCATCTGGTGCTTCAAGTTTTTATCCGACCAACGTTTCCGTTTATAGCCATCTCATCGTTGAATTTTTCGGTAGATGATTTCGGGACGTTTGATCACTGAAACTGGCCCATGATTTTTGAAGATTTATATATCACCAGCTATCTTTATCGAATCTATGTTGTTTCATCATTAAAATCCGATTGTTGCTATCGTTATCACGCCGCACAATCGTTTCAATTCGATGCTGGTTTTTATTGAAATCCTGAACATTTTTATGGAAATCGATTGCATCATGGCTACCAAATTATCGATTTATGGTTTAATTAATAAATTTTCATATCATCTTCAATTGCTTCATTCTCCGCCATATCTATTGTTGATTTGGATCGATTGTGAGCAAGCTTGATATCACAACGTGCTCACTTGCGTCACATCATCGTCCAATCAATTTTTGTCACTTGCGGAAATAGAAATCAGATCAATTTGATCAATATTGTTAAAGATTTATCAGATTCCACCGAAATCGGTGCTTTCTTATATCATTGATTATCCTTGTTCCGTTTCCGCTATCATTTCTTGCCTTTAATCTTTGGCGCGGAAAACCGGAAATCATCATTTATGCAATCACCTAATGGAATTATTATCATGCGAATATTGTAATTCCTGTTATCGAATTTAATATTGTTTCTAATCCTGATGTTAAATTGTTCAATCGTGATGAATATCTATATCATTCAATAATTACTTGGATCGAAAATCAATTAACGAGAAGAAATGGTGCAAAAAATTTATCTTTCAAAGTTATTGTTGTTTTCTTCATCAAATGCACCACCTATCATTCAATATCGAATCAACGTTATTTCAATGATCAAATATCAAATCGGATTATTGGTTCAAGTAATATTCAAATCTTGGCCTAATCCTATCGATTTTAAATTATTAGAATTAAGCTTCTCATCTTTTGCCAATTCAATGCTAAATTCATTAATAACCTGATTTCAATTCAATTGGGTCGAGCTGTTATATCTTCATTTCATCTTGTTCCATTTATGACCCATTAGCTCATACAAACTTGATTTAAGGAAAAAAAATGAAGATGCGAAGTGTGAAACTATTATCGTCATAATTATTAAGTTTGGAGTTATCATCAATCTATCGACTATTGTTTAATGGAAACTTAATTTAGTCTTGATTGATCAATTAACATCTATCAATTAGCGAAGATTATCAAATTCATCGAATAGTTCAATTCAAACTCTATCGTTGTGTCTTATCTTTGATTAATCTATATTCTGTTGAATCCTTCCCATTTTTTTGCTCAAAATGATGCCATTGCGAGCTACTGGAAGTTCAAAAAGATTTGGAAAGAGGGACCGAAGATTTTAGTTATGAATTTTCTTTTTATGGATTTATTAATCTACTATCGTTTATATTGTCAATCAATCGAAATGCATTCAACAAAGAAAGAGAAGAAGAACATGACATCAATCTAATTCAAATTTAATAAATAAACCTTCAACCACAGTCTGTCGAACTTAAATTAACGGAAGAAGAAGAATGTGGATGTTTCTTGATCTATTATTAATCGTATATTACTATCTGATATCAATTAGCAGGAAGAGAAAATGAATAAAAGTGTGAAGTTGGGAAATCCATTTCAAATCGTCAAATAACAATCTTACCTAATATCAGTCAACGAAAAGAGAAAGCGAAGAAGAGTGTGAAACCAATCTAATCAACTGTCAATCTCAAAGTATAATTATCAGTAACTATCATCAAATACCAATGTAAAACAATCTAGAATTATGAATCACTGTTATCTACAATATTTGGAAATTCCATAATCAACTCAAACTCTTGATCTATCGGGTTCGTGGCATCAGAATACCTTGGATATCGAAAGTTTGGACTTTGGCAAATTATCGACGACTAAAGAATGGCAGCGACAAAAATATTTTCGTTAACGGATGTCTTACGCCTAAGCCTATCTTGATATGGTCATGGAACCATGGCGAATGGCTAAGTCTCCAATTATATGATGGATTTCGGAATATCTTCGTGGCCGACCATCAATATTTCTAATTTCTATTTGTTCATTGTCGTATCCTGTCTATCTCTTTGTCTAGCTAATTCTGTCATCTTCAATATCTTTTGTACTTCCGAGATATTTATTTATCGATCTATGTTAATATCTTTGGCAACTCTGCCTTGAATTTGTTGTTAGTAGTTTGATCTCTACCGATTTGTAATTGCTATTGATTCTTATTCCGGATGTAATTGTTAATCTTTATCATCTTTAACGTAGTCTAATCAAGGGGGGAATGTTAGAGATCGATTAGACTCGTACTATTGTATTTGTACAACTCTGCCTGTAAGATCCCTATATAAGCACAGTCCAACCGTTGAATAAATCGTAGTCCATTAGCCGTCACCAAACCGTCCACTTCGTGTGTTCTTTCTAACAGAATCTAAAATTTAGATTTTCAATGTCTAAACGTTGGTGCAATTATCAAAGCGAAAATGTAAAATTTTCCAAACAAAAAAGCATCGATGGATTTGAATTCAAATTGCAAAGGATTTGGAGAAATAATCTTTGAGTCTTTGTCAAAATCATTCAACAATGCGACGTTATTCATGGCAATTTTTTGTGATTATTCTGCTAGTTCTTTTCGGTTTTGGCCATGGTGATTATTCTTTGTTCATGTTATTTAATCAAAATTTGATGAATCTCTATGGTCATTCAAGTTTCAGGTTCAATCGGAGATAGATTAAGGGTGTTCAGACAAAACCTAGTCGATTGTATTCAATCGAATTGTTCTGATCAGAATACATATTATCAAAACAAACCCTTTTACTTGCAATTACTTCGGTGGGATTGTGTTTCCGAGTGTAGATACGAATCGCAATGGCGTACACTTGAATATTTGAAAAAATCTAAAATCCTAAAAGTGCCGCAATTCTATGGAAAGGTTGAACTGTTTATTCTATTGTATTTTGTAATCCACCTAATATAAATGAATGATTTCAATTTAATAATATTTCTCAGTGGACATTCTATAGATTTTTTGGCATTCAAGAACCAGCTTCGTTCTTTTTCTCAATTTTGAATTTATTAGCAAATCTTCGAGGATGGAAGCAATACAGAACAATAGGAATTCTATGTAATGATCGATATTATAATGTATGGAAATTGCAAGCCATCCTAGCAATCAACGCTTGGTTCTGGTCGATCATTTATCATAGCAGAGATTGTCCATTCACTGAGGTTAGGATTGTATTCAACTTTATAAGTTTTATAGATTACATTTTTTTCCGTTAAGAAATTGGATTATTTTTCAGCATATTTGACAATCATCTATTCTCTTTTTACGATAACGTTCAAATATCTTTCCGAATTATTCGATCCGAACAATGATCTAACAGCACAGATCACCATCGCTATTCCTTTCGCCACAATCTATTTGTATCATGTCAATTATCTTACAACCGTCCGATTCGACTATGGATATAATCTACGAGTGAATCTATTAACCGGTTAGCCTGAAAAAGTATGTCTATATTAGTCCACCTGATTTTTTTTTTCGAATTTAGGAATCGGAAGCACCCTAGGCTGGTTGGTTTGGTGTCTTCATCACCGAAAAAATCGAACGCATGTTAAACAATGTGTTATGAGTCTCATTTTTCTAAATCTTTGCTTGATTCTCGAAGTTCTAGATTTTGCACCGATTTTTAACACATTCGATGCACATTCACTATGGCATTGTGGTACTATTCTATTCCCATTTCTTTGGTATGAATTTCTACAACAAGAAGCCAAACATTTAGCATTGCAAGCAAAACGAGATCAATGACTGTGATATGAAAAAATTGGAACAAAATTAACGTCTTTCTTTTATTGATTGATTAATGTTTTTGCCATTTTGGTTAGATTTGCCATATAGACTTGGATTTTTTGTTTTTGATTTATTGAATTAATTAATTCGAAATATTCATAGCTGAGACCATTGCCAATGAAGTGAAAAAGATAATAAAAGTGCATTAACAGATTGTATCAAGTCTAAATCAATTTAATTAAACAAATCGATTTTTTAAGTTTTCATCCATAACCCAACTTTAATGCAATATAATGTTGCTGAATCGAAAAAGAGGAGAGAGAGAGATGCAAATAGAATGGTGCGTGTTCTGAAGAATTATTATTCGAATCTCCACATTGGATGTCGATGGGGGATTGTTTCACAACTGCAACTCTTATATTGTGAGAAGCATTGCAATAAACAATGAATATGATCGAGTGGGTTGGGAGATTTATTCACTCTCTCTCTCTCTCTCTCTCTCTCTCTCTCTATTATTCGTTGTTTATCTATTCTTTAGATTGCATTGCTACAAAAAAGTGAAGCAATTTTCGGCTTTGCTTTGCTCTGCTCTCTCTCTCTCTCTCTCTCTCTCTCTCTCTAATACAGCTAGAAAGTTCCAAAAAGATTTTCTTATTTATATGGCTCTCTTCTATATTGAGCTTGGATTTTGTTCCAAAACGAAATTATAGCAATAGAATTCGATTCTTTTCTTTAGATTGGAATTGATTAAAGAAGATTTAGAATTTGAAAACACCATAAAACTTAATTTATTGAGCAGAGTTCGGTCCGATACAGAAATTACATCGCGATATTGATTTATTTTGAATTATTTGAAACTGATTTCTAATCAAATCAGCCGCCGATATCGAAAAATTGAAAATGGTTTGGTCATTTTTTTCAAGTTAATCTTTTGTTTTAATCATTGCTTTTACATTTCAATCATCAAATAACTATGCTTGCAAAATTTTCATTACTCGAATCACAATTGACAACATTGAATTTCAACATATAGCATGGAAATTTTCGCTTATTATCGTCAAAAAACGAGAATCGATTTTAATGTTCCTTGTTATACAAGTTCTGCCATCAAATTTGATATCCTCAACTATTTTTGGTCTAAAATTACTCTACCTTCAACCTTCAGAACAATCGAATCGAATCTGACTACAATATATCTGAGTCCATTTGAATGAATTTGCATGGAAAATATTTCCGCTCATCTCTGTTTTTTCTTTCCTCATCAACATTGACACTATTATCGTCTTGGCCCTCGTTAGATTATAGTTTATTCGGTAGTTTAAATACTTTAAATGGCATCAAACGAGAAAGATGACGATGAACTTACGATACCACGTGCTTCAATCAACAAATTAATCAAGGAAGTTTTGCCTGATATTCGTGTTGCAAACGATTCTAGAGAATTTATCTTACAATGTTGTTCGGAATTCATTCACAAAATCACCACAGAAGCCAATGCTGTTTGTGAGAGCCAACAGAAGAAGACAATGTCGGCTGAGCATGTTTTGATAGCTCTAGACCAACTTGGATTCTCAAATTTAAAATCCGAAGTCGAATCTGTAATGAACGATTGTAAAGGAAAGCGTCGAAGACAGAGTACAAGACTTGAACATTTAGGAATACCTGAGGAGGAATTACTGCGACAACAACAAGAATTGTTCGCAAAAGCTAGGCAGGAACAAGCAATCATCGAGCAACAAGAATGGCTACAAATGCAAAACGCTGCAATCGCTCAAAACAGTTTGAAAGTTTTAAACGAAGATGAAGAATATGAATCTTGAACACTTTGAATCACCTCTGTTTTCGTATAAAATCCGATCCTTCTGAATCATTGTCACTAAACAAAGTACAAATCTATTTTATTAGAAAATTTGAGGTATATTTTCAACAAGAAAAATAATCGAATTTTTTATTGAATATTAAGCTGATTCTGCTAAATTTATAGACGAAGAAAATGGCTGATCATCAAAAAACCGATTTTTTTCTTTCAAATCAATCAGTTATGCCTATCGATTGTGATGATGATCAAACTAGATTAAATTCAGAGCTCGAAACCAATCTGAAATTGATCTACAACAACCATAATAAATCTACTAAATCGTCTGATGTTCCAATGCGTAATCAGATTATTTTTCGTGATTGGTTTTTTAATAAAGTTGAAAAAATTCTCGATATCTCATCTTCATCTTCATTGGCATTCAATTCTAATAGTAATTTACAGCCAACGATAAAGAATGTGACGGTTGTTTTCGGTCAAGCTGGAACTGGCAAAACGTTTCTGGTCCAATTGCTTTCCGAAACAAAACGATTGAAAAGTCGTGTTTTGATGTCATTCTATTGTAATTTATCTTCATTTTCATCATTATCTTTGAATCCAAGTTCAACATCGACATCGATCACTCCAAATGATTTTATTGAAAATTTCGATCGACAAATTCAAGACTTATTTAATATATCAACAACGAAAAAATTCTCCTCGACACCAAATTTCAATGTAGATTTTAGAGAAAATCTCTTAAAATCACTGAATAATTTATCAAAAGATTCATCGATTGTAAATAAACACAAATTAAATGCAAAACGATATCTATTGCTAATTGATTCAATTGATCTACGTCCAGATATTTGTGATCTGATGGCAAGCAATCTTCACGCGTTTCCCAATTGGTTGCATATAATCATTACCGCTAGACCTAAGCGATATCGTGGCATCACCAAAATGTTCTCTGGTGCCAGAAAAATTGTTATAGATGATATTAAAAAATCCAATGTCTACAACGATCTTTGGTGCTATCTCTCTCAAAATAAACACAAAATTATTTCTCTAAATCAATTGAGAGATGAATCTTCTTCATCTAACGTTACGAAACAATTGTTTAATAAATTAATTCACAAAAGTAATGGATCTATTCTTTATTTGAAAATATTACTCGATTGTTTCGAGCTGAATATTTTTGATTCACATCAGCAAATCGATTACATTGGGGCCACATTGAATGGTCTCTACCTCGCTTTACTGACAACATTATTCAATAATCATCTAGAAATTGAACAAGAACTGAAACGAATTCTTTCATCGATGAATCTTTCGAATTCATTCAAAATCTCTTTGAATGCATTGAAACAAATATCGAACAATGATGAAGAGAGTTTATCCGATGAAACACTCCAAAATATTTTGAAAATTCTCGAGCATTATCAATTAATCTTGTTTACCGATAACAATACTGCAATCAAACTTGTCCATGGAAGTCTTTTTGAATGGCTAAGCGACATCAAACATTGTACACCCAGATTTCATACACGTTCAAATTCACAATCTTCAACAGCGAACGGTTCCCATCAAGAAACATCAGCTGCTAGATTAGAGACATTGATTAGAAATCGAAATTGTATCAACCAAAAATATCTGAATGATAGCCTTAATAATAACGATGATTCCGTCAATGATATCTCAGATGATTTGCTTTTCGAAAAAGACAAATCAGATAGTAATCTTGGTTTGAATTTTCAATCCTCATCCTCCAATCAATTGATGGCAATCGATTTAAATTTAGGAATCTATGCTGAAGCCAATCAATATCACAATCGTATTTATTTGGATCGAACTGTAGACAATGATCGAATCCATAAAACATCATCACTTGAACCTCATGCATCTGAGAAAAATTATCGATTCAAATCATCGGCTTGGAAGTATGATTCCGTGTTCAATGATTCAAATTTTTTAAACCACAACAATAACTCAAATCTATTTATCAATAATATTGAAAGTACAACATCGAATTCTCTCCGTAATTCGAAATCAAAACAGCTTATCGGGCAGATTGATGACGATTGCTTAGTTGAGAGTGATGAAGGTGCTGTTGATCAGCATCTAGATGAAAACTGTGATCTAAGTAAAACAGAAATCTCCAAAGAATATTTGAATAAACTTTACCAAAAATTCGAAAATGCTCTTCATCTTTGTGATCTGAAAACACTGCGTAACATTTTGATCCGTTATTCGAATGTGATTATCAATCAGAATTTCATCAATGGTAAAACCCCTATGTATTGGGCAATCAAAAAAAGTAATATGAAATTAGTCCAATTGTTTATTGAGTTCCATGCCGATATCAATGCCGTTTGCGATCCTCAATGGGGCTATTCATCATTGATATTGGCACTGATGCAGCATTCATATGACATGTGTGAGTTGTTGCTGGAAAATGATGCCGATGTGGAACTTCTTGATCGTTATTCGATGCCGCCCATTCTTCATGCCATCTTAGTGAATTGTTCACCTGAGATAATAAAGCTATTACTTTATTGGGGATCACACACTGATTTCATCGATGAAACTGGACGATCATTACTGCATTTTGCTGCTAACGAATCGAAAACATGGTCCCAAACAATCAATTTATTGTTGACTGTTGGTTGTGATGAAATGCACAAAGACAATAATGGTCAGACTGCATTGCATATGGCAGCCTCTAATGGATCATTAGAAACAGTTGAAGTTTTGGTGGAATTCGGTGGTGAAAAGCTAATAAACACTCAAGACAAAGCTGGAAAGTTAGCGTTGCATGAGGCAGTTGCAAAGAACAATATTGAAGTTTGTGAGCCTTTGATTACTTCAAAATCAATTAATTTTGCTGCACACAGTGGTAACACTCCTTTGAGAATAGCGATACTTTCTTATTTTCTCGATCTTGCTCAACTGTTGATATTAAAAGGAGCTGATATAAATTACAAAGATCCTGATGGACGCTCCATAATCTACTGTGTGGTAGCATTTACGCACAGTACTTTAGAACAAAAAAGCCCACCTTTTTTCAACGTTCAAGGTTTGTACAAAAGTCGACCAGAAGAATATCTCGGAACGGCCGTGAAAACCATCGAATTTCTAGCAAAATTTGGTGTTGATTTAGAGATGAAAGATCTCGAAGGGCGAACTGTTTTGCATGTAGCTGCATGGCAAGGAACCTATGCTATCGTTGAATGTTTGATTAAACTTGGAACAAATATCAACGCTATTGATGTAGAAGGTCGGACACCTTTGCATATGTGCGCTTGGAATGGTCATATCGAAATCGTCAGATTACTCGTGGAATCTGGTGCCAATGTTGATTTGGTCTCTTCGACACAAGGCGCTTCACCGCTTTTAGTCGCTGCTCAACAAGGTCATTTCGAAACATGCGCCTATTTATTAAAAGTTGGTTCCAATGTGACTCATCGAGATTTTTATGGACGTAATGCCCGAGATGTAGCAGCAAATTGTGGTCACAACGAAATCGTATCGCTAATCGATTCAATAATATCGCTCCCTAATGAATCGGTTCTATCTAAGAATGCGGATTCGGAAACGCTCGTTAATAAAGACGTCAAAAACAGTAGCATTAATACGGCCACGATTGAAGATGAACCGATTGGCTCATTAAAATTATCAAAATATGATTCAAGATTCTATAACAATTCTTGTGGTGAAAATGTGGTAGGAGGCGTCAACAGTATCAGCAATAAACTTTTATCGTCGAAAATAACTTCGACTAATGAATCAACGAATACGACAAATTTACATAGCGTTCCAAATAACAAAAAAGGCAGTCATTCAAAAAAATCAACAAAAAAAACAAGATCAATAAGTAAATTGACAAAAATTCTACACTGACCAATTTTTGTTAATGAAATTATTAATATTAATTATTATTAATATTTCCTATTCAATTATTATTTCTTTCACTGTTCTTGAATGTTCTTTTTACAACTCTTTTCACATATTTTAAATATTGATCCATTTGAAAATTCGATCATTTGCTCTTTCATTCTTCTTGATGTTTTTCAAACTTCTTTGGCTCACATAGAATTCAATTTTTTTCTCTCTCTCTCTCTCTCTCTCTCTCTCTCTCTCTCTCTCTTTGGTGATGCGAGACTCGATGTTATTTATTGTGGGAACTTTTTTCCTAAATGGCTAATGAATCTCTATATCATATTTCAATTGATTTATAATATTTTGCATCGAAATAAATTATTGAATGGAATTAAATTATTAAATGAGATCAATATCGTTGAGTATGAAATTTCAACAATTTCGAAGAGTATCTCCTTCAATTCGATTCATATCTATAAAAATTTTTGTTTCCATACAACCAAAAATACAGGTTAATCACACAATTTTTCGGCTAGAAACCGGTTGATGGGATTGGGTTGTCTGGATTTGTTTTCCGGGATTCAAAATTGCTAATTTTTTTAGCCATAGATCGAAGAAGATGATGATGGTGATGTTGCGGTGACGGTTGATGATGAAGAGGCTTACTGTTTTCGATTGCTTCGATGACCTCCAACAACCATTTGGCAGTTTGATCTCGGTCCGAAATGTGCTGTAAATGCTGCGATAGGAAAAAAAGGATGATTTTAATTCCATTCAATCTTATATTAATTGTAATTAATTTAGATTTTTCGACCTATTTGTCCGTTGAAGCTTTACCAATAGTGAACGATCATCTTAAAGATGAGATTGATCCAGTGGAGAATGCGGCTAAATTATTGATCCAATTAGACCAGATTGTTGAGAACGCATTCAATAGTGATGCCAATGTTGATGTGACAACTTCAAGATCCGAAACCGTTTCTGATCGCAACAATGATCATCAATTGTATGTCGATAATGATAATCTTGGTGTACCGACACAGCTCTACAGTCCTGATTGGCAATCTAAACATCAACTTAGACAAGAAGAACGTTTTTCTTCAATCCTGGATGATTTGAAACAAATAGAGACTCAAATCAAAGAAGCTATTCTCGTAGCAAACGCTAAACGCCAATTTCGTTTAGTGATGCGATTACGTCCATTACTTAGTTACATCACACAAGTCCATCGTAATATGGAACTTTTAAGAACAAGAGTCGTTGCGATCGCAACACTTTCGAACATTTCGACAACAGTGAACGATGTTATGATACAATTCGGTGATGTTATGACCAGTTCATCAGCTATGGCTTCTGGGATGTTACACCAGAAACCTAAGAATCGAGATCCACAAAACTCGAATGATGAGATCGATGGCGGTACAGTAGGCGCGACATCGATGAAAATGTTTGATGTTAGCCAAACATCAGCAACAACACCGATCATTCGATCGTCGCCGAACATGTATACGTCTTCATCGAATAACAGTGGTGAGGCGTCATCGATGGTTAGCGCACCTACGACATTGTCCTATATGGAAATCGATTCGGAGACGTTCTTCAAGAATATTCTTCTGCATTGAACTTGACTGGATCGACGTGGATGAAAATCATTTAAAAAGAATTTTTAATATTTTCTAATTGTTATAGCGATTTATAGAAAAAAATGGAAAAAATTAATTAAAAAATTACGGATTTTGATAAAATTTTATCGCATTTTCTTCCGATAGAGCGATTCATTTAGCTTTTCGCTGCTCCGATGAGTATGAAGCAATTCGAAGAGCATCTTACTAGACAGTATTAGAATTGACTTCAACAATTATTATTGTTTTGGTAGACGATTGCATTCGGTTCAGAATGGTCTCTAATTCCGCCTGGTAAGATGCCTATCGCTGCCTATCTTTGCTAGCATAGCGTACGAGAGATTTATTCAGATCAAACCTTTCTTTTCTATGTTTTTGTTTTTTGGTCCTAAGATTCTAGTTCGTTGATTGATCGATAATGATGACAATTGATGGTGATCTAGATACGATTTGATATCGAAAGAACAGTATCAGCAACGACATATTCACAAAGGTGTCTGAGCACAAAATAAAACTATAACTCCAAGTGGATCCAAAATTTTTAAATTTTAGAAACGTAAGCAAAAATCATTGCTAAAATAGCTGAATAAAGTCCACACCAGAAACACACCAAAGAGAGAGAGAGAGAGAGAGAGAATGCGAAAAAATTTCTTTCCAGAAGAAAAATCTCCAAGTTTATCTTTCCGAAGTCGTCTCTAATTCGATCTGCATCCTTCACCGAAATGAACGACAGCGAACTGTTCGGCTGTTTTTAATACACATCTTAGCAACCGAAGATAAAACCGAAACAGTTATAACAGCAAAAAAAAAAATTAATCACCAAAATCGAGAAGAAGATGAAGATAAAGAAGAAATCTAAAATATCTTCTGAACAGACAACTGCACATCACATTCGAAGACGTGCACAAAAACATTGAACAAAATTAAATTTTTCTAGGAGAAAAAAACAAATATGAAAAAAAAAACAGATTTGATGGAGAAAAAAGGGGGAGGTTGGCTACCGAAAGATACAGAGAGAGAGAGAGAGAGAGAGAGAGAAAATGAAGACATGGAGAAGATGTGACCGAGTGTCGCTATTTTTGTTTTATTCTTTTCTATAACGGATTTATTTAAAAAGTTTCACCATCATCACCACCGCCATCGTTGGTGATACCAATCCATGTGAATTCGATATCACCAACCAGAGTGCTGGATATGTATTGCCACGAACTAAATAACTTCATTATTATCTCTATTCTTCATTCGAGAACGAGAACAACAACAACAACAACATTATCAATGCATAGCATCAGAGTTAAATGAATTTCACTCTAGTTTTCTTGTTGTTTTCTCTCTCTCTCTCTCTCTCTCTCTCTCATTTGATTGAATCGAGAAACAAATTGAAAAAAAAAACGATGATAGTAGAGATCTCTTGAGGATGGCGATGATGAGAATATAGATATGTAATGATTAGTTTGTTATCGAGTCAATTATCGATCTAAATCGAACGGATTTCTTTGGAACAATTAATCAGTAGAGTTCCAACATTTCCATTCTGGAGTTGTAGAGATCATCTCTGCGACACTTGTTACTCGAAGATGATGAAGAATCTCAAGAAAAAATCTGATTCTCTATGAAAGTCAAAGGAAATACATAAACTTCAAGAGATCGAGTTGTATCGAATCGGAACAGATTCGATGAAACGCAAAAACATTCCAAACATTGTGGAGCGATACTAGGTAGGTGTGTATCACTTCATGGTTTAAATTTCAGAAAAAAAAGTCTACGATACAAAATCATTGAAGGAGTATTGAAGCGATGAGAATTATAAGAAAAAAAATGCATAGATAAAAAACAAAGATAAACAATTTAAAGTCGAAAATTTCTATGAAAAATTATCAAACAGTTAGAAGAAGAAGGCATAGATTAGAAGCGATAGATTAGAATATTTTTCATCAAATCGAATGATTCCCAATCCAAGATGTTTGCAATCGAAGAGAGAAAGAGAGAGAGAGAGAGAGAGATTGTTGAAGGATACCGAGATAAAAAAAACGGTTTCATTTCTGATCGAAATTTAATTCATATCTTCATTGTTATTATCATCATCATCACAGAAGTATATAATCATGGAGAAATGCTAAAAAAACATCAAACCTCGAGAGAAGAGAAAGCAGATTTAGAACGAAATATGAATTTCACATTCAGAGAGAGAGAGAGAGATCGAATTCAAAGTGCAGAAGATTTTTATGCTCTTAAACAATGTTTTTTTTTATCACCGAAGACGGAGAGATCATCTCTGTGAAGAATTGAACAAATGAAACAGAAACAGCATTGAAGAAAATTGAATGACATCGAACCAAATCACACACATTCATCATTTCAATGATCGTTAAGAATATATCACTAGATTCATCTCTCTCTCTCTCTCTCTCTCTGGTTGGTTTTACCTCGATATGCTTAGAGACAAACGTTGTGAATGACAAACGAAGTTGTCGTTGCAATTGGTGGTGTCGATGATCAAAAGAGAACAACAGGAAGGGGAGGTTTTACTTCTTTTCTATTTCTTTTTCGGCTTTTGATGTTCGAATCCACAAAAACAAGAATGATTGAATATTGATATTGTTTATAATTTTTCCCTTCCACTTATGCTGGTTTGTTCATTTAATTTCATTGGATCCAAAGATCAACGAATAAATATCGAAAAGAGAGACAAATTTCTATTCTAGCTTCAGAAACTCAACAAAACAACGTAGCAATGAATGGCAAAGATTAAACCAAACTAGTGGGGACAATTTTAGAAGAATTTTTCCTCAATATTTTTTTTTCTATATTTCTATTAAAGTGAAGAGCGAGAGAGAGAAAGAGAGAGAGAGTGCATATGCATATGCTGATCATCTCAATCATCACCAAACCTCATTGAATGTCTTCTCTTTTTGAGTGTCGTTTTCGATTAGAGAGAAATTAGCTTCATCATCACATAAAGCATTGATAAAGATGATAATGATGATGGTCTGGTATAAGGCGCCAAGATTAGCGACTACCGCCATAATCATTGACAAATAATCAGCCTCAATCTTCGTAGAGAGATTGTGGAATACAAATGTTAAAATAATAATATAACTAATTAAAGATTTCAATGTAAATGTAGAACAACGACTAGATGTGAAAGATTGGAGAGAGAGATCGGACAAAATAGAGAATTGGAAAAAATAGAATCTAAATTTGCGATGGCTGAAAGGAGCTGTGAACAGAGAATTAAATCAATCAAACAGATTGCGAACGAAACAGAGAGAGAGAGAGAGAGAGAGAGAGAGAGAGAGAGAGAGAGAGAGAGAGAGAGATTCATTCAGACCCAGCAACAAAAAATCATTTGAAATAAAAGAACGAAATGTAGAAAAATGAGACCCAATCATAGGAGACTTAGATCAGTTTGAAACAAATAGAAATAGATTTGGCATCGAATCAGCAAAATCCAATGGAGAAGCATCAGCGACCGATCGGAGAGAGAAAAAAAACCCAAACCCTATTAAAAAAAACTAAAACAATCGCAATCGGAACAGAAAGAGATAGAAAACACAAACACACCGACACAGCAAAAATATCATCAAATATCTAATCTTTTAGTATTTATTTTTAAAAATAATTGTCATAGAAAATATTAATCGCAAGTGCTAGATGTAAGAAATAGTATTTTACGATTTCTTTGATCTCTAATTTATTCCCCATAAACTTTTTCCAGGTCGAAGTGCATTTTTTTTTCCTCAAACGGACTCACTCATTTGTGGACATTGATCATGCATCGAAGCAAATGAAGAGATTTTTGTTTGCTAACAGGGCACGAAAACAGAGCAAAAGATTTGCTATGAGGCAAGAAATAAAAAAAAAAAACGCGCAACAAAGCAAACAAAAAATGATCGAAATCTTTTATCGTATGCAAAGCAAGAAATGTTTCTGATGTGTTCTTCGATTCGATGTTTTTCTAAGAGATTGAATTCGTACCAATTGTTTTTGCCGAACCGAAAAATCTATTCGATTGGATTGTTGGTGCAATAATCTATCCGATGATTCTGGAAGAATTCGTTGCCAGTATATATCTGCGCGATGTAATCTACCGAGAGCAGCTAGATTGTAATTATTTCATAGCGAAAATACCAACAGCACAGCACACCAGTTGCTTCGTGGATTCGATCGAAGAATAGCAACAGAGCTGTTTGCTCAAATTTTCTCTCATTTCTCTTTGTCTATTTGATGCCTTTGCCATTGTTTCGAGATGTTTGTTTTTTTTTTCTTTTACTCTGTTCGATAGGAGAACAATCACAATTAATATTAATTTGTAATGAGAATGATCATTATGATTGTGTGATCCAGAGAGGCAGACTGCCTAACAGATCATAATGATTGTGATGATATTTATTGGATTCTAATCGTTTCCGGTATTGGAAAAATAACAATTCATTCTCTTTCACTAACAATGAAATTCACCAACTGTTTAATCAACTAATACCAATGAATGATTAGGATGAAGATGATCAATTTGATATCTATCGCTATCCAAACAATTGTTATCGCCACAATAATTGGCATTCGAGACATTCATCAATCGATGATTGTTTTCGATGACAGACATTCATTACAATACAGAAATAGTCTGAAATTAGTTAAGAAAAAAAAACTATTCAAATGAAATGCATTATTGTTTACGATCTCTTGTAAATTTGTTCCATCAATGAGAATGACATATGAAATTGGATCGCTAATTTTCCTAACTTATCTAATTATGATTGCTCGCTCATCAACCATTGAAGCATTGGTGCTATCCGATCGATTCGATTAGACAAAAACTCAATCAAAAAAGTTCAATTCAAATCAATTTCTCTCGAAGAGTTTTTTTTTTTTTTTTGATTGAACGATTTATTTCTTATCATTTGAAATGGAATGATTTCGAAATCGAAATCAGTTTTTCTAAAGATCTGTTTTGTTTCAATCGAAATGAATGATCAATGAATATTTAAGTGATTCAAATGAAATACAAAGTTCAATTCCTCTCTAAATTTCATACTCTCGACAAGATCCGAAGAGATTTGAAATAATTTTGAAATAACAATCAAAAACGAATGAATCCTAGTTGAATATTGGCTTCAAAGACATAAATTAGATCGCTTCAATCAAAATGATTAAGAAGAAAGCAAAGAGAGTTTTCTTCATCCATTTGTACTATAAAGAAGAACGTCTCGATCAAACTCGAATCGGTCTGGATTTTCTTGACTGTTTGGGAATGAAAACAAACATTGCAGAAAAGTTACTTAAATTCGATAAAAATATTTGATGATTAGCCAGCTAAGTAACATAAAAACGCAAAAGTGCAGATTGTTTTTCAAATCCTATAAGATAATGTTAAACCCAAAAATGAACGCTGGAACGATATTCGAGAACAAATGAATTAATATCCATTGATAATAATAATACCATCGATTCAAATTTAATTATTAACAATTTGATGGCTAAGGAGAATTTTCTCGCATGAGAAAGCTCGAAATCAGAAAACAAAACAAAAAAAAGCACTGTCACTTAATCTTGATTTAGAGCAGAGGTCCAGAATTAAGGGTCACATAACATCTGATCTTTGTGCAGCGCAAAGACTGAGCGATGCAATCGTTCGGTCAGGGAGTGAGACAATTGCGTTTTTGTTATTCAGTATCGCTGATTTAGAGCTTAGGAACTTATGAACCGGAGGACACAAATTGGCTGCGGAAACTAAGTGACTGAGTCATTAGCATAGAAACAAAGCCGAAAACGAAAAAAAGGATTGTTTCTCTGGCCAAGTTTAGAAAAGAATCCAATGTTGTAGAATTTTGTACAAAAGAGTTTATTTCTCAAGTAACAGAGAAGAGATGATTTCTGCGTTGAAAAAATCATCAAGAATTTTTCATCTAAAAAACAGAAAGAGAACGAAAGATGTGAGAGAAATAAGAATTTCTCATATTGGTGGGATCTTTTATTCTCTTGCAGTTAGCGAAATGATTTTGAATCGATTAATGATGAGGACTACTAATTCAATTAAAGCTATATTTACAATTTCTTTAGCTTCTAAATTAAAAGACAAAATTCGGTATGGTCGATTTACTTGATTCTCTCAATAATTGTGTCATTTGGTTGGCCTCGACAAAAAAAAACAAAGATATTTATATAGGAGAAATAGAACAAAAAATTAACATCAAATTGATTGATTTTTTAAATCTCGATTTTTAGAACATTTTGTGCAGATGAAGATTACGACTTAAAACCGATCTCACGTCGCTGGTGAAACGTAGAGCATCTAAGACGGGCAATAAATTTAATAATGCCGTATCACTAGGATCACAGAACCATGATTTGATCGGTATGGCATTATCTTTACAAATAGAATAATGAAGAAACAATGAAATTGAATTAGTACAGAGAATGACTGGTTTGATGTCAACAAAAATTACCTGGATACGAACGATATGCGCCAGGACTATTATCCAAGATAAAAACGCTTGAAAGATCACCGACGATTGTTGAAAGATCTTTAGTGTAGCTACCATAATCAAGTGTGCAATGTTGACGAAAAAATCTTCGCCTTAAAATGCCTCGATTATTGTCTAATTTATCGGCAACAGCTTGACCGTAAATTTCCATGCTTGCAGTAAACACAACGAGATCATACCATTGGCTGACCTTGGATTTGAATAAATAATTTGAAAATTAAATATAAATATCATATCAGATCGTAGTCTCAAACTTACCACATTCAAAAAGTAATCAACATGGGGCCGTTTATGGACGTAGAACCTTACTGGATTTCGATCGATATTGACTCGAAGTATAAAATCTGGCGGCGTTCCAGGCTTCACTGTTTGCCTTACAACACCATCGTGTTGGGAATGAATCAGAGTTTCATCTAGATCAAGAACAAGCGTTTTTCTTTTGACAAGACCTTTGAAAAGATGACAGAAAAAATGAGACGATTTCGATAGAATATTTCAATAAATCCATACTTAATCGATGTGCAGATAATGGAGACAAAGGTAATGTATCATATTTAACAGCTTGGTGTTGTTTCAACTAAAAGAAAAACATAAATTAATCAATCATACAAATAAATCAATCAAAAGAAAAACCTCACCGCTCTGGTTTGTTTTTTGATCGAGTAGCAGATACAGGACCATAATCTTGCTGTGAATAAGAGAAAAGCTTTCAAACCCATTTGAATTTGTTTGAACATTTGATCGTTTTTGAGTTGAAAAGTTGTTTTGAATAAAATTCGAAGTTAAAATTTTGATTTTTTTTTTTAAATAGATGAATTATCAGATAAAGGAGCTTTTTCTAGTTGAGAAATACGGATTCTATCTTTTATGGCCGCTTATTGATCAGCTATAAGTGCCGCGAAAAATTCCATTTATTGCGGAGTGTTTGTTAACAATAAAAACAAATTTAAACGTCGAGAAGATTCTAATGCGAATCGCTTGATTTTGAGAGAATGAAACAAACCGAAAAAAGAAATGAATGGCGAACACAGAAGAAAAAAAACAAAACAATCAAAAAAAAACAAAGGAAATCGGCATCAAGACAATCAATTGAGAGTTAGGCTTCAAAAATGGAATTCATATAAATTGTCGAATCAAGAATCAATGACGATTGATGATGAATAGATATGGAAATCTAAGAAATAATCAATTCAATTCCAAGCGAAGAATTACCGACAACCACCGAACATAGAGATTACTATAGACAGTCCAGATTTGACGGACGAATCGAGAATAGTAATAATAATACCATTCGAGATAGAGTGTGTGTAGGTGTGTGTATCAGTATTGGTCTTGCCGATGACATTACCATCCTCTCTCATTCTCTCTCTCTCTCTCTCCTCTACGACCCCCTCTATTGCTCTCTTCTCTCTCCTTGTGTTTTTTGGCTGTTCTAGGTTGAGTTTGTTGTCGAATTCGATGGACTATTATTCTCATTATTATGCCATCATTGAAAAACTTCTAAGAATTTTAGACATTCCGATTCTGTAACAATAGATGGCGATGAAGAAACGTCTAATTTGTTGAAATATTAATTCTTAATGGCGGTTTTTTTTTTGACTGTTTTTCGTCTCTATTGAGCCATCTAATTAAGAATTTTATGTTCAGACATCCAATTTTCTAGCTTCCTAACTGAACTTTTATTTTTGATATTCGGTGGAACAGAAAAACAGCGGTCTGCATCATTCAAGAAAGACAATCCATTTATTAATACAAGAATTTTTTTCTGGAGAAATTTCTTCCATTTCAGAGCTTCAGAATATGCCTCATCATCAAGTTTGGCTATTATTCTAGTAGAATGTTTTATTCTTGTCTAATTGTTTCTCAACATTTTATGTTTATAGTTTATTCAAACGATGACGCCTTTGAGACACGAATTCTAATGAATTCTAACCAATATCTATGAAATGGATCGATGACGACAATTAGAACCTTAAAATCTACAAGAAAATAGTAGTAAAATTTGATCTAAAACAGCGATAGAGATTTTTTTATTGTATTCGATCACATAGAACCCATTGTCCGCAACATAATCGATGCTACTACCCAAGACAAGAGCCCAGCTCGAGTCTAACTTCTCATCTTGTGTGGTTCAGCTATGATTAAAATTGTACATAACAATAATACTTTTATTATTACCATTATCATCATTATCATGTTGATTATAGTCGAATGATCTTAACCGAAGATCATGGTGATGGTGATGATAATGATGGACAAGTTCCAATATCTATCAAAAGAAAAATGTTGTTGAAAATCAATAGAGGAGCAGTAGAGTTCATACGGATACTAGACTTTTGGAGGAAGAGGATATGTTACACTGTAGGAAAAAAAATTTATAATCCAAATATACAACTACTAGTAGTGCTCTAACAATGGCTAAACACTTTTACAAAACATTTACGAATGAATTCAATTATGTCGACAAACACACACTCACACACACACCGTTGTGAACATTTCGTGAATTTGTTTCTCTCTCACAGTCTCCCAATCTATCGGTGTGAGCAAAATCAAAATTATCGCTGTTTAATAGAATATATTCCCTGTGTTTGTGCTGGGTTGTATAGAGAAAAAAAAACAACCGAACTTTGAAAGAAGAATCAAAAAATCAATGTTGTACCATTGGATCGCTACAGAAGAATGGAGAGAAATTTGCCGATCTGCAGCATAGATTCAAGCATGTGGTGCATACAATTTCTTTCTACGTTATTTTGGACCAAGTCAATCTGATCTCTGATCAGTGCTGCTGTATGGCTGTGTCGAGGTAAAGAATAATCAATAGAAAGCGAGTGAGAGAGATTCACACGCAATAACAACGAGAAAAGAAACGAAAGAGGAAGAGGAATTCCTAACAACAACAACAACTATCAAGCTCAATACAAACAGCTAATTCTTGTCACTCACTCACTCACTCACTCACTCGCACACACACACTTATCCATTATCAGTGTTCATCATTTCGTTATTATCTCAGTATTGAGATAGAACATCATCACTGACATTTGGTGCAACAACCAAATTGAACAAAAAAAAAAATATGGAATAGAGAAGAGAGGATTCAATTCGATGCTCGATTGGAGTAACGAAGTGAGCGTTAGAGAGCACAGTGAAAAGTGAGGTCTCGCTCTTTCGCTCAGAGACAGACTCTTTCTCTCACATTCTCTTCCCACCTCACTCTATTTATCTATTTATCTCCAATCTCTACTTTATCTATCTCTCCATCTAAATGATTCTCAAATAGACAAAAATTATGAGTCTGTGAGTGTGTGTGTGTGTGTGTAGGGCTGTAGTGTTTTTATTTGTGGTCTTTTGTGTGATGTCTACTCTCTCTCTCTCCTCTCTCTCTCTCTCTCTCTCTAGGCTTGAATATGTTTGAATGAGATAGCGTGTGTATGTGTGTGTAAGTGTCGTGCCGAACTTCTCAGAGACCGAAAAAGAAATGGTGGTCAATGGTTTGAGCTTGAACAAATCGATCGTTTTTCTCTTTTTTTTTTTTCTCATCATTAGTAGTGTTATTATTAACAATTTTTGTTGTTGTTGTTGTTGTTGTTGTTTATGATTCCCTTCATTATTATTATTTTATTTTATTTTATTTTTTTTGATGAGTTTTTTCTTCGCCTGAATTTTTTTTTTTTGCATTAATACTTCTTTCTATCATTGTCGGTGACTTTAAAATAATTTTTTCGTCGTCTCAATTTATTTGTGTTGCTTGATATCAGCAATGGTTCTGTTTTGATTTTTTTTTTGCCTGTTTCGTTTTCACTCTGCCGTTTTAAATAAAATCATGCCAAGTATTGTTTTTTTGTAGCGAGTTTTTTTTTCAATGAATGATTGATTAAACTCAGAATTTGACAACAAATTCTTCGATATTGACTACAATATCATCAAATATCTATGATAATTCTACAATATCTCAGCATAAATTTTTTTTTTAAATGCAAATCTACCTTGGATTTGATTGTGAGTGAAATTTATCTCTAAATTAGATCCAATTCTTTCCAAACGATTCATTACTATGTGAGTATGAAGATCATAATAGATCATTTTCGCCACCATGATCAATTCCCTTTGTGAGAATTCGATCGTCGATCGAGTCGAGAAGACGATCCAAAGATGACAACAATGATTGTGGAAATCCTGATTATCATGCTGAATGATGCTCATTCAGGCATCAAACTCTGAATGTGAACGATGTGACTCTCAGGCAACTCTAAATCAACGATGTTGTTGATTTTTTTCAGTTATTGATAATGGCGAAAACTTCAATATGATGAAGATGATGATGAATTAATCAAAATCGATCATTAATCAATCAACTTCGATTTTCTGTTATTCTTAAGAATACTAACAAAATCCTATCTGATCGCTGTGGTCTAAAAAAGTTCGAACTCGAACGTTTTTCCATCCCATCATTGGATTGAAAGTTAGCATTGAAATTTTTCAAAGCAGTCATTGGTAACTTCAAAATATCGAAATAAACATTTTTAACAAGTCTATGTCACTTTCAATCTGTGCATGAAATCTCTCTGTTTACGTGATTTCTTTACTGATGTTTGTTTAACTCTCGGCTCAATCTTTTTCGTTGTCAAGTCAAAAAATATCTTTACTGACCGAATGTGTGAATTGAAATTTTATTGTCTTGAAGTTGCATTTCAATCACTGATTTTGTTCATCAAATTAAACAAATAATCTTTTAAATGTGAAAAAGTTTTTAATTCCAAGAATTATAGCTTTCTATAATTCTATATACTTCAATCAATTCAGCTTCTACTTTTGTGGTATCGGACTTGAGTCCAATCTCAATCCTCGAGATAATTTTCAATAATTTTCGTCTCAAAAGCTGTTTAATGATGAAAGAATCAATTTTTTCTAAAACATTTTTCCCGCTACCACAAGCATCATAATTTTCAACAAAGAATTCAAGTTTAATCGATTCAGGTAAGAAGAGATCTCTGCTAAAATTTCAATCGTTTTATGCATAGAGAAAAAATTTTCAATTTTTATTCAAAATTTCGAATTTATTTCGCATTATTATTGTTTTTTCGATTAATTTTTATCAAGATTATCATGGACAAAGTATTTTTGATCCTGGCGATCTCTTTATGAGAAATACGCTACTACTTGAGATACATTCCTAAAACGTAATATTTGGAGTTCAAAAAAAGATTGACTTATTCTTATAATTAATTACTGAAGAGCGGCTGTTATTTGAAGTTTCGTAAAAAACGGAAAGTCTGAATAGCTTGTGTAAAATTAGGAAAGCAATAATAAACAATGAGTTCGACACGCTAGCATTACCGAAATTAGTTTGAAAATATTAAACCTATTTGAAAATCAAATCAATCTGTTCGATTTAAGATTCTTAAGAGAAATTGAAAAATATGTCCAATTCGCTAGTTTAAAGCAACCCTTGAACTACCTATATTTATCTCACCTGCCTATCTACCTACCTTAATTTATTTCACTCAATCGCTGACAAACTCTTAACATCTATATTTAATAATTAAGATAATCTCATTGATAGTAAATAATTCTCAAAATCATTTCATATTTAAAATTATTCTCAATTTAATCTATCCGTACTATCTATATCCGTACTTCACTTTGTCTTCCATACCAATGATTCGATTGGTTGAGTTATATAGCTTTCGTTTGAAAAGGTTTTCATATTGACAATCGTTTCTCTCTATCTCTCTCTCTCTTTCTTTCTCGCTCACTTAATATTTTGTTTTCCTATGATTGCCTTTGATTACAAATCACTAAATCGATTTTCCATTCAGTACAGTGAATTCAAGTAATTCTAGATTTTCCGGCATTCTTAAGAGAAAATGTTTCTTTCTCTGCATTTAGAAAATTAATCGATACATTTGAAAAGACTCTCGATTGAGATCGTTTGATTTGTTCTAATTTGAACTGTTTTAAATATTATGCTTGATTGATATAATATCTTTGTCATAATCTTGCTTCTTTTTCACATATTTCAAATGGCATAAGTTTTTCTTAACACTTTCAGTTTAAGACTCTCCTTACCCACCATAGAATGTATATTCTTTGTTTATGAACAGACTCGAGAAACCTCTTCTTACTCGATATCGAAAAAACTTAAACTTCTTCACATATATCGACAAGCCAGTACTCTCTTATTCTTTAACGTAGTTTGTAAAACGAGCAAACTGTGAAAAAGAGAATAAACCTTTATTTGACTGACTGACTAACTGACTACTAAAGTCAACACTAGCCAGCGTTTCTCATAGATGGGAAAAAAATAATCCTTTGATTTTTTCTTTTTCTTTTTCTTTTCGGTTTTTGGTTGCTGATAATGGGCTTATTAATTTAATGATGACTTGATTACTACTTGGAATAATGTCCATCACCTTTGTTCTCATTGTGATCATCCTTGCTACTACGCCATTAATAGATCTATTTGTAAATTCTAAAGAAAATTTCTTCAGCTCGATCGATTGAATCGATTGAAAATCCGATCGATATTAATTTAGAATCGTCAACAAGGTGGCTGACGATTTGGCAGTCAATTCTGTGGGCGAAATTCGCGTAGGGCCAGCACACCAGGCACGGTTACCTGAATGCAAACTGGATGTGTCGCCGCGTGAGATGCCCGAAAAATGCGAATCACTCGAAGAGCTGAGATGGATGCCTGGGCTCGAAGAATGCGATCTGAAAATGTATCTTCGAGCGGCTAGGAGTATGGCCGCGTTTGCTGGAATGTGTGATGGTGGATCTGCTGAAGATGGTTGTCTAGCTGCTTCTAGAGACGACACTACAATTAATGCATTGCAATTGGTAATTACCACTGTAAACTATTTCATACTTTTTTATTTTCAATTTGATTTTCAGTTACACGAAAGTGATTACGATACCAGTAAGGCCCTTCAAGCTCTTGTTAAAAGTCCTGTGCCAAAAGGCATTGAAAAAAAATGGACTGAAGAAGAGCAGGTATGGTTCTTATCATTATATTATGATGCGTCATCAATTAATTTTCACATTTTCTAGAAACGTTTCGTAAAAGGATTAAGACTTTACGGTAAAAATTTCTTCAAAATACGCAAAGAATTATTATCTCACAAAGAAACGGTAATCAATCATAACCGTAAATCTGTGCTGATAATCCATTATCATGATTTTAATTGATAGCCTGATCTTGTTGAATATTATTATCTTTGGAAAAAAACTCCTCAAGCGGCATCTGCGAGACCACACCGACGTCATCGACGCTGTGTTTTACGTCGAATTCGTACCTCAGCTAATAATAATAATAGTTCAAACCCTAATGTACAAAATAAATCCTCAGTAAACAAAGAAGATCAAAGCTCAGCTAGCGAAGACGAAGCTGATCAGACCGACGATTCTGACTCGCATCCAAATAGTGATCTTTCTTGTAGCAACTGTGGTATCATCGCTAAAGAACTACATCAAACCGGCAAAGATAGATCTTTGTTGTGCAACGAGTGTCGAAATTATCTCAAAAAATTTGGCGAACATAGGCCAGTGAATCTGGCAGACAAGGAAATTAATCAAATCAATTTAACAAATATAAATAATTTAAACAGTAAAATGGATGATGATTTGAATAGTGTGAGTTTGAGCAACGGTAAACCTAATCTCAGGGTTCGACGTTCGAACAAAGCTGACAAAAATGGAAAATTTGATTCTCAAAGGCCTACCAGTGGCCTTAAATCATCAGAAAATAGCAGTCCAGAACGTGTTAATGAACAAAATTCTATTGAAAGTGAAGCCAATGGTGAAAGTGTTGAATCGGTTACTAATGATCTAAAAAAATCAAATAATGACACATTGAAAAAACGACAATACTCTACTATAAATGATAATTTCAATGGTTGTGATTCTGCAGGAACTAAAACCAATAACAACGGGGACAGTGAAATCGAAAGTAAGCGCAAAAAATTAATAACGTCTTCAAATAGATCCCTGAATAACGATGATGATGATGATGATGGTCTTGATTCCGACCAAAGCAAACCCGATGATGACTCTAATTTGAATGAAGATGTAAATAAAATTATTGAAAAAATCAAAGACGATGACGAGGAAGAAAATGTTAATAGTCCTCAATCCACCGATTCAAATCTTGATGAACAAGATTCGAAACCCAATATTAAGGAGGAAAATTCACATGAAATCTCTTCTGATTCAATACCGAAAGTTGAAATGAATGAAAAAACCATTGTTCTCGATGGAGATAATAAAGAATCGAATGATAGATCTTTACCATCATTTCCCGCCATATCTCATAAAGAAGATTCTAAAGTCGATTTCACAATTAAAGAAGAATCTCTCAATGAACTCGAAGCTAAAGAATCGAGTTCAAATGAGAATGCTGCTAATGTAAACAACGAAAAAACGCCAATAAAATTGGAGTCCTCTTATTCACCACAAGATCTTTCTTCTCTTTCGTCAAGAGATAAGATTCTACAAGATTCTGTGCCTTTTTCGAATTCCATTGTCAGCAGCAATACATCTTTATCATCTTTGACAGCATCGACTACATTATCAACTCCACCACTAATTAAAAAAGAGGACAATAGTAGTGGAGCGAACACAACACCATCAACAGCACTTAACTATTCAATCTCGTCATCTTCATCTCTATCTTCTGCTAATAATTTAAATAAAGTTTCACCTTCAATATCTCCAAATCTTCCTGCTGCAGCTGCAACTTTCAATTTTCCTCAAATCCCCCCCAATTTATCGATTCCTAATGTCAACGAGAGACCATTTCCTTATTTAGTACCGACATTGAATTTTCCGTCTCATGATCTTAATAAATCGCAATCATCAAACACCGAAAAGCCACCCACATCTACAGGTCTATCTTCCCTTAGCAGTACATCTTTATCTCATCCCACCATCACTTTATCTGATATTGAGTCTAAAATTCGCCAAGAAGAAAAGCATTCTTCAAACGATGTTCCTTCACAGAAAATTTCAGCAGGCAAAAATGATCGTAACCTACCAAGTCCCAGGACTACTACTACTGCACAAACTTTTCCATCTCTTGGTAATTCGAATTAAATTTTATCCACATTTTGAACTAAAATTTGATTTTGAACAGTGCCACCTTTCATGACATCGCCTAATGATCCTTTTATGCTATCACACCCAAATTTCGCGGGACTACCTCCTGGTAGTGATCGATTACCTTTTCCAAATCCATTGATGAATTATCCACCCGGATTTCCTCCTGGTCTTCCTGGGTTATCATTCATGTCACCATGGTCGCAATACGCTGCTCGCTTGCCGCAAGGAGCATTTCCCTCATTTTTACCTCCTCCTTCTCCTTCTGCAGGAGCTGCCTCAAATCCAGCCATCAGCGCTCATTCACCTCATTCACAAGTCTCAAACAAATCTAAGTCTCCAATCGCATCTTCTCAACAATCTGGTATTCATCATGGCTCAGCACATCAATCTAAGTCGCATGAAAAAGAGTCTTTTGATCGCAGAGAATTTTTTCAGCCACAGCAAGAAGAGGAGGAATTTGAAAGTTCTTTTGTTCACCGTGGACCTAGCCCAGAGCCCAAAATAGAGGATAGTGAATGTCACCGAAGTCAATCAGCGATGTAAATGATAAGATTTTTATAGAGGAATTGAATTTAAAATTATTTTGTTACAGATTTTTGCGGCATTGGAATCGAGGCGAATATAATTCTTGTGCTCGTACTGATCTTACTTTCAAGCCTGCTCCAGATTCGCAACTTTCTCGCAAGCGTGAAGAACGAGCAAGAAAAGCCGCTGAAAAAGAGCGTGAAGAACATAAAGTTTGTTGATTTAAAATGTTGATAGATTTATTTATGCTTTTAAAATTTTTAACTTTAGAAAAATGAAAAAGCTGAAATGAAATCTCAACAGCAACAACAGCAAGCGAACATTGCAGCTGCTGAAAATGCCGGACACATCGGACCGATTGCAGGTCGACGTACTCCCAGGAATTTTGACACGCCAGCACTTCGACAGCTTGGTGAATATGCACGGCCTCATACAGCCTATTCACCATTTTCTCATCCATCACTTGCTCATCATATGACATCGAATTTGTCGCCATTAAGTTTACATTCGCAAACACCTTCAGGGCCAATTGATCAGATAACTTTCGCTCAATTGATGCTTAAAGAGCGCATGGAAGCTGAAGAAAAACAAAAGATCGCGATACTAGAAAAACAAAAAGAAATGGAACTCAAATCTCGTAATCAGACTCAAACACCACAACATAATTCGCCGATGCCTTCATCTTCTACTCCTGGCTCATTATTTGATCAACATCTTCTAGACATGCAGAGACGTTTGGTTTCTACATCATCGGCTCCAACAATGCCAAACTCGTCAATGGCTAGCAATCCTCATACATCTACCGCTAATGCATTATCTTTAGCAGGAACAAATCCATCTGCTTTGAATCCATTCATGCTTTTCTCTCCGAACGAACGTGCTGCACAAGAAATTCAACAAATGGCCGCCGCTGCTGATGCCGCCAGATTTCAAGCGGCAGATAGATTAGGGGGTTTGAGTGCTGATCATCTTTTCAGACTGCAAATGGGATTAAATCCAGAAATGCACGCCCCTTCTTCTGGAGGTCCAGCATCAAGTTTTCAGCATCCATCACATCCATTACACACTTCTCCAAGTACGAATCCGGCCGAAGCTGCTGCTTCGATACAGCAGCAATTGGCCAACGCCGCTATTGGATTGCCAAGTCCTCAATTCGATCCTGCTTTACACGTTAATCATCCATTAATTCAATCTGCATATCAATCTAGACCAGCAGCTACAGCAGCTTCATTAATGCAACGACCAGAATTGTCTCAACCATCTTCTCTGTACAGATCTTTTGAAGAATTAAATCATCAGGTGAGTGCTGAGGCTTGATTTTTCATGAAAATTTTTCATTTATTTTTTATTAGTTTTCTGCTCAAGCTCTGTCTGCTCAAACTCAACTTCAACATGAACAATTTCAAAGACAAATGTTTTTGGAACGTGAACGTTTAGCAATAGCTCATCAGCATCAGCAAATTTTGCAAGAAGAATTTTTGAGGTCTGAAAAGTGCTTGAAATACCATTAGATTTTTAATGTCAATTCGATTATGTATTGTATATCTAGGCAAAGAGAAGCTGCTAACAGAAGGCCGATGTAAATATATCTGAAATCTCATCATTTTATCGAAATTCATAGATTCAATCATTGAAATTTAAGATGATTATAGCCCTAATTTTAAACTCACTTGAACAATAATGCTAATTTATTACATTTAACGGCACCACCACTACGAATTACTCTTCAATTCATGCATTATCCTGATAGCTCTTGATTTTTTATTCTGTTCCATAAATTCATCAAGATTTTATTGAATCCATAATTGTTCATAATTGTAAGCGAACAAAAAATTGCGCCCCTATGATTCTTGCCAAAACAAAATTAATGATTCGTTTCTATATTATTGGACAAATTGATGATGACTTCAGTGGAGAAAAGATAATTTCCGTTTGGTTTCTTATTTGCTTTCGATCATTCGATTGATTCGTTTTCTGCTATCTCCAGTTGTCATTGAAAAATTTGATTTCGTTTTTTTCAGCATCCGATCAAATGCTCCACACAGTATTATATTGAATATTTCAGCTATGAATTTAGTGACTGATTATATTTTTAAATTATTTCATCATTGATTATAATTACTAATTCGATTATTTTATTGTCAATCAAAGACAAATTACATATTTTGACATTCTTACGGTAAAGTAAAGGATTAGTGTGGATAATAAATGTGTGGTAATTTTTTGAGTTTCCAAGCGACAAATAGAGAGAACTTTCTCAAACTCTTCGTGAAAGTTCAATTTAGAGTCTTTGCTTATTACTCAAAAAATTTTCAAAAAAGCCGCTCATCTATTATCTACACTAACCGAGTTGGCTCTTTGCCTTATAATAATTCATATATAATATGCAGATAAAATTGAAAACTAATTTTGTTACCAAATATTGATGATTTATTTATTTTCCAAATGCATCGAACTCATCTATTTTAGTTCTTTCTCTTTTGAAAAACTGTTGTTTTAAATCAATCGAACAGCAAAGAGAGGACAAATCCTAGAAATCATTGAGAATATGATTTACCAAAATTGATCGATGATATTCGGAAATATTGACGATTAATAGTACTGATTCCCTACAACTGCTCCATACATTCGAATAAAGAATCAAAAAAGACAAATAAGATTTGTAAATATTATATTTGAAATTTTCATGAATGCATTTTCATTCTTTAATTTCTCTCTCTCTCTCTCTCTAAATAAAAAAAAATTGCAAAATTTGTCTTTTGAAAAGCCTTTTTGATTTTGCAAGTAAAAATTCAAATTTCGCTCTACTGTTGTACGGAATAATTCTGTTTCTACTCAATTGATAGATTAGTAAAATTAGCAAATGTGTTCCATTCCCACAGTTCATTCCTGGTTCTTGATTTGTAAAGAAATTTGAAAACTATTCATCTGATATCATTATGAATCAATTTTCACGGAATCTTCTTAGAAATCTATCCAAAAACTTTAGACTATACAGCGATAATTTCGTGATTGATCCTCGCAACAATGTCGGAAGATATTCGATAAATTTCGTCAGATTTCGTCATTCGGCTCGAATCAATACCGGTGTTGTATTCGTTCCACAACAAGAAGCGTGGATCATTGAACGCATGGGACGATATAATCGAACTCTAGGTTAGTTTCGATTATAATTGAATGTCTCAATAGTCTGATCTAATCGTCTTTCGATGGTTTCGTTCTACAAGAACCTGGCATAAATTTTCTGATTCCGATTCTTGACAGCATTAGCTATGTTCAAAGTTTGAAAGAGATCGCTATTGATATACCTCAACAATCGGCAGTTACAAGTGATAATGTAACCCTCAATATTGATGGTGTTCTCTATTTAAAAGTCATTGATTCTTATAAAGCATCTTATGGTGTTGAAGATCCAGAATTCGCGATAACGCAACTTGCACAAACAACCATGCGGTCAGAGATCGGTAAAATAAATCTAGATTCGGTGTTTAAAGAAAGAGAGATGCTTAATATTGCCATTGTGGAAGCAATAAATACTGCAAGTAATTCATGGGGTCTGACTTGTATGCGTTACGAAATCAGAGATATAACATTGCCATCAAGAGTTCAGGAAGCTATGCAAATGCAAGTGGAAGCAGAAAGAAAGAAACGAGCCGCCATTTTGGAATCTGAAGGTACCAGAGATGCAGAAATCAATGTAGCCGAAGGCAAAAAAAGAGCTAGAATATTATCATCTGAGGCAGAACTAACAGAACAAATAAACGTTGCAAAAGGTGATTACGATAATATGAAAATTGAATATAATATGAGAATGATTATATTTTCAATCTTATCGATAAACTTATCAATAATTAAGGTTTGGCGGAAGCAACACGACTTAAGGCTGAAGCTAAATCTAAAGCATTGGAAATTATCGGCTCGTCGCTTAAAACGAACGATGGTTTCAGTGCCGCCAATTTGAATGTTGCCGAACAATACATCAAAGCTTTTTCGGACTTGGCAAAAACCAATAACACTCTGATAATGTCTTCAGATGCCAACGATATAGCTAAAATGTCCGGTTATGTTAGTCTCTCTCGAAAGAATTCGTTTAGATTAACAATAAATTAATTTTTTATTAAAAGGCTTTACAGATTTATAGAACAATATCAAAGGATAATAATCAAAATGATCAACAAAAATCAATGGACACAATCTCTGAGCAGACCAAGGATTTGCAAGAATATTATAGTGATGTAGAAGATTTGAAAAAATAATTTGAATATGCCCAAAAAATAAATTAATTTTGATATATTTTCGAAATTGAAAATAGTCGAATCCTTTTAACAAGATTAATTATAATTTTATCAATCATCTTCATCGATGAATTCTTTTTTGGTAAATAAAAGTTTTTTCATTTGCAGATTCTTTTTGGTTATTTGAGCTATCAATTTCTCTTGCGTTTCAATATTCATTTCATCGAACAAACAAGCAGATTTCATTAACGGTATTAACTCTTTGAATTTTGATTGTAGAAATTTTTCACGGTCTAGAACAAGATCATCTTTGATCCAATATAATTTATCAATATCGTTCAATTTTTCCAGTTCGATTCCTTGATCTTTAAATTTTTTCATGATCATTATTAAAGCTTCTCGATGATCTTTGATGTTTCGCTCAAGCTCTTGATTCTCATTTTTCAAATCTCTAATTAAGGTTGTTTCTTTCTCTAATGATCGTATCAATGATTCTCGAGATTGAAATCGATAACAATCATTCAAATTTTTGAGTTCTTTTTTATACTGAAAAAATAGTAATTGAAAATAATTTTGTTCTTCAATTAAATTAAATCTAATCAAGCTAATCGAATAAATCGAACCTCTTCATTAAGTTTGGTCAATCGCTGTAACTCTTCTGTTGACTGTGATATGGTCTGGATTTTTTCCATCATCGTATCAATATGATTTGAAGATTCATCAAGCATTTGAATCAACTGTTCAACATTAATCGATGCCATCAATCCGAAATGATCTAAGAATCAGAATAAAATATTAAAATTAGATCATTCAGACAACATAGCAATGATTGAAGATTTCAATCCATTTGAATTTTTGAAATTTATCACCAAAAATGAAGCGGCGATCAAAACCAAAACAAATCCTTTCAAGGATGGACAGCCCATATCGATTATTTAATGCAATGAGATCCTCAGCTAGACCTTGTGGGATTTAAAGTTTGTTTTTGTTAGCATTGGGCGCACGGTAAACGGAGAATGATAATATTATTCCAATGTGTCGTTCCGATCAAATGTCGGCTATTATCAGTATTATGGATTGTATTAGGTTTAGCCAATTTTATTTTTTCATCGATTTCAAAATCAACCCATAACATTGAATTTTAATAGATAATGAAATTTCATATTAAAAAAATTTTATTTCTACTTATTTTTGTTTTTGTTATGTTATTCTGTTGGATTTTTTTCCTCTCAAATTCTTCAAATCGACTTTCAAAACTCGTCGATAATTCAGTTCAATTTGATTTGAGACGAGAAAATAATAATTTACTTGAAAATACTGCTGCGAATCTAAGCAATAATCGAACACAATCTGATCAAAAATCAAGTGAGACATTGAAATCCTCTTCGAACGAATACGAGACAAAAGACTTAGAGAAAATTTTTGGCCGAAATCAATTTAATCGAAAAATTTCAAATATAGTTTGCGATATAAATGGTGAATATAAGATTGATTGTTTGAGATTGAAGAATTCCAAAGAGACCATTGTCTATGTTCCGTTCTCGTTAATACGAAAATATTTCGAAATTAATGGTAGAATTGTCAAATCCGATAATCAAGGAGAATACTTCGAATGGAATCACAGCTATTCAAAAATTTTCTATCCAAGCGTCCCATATAGCTATGATGGAGAATTCCTTTGGTTCGGTAATTACAATGTAGAATTTCGTGATCGAGTGAAATGTATCTCTCCAGTCGACCACGTGCCAGTATCAACACAATGGCACGCGGTTGGTCATCTTTATCCAACACAGATTTCTCAATATGGACTAAGTCATTTCACCAAGAACATTACCTCGCCCAAGCCGAACGTCTTCACGATTATCGATCAAGGCTCTTTCGATGTTAAAAAATTCTCTCGATTCGCATATAAATCTGTTGCAGCTAAACAGAATAATTTTGTTTCTTTTGAAAATTTAATCGTCGATTTAACGAGCAAAAATTTAACGAATTATTTGATAGCGAAATTAGACATAAAATTCCTCGATCCGAATTCAACAATAAGCTTTCAAATTCTTAATCTAAGTGAAAATCGCATCTTGCAAATAGTCTTCACTAAATCTGAACTTCATAATGAGTTACATTCCCTTGATCAGACAATAGTTTCTGGTATCGGACCAGAAAACCAGAAAAGCAATAGTATTTTGTTAACTCGTGATCTTTTGATTGATTTATTCAAAAACCGATTGATTAGTGATCGTAAAAGATCTAATTATTGTGTTGTGAAAATTTTCACTGATGGATCTGTTCAAATTCGGACTCTTTCACTGAAGACTTCTGCACATGGAGAGTTTGCTCTGGCTGCAGGCGAATGGCTTGTGAAGAATCAAAATGAATTAGGTGGATGGCCAATCAAAGTCAAACGGAAGTTCGCCAAAGGTGCTCTCTCGATCAACGAAGGATGGCATTCTGCTATGAGCCAAGGTCAAGCAATCAGTCTCTTGGTCAGATTGTATTCTAGAACGAGTGATCCTAAATACTTGAAAATTGCCAAAAAAGCCCTTAAACTGTTCGAAATCGAATCTTATCGGAATGGAATTAAAGCGATGTTATTTGATAAATACACTTGGTTTGAAGAATATCCAACGGCACCAAGTATCTTTGTTCTTAATGGATTCATCTATTCATTGTTTGGATTGTATGATTTGAGTAAAATATGTGATGATACTTTCTGTCAAAGATCTGGTAAGCTATTCGATATCGGCATACAATCTCTAGAGGCAGCTTTACCTTTATTTGATTCTGGATCTGGTTCATTTTACGATCTGAGACATCTGAGTCTTGGCATAGCTCCAAATCTAGCTCGTTGGGATTATCATTCGACTCACATCAATCAACTTCTTCATTTGTACACAATAGTGCGAGGAGATATAATACAAACCACTGCCGAACGATGGATCGGATACATGAAAGGACATCGTGCATCTCATAATTAATCCCTTTCCAATTAATATAAATATTATTGCTTCTCTTGCTCTTGATATTAGCCAATTAAATTTTGTGATATCTTTTCTTGGACCAAAAAATCAATCAAGTGAAATAAATTCTAGATTTTTATATGCTTAAATCCTCAACGATTAAATGAAATTGAAAGAATATACTCATAAAAAAATTGAAATTCGGTACGTTAATTCTGGATGATGCTGTTTTCGGGTTCAAACTTTCCCCATTCTCTCTCCTCTTTCGAATATCAGCTATCAGCGAAACAGAGAAATGAGGGGAAAATTTTTCTGATCTCAGTGAATGCGCATCCTCTAGAAAGGGCACACTTCTAGGTGAGTGTGTGTAAGAGTGCTTCTCTGTGTGATGATTTGGTTCTGTGTTTTTTTTCTTGAATAGTTTGGAACACAAATAAATTTACATTTCGGGGCGTTCGAGTAATAATAACCAAGTGCAGTTCTTTAAAGCATGTTGCCTATGCGCATTACATTTATTATTACTCTTACGCCCCTAAACTGTTAGCGTATTAGTGTTCCACCATAGTAATATGTCTCTCTCCTCTTTTCTCCATTCCACACTGTCTCTCTCTCTCTCTCCTTCACATTTACCTCAATGTTATAGAAATAAAAAGACACCGATTTGTTCTGATCCGGTAAATTTGTGGAAAAAATTGGCCAAAATAATCATCATTATTTCAAATTGTTCATCGATCTATTTGTTTCGAATTCGATTTAGATCATCTTTCGAGATTTGTGTGTTTTATGAAAAATGGCAATGAGTTCTTTGGCGATTCGTTCTTTGAATATAGCAAAAACAACTGCCTCAAAAAATGCACCTCTTCGTGTGGTAAATTAAGATTCATCTAAATGTTAGCTTTGATTTCTATTATGATACTTTCTCATTACTAGCTTGGAAAAAGATTTGTTCCGATTTGTGGAACAACTGTAATGACTGCTAGAAATTTACAAACATCCATTCCGCTGCAAGCGTCTGCTGCTGAGATGTCCTCAATCCTTGAAGAAAGAATTCTCGGTCAATCAGTCACTGCTAGCCTCGATGAAACTGGTCGTGTATTGTCCATTGGTGACGGTATTGCTCGTGTTTATGGCCTTAAAAACATCCAAGCCGAAGAGATGGTGGAATTTTCTAGTGGACTCAAGGGAATGGCTTTGAATTTGGAGCCTGATAATGTTGGTATTGTAGTGTTCGGTAACGATAAACTCATCAAAGAAGGAGACATTGTCAAACGAACTGGTGCCATCGTGGATGTTCCAATCGGAATGGAACTTCTAGGTCGTGTTGTAGACGCTTTGGGAAATCCGATCGATGGCAAAGGACCAATCAAAACAAGTAAAAGAGCTCGGGTTGGTGTTAAAGCACCTGGTATTATTCCTCGAATCAGTGTACGTGAGCCCATGTTGACTGGTATGAAAGCGGTCGATTCATTGGTCCCGATTGGTCGTGGTCAGCGTGAATTGATTATTGGTGATCGTCAAACTGGTAAAACTGCTATCGCTATCGATACCATTATTAATCAGAAAAGATTCAATGATGGACAAGATGAGAAGAAAAAACTGTTTTGTATCTATGTAGCCATCGGACAAAAAAGATCAACTGTTGCTCAAATCGTTAAACGTTTGACTGACTCAGATGCAATGAAATATACTGTTGTGGTCAGTGCTACAGCTTCCGATGCCGCTCCATTGCAATATCTAGCTCCATATTCTGGATGTGCGATGGGAGAATTCTTCCGAGACAATGGCATGCATGCATTGATCATCTATGACGATTTATCCAAACAGGTATAATGTCTTAACTCGGCGATTCTTCTAAGCTAATCTAATCTAATCATAATCTAATAATCTTCATAATCTTAGGCTGTTGCCTATCGTCAAATGTCTTTATTATTGCGACGTCCACCTGGTCGGGAAGCTTATCCTGGAGACGTCTTCTACCTTCATTCTCGTCTTTTGGAACGTGCCGCTAAAATGAATGAACAATTCGGCGGCGGATCATTAACAGCTCTGCCTGTGATTGAAACTCAAGCTGGCGATGTATCAGCTTATATCCCTACCAATGTCATCTCTATCACAGATGGACAAATTTTCTTGGAAACCGAATTGTTTTACAAAGGTATTCGACCTGCAATCAATGTAGGTTTATCTGTCAGTCGAGTAGGATCAGCTGCTCAGACCAAAGCAATGAAACAGGTGATCGATGATCAGAAATTTTCTGGCCAAAATTGATAATAGATTAATCTTAATTGTCTAGGTTGCCGGTTCTATGAAATTAGAATTGGCTCAGTATCGTGAGGTCGCAGCTTTTGCTCAATTCGGTTCCGATTTGGATGCTGCCACACAGCAATTGTTGAATAGAGGTGTTCGATTGACTGAACTTTTGAAACAAGGCCAATATGTTCCGATGCCGATCGAAGAACAAGTAGTTGTCATCTATACTGGTGTGAGAGGTTATCTTGATAAATTAGATCCCACAAAAATTGGAAAATTCGAGGAACAATTCTTACAGCATGTCAAAACATCACATTCGAATATTCTATCAACGATCGCTTCTGAAGGACAAATTAGTGCAGATACTGATTCTAAACTAAAAACTATAGTCAGTGATTTCTTAACATCATTCATGGCATCGAATTAATCACAAAAGAAAAAAACTAATTATTTCAATCGTCATCATCGGCAAAAATTAAAATCCAATCACAAGAAACAAACCTTGTAGATCAGAACGGATGTAATAAATACTTTTAATTGTTTTAATGGAAAATTTTTTTGAATAAATCAAAAAAAAAACTATAAAACAAAAACGAAACAAATCAAACGCTCCAATTGAGATATTTCGATAATTCATTCGGATAATTGATAAGACCAGTTTTAAAATTTTGATGCTGCTCAACAATCGCATAAATCAAAGTGATCAGATCGATTTTCATCGAAATCAAATGTTTTTGAGAATAATTCGACAACCCTAATCGTTGCGAAATATAATGATGATAATCGCATAACTGAGATAATTCGATCCAATGGTTTTTGCTTGGAAGATAAATCAAAATAATTCGTTTGTCATATTCATTGTTGGCCAATGATGTCAAATCAGATTGTATCAGTTGATATTGTAATCTTAATTGCTCCAATAAATCACAAATGAATCCTGAAAGATTCTCGATTACCTGAGCGGATTCTTCCGGTTTATTCAGACTTGTAACACGGATGCAATGATGATTTGGTTCGAAATCGATTGAATCCATTGAGCTACCAGTTTGATAGAATTTACCATAATCAAGATGATCGTTTTTGACTAAAAAAGAACAAATCGATTCCAATGAGGAATCACCAACGAAATGAAAACGTTGATTATCTTCATTATCGTTGGTCATATAATTAAGCAGAAATGGATCAGTTCTAAATTCTTTTTGATTTACTGCTTCAACAAGAGCGCACTTAACAAAATCCATCCCATCGAGAAGAAAATATTGAAGCTGATCTAGACGTTCGGACATTATGTCTATGAGAGCATAGTAAATCAGTGCTCCATTGCCATGGACATAAATAGCATTGGGCCCCACAATCGAGTTGTGAAAAAGATTATTGATGTAGCCTAATCGAACATAACCATGAGTTTTGATTGATGAATCTTTGAATGATTCCGATTTGAATTGTCTCAAACATTGACAATGATCTGTGATCGATGGCGAAATTCTATTCGGAACACTCAACAAAAATGGTATCATTATCTCCTCTAATCTGTGAAGCTTGATTCTGTAATGATTTAATTCATTTTTATTTTGCTCAGTACGATTTCGAAACAATTCTTCCCAATCATTTGGAATAGTTTCGGCTTTCTTCATCATTTTAAATAGTGAAAATAATTTACTACGTTTTTTTCTCAATTTTTCAATCTGTCTGAGACAATCAGCGAATTCGTTCAGCATATCTGCATTGATTGGACGATGACCATCGTTCTCTAGATTGTCGAAAAAAAATCTGTTCTTAATCGATCTACGCTCAAACAGTTCACGGACTGAATCTAGATCGTTTGCTATCGATTTCAGATACTTGAAATCGAACAATGGCTCAAGGACGCGAAAAATTTCTTGGCCATATTTCGATGAAACATACAATGATGAATGTGTAGAATGTTTTCGTAATCCATCCCTATCTTCTCTCTTATTTGAAACTGCGTCGTTTCCGATTTTCTCGACACTATTCGCAATCGAATCTGCTATCGATTCGCCCGATATCAATCTTGAAATGTTGAATCGTTTATAAGAGAATTTCATCGAATTATCGAGATGTAATTTGATCAATAATCTACCGGAAATCATTTTTTGAGAATGAAAGTTTAATTTTCAACAGCTGATAACAACAGCACAAAGTGAAGAAAAAGTGCCTTAATTGTCACCAGATGGGACAAAGCTAAGCAAATGTTAAAAAAGAGACTTCCTTTGATCGCAAACGCAAGTAAATCATTGTCTTATATCACCAATTATATATAGACAGAAAGCGAAAAGAATGAAGAATATATGATCTTATTCCATTATTTTTCTATCGACATATTGATTTATTGATTAAGATCGATAAGATTCTCGAGAATGATGAGAATAAAACATCGGCAGCAAAAGATAGCAAGAGAGTAAAAAGTGAAACAAACAAAAAAATTCTTATTTCTTTCATCTTAGAGCCGTAATGGATTTTAGAAGAGAGAAAGATCACATTAGTCGATGTGTAACCCATCACTAGCAAGAAAAAAAGGAAAAGAAAAAAAGTAGAATCGTCTTAAAGGCGAGAGAGAGAGAGAGAGAGAGTGAAAGAAAAAACATTGTCACCAAGCTAGGACAAAGGCATGATGATTTTGATGGTGGTGATGATCATAGCCTCAACAAGATTAAGATGGTCAAATTGCTTCCCATTCTTGCTCTCGAAATTTTCAGTAATCTAAAGAGAAACGAGAGAACGAAAACAAACAAAAAAAAAGGGCTAAAGTTTTCACGCAAAAATACGCCTATCCAATCATCTATTTGGATTCGTTTCTATCTGGTTCTCCGTCCATCCGTTGTTGTTTTTGATATTGTTTTCGTGCAACTGCAAACAATAAAATCCATGCGATGATGTCGATGATGGTGGTGGTTTATAATAATTCGATGCTTTCAGATGATATTTTCGCTCACTAATTCATTCATTCATGCATTCGTTTGAAGACTTTCATTGTGGAGCTCAAACAGAATTGAATGAGATCAATAGAGAACATAGAGAGAGAAAGAGAGAACGAAAAACGCGAACGAAAAAAAAAATAGATTCTATTCCTTCAAAGCTCATCAAGGAAGTCCGTGACCAGACTATTGAAAATGATTGAAGATGAAACTGATGATGGTGAGGCTGCTGCTGGTGTCGGTGAGAGAATTCGTTTTTCTCGCCCTAGTATATTGGCCATCCATAATTTTGCACACCCTAAATAAGATGCTAATCATTTTGGTGATTATGATCGAGATGAAGATGAGGATGATGATCGAATATAGAATGATTATTTATTGCCCATCGAAGAGAGATAATATATCTCGAAAGAAGAAAAAATAATTAATGTGATGACGTACACAGAACCGATCAAGCAGATCGAATCTAGAATATTCTTCTTTCGAATTAGGCTGCAATTTTTTCTTCTTATTTTGCTTTTATTCATTCTATTTTTGATCTCTTAAGTTTTTTATTCTTTTGTCCATTTTATTCGTACTTCACCCTTTGTGCTCGTTTCTCGAGATTATCATTTTGATGAGGACGAAATGTATCTGTCATCATCTTCTCGATCGGATCAGCATTCTCTCTGTCTTCTTTCAAAACGTTTCAACATCCGCTTCTGGATTGTCATCTAATCCTCCGATTCGATTGAACTTCAAGTTTCGTTTATCTTTTTTAAATTTTTTGGGAAAAAGTATCGATAAAGTTTTTATCTGGAATCTGTTTTCGTTTCAGATCAATTTACTCATTTAGATTTTGTTCTAAAAAAATTTTCTTTTTTTTTCTTCTTGAACTGATTTCATTTGTCCCTTTTTCCGATTCATTCTGGTGTTGTCCTCATCTTAGTTTGATTTCGAACATAGTGTTCATCAAGAGTAAAGGAAATTAGTGATTGAAATACTAATAGCCTTAAATAGCAGGGCTCTAAATGTTTTGAACAGCACTGTGAATTTTAAGGAAGTTAGAGATGGACAACGATGAGCGAACAGAATTATCTGAACTTTGATGAAGATAATTTGATCGATGCAGCAATCATAGTTATCTAATAGGAATCTCGATGACATGCTTGTTTGATTAGCTAAAGTTTCAAAAGGAAGCAAGAGGGACATAGAAAAATTAGAGAATTTCTCTGCCAAAAAAAAAAGAAAGACTTTATGATGAAAATATTAATTTGAAGATTTAGGAAAAAATGATATCTCTCATCTGATGACCATCATCATTATCTTCATCAACATTTCACTCTTCTCATCATCATCATCATCATTCATTCCGTAAAACTCGAAACGAGAAAAAAAGTAATAAGAAACTCCCAGGACTTTATGAGTGTATCGAAAAACGAACCTAGATATAGAATAGGAAGAAAGCGCACACACACAGAGAGGGAGAGAGAGAGGGAGGAAGAGATCAGAGTTTTTCTCCTTTCTCCACTCGATTATTTAGGATCATTTTTAGATTATTTTCGGTTAATTTCATCTCAAAGCTTTGAAAAGAATCAAATTAGATCGATTTGTCAAAATTGTGGATAGCTGTGGCGATAGCTTACTTTATTTACTTTTGCTCTCGTTTCTCATTCATTTGTTCTTGGAATGAGTGTAATGATTTTTGGAGAGAATTATTGAAGAGAAAAACATCTCAAAAGATTTCACTTTTGTGACATTCAAATTCGAAACAGCATCTTTTTCCATCGAGAGAGAGAGAGTTTTGTCATTAGAGATAGAACAAAATAAGCTAGAGAGAATCAATGAAAGAATGTCACAATCGTTTCCAATTAATCTATCGATTTCTTTGTCGAAAATTTTGATTTCGATTCCTATCAATAGCAAATTCCTTTTGGTAAGTTCTTTTCGTTTTTAATCATATTATTTCGAAACTGAACTTTATTTTTTCTCAACTTGTTAACTTTTCAATCGAATGTTTCTCTCGAAACTGACTGATTGATATTTTGTTCGAGAGTAACTGTTCGATGAGAAGCCCTGAAGAAAATCGCTAGCTTTGATTATTTTGTGTCTTCTCTTTTTCTAAATAGTTATGGTCTGTCAGTGTGTGTGTGTGTGAGTGAAATTCTCAATGAAGCAAGAAGAAGAGGAAAAAAAATTTAATTACCGTAGATTGTTGACGAAGTACATCTATTAAAAATATACTTCTCTCTCTCATTTCAATCCAATTTTCATCCATTTCATAAGCATTCAGTGTTCATTTTTAGTCTCTGGTCTTTACACTATTGCTTATTTTGTTTTCATTGCGATACCGTTGTTCCGTGGCTCGATTATTCAGTCTCGGTGACTATCATCATTTCGGTTTTTTTCCACCCACTTCGGTGCTTTCGATTTGGAGATCTAACAAAAGGATAGAAAAGTGATGAAGAAAAAAAAAATATGATCGTTCCCTTGAGACGATAACGAGCCAGTGGGAAAAAGCAGAAAACAATTTCATTTTCATTCACTTAAATGGACTATTGATTCGATCCGATGGTTTTTTCATTTTCTCTCTTCTCTATCTCTCTCTCTCTCTCTCTCTCTCTCTAAGTTTGGTACAAACCGAAAAATCAAAACGAACAGCGAAACGAATATAGTTCGATGACCAATTATTTAAAGAACATCCAATAATCGATCTCTGTTTGATCAGAGAAAACAGAAAAGCTTAGAGGTGAATTTGTGTAATTGAAAACAATCGGATCTGAATTGATAATCATAGTAATTATTATCATCGTATTCCGAACATCTCATACGTGTTTGGGCTTTATTTATTCTTATAAATCTTAGGTTGTCTCATTTCGATTGATATTCATCTGAATTTGTCTTTTTCCGATTTCTAAAGAAATCGACAATCCCCAAATGGTCATTTATTGAATCGAATTTGATGTAATGATTGGGGGAAGAGAAACAAAACTTAATTGATTTTGGTCATTTGTTCGATTAGAGAGAGAGAGAGAGAGAGAGATGAAAACGTTGGCTCAAAGTTTCATATTGGCTCATTGTTTCTTTAGAGCTTTCTCAATTTTAGAGAAGAGAAAAATAGAATAATTTTCTACCGAAAGCGGACCGAAATTTTCAATAATAAAGAGGAGAAAAGTGGAGAAAATTGAAAGATAAAGCACAGAGGACCAAGAGAAAGACACACAATCGAGAAATCGATTGCTTAAATAGATGATTTCTTCATCATCTTCATCCACTTTGTCTACTGAACGTATCACTATTGCAGTGTATATAAAATATTACATCTATTTATTTTTTTTTTTTTTCTCTCGGATAATTTAGACTTTGTTTTTTCGGTCTCCTTTCTTCTCTCACAAACCAAAATAAAATGTTCAAGTGTAAGAGTGAGAGAAGAGCAAATCATAGACAATCCAATACTGTGAGATACTTGAAAATTTTTTCCAACAAAATCAGTTTTGCAGTTTTTTGAAACATCTAGAAAGACTAAATTAAAACAGAAAAAGAGAATCTCTCTCTCTCTCGCGAATCGCAATAATTTTCCATCTATTTCGATAATGAAAATAGAGAAGTGTACTTCAATGAGGTGTGTCTCAGTAGTGCTATACTTCTGTTTTTTTTTTGTTTGTTTCAATTCTTTGAGATTTAGTTTTATTTATTTATTTATTTTTTTTTGCTTCTAGTTGAAATTTTATCTCGCCAGATTGACTCCAAACTGTAGCAAAACTATTAGCAGGCAAAAAAAAAAATAGAATTTTCAGTAAAAGAAAGACTTTGGTCTGGTTAATTCATTTTACTGGATTTTTCCTTTAAACTTTAGTGAAAGAACTAAATGAACCACCTCTTCCGATTTTCTTTCTTCTCTCTCTCTCTCTCTCTCTCTCTCTCTCTCTCTCTCTCTCTCTCTCTCTCTCTCTCTCTCTCTCTCTCTTCTATTTTGATTGATTTTCTGATTCTCTTCAGAAATATCGCCTATGTTTGAACAGCAACTTCCGATCATCGTTATGATCTCTGATAGGTTTAGTTTTTTATGATTACCGATCAATAACCCTTCGATTTTTTCTTAGTATCAAACTTTGTTATAAATATTCAATTTTTTTTTGTTTTTTTGTTTCTCGCAGACCGTTCTGGGAGCGCATATTCGAGCTTGAATAATAATTTCGATCATCGTTGCTACAGTTGTTATTATTATTAACATCGTCAGAGCTTTGGTCTATAGTCTTATGATCTAGATCTTTTTGTTTAGCGAGGATAACTAAAAATTTTATCGATCCAAAAAGTTCAAACTTTGATGCTTGAATTATTTCCATTTTTTTTTCAAACGTTCAAACGTTTTGATTCTGTTCTATTGAATATGAGACAAATATGCGATTGAAATATCTCTCCATCTAAATGATTCATCTTCAATGATATCTGTTCCGGGTTTTAACGAAAGCTCAATCCAAACTCTTCATTCCAAAAAGAGATAGATAAAAGATGGATATACTAGATTCTTAAATGAGCAAACCGAAAAATAGAGTCTGAATAGCGAGCGAAGAAGAATGGTAACAATTTCTTCGAATTTGATTGAAACAAAGTGTCTGTTTCTATTTGGGATTTTCTTCGAATCTTCTCTCCATCTTCCTCCTTCTCCTTCTGATTTTGTGTTTAACTTCTTTGTTTTTTTTTTTTCGATTCCATTTCGTTCTGATTGTTTCTCGTTACGAACACACACACAGACACACACACACACACACACAAATAGCTCCAGTCCTGTTGTGTTTTTGTTCGCCAAGAAAAAAGCCTTTAATCTTCATTTAATGAACTAATAAATTTTATTGTTCTCACAAAACGACAAAGCAGCGAGAAACAATAAGAATTGAATGGAACAAAACGGAGGACTAAAAAAAATCATAGGAATAAGAGTAGAGATTTAAAATTGAATAGCTTTTTTTTCTGTCGCAAATAGCTAAAGAATCTCGCTTCTTTTTTTTGCGACGATTGAATTATGGACTCGAACAATCTCTCTCTCTCTCTCTCTCTCTCCCCTCTTCTTTCCAAACGCCCAAGTTAATCTGCTGTGTTACATTTTAGTTCCAATTTTTACTCCCTCTTCATCCTTCTCGCTCTCTCTCTTTGTCCTCGAAAAAAAAAAAGATTGTTCTCAAGTTACCAGTTTTTATTAAATCAAAAATAATAATAAAAAAATTATTTCGCCCTTAGGGTTTGAAGTTTGAATTGACAAATGTCTAAATTGAGCTATAAACTGTTATTTTTTTTCGATTGTTTTTCTTGAAATTATTTTTCTCGACAAAGAACACAAAAAGCGAGAGAGAGAGAGAGAGAGAGAGAGAGAGAGAGAGAGAGAGAGAGAGAGAGAGAGAGAGAGAGAGAGAGAGGAGAAAGTTGTTTTTATTTATGACAAAAAAACAAATTTGTTTTTTTCTATTTTTTTTTTTCGCTATAGTATTATTACTTTGATTTTTTTTCATTTCTTTGTTTTTTAATATCTCAAGTTTTCTGTTTTCGTTTCGTCTCGCAACCAGATGAGATTCAACGGAAAAGTAAAGAGAATTTGTGCGATTCTGTAGGAAATAGATTTATTGCTATTTTTTTTTCTTATGTTCGGATAAAATATGATGTAATCAATTGACCGAGAATTTTTTTTCCTACTCCATTCGAACAGAATTCAATTCAATCGAATGATTTAGTTTTTATCTAGGAGAACTATAAAGTCTATAATAATCTTTTTTCTCAGACGAAAACCCCAAAGAATCAGTGTTTTTTCTCGGTTACTGCCATCAAAAAAAAAAGAAAGAAACGGATCACAATTGGAATAAAAAATGCAACTCCTATTTGCATATGAATCCTAAGTGCACCTATGCCGGAGTGCACCAAACGGTTGGTGCGTTTTCTCTCTCTTTTTTTTGCTGTCATTCCGTTTTCGGAACACAATCAAAGTGAATGTTGGAAAGATTATCAAATATTTTAATTGTAAACTAAATCCTTTGCTGTGAAACTCTCTCCTCTTAACCTTAGCCTATAAATTATCATAGCTTTTTTTTTTTGTTTTTTTTTCGTACTGAAAAATCTGTCAAGAATTTTTGTTTTCTTTTTTTTCTGTTTCCCAAAATTCTTCACAATTCTCATTTATGACCATTGATATGGAATATGATTGGCGTCAAGTTCAGAAGTGGAAAAAATCTTTCACTTGTAAATTATGGTCAGTCAGTCTTGTTATTCATAGAGGTCTGGACAATAAGAATTGTAATAATAGCAATGTTAAAATGATGATGGTTAGGCCAACTATTGCTCCTATTATAATACTATTATTGCGATGATCTGATGATGAAAGAGTAATAACAATGGAGGGCTTTTTATTGTTGCTTCTATCAGAGTAGCAATCGAAGAGAAAACAACAACAAACTATGGTCCAAAAGGTTCAATGTAGAAATGGTCAATGTAGATTCGGGAACAGTAATGAAATTCTGTTCCATTTCAATTCTCGATTATCATTCACTTTTGACAGTAATTATTGGTATTCTTGTCATTCTTCTTCTTGTGTTCCAACTCTTTTGCTACTTTTCGTTCCCATCTTCTTTCGTTTTTGATTTCAGATTGATAAATTTGATGTTTACTCAGTCGTTCTATTTGCATGACCTGAACTTGAATCAAAATGAAAATGAAAAATCCCCAAAAAAAAAACTTTGAGAATAATAATAATTTTAATGGAACTGAAAGAGACAGAGAGAAAAGAATAGATCCTACAGATAGATTGGTTATACTGAAAACGCCTTCCTCATTTATGACACATCTAGATTGTAGATTCAAAAAAAAAAAAAAAAAAGAAATACAAAAAAAGAGCTTTCTAAATGATAGAGAGAGAGAGAGAGAGAGAGAGAGAGAGAGAGAGAGAAACTAATGTATTGTTTGAACTGGGAATGCAAAACACAATCCGAAAGCTCACACAAAATTCTACATTCTATTCAAAAAGACTACATCGAGAAAAATGGGAAAGATTCTTTTTGATTATTATTGAGAATCATAATTAATAATCTTTTAATCATTTTTATTGATATGAATCGATAGAAGAGAGAGAAAGAGAAAGAAAGCAACAAAATCAAGAATAAAAGGATCTAAAAGGATTGATTTATTTAGTTTGGTTTCAATCTCTCGTAGAGTTCCATTGCATTGTTCAAATGCACTTCTTGTTGACTCAATAACGTGATACACTCAATTACAAATTGACAACAACAACAACAACAACAACGACTACAACAACAACAAAAAAAATATATTCCGGTTACGATGATTGGTATTGTTCGATAGAAATTGGTTTGAAGAATTTTCAAGAAGAATTTCCTCCTCTGCTTTTCCTGTTTTATATCTATTTTCTCTCTCTCACTCTTTCAACTATGTCAGCCAAATGCTTTTGTCAGCATTATTATTATCATTATCGATTCTAAATCTATACGAGGTTTTAATCCTTTGTTGTATTTTGCTTGGTTGCGTTCACAAAAAGCTCACCACAAAATGATTGGTTCACTTTCATTTCTTTCTCGTACCTTTTTTTTTGATCCTTCTCTAGGACTCTAGGGTTTGTTTTTTTTCCTAGTTTGATGACATATAATCATCTTCGTTTTTTTTTTTTTTTTTTTTTTTTTTGAGATCAAGAGCTTTTGGAGAGAAAATTGAGTCGAAAAAAAAGCAAACAAAACATAATTTAAAGTGTGATGATCACTGTGCATTGACAACAAACGAAATAGCGTAATCTAGAATGAGTGAAATATTGATGATAATCAATAGAAGCCATCTCGATTGTAACCTCGATTAGGCTTACAAATTTTCACTTCTCTGAGTATGTAAACCATAATTAAATCCAAATTCTCTTCCAGCATATGTTTTGAATTTTTTTTAGGTTCGATTTTTTTTGGAATAAAATTGAAAACTGATAAACTTTTAGATTTTGCTTGCGAATAGTCAATGCAGGAAAGCTTAAAATAATCAAGAAATTTAGATTTTATTTAGATTTAGGTTTAGATTTAATACAATATAGCTCTCTACAAACCATCTAAACATCAGACCAAAGTCTTTAAACATTTCATTACAAATGAAAATAAAATAAAATCAACATTGAAATCATTCAAACTCATTTTGGCTTTTCAGGGAAATATTCTCCATTTTCTATACTGCTCTTTTTTTTAGAGTACAGAATTGTTTCTCTGTAGGCCTTGGTACCGTTTATTATCACAGCTAAATGGCATAATTTTTTTTTTGAAATAAAAGAAAATTTTTTTTTTTCGTTGCTACTTTTTACCGGCAACTATTGTTTTTGTTTGTGTTCGTTGCTCCGACTCTTTCTCTTTCTCGTTTCGTTAATTCGATTTAAAAAATCTGATTGTATCTCTCTCCCTTTTTCAATAATCCTTTCCTCACTTTACTTTTTTGTTTTTTTTGTCGCTTTTCCGCCTAGAAGAATGTGTGTATTTTGGTGTGGAAATGAAATTGAGCATCAAAGATAAAAAAAATAAAATAGCGAAAAAAAATGAGTGAATTCTTTCAACATTGAAGCTTTTGAAGTAGATTTTTTCTTTCAACATCCATTGATCCGTAGATATCTATGCGAAAATGGATCGTTTCAGGCGCTTCTTCATATAGCATTCGCGAACTGTTAAATTTTATTTTTGTTTCATCACCCTTTGATCGTTTTCACACATAGTCATCACACCTCCATTTTTGAATCAAATTTTTGAATTAAACCATTAAACAGTCAAATATTATAATCATTAAATTCATCATTCAGATTAAACATTCGGTAATGTTTCGGTTGTGATAAATTAAACTAATGGTAAGGTCCTAAAAAAAGATCATTGCTTTTAATCTGTTCATAGAAAAATCTAGCGAAAAAAAATCCAAAAAAATAAAATTCCAGAACAAACAGATTCATCTCTGTTCTCTGCGAATGTTCGCGAGAGAGAGAAAATGGAACGATTTTAAGATCCTTTACAATCGAAATGATTGTTATATTACCATTAACCAATACAGAGCGAGATAAAAGAAGAGAAAAAAAAATATATTTGCATTTTGAATCAATTTCCTCTTTCGTTTCGTTCGGTGGGGATTTGATTGTTTCGAGATTCAAAAAGAAAAATTCTCAACATCGCATCACATCGATATTGAGATTAAAAGTCTTGAATCTTTCCACGAAAAAAAAAGCTACCATCGATAACAATGCATTAGAGATAGAAAAACACAAGAGTGATGACACTGGAATATTTGGATTCAAACTAAAGAGCAAACAAACAATGATGTTGATTACAGCAAGAGAAATATAAATAGAGCTTTTCTCGAGAATCGCATCACAAATTGTACCATTGTGAGTGGAACACAAATCTTAGTGACAATAATGTTCCAAAAGGGTTATGTGTGGTGAAGGTCGGATTTTTGTTCGTCCACACTAAAAGCATTCGGATTCGCAAAATGATGGAAATCCAGAGAAATCATTTCAGAAAAGATTAAAATTATTTTTTGAAAATGTTTTTCTGGATGTTTTTTATCCTCCAAAATCAAAAACCTCAATAGAAAGTAATCGAATGCGATTCATCTCAATCACCAAAATTTCATTCTCTCAAGTCATATCATTTTTGTGTTGCGCGCCTGTTAATCCTATAACTTTTGAACGAAGATTGAAGAAAAAAAGTTCTGTGACGGAGAGTGGGAGGATCTTCAGTGATGCTCCAGTGACATCAGTAAATTATTAGAAATTATTAGCGGTAGAGTTTCGAATTGTTGTTCGCTTTCACTCTTTTCTTTCTGCAATCGCTTGTTTCGTGTTGAGAATGCAATACTGTTCTAATAGATTTAGATCTACTCTCTCTATTTCAATTTTTTCTTTTTTTTGCTTGAGAAAATGAGAGAATGATTGTCGATGGCGGAGCTAGGGTTCACATCGATGATGGATCATAAAATGATTATGAAGTGATGAACGAATTAGCAAAATAATTTTCAAATGCTAGGAACACCTCGATTTAGAGAGTTTAGAGAATTTTGGAGCGATTTCCAAACTGTTTCCTAGGGTCGCACTCTCACTTTTTTGCTGTTAAAAACCTTTTTTTTCATAAGTGTTTTGGAGAAGAATTTTTTTTAGCGCGAATTTATTCGACCAAACAACAGAAAAGAGAAAGAGAGTGAAGAAAAAGGAAGTGAAATTAAATCTACAAAAATAATGAGATTAAATTGAATAAATAAATAAATTGAATTGTTCTGTGTTTCCAAAACGTTTCCGTTTGAAGTTAAGAAAAATCTCGTTGAAGATTAGGAAAGAATTAAGATAAATATTCACTCTAACTTTTACGAATCATTTTGGCACCGAATCTTGGGATTCAAAAAAAAAAAAAAAAAGAAAAAAGAAAAGCCAGAAAGAAGAAATACCAGACGAAAAAAAAAACAAACGAATCAAAAAAAAATATACCAACAAAATGACGTTATCATCATTATTGCTATTCTTCTGGCCCGCTCCAATTCGAATTCCATCAAGGATCATTATTTAGTCGTCTCTACTTGATTGGGATAGAGATCAAGTTTCTATTTCGGAGATTTTCTCCTCATTCTCTCGGTCATCAAAGAGTTCAGTTTTTTTTTTTTTTTTGGAAAAAATTAATTTTTTTTATCGCTCTCTGCACACAAAAAACTTCGAAGTTTTCGCTTTGAACACTCGTTTTTTTCAGTTTGTTTGTTCGTTTGTTTTTTGTGAAGAAAAGAAAAAAAATAAACAAACTAAATGGTGATGTAGATGATAATCTCCAAGAGATCATTAATTAATGAAGTAGTTCAGTAGCGCAGCTCTCAGGCCTAGCTGACGACGTGCCTAGATGGATGCGATTGAAACGAAGATCATTAAATAATCTCAGATTATTCATTTCACTCTTTATACTCAAATAGCATAAATGTCTCTATATCTTCATCATCGCTATCACAACAGCAGAATTTCTCTTTTCGCATTATTTATGTATTCATCGATTCATCGATTCAATTCTTTTGCTTTTGCTGCTTTAGCTTCAATCGATTTTAGTTTCCGAAGCTAGTTAAATATTTTTGATAGAATAGTTCAACGAAATAATTTCTCAACTTGATCAATGATTGCTGATCGATTGTCAGCAACTTTTCCCTACAGGGTTTTTTTTTGAACGGAAGGTCGAGAAGAAGTAGGAAGATCTACAACTTCACACGAAAGGGTTATGCTCCTTTTTAATCATAGCGCTTTTTTTCTCTCGAAATTCTCTATTGAGGAATTCTTTCGTTCACACTCCTTCAATACTAGTCAATCACAATCAATCGATTTAGAATTTGATATCATCTCCAATCTCTCTCTCTCTCTCTCTCATTTCCATCCCCAGTCTCGTCCCCTAGCACTGGGAAACAAACAATATGATGGGATTCGATTTTTTTTTTTGGATTGATTCGAAACTGGTAACATAAAAAAATTGTTGAAAATAATTATATTATCGAAGTTTAAGCTCTAGAGTATGGCATGGAAAAAAATAGGAATAACAATATATTCTTGAAAAATATATCGATAATATTAGGAGGAGAAATATAGACGAAAGATAATATTTACATACTCGTTCGTTTGCAAGACCAACACCAACACCAACACCATCGACATCAACAGCAACAGTAACAGCGAAGAATTCTAATGATTTTGATCTAATTAATCGATCGAAAGATCGATTCATTCAAAAATTCATTGCGAGTCTCGTTAGCCGTTGCTGTTGTTGTTGTCGAGACTGTCGAGATTCATTTGAAGTTTTTATGTGTTGGGTTTGGCACAAAATCTCTTTTTCTCTCCTATCTGATCTTTGATAAATTTTATTATTGTTTGTGATTTTTATATGAGAGAATTTTGTGGATCGTTTTGTTCATTAATGGTATTCGCGTATTCATTTCTCTCTTTCTCTCAAAATTGATTCATTGCTTTTTTTTTCTCTCTTTCTCCGATGCCAATCAAATTTTGAATTTTTAATAAGGCAGAATGATTTCGTTTCTCTCTCTCTCTCTCCTTCGATATTTCTATCATTCAATCGGTATAGTGGTTTATTTTTATTTTTTTCTTGCTTAACAATTACTTTCGATGCGATATTTTTTCTTTCGATACTGGGAAATATGATGTTTTGTTAGACCTACATTCATTGTTTCTGAACTGTGTGGCAACAATTTCGTAGAAAGACAATTTGTTCTTTTCCAAAAAAAAAAAAACTTTGAATGAGAGTTAGATGTTGTTGATTTTTCTCTAAATTTTCTAGATAATAGTTGCTTGCTAAAGAAATGAATTCCTAGGGAAAGAATGAAATCTTTTAAAATAAGGGATCGCTTGAAATATGGAAGGAAAATAAAAGTAAAATCCAATGACTGTATGAATGTAGTTTCCTTAGAATTGCATTCGATTTCTCTGTTCATTTATTCTTTTCTTTATAAATCGCATTCCGTTTGCTAATTTTATTCATTTTCAATCCATTTACTTCACCGTATTCGATTTTTTGTTTTTGTTCTGCTTTGTTCTGTTCTCGAAGAAAATCAAATCTGAACCAATTGAGAATAGAGGCGGAAAGTATCTACTCTAGACTTATGTCTGTGAAACAAATTGTAATATTTCATTTTTAATTTTTTTCGAAAAAAAAAATTCTAACAGAAATAGATGGCTAGTTTTTTTTTTTTTTGCTTCAATCAGAAAGCGAAAATTTTGTGTAAAAAATCCGATCAGGTAGCGAGATGAAGTGAGGAAGATGATGTGGTTAATGCTGGAAACACAGCTAAAAAATTGAAGAGTTTAGATTGAGTTTTTTATTTTTTTCATGAAAAAAATAAAATTCTCAAATTTCACCATTCTCTCAACATCTCCATCATCGTTTTCGGAATGATAAGAATATCAAATGAAGCGACTCTATTTCGTAGCTTATTTCGCTTCCTTTTCGCCCACTTTTTTCATTCTGAAAATTTTGAAATTCAATTTGAAAATAAAAAATCAATGCATCATCATCTTCTTCATCAGTTTGTTTCTATCAAATCTAAATCTTTCGTTTGCTTCTATATTCTAGCTCTTTATTTCTGTCCACAATGATATAGTAGATGAAGATTAAATTGGAGATGCTATTATGATTGCTATGTGATCGTTGTGATACACGTTGTGAGTTTGAATGAGATTACTAATATTCGAGATCGAAATTAGAAGATTTAACAAAAGAGAGAAGTGAAATGGATACTGGATACAATTACAAAGAATTCGATTTGATGGGATAGAATGAACTTAAATTCGATTCTTTCCCGAAATCTATTGCTATTCGAATTTTTTCAAAAGTGAAAAAACAAAAAAAAAAAGTATTGCAAACAAATTTGATTTTTATTGAGCAATACTTGTATCTTAGACCTCTTAAGAGGAAGGAAATGGAACTTATGAGGATCGATTAGACCTTCAAAAAAAAAGATCATCTTAAATGATGACAACTCTTTCATCTTTCAAATAACTTTTCGTCATCTTTCTCTTTCAAAATGTAGAGATTTATTGATGATTTTTTTTTGCATCAAACACTCGAATTGAAGCAGAAACTCTCTTTCTCAAGAAGCTGACCAAAGATAAATAAATATGACATCGAGAGTTTTTTCGCTTTCAATCATTTCATCTTTCGAAAAGTGGTCAATTTATGGCAATGATGGAGCCAAGTATCAATCGAAAGATAAAAAAATCAAATCTAAACATTAATGGACTCTGATGAGTGAAATCGATCTAGTTTAATTTCCATATTCTGTATTGTCATCATTGACAAGAGAAGAGGAAGGCAGTACTGATCCAAAAAAGATGGTTGAAAATTTCTAGAACAAAAGAATTTCCGATTCTCGTTTCATTCGATTTGATGCGTTCTCGATCGAAATGCATTTGAAGTTTCTTTTCGCAAATCTTTTCCTTCACTACTAGACCCACACTATCTCTCTCTCTCTCTCTCTCTCTCTCTCTCTCTCTCTCTCTCAATCACTTGAATTTTTTCAAGCGAGAAAAAATTCAAAAAAAAAACAAAAAAGAATTGAATAAATCACAAACTTAAACCGATTTTTTTTTGCTCTTAGAACTGAGATAACCAAAAGAGAAAAAACACAAACGAAATGAAAACATTCAGACTGATTTAGATTGTTTGGAGCTATCAATCGTTGATTCAATTGTTTGTTGCTATCCTTCAAAATTCAATCAGATTACGAATTCGGTTTAAAAATTCAATTTTCAAAAAGAAAAAAATGCTGTTTTTTCAAATTTTTGATTTCTCAATTTTAAAGTTTGAAAGTTAACTAGTTTAAAGTATTAAATTTAACAGAAAAAAAACTAGCACCCTAGCAAAACAATGATTTAATTGTAATGTCATTGGAGTAACTTTACAAATGAATATCTTCATCATTATTCTCATTAAATCATCTTGGTTGATTGTAAGCGGTCCACAAAAACGAGTCTAGGAATGATCTTCGATATTGAGAAAAACAAACGATAGAGAAAAATATAGCGTGAAACAATCTCATTAGGCGAAAAAATGATCGAGGCGCAACAAAACAAAAACAAAACAGAGAGAGAAAATCAGAACGATAGATTTGTCTGCGAATAGGGAGGGAAAGTTTCTAGTTAGGAACAAAAATTTCTTACTAGCGCCATTCCATTCCATAATTGAAATGGTCCAATAGAAGATGGACAGAAGCTGGTCATAATTAAAGCTAATGTTCAATAACAGTAATTGAAACAGATCATCATCATCATCAACAACAACAACAACTCTAACTATAACATCAATTATACAATATTGTTTCTCATTTCATTTTGGGACCTAAGTAAAAGTACCAATTATGTTGTGTTTTTTTTGCTAAGTTTTTTTTTGTGAGACCGAATCCCTATCAGATGGTTCAACAACAACTACACACATACAGGGTGTCGAAAATGTTTAAGTCAAATTAATCAAATTTTTCGGGCACCAGAAAGCAAAATGTAAAAAAAAAGTCTAGGAGAAAAGTCTTAAATGGCGCTATTGAATGGAGACAAAAGCGAATAAATGATGGTGTTGTTATCCCTATACGAAATCATCAGTTTGAGTGCCTAGGAAGAAAAAAAAATAGGCCTTCATCAGAGAAAATTTACCATTTTCAAGGTTCATTTTGGACTCGAATTTGTTTTGTTATTATTCTCGGTGATATTATTGATGCTATTTTTTGTGATTATTATTCTTGCTTGATGATCATCACTCTTGTTAGGCTGTTGTTTGTTGTTTTTTTTGTTTTTTTTTGGTTGCAGATCAATTATTTCAATCAACTTCAAGATCAATTATTCGCTTTGAATTGAAAAAGCGAGAGGAGAGAAAAACAAAAACTAAAAATGGGTTGCAAGCCATTCGCTAACATCTTGATCCATCTCGATTCGGATCGGTGCATGGTTGTCTATGGTGTGTCAGATGGTCAGTTTGATAGACGAATTTTCGCGCTGTTATTTTCATTTTTTTTTTTACTCTTATTTAGTTCGATACCAAGTGAAGATTTCTTCGAATATTCTTTCTCTTTCTCTCTTTCCCATTAATCGATCATCAGAATTCGGAATAATAAATCATCGACCTCGGATTGTTTCTGGTCTATCGGTTTCGATTGATCGAATATTTCTCTCTAAATTAAAAGATGTTTCAATGGAGATATAGAACAGATTTGCAAAAAAAAATGAATTTAAACAAGCTAGGGAGAGAGAGAGGGAGATAATCCACATTGATTATGGATTATATTAAGTTCATCAAAGAATTCAGATAATAAATCTCAATGAGAGAGAGAGAGAGAGAGAGAGAGAGAGAGAGAGAGAGAGAGAGAGAGAGAGAGAGAGAGAGAGAGAATAAACTAGACCATTTTTGCTTCGTTTAGATCGAAAAGGGTTTATTTGATTTGTTAACAAATCGCAATCGCAGCAATTCGTGCAATCTCTACGAATTCGCTTTCGAATAGATAGATAGATGGAGAAGAAAAAGATGGACAACAGAGAAAAACAAACTAGACATTACACATTGATTGCCACAACAGATTCTCTTGGCATTTTTATTTTATCTTTTTCGATTCTTCATTTTTTTCTGTCTGTCTGTCTCTCTCTCTCTCTTTGTCCCGTTTCACTTTCAGCCTCGTTAGCCGTTTCAGCCTTGTTGTCATTCCTTCACACTCCTAGGCGTCCAGTTTATGCTGACAAATCAATTGACCAGTGGTGATTATGACCAGAAGTCTTTAAATTTGTGGAAATATTCTACTCTTTCTTTCTTTCTCTCTCTTTCTCTCTCTCTCTCTCTCTCTCTTAACGAAAAAAGTTCTGGTGAACCCTAATTTAAGAAACTCTGATTACACACACACACACACACACACATTCTTCATTGTATATTCCGCATTTTTGGATGCCTCTTCATCGCAATAGTTACCATCTGTCTATCTTTTTTTGTTTTTTTTTTTTTTTATTTTTCTTCTCTGTGAATATAAAATATGCTTAAATATATTCTTCTTTCGAATGATCTTCATCCATTCTGTTGAAAGAAAGTTAGCGATCGAAGCGCTAAACTTTACAATCCATTAATTTTGAATGTCGGAATTTAGGGACCGAAAAAAAAATTCAAACAGAAAAAAATAGAGAGAATAAAATGTATTACTCTCTTGTGTGTGTGTTTGTTTGAAAATTAGCGAATGTAAGAAGGAGACGCGAGAAAAAAATTATCTTAAATTATTAAAAAAAAAATATTAGAGTTTTAAAGCAAATTTTTTTTTTTTAAATTTTCATCACTAAGTTCGTGAATTTTCATTCTTCTCCGGTGAGAAAATTGAGTTTCATAAACTGGAAACTAGATAATTTGTGAAAAGAGATAAAATTTTTCTGATTGACAATTCAAGAAAAGATTACCTTCCGAACTTTAGATCGGGTAGATATTTTACAAAATCGAAATGAATTAAATTGAATCGATGAGATTTTAAACTTCTCTCTCTCTCTCTCTCTCTCTCTCTCTCTCTCTCTCTCTCTTTCTCTCTCTTTGCTCTTGGTTATTGTACTTCTTATTCCACTTTAAGGGTCACTAAAAAGATGTCCGATTGATGATTCTATTACATTCATTATCCTTCACATCAATGCTTCACATGTTGCTGTTGTTGTTCCTCATTATTGTTTTTCGTTCATTTGTTTGTTTTTCTAGGTAATTCAGTCGGTGATGATCATCATCATTAACATGTCAAAGAGATGGAAATAGTTCTCCAATTAGTATAGATGAGGATGGGGATTCGATGAACGAAGATTGGATTGATTCTTTCAGACTGGGAAATTAAGAGATCGAAAAGAATATGGGCAAATGGGAATTTCATCTGGCCAACGAATAGGTTCGTATTGCAGGAAATAACGAAAAAAAAATCAGCGAAAAAAGAATGGAAAAGGCATTCCATAGATTACTTTGAACGATCCAAATTCGATGGAACCACTGTGCAGAGACCGATGGTCAATCGATTCATACGCACAAGCCCACACTAATGAGGTCGGAGACTGAAGAGTGAAAAAATTTTGCCAAGGATAATTAAGAATTAAATTCGAATAGAAAAAAAAGAGTATTCGATTAATGCATTCTTGAATCACATCAATTCACATTAATTATTCCGTCAATAGCCAATGATTTGCAATAACTCTTTGAGAATATCTTCAGATTACACAAAAAGACTAGAACTCATTGTATTTTTCTAACAGAACACAATTTAGAGTAAAATAGAATCGATTTAATTACTCTGAGAAAAAAAAGCTGATTTATTTGTTATGCGAATCTTATTCGTTTTGATTTTGATCCCTAGATATGAATCAATGGAGCCATAGGCACCGAACATATTGTTTTTGAGAGCATCGAACGCACACAAACTATAGAAAAAAAGCTATCAGATTAATTTATGTAATCAGATTGAGAAAAACTGAGAACTGGAACGAAACTGTAGCGAAAAGGATAGACCATTCTAGATCTATTTCAGATTGATTTGTATGCGTTTGAGTTATGTGTTGTATTTGATTCGAAGATTCATCATCCGAAATAGACTGAATTTTTCCTCTCTGACTCTTTATCTTTCTTGTTTTGTTTACCCATATTGTGTTGTGAAGCAATCGATCTTATGGTTTCGGAATCAAGAATCTCGACCCGAGACCCTTTGCGAGATAGAGAGAGAGAGAGAGAGAGAGAGAGAGAGAGAGAGAAGAGTAATTTATGGTCATTTAGTTATATTTTTATTTTATTCATCCATTTTTTTTTATTAATGAGAGGAATGTGATGATGATGAAAAGCGATCTTCATCATCATCATCATCAATGCCAAAGTAATCATTACTTTGATGATTATGAGCGGTAATGGCTCTGGTTCCGTTATGATGATGATAGTCATCAGTTTTACTATTAGTCTCGACTTTTCTTTAATTTTCTATGCTCACAACCTATTTGAGGATACGGATAGGATACGAGGAAAGGAAAAATTTGCATTCATTCGCATATTCTGTGTGTGTGTGTGTGACCGTATGATTCTCTCTCTCTCTCTCAACAACAACACTACTCTCTCTCCTCGGATTTTGATGAAGATAATTTCAATAGATAGAATCGAACCGATCAATTTGTTTTTATTTTTGCACTCTCAGTAAATGTGTAACTGAATCAAAGATGAACAAATAGAAAAAAGGAAATGAAATGGGATGGAATAGAATGAGAGAAAATCAAAGAGTTTTCCAGTCAATTTGAAGAAAGGCCTTAGTAAGAGAGAAAAAAAGACAAGGAATATATCTAAAGAGCATAAGAAACAAGTTGGAAAAAGTGCTGATTCCAAGATATTTATTTTTTCTTCTTCTCTCCGAATGATAAGATTTTATTCAAAGAATTGTAAAGAAAAGAGAAAAAAAATCGGTTGGATCATTCGAGAGATGATCGGAATGAAACAGTGAAAAAAAAGATGTCAAGATTAAAATTAAGGTCGAATGATTTGATTCGTTTTGTTTGTAGTGTCCAAGGATTTAGCATCGAACGCAACAATTCGAAAAGTGAGAGATAGCGAAATCATTGAATGATATTCTACGAAAGTAGGCGTTCTCGTTAGAAGAGAAACAGATCTTATTTGGAGTTTCAAAAACATCACAGCGGAAATTTTCGATCCAAAATGATGTCGATTCTGATGGGCGTGTGAGTGAGTGTGTGTGTGTGTGCTCGAAACTAATGAAAACGATTGAGAAACATTTTTTCATCCTCTATCCGTTTCACTCTATCTGTTTTTTTATTGCTGCCATCGAGAGATTGCCTTCCATGATTCCCAATCATATCTTTGAAACGAATTCGAAACCGTTCCTATGGTAGCATATGTGTGTGTGAGTGTGAATGTACATACTTGATGTCTGATTCACGCCCATCTGATGTGAATCGCCGTTTTCAATTGGATTTGGAGAAACAAGACGAAAAACTTTTAGATTTGGGAGAAATTTTTCAATATCTAAACTATATTTATATTGCTCGAAAAGTAATAATAATAATAATCAATTGTAATTGGATATGAAATGGAACAAAAATTGGACCATGTCAATTCTCTCATTTCTCTCCTCCTCTCTCTCTTCTCAGTTTTCGTCTTCTCGATTCAATCGTGTCACAATTAGCATTGCTCTTCTTTTTTTTTTTTTTTTTTTGGTTTCATTTTTCGATTGCGATTTCGATTTCGTTCGATTTCTCTCTCGAACGATGTAGTTGTGATTGTTATTATTAGTATTCTTATGATTACAATGTTTAATTAGCCAACAATGTGTTTCGCGTTACAAACGTTGGCGATCTTTTTTTTTTCCTGCTCTTCCCGGATCGAACTTGTGTGAGTGCATGGGTAAGTGTGAGGCTCAGAGAAACGACACAAACAGTGTCAAATGAATGCACGGACAAACATGGAAACTAAGATGGGCTAGATGTGACTATCTTGGTAGAGAATGGTTGTGATATCATTGTGTTATAATTCGGTGTTCGATGATGGTCTGTTATTGTGATTCTCTCTCTCTCTCTCTCTCTCTCTCGCTGAACGTTTAGCGAAACGTTTTCGATCACTTAAAAGAGAAGAGATTCACCAAGATTATTATATGTGATCATACTGTGTTTGACAGTGTCAAGATTTCAAATCTTTTTTGTTTTGTGGCAATCGGCTCGATTCGATCATTTGTTCGCATTCAAAATGATGGACCTTGTTCAGTGTTTATGAATTCATACCCTAGTTGAAACACCGAAAGCAAGCAAGCTGATGTTTAGGCTGATGATGTTGAATCGATTCGATTGTTCTAAATTACATCTAGCTTTTGTTGTTGATTTTCTCTCTCTACAAACATTTGCTTATTGTTGTTCACTTTTGAATCTATCGCGGGTTGTTCAGCAGCTGGAACTTAGATAAAAACTAATCTTTCCATCAATCTTTTTTGTTTGTTTGATTGAGAGCTCTCTCTCTCTCTCTCTCTCTCTCTCTCTCTATTCTCATATGAATAGATTAACGCCCTTTCATCCGCCCAAACACAATCTTTTTGATTCCAATGTTTTGAATCGATTTGACTTAATCAAATTGAATCTCGATGTTCGGATTGATCTAATACCAAAGTTCTCAATTTCAATCTGACTTGGCTTTATTTCCAATATCCAACAACGAAACCGAATCGATTTTACGCACCGAATGCAGAGAGACAAACACACTTGTTTTAGACTAGGTCTAGGTATTCTTGTGTTCATTTCATTCCAATTCGATTTCGAAATCTATTCGTTACAAGATCATTATTGTTTTTTTTACAAGAAAGAAATCACAAAGAATATCGATTGATTGATATTATTTTTAATTAAATATTAATCTATTGTTCGCTCTCTCTCTCTCTCTCTCATCTCTCTCTCTCTTATTCATTTGTGTTGCAAAATCGTAGTCCAACATAGAAGTGAGAAACAGTTTAAATATTCAGACGAGTAATATTAAACGAATGAGAGACGAAATAGATCTTAGCTAAATGTGAATACCCTCATCTGAAATCTATCCGTCTCCGTTTTGTTTAATTTATTAAATTATTAGATTATAAAATATCAAGATTGCGCTCGTGAATCATCATTAGCACAATTGAATGCAGTAATGAGCCCTATAAATCTTGCAATAATATTATATTAAAGTATTAATTAATTATCTCATTATTAAATCATCTCGAATTGAAATTCAGAAAACTTTTCCGAAACGATTGAATTGTGGAGTCGCTCTTAAACATCAATCTCGAGTTCATCGCTTTCTTGTGAAGATTAATAATGGCAACGACGGTTTCGATGATTTTCCATAAATGTCCCATTACAATTAAAATTAAAAATTAAAATTTTTTTCTCTGTTGCCTATTGTTTAGGCTATTTTTTTCGATGGCAAATAGACGGAAAGAAGAAATTCATCAATTTTCTAGCCCTCCATCATCTCGTTTGATCTCGTCCTCCCATTCTTAGCTATTAAAATTTGAATCGGAATCTATCATTTCTTTTTTTAATATCTCAAATGAATAAATTCCCCATCTTTCGATTGTTTGTAACGAAACATTGGTTTCGATTTCGATTCTCAACTAGAGCGATAGAGAGACAAAAAGAATCTGAATTTTTTTTTTAAAGGAAAAACAGAAATTTTCTAACACTAAAAAAAAATTCATTGCTTTTTTCTTGCGAAATCTTCCAAACTATTTATCATCATTCTATTATTATTCCTTTCGGTGACCGCCCACATCATCTATGAACTTATTTCGAAATGGATTCTTTCAAAAGCGGATTCCATTCGAGAATGGAAGTAGTCAAGCTCAATGCTAAGACCCTTATTTTCTCAGTACATCGAGATTCATCCGAGTTTCAGTAATTTTTAACCGAACCAAAGACCACCACCACCACCACCACCATTACCGCCACAATCGAATTCTCGGATAAAATCAGAGAGAGATGGAGAGAGAAAGTAACGCCACAATTACGCACAACTTCAAAGATGATCATCGTCTCGATGATCTTCATCTTCTTCTTCAGTCGAATTAATCTCATCGAATCGTAAAGAAGCTATTCTATTTTCGATCAATCCACATCAAAAAGATTTCGAATTTTTTCTTTCCTTTGTATTGTGATTGATAACCAAAAATCGAAATTGATCCTTATATTGGATGAATGAAATCCGAAATGTGCGCTATCCGATTACAAAATCGTATTGTGATCGTATGATTCTTTCCCATCGATGATTATTTTTTCCGAACTCTTTGCGATTCGAATTCTAATTCAATTTCTAATGGGCCTGTGTGGATGTGTATGTGTGTGCTAATGTCATTTTTGTTTTGATTGAATTCTTTCGCTCTTCCTCTTCTGGCCGTGTATGTATGTATTTGTGTGTCATTGACAGATCATCCACAAATAAACAACAATAACAAAATCAATTCAACAACATCTAACCAAACCATCCATCGTTATGATCTAGAGAGAGAGTGATCGAAATCGATGAAGAGTTGTAGATGATGATGAATTTGGTTAGGAGTTTAATAAATTCAAGGAAAAATAAAGCTTTTCTCAGCATCATCATCGAGAATCTTTATCTATGAGAAATGCAATCATCATATTCAATTAACGGTAATGAATCCAGCTAATATTTCTTTGTCCGGCTTTTCTCTGTTTTGTTTATGATTTTTCTTTTGCATTTCTATTCAACCACATCTTCCGTATTGAAAAAGAGAAAAAAAATCCATTGCCTTTGTTCAGCGTCTCTTAGGGTTAATTTTTTGTCATCGAATTTGTCTGTTGAATCTTCAGTTTCTAGAACAATCGAAATGATTATGACGATCGCGTAGATCTCCACTCTATCAATACTTAATTTTTTTTCTAAGCTTTCAAACTTTCAATGCTTTCCGTCTCTATGATGATCGAATCTAATCTGAAATTAAACGCTCCAAAAGAGAGGAAAAATTAGGTCTAAACCCTTAAGTTCCATTGATTGAGAGCTTGTTTTACCACCGTTCGTATTATCTTAGAATCAATTTCCGAAACATACGGTGGCAGAAATACACTACATTAAAATGAAACATAAATTACCACTATTAGTGCCAGTATTATCGCCATCATCAGCCTAATTTTCGATTCATTATCACAAATTATTAGTCCTTCGAAAGAGATCGAGACATGCGATCCCAGTGCAGTGAAACCATTCAAAAACGATCACAAACAAAAGTGGGGAAGAGAACGAAAAAGTTTCAAATTTATTTTTTCTCATCAAATTGGAAATAGGAAAAAAGTTTCGATAAAATTACGAGTTTAATTGTGATTCTATTCTGAGCCAAGACTTTTGTTTCTTTGTTCCTGTGATTCCATATGAATTCGTCTGGAATAGCATCTAATTCTTCTGACTGAGTTGTGAGTGAATTGAATTTCAAATTATTTTTTTTTTCTATTGAAATTACAACAAAAAAAAACGATTTTATTTTTTCCTAATTGACCCGTACTTTTTTTTTTGGTTGCACCGAATATAATTTCGACTGTGTTTCTCTTTATGAATTCAAAAGAACAATTATCTCATCCACATCGACCATCATCTGCATCGTTGTGCTTTTTTGCGTTCAAAATTTTTCAAGAATAGAATACGAAGAACACTGAGATAATTAGCTAAATTTTTCTCCCCCAACAGAGGGTCCATCGTTTCTTGTTGAAAAATTCATTGAATTTATGTTTCGAGGACAATTTTCGCGATATACGGAATCTTTACGACGATTTTTGAGTTACATTTATCTATTTGAAAGCTAAATTCGTTCACGAGAAACACTTTGAATCTTGAATGACTAAAAAACAAGGTAACATTGAAGACAAACGGGTTGAGTTTCGAAATATTTTTATTCGGTTTGAGTATCGCATCGATAGTGATTATTTACCTCGAGATACGAATTTTTTTCAATCTAAAATGTTATCGCTTAATGGTAAGATTGATTCGTTTTGAAGACTGAAATCCTATAGTTTGAGTGTTGTTTGCAATGTGGGCATTGTAACAGAGAGTGACAGCGATCATCACTTGAGCAATGCTTTCATCATCATCCACTTGATCCCATCATATTCCAGTCCTCCTCACCGCCGATCCTCGATTCGAACTCTGCTGAGAATTTCAATTTCATCAAAATTTTTTAACACTCAATCCTATCTCTGTTTCGTTTTCGTCAATCTCATTTCTATTTGCAATAATCAGTCATTCTTTTTCTTTAGAAGAATTTTTTTTTCTTATTCTCCACTTCCTCTTGTAATTTTTCACTATTCTTGCGAAGATTGAGACCAATGATGAGAGATCAAAAGCAAAAGAAGGAGAACAAGAGAGAGAGAGAGAGAGAGAGAGAGAGAGAGAGAGAGAGAGAGAGAGAGAGAGAGAGAGAGAGAGAGAGATACTCATCAGAATGACAGTCTATTTTTTGTCACTTTTTCCTGGATTTAACTTTTCGCATCAAGATCTCTTCCCAGAATGCCAATCAGTGAATGAAGTAACAAAAAAGTTTACGCGATGCGATATGAAGAATGAATTGTTTGTGATTGCGGCGATGATTATGCTATGATGGGTGATAGATTCGAAGAGAGGAGAAGAAAATTAATTCTAGAATTTTTTTTTTCTTCTAAATGAAAAAATTATCAAAATAATCTTTAGAATTTGGAGTTAAGATTTTTTTTTCTCTCTCAATGCTCTGTTTCATGTCAATCTTCAAGTCGACAGCTATCAAAATGATGATGATAATCGTTATGATGATGGTGATTAGGATGAAAATCAAGATGATGATGAGAATTATGAGATAATGATCTCGATGATTTTACCATTGATTGAATCATAATTTATTATGAAATCTAAAGAATTCATTCAATTCATTGTTGATCGTTAAAAATATCCTAAGAGAAAAGTGGTAGAGAGAGAGAGAGAGAGAGAGTGAGAGTCGAAATCAAAATGGACAGCACGTATAGCAAACAATCTACAGATGTGATGCAAGGAAGTGATCATCTACACCCATAACTCTAATGTGAATCTAATTTCCGTGCCTCGAGCGTAATTAACTCTCAGCTAGAGGGCCTCTAGTTGAAGTCTATTTTTTCACAAATTTTACCCCAATTTTGGCGTTCGAAATATCCTTTAGAATTGTTGAAAACCGGCAACTTTGTGTTCTAGTCTCGATTTTCGATCGAACAAACAATTCAAGAGCGAAACGAATTTATTGCTTGAACATTTTAAAATTCAATTTGCTATCGTTGTGAAATTTCACCATATCAATTCGGCAATTTTTAGCTAAATTTTTTTCACTAGGTTTGTGAATAATTTATTGTAGAACTGCGATCGGTGATGAATGAAGAATATTCTCATTGCTCTAGTTCTCCCTTCTCTATCTCTTTCTTTGGCTGTAGCTTTCTTCTGAAGCTAGAATTAAGTCAAAACAATCATCAAATACGCTGAAGAGTTTAGATTTGCTTCAATCAAAGAAAACAAAATTCACATTCGATCCTTCCTTGTGATATATGAAAATGATCATCTTTTCTTGCGAAACAAATCTTCTAAAAATATGGCCATTTATTTCGTTCATTTCGAATGTCTTAGTTTATATAAGCGCAATTTTACGATTCGCTACAAAGATTTATTTCATTTAAAAACGAATTATGTTGTGATTAAGAATAGAAGAGAAGAAGCAATTCTTTACATTCGAGACTAACAAAAACCTAAGCAACAATCGAAAGCAAAGATCGTCAACCTGAAAGGGAAGAAGAGGAAAAAAGTTCAACCAAATCGTTTTGATTAGCTTTTCATCGGATTTCTTTCTCTTCTATTCTAAAATTATCTTACAATTTAGGTTTTTGGCGAAAAGTTTTAGCTTTACTTCGAAAAAGTTACTGTTAGATTTGGCGTCTAAAAACATTGAAACATAAAACGAGAGACAAAGAGAGATAGGGAACACAAAATTAAGGCTTTTTTTCCTCAATGATCGATCCAATTTGATTTGGAAACATCCATCCATTCGATGATCGATTCAGTAGAGCACAAAACCATATGCTTTCCTTAAGCTGGCTTAATGAGGATCTTCTTTGTCGGATTCTATTGCGATTCACCTTCAATTTTCTCTCTCTCGAATCTTTCGATGTATTAGATTAGGCAAGAAGTTATGATCGCGACTCGGTAAACATTCAAAAAAAGAGTCTTTACTCAGTGATGGCGAATGAAATCTACTGTGAGACTCAAAGAAGCAAGAGGTTAGGTTCAAACTCATTGCAGAAGACTCTCTGAGAAAATGCATTGGCGAAGGTAACGACGAAATCAAAGGAAATCAGTTTTTTAGTTCTTTGTTTAACCTAATATAGTGAAATTATAGCAATTCCATTCACTATTTGAATTATAGGAATGAAAGAATAATTCCGATCAATGAAATTAGGGATGCAAAAGCATTCATTAAATCCATTATTGATAGACGGATTGATTTCAAAATATCCGAAACCTCTTTTGAACCAGCTGAACACCTATTTTTGAAAAATTCCCTTCCTTTGAGCGTATATTTGAGCACTAAATTTTAGAATTTAGGCCTTAGACTAGTCAATATTGAATATTTACTTTCTATTTCTAATCTAATTCAATTTTCTAATCAAAACAATTTATTTCGGAAATTTTTATTCTCTCTTTTTTTCCAGACAGTTCAACCAGTTCATCAATGTCTACGCCCATGTGGTGGTAATAATAGAATAACCAGAAAAAAAATCTGACCAACAATTCCACGAAACACAGTAATTTAGTGTTTGTATGACCAAGAATTGATAAAAAGAAATCAGCACGAATGATCATCGGTCATCTATAGAATTCAAATGATCTCTGCTTTATAGTGTATGCGGAACATCAGCATTAAGTCCTAGCTGTCTCTCTGACGCTTTCAATCTCGATTGATTTCCGTTTCCTGTATTCATTGTTGGCTTCGATTCTGGCCACTCTACTCAATCAATGAAACAAACGAAACATTAAAAAGAATCAAGAGTCGGGCGAGAGAGAGAGAGAGAGAAAATTTAAGATGAAAACAAAATGAATGAATGTAAATCTAATTATAGACAAAGTTTGATTGATTAGTTTGGCTATCGGAGAAAACATCTACGGACAGCTAAACAACAACATCCTCCGAACCAGAGAATATTTCTCCTACGATTCAAATTACCGCTTTTGTTTTTTTCGCTTTGTTTTTGTGGTAAAGCATTTCGTCTCTCTATCTTTCGCTCTCGCTATCGCGAATCGCTAGGTTCTCACCACGGTCTCCGAAATCATTCTAGATAGATAGAATTTCATTTTTCTCACCATAAATTTGTTATTATTTTGTTTCTACTTCTTTGTGGAATTTTTCTCATCTTCTACTATTGTTGCTCATTAGAATTATGATTATAGAGACCAAACAGAAAGAAATAGAGAAGCTGAACGAAAAATGTAGAAAAGAATATTTTTTGTTTCATTTAGATTTTTTTGTCCTAACCCAACAAGAACGACAAGCAAGGATTTTCTTAAACGACAACAGCATCAAAAGAAACGAGAAGACCAAACCATACAAAAAGTGAACCAGTCTTTTTTATATTCATTCATCTCGTTTTCTTTTTTGATGAATCGTTACAAGCTCGAATGACTTTTTCCTATTTTTTTTTTTTTTTTGGAGCTCATCGCAGTTTATTCATTTTTCTCTCAAAGCATTGACCACTTTGAAAAAAATATGAAACGTTTTTTTTTTCATTTTTTGTTTGGAGACCATCAGCCACGATCGTTACGGAAACAATTGTTTCGAGCTGATTCTGGGTATTATTACACCACAAGCGTCATAAATTTTGAAAAAAAAAACTTTCACTTTTGTGCAATTTGTTTGTTCCAATCACTGAAACACTATGTGTTTGTATAGATTTCTTTTTCTCGTTGAAAATAAAGGCAAAGAAAAGAGAAGAAAATTTCACAATAAAGAATCTCTCTCTCTTTTTTCGCGGACGAACATAGTGGAACTTTTGGATCTTGGAATCGGACACATTCATAAACCTTAGAAGATAAAAGAATCAAGTGGGAAAAAAAAACGAATGATAACAATTATATGATTGTGTTTCATCTTTTTCGTTTTTTCTCAATCGAAAACATCATCACCAGCATCAACAACATTATTCTCGAGCAGAAAAACACTAATAAGTGTTGTGTATCCAGTGTCCAAAACTATAATCTAGAATCGAAAATGTTCACAAATCGCAAAGATTATGATGATGATGAAGATGGCGATAGTGGAGGTGGTGGTAGTGATGGGGGTGATGATGATGAATGTCCAGTAATGAATCATTTTCATCACCATCATCATCGTCATAAGAATCAGAATCGACGAAAGAGCAGCAAAAAATTCCAAAATCAAAAAGAAAAGATAATAGCAATGATCAATTATTGTTGTTGTGGACTGTGTGGTTTATGCTCCAGAGCGAAGAAGACAACAATCACATTTGATAAATGTCATCAACAATTTCAGCAACAAAAAGATTGTAGTTTTTTAGGGAAAAAATTCTGTGATAACAAAATGTCCGATGTTCATTTTTCCGTTGATGAAGAAGATCACAATGAAGATCATAGTAATAGCGATCTTGATGACCGAAGTGTTCAAAGATGGCATCGAGAAGAATCAGATTATCTCTCTTCTTTGTCTACAATGTCCACGAATCAGTTGACCATAAATTCATCTTATATAATTAATTTGCTCGATCTAAAGCTCGATGGATGGGATTTTCGCTCAATAAAGAGTTTGATCTTCTGTGAGAGAAAAGAAAGTGAAAGTTTGTATCATCGAAATCGACATCGATCGTCCGATGTGGTTCCATATTTTTCTATCCTAGTATTATCATTCATATTCTCATCTTATCCACCATCATCAATCAAAATAAAATTAAAATCTTTGTTGATAAATGAGGATTTTAAACATCGACAAAAACATCTTGATTATGATCGACAACAACTTCATCAAGAAATAGTTCCAAAAAATAGACCCAAAAGTTCGGTGACCAATTCAAAAATCAGTACTAATGCTCGAAGTATTAACCAAAATAATCATTTCGAAAGCATCAATAATATTTATTTCACGAGGAATCAATGCTTCCGGAATCGAAATAAATCCTCAATCGTTCGAAAAATTCTACTAAGATTTATGATTGTTTTCACATTAATCATAGCTCTAATTACTCGAATTTCAACACAAACACATCGATTTTCTTCGATGCGGACAAGAAGTATCGTTCCATCAACACCATCATCAATTACCAGAAGTGATCAAATTCTGTGCCAACGTTTCTTCTCATCATCACAATTGAAAATCGCATTGAAAAACATCATAATTGGTAAGAATTGTAACTTTTTTTTTTTAAAGATTTTCATTTTCGGATTGTTATAACAACGTCAAGTCAGTCTATAGTTGGTTGATTGGTTGTCGGTCTCGTTTCTCAATCGATATCGGGTTTTTCTCTCTCGGCAATATTTCGCTTGAAACTGGTCTCTTTCAAACATTCATAATCTATTACTTTGAATCTAGATTGACATCATTATAAACAAAAACAACATCATTCGATTCGATTCGATTCGATCCGACCCGATTCAAGATTGATCGAATTTATCATTGTTCGAATGTGTTTGTGCTTGTTTGTTTCCGTTCTCTAGTTCCTATTCTCCATTCCTAGTCTGTCTAAGTGTTCAGATCTCTGTAGGTTTGTGTACATCCGATTGTTTATATCGATTACAATCTCTTGCTATTAGCTCAAGTTTCTTTTTGGTTTAGTTTTAGTTTCTCTGAAGGGAAATTAAAGTTGAGTTTTTTCTGAATCTTTGATGTAATTTGTTACAAAACCAAAAGTTTCGATAAGAACGATTACGATTTCCTAGTCTATTTTGTATCGCTGTGCATTATTCAATCCAATTCTTGATGATGATGATTCAGGTTGATTCACGTAAACATGCGGTCCAATTTAAAACCAAAATATTATCGGATAGTCTCTCCTTTTTTTTTCTTTTTTTAGTCTACTAGAGCGATGTATAGGGAGCAGTATGAAACTAAGCAAAATGAAATTGTAAAACGCAAGAATTTTTAAAAAGTATTTTAGATTTTATCATATTTTGTCGAAAAATTTGGTAGAATTCAAGAAGAAAAACGGCTTCAAAATGCTCTTTTTGTGGTTTACTGATAGATATGAAAATTATTTTCTCATCAATCTTGAACGATTTGATTCTCGAGCACATTAGCGTTAGAGATTTTTCTTTCCATTTCCTTTTTTTATTCGAAGTTTTTTCATTGAATAAAAATCGCATCTTAAATTCAAAATTTCAAAAAAAAAAAAAATGCTATCATGACGATAAGATTCTAAGAGAGAGAGAGAGAGAGAGAGAGAGAGAGAGAGAGAGAGAGAGAAAGCTGGAAAATGAATGAATAAATGATTATGTTCTCGCTTGGATAGATAGACCTAGATTTCTACGTCAAGATTCGCTCCAAATGAATAGAATGGAGATAAATTTTAGTGAATGCTAAATCTCGATGCTGAAGCTACACAATGATGATTATGGTTGAGGTGGAATAGAAGTGGGGGTAGCGAACGATGACAAAAATATGGATTCATACTTTTGATTCTGGTGATGACGATGATGAAAATCGAGAATCAGAGGGAGAGAAAAAAACGAAAAATTCTGATCCATTCATTGATGTTTTCCAAGCGTTCCAAGAAGGTTACTGAGACTATTTTTATTGACAAACTTTTTGTTGCTATTGTCGTCACTAGAAGATGATAAATCAAAAAAAACCAATTCAAGCTCATTTTGGTCGGATGTCAAAGGTTCTTCACTCCATTTCTTCTGGTATCATTCAAACGCGGGACAAAAAATTTCCTCTTTGTCGAAAAAGAATCGAACCCAATAGAAACTCATCTATCTCTATTCTCTTTCTCTTTTTCTTGACTGCTTCGATTTATCTTTGGAAAAAATTTGCGCATTAAAAGCAACGATTCTCAATGAATCCTTTCCTCTCGGATGTTATTATGCAATTGTCATTGCAGAGCGATGTCATCAGTGAAAATCATCATGGCTGGATTATAAAATATTTCAGGCCAAAGTTTTCGTTTATAGCAATAATAATAATAGCAGTGGTAATAATAATTACGATGATGATAATAAAAATTTCAGTTCTAATAATAATAATAATAATAATAACTTATAGAATTCAATTATTGATTCTCGAACTTTGAGAGATTTCCCATTCATTCTTCTAGACATTCTCAATTCAAAAGAGAACTTTCGAAGAAGAGAGAAATGTTGAAATTTTGAAAATCGACAAAATTTTCTCCTTCAATATTTACTTTAACATCATCATAATCATCATAGCCTTCATAACTCTTTTTTTTTTTTTTTTTTTTTGTTGCGGTCGCTTCATTTTGGCTGTTTGCTTTGAAAATATAGCGAAAAAGAGAAGGAACAATCTAGACATCAAAAAATTGCAAAACTACTGATAACAATCGAAAGAAATTATTGCTGGAACGAAAAAAAAAATTCGATTCTAGTTTGATGTGTAGTTTGATTGACGAAATGTCGCCTTATGTGTTCACAGATTTATGAGAAAAAATGGAGAGAGAATTGAGAGCAAATATTCAATAACCAATTTCGATATCGACAAGAATATTTGACAAAAATATACAATCGGTTTCTGATAAATTCTTTTGCTCTTAGCCATCGTAATAAGCTCTCGGTCCAAATTTTTGTTCTTTGTGAATCTAAATGATTTCAATAGAGAATTGAATTTTGAATTAATAATTCGATGATTCGATTCAGATCAAGAGTTTTCATCTTCGCCTTAATCAATCCTCAGTGAACGATTGTTACGATTACATTCTGATTGATTAGATTCTAAGATTTCAAAAAGAGTAAAATTAAGATTCTAGATAAAAAGATGTCTTAGTAGAATTTCGTTGACTAGATTATTCGCAATAGAAAAATTTCGATATCGAAAGATATAATTTTTCAAATTTTTCTTTCTGAATGCTGGTTTAAAAGTTTGAAGAATTTTTTCGATAGTTTAAACCTAGAATACGTTCGAAAGAGTTTTTCTTTTTTACCGAATGAAACTTTTCATTTTTTTTCTAGCGGATTGAAAATTTGAATTCATAAAATGATTGTATTTTGTGCATCATTTTTAGATCATTATCATCATCATTGTTCTTGTGTTACGAAAAAAAAACAATAATTAAGCATCCTAAAAATGAATTCCGAAAATCGTCAGCTTTAAGGTTGAGAAAAAATTATCAAAAAAAAAAAAAAAAAAAAATAGAACGAAATTTTATCAAACTGTTCAAAAATGAACGAAACGTTCTCGAGTAGCGCGCGCGTTCCGAACAAAAATCCCGAGAAAAAAAGGATTGCAATGCAAAGAACAGAGAGGAGAGAGATTTCTCCTTTTCGAAACAATTTTTTTCCTTTTGAATACATTTTAATGATGATGATGATGGTAATGATTCATTCTAATGATAGGACTGTCTTGATGAAAATTCTTTTCAGCTTTTGAATTTTTTTTCCGTCAAAAAACTGTTATTATTATTATTATTATTATTATTATTATTATTATTATTATTATTATCCCCACCAATAACAACAAGAGCGAATAGCAGCTAATCTTGGCAAACATCGAAAAAAAAACAAAAACCTACAAGCGACAACAATTTTTTCGCTCTCGTTTTTGAGAGTCTCGAAACACCAAAGAACCCAAATCATCTTTGACGAAACAAAATTATTCTTGCTAGATCTTAGAACACTTTGAAATTATAAATTATTATGATTCTACTGCTTATGATGATTGATTGATTTGAAAATCATCACCTCTCGCCAACCAGAAATCGTCTAGAATTTTATTGTTATTTTATTAGATCGAATTCTAACGTCAGACTGATCCTTTGATTTGGAAATTGCATCCAGATTCGTTTTTGATAATTTTATTTGAAATTATCCTTGGATTTCTCATTCCATTCACATATGGACTTTTCGATTCTATCTTTTCTGTAATGCTTATTTTGTACTTCCGTCAGAATAGGTCAAAAAAAATCGAATTGTCTCGATTGAATGGACGCCGCGATCGTTTTGATCACATTGTGTGAAATTAATTCTAAATAAATTCAAATATTTTTTCCTCATTAATGTATTCATTAGTTTGATGGTATTTTTTCCCAACCCATTGAACTTGTTTAGTTGTTGTCGTTGAATGATGAATTATGAATGCGATTCCGATTGATTCGATTGAATCAAATCATCATCATCATCATCGTCATCAACATCATCGTCATCATCATCAACATTATGTTCGAAATCTATTGAATATTGATCGAATTTTTTTTCTTTTTCGTGTTCCACATCTTCATATTGGATTTGAATGTGAAACTCTCATCCACGATGGTGATCTATCTTTGTAGGACCTTCGTCATATCACTGCCATCCCCATCGACATCATCATTATTATCGTTGCGAAATCATTGAGATGGAAATCCAAAAATGTATTGTCGATGACTTTCAATGATGAAATATTCGATTTCTCCCCCCCACCAAACATTCTCGCCGTTCTATTCGGATCCCATTTTCTTTTACTTCGTTCGTTCCATTAGAACCAAACGGAATGGATATTTTTATCACCGATTTGAACGCTAAGAAAAAGAATCGAATCGACGAAATAAAATGACTCCATCATCGCGAAATGAAAAATAGGCAAATATCTTGGTGTATTGAATGCCAAAAAAGACCTAGTTGATAATACGAAAGGCTGAAAAAAATCATATCGGACTCAACAGAAACATGGTAGTTATTTACATCATCATCAAAACAATTTTTTCTCTGTCCATTCACTAGATGATTGCTATTATCCATTATTCTGTGTGCTACCGAAACGTAAAAATGTAACAACAACAATGACAACAATGTATTGTGTATGTGTCTGAATGAAAAAAAAACTAGAAAACAAACACGGACCGATATATAAAGAAAAGAAATTCTCACAGAAAAGATCCTATTGGATCATTGGAAAAGATCCATATTGGAACGAAAAAAAAATGGCTTGGTCTCGTAAGGCTATTAGTTGTGACAATTTATTTAGTCTTTTCTTCGTCGATTCTGAAGCAAATAAATTTCTTTGCTTCAGACTCTTGTTTCTATTGCTAGCTCATAGAGACGTAAAAACTGACCATCGTGACCATCATCTTCTTCACGGTTAGCTCTACAACATCGAAACAAACACGCACTTACACAAAAATATCCAAACATCAATAACATCGAGAAAAAATCAGCTAAAATAAAGAAAGTTCAATGAAAGTGAAATAGCCGATTATTATCGCTATTCTAATCCATTGTTGTAATTTTTAATGGAAAGAAAAATTTTTGTTGGACAAGAAAAACTTTTCGGTCGAGAAAAAAATTGCACGAATTATGCTAAGCCTATGGAATTGAATGAGACCGAGGAAATCATTCCACATCTCCTCTACCTTTTGTATCTCCTATCACTTGAAATCGAATGTTGAGAAAATTCAATTCAAGCTTTTCTTTTTTGATTTGCATTGCAAGTTTTGGTGTGTGAGTTAATCAATTTCAAGAGGAATTCATTCTACTAACAAAGCGAAAATTTGACTCAATCAAATCGTTTAACGGTACCAGGAAACAACTCCCATCTCCTATTTATATTCTATTGCGATTGAAACTATCGCTTGGTGTAATGACAAATTTCAATTTACGACATTGAATTCTGTTCGTTTTTTGTTGTTGATTTCTATCGCAAACTTGATCGAAAATAGTAATCGAAATGAACAAGAAACGAACGAAGAAACGAATCAATGAGAATAATTCCAATATTATTTAGTTCTTTTATTGAAACGATCCGAACGAACCATAGTGCTAAGACTAATGATTGAAATAGTTTCTATTTAATAGAATAATCGATGGAAAAAAAGGGAGAGAGAGAGAGAGAGTGCAAAAAATAGCAATAATAATAATAATAATGGCAAGAACAAGCAGATAAGTAGATCTTAAGATCTGATGAAACGAATATAAACGAAATCGTTTTTCATTCAATGATTTCATCATTTTGCTTTGCCGAAAAAAAACGATCTTCTCCTCCATCCATCCATTCATTCATTCATTCATTCATTCATTCACTCATTCATTTTTCCTCTCCATCTCTGTTAATGATGATTTATGTTGGTATGTTTGGGATCGTATCGTATCTTTTCGAGGTTGTGTGGTGTGTGTTGAAACTCGAACAAAAATCATTCTGATGATGATGATGATGATGACGATGATGAAGACCACAACGCTCATCAGCTTACACATCAACAGCTTGTTTAAATTTTTTTTTCTTATCTTTTCATTTTTTGTGCATGATGATGATGTCATTAGTGATGGAAGAAATTGCAGAAAATAATCAAAATAACATCAATGCGAAACCAAAACGAACTTAAATTCAGAGAGAGAGAGAGAGAGAGAGAGAGAGAGAGAGCTATCCTCGAAAATATCGATGAGAATCCGAATGTCGGATAAAAATTCAGTCAGAATCAAAGAGTTCGAACAAATCCTTGGAGAGATGAAAAGCTATGATTATGATGCTATCAAATTGAATTAAATGGAATAAATTAAATTTATTTAATGAAATCTAGTAGAATCGATGGAAAATTGGATGGTTTAGAATGAAAGACGATAAAGATGGAGAAGAAATGAGTTAAATATATTTAATTCATTTAAATTCATTAATCAAAACGATTGTTTGGTACCCGATAATTTTCGGGTCACAATAAGATGCTGTATTCTGTTGCAGGATTGCTATCATTTCTATAATTGTTGTTACGATCCATCATTGTTGGGGCTCTGTTTTATAGTCTCGGCTCGAAGATCACTTTGTCGGTGCGTGTGGCGGTGTGGAATGAATCCAAAACAGAGCCCTCACATCTTTACTGTTACATTTATTTCGTCTCTCTTTGGAACGTTTCGTTTAGGAACAGCTGAAGCAGCTATCGGCCTGCATATTATGTCCCAGACTATTTCATTTTGTTGCTCTTGCTTTTGGTTACTGTGATTGTCATCAGCCTGAATCGCTCGACTCTTATTATTAATACGATTATTGATGTTGCTTTTTTGTTTTGTTCAGAATGTGGATATTCTTACTCTCACTCTCTCTCTCACTCTCTCTCTCTCTCTCTCTCTCTCTCTCTCTTTCCATGATAGAATATCTGATATTAGAGGATGAAAAGAGGCGACTGTTTTTCCGTAGTCTTGGAGTCGTTTGTCTAATTCTATTAGAGACCAGAAAAAAACCGATCAAACGATATTCTCCTTGCTTCTTTGTCTGTTCTCGTTAGCATCCAAAACTAGGACTAGGATTAGAACATCACGATTTACGAGCGAAAGAAAATCTTCGGGATTGTGTTTCCACCATATTATTCGTAAACCATCTTTGATATCTCGATAAATCTAGCTAAATGAATTCAATTGATTCGATCTCTCTCTCTCTCTCTCTCTCTCTCTCTCTCTCTCTCTCTCTCTCTCTCTCTCTCTCTCTCTCTCTCTCTCTCTCTCTCTCTCTCTCTCTCTCTCTCTCTCTCTCTCTCTCTCTCTCTCTCTCTCTCTCTCTCTCTCTCTCTCTCTCTCTCTATTTATCTAGCGATTATTACATTATCTAATTTTGTCTAAAACTGTTCAACGCATTAAAAATTTTGTCAAATTTCGATTAGATTTGGTAGAGAGTGAAATTCTCTTTAGAAGAAAAGATTGAAATTATTTTTCCATTTACAGTCTGGATTCTCTCCAATAGAATTTAAAGAATCGAATCGATTCGATTTCGATTTTCGAAAGCCATATTTTTGCAAATTAAATTTGAGAAAAAGAATTCCATAATGATTCAAGTGCACTTTATTGTCGCTAGCTTTCAATTAGAAATTGATATAGGAGAAGCTATAATATCATTGAAATTTGTTCAACTTCTCTTTCTACAAAGAGTTGCTATAACACTTTGCTTACTTCCACATTTTATTTTTGATAATATTAATCATATTGGAATTATCTAGGATTTCAAATTAAAAGAATTCTATTTCAAGAGAATGAGTTCCATAACTCTCTATGTCTTCTGTATCCCTAACGTATACAATGATGATGGTATTGAAATAACATCGATATTAATCTGTAAGCCATCATCAATGATGTCGAAAGAAAGTCAATTTAATTTTTTATTTCGTTCGGGTAAAAAATGAGAATAATTGAGAGTGGGGAGAAAGGGTGGAGAGATTGGAGCGTCATAAACAGAACGATAATGATAAATCTAATTGAGAACGATCATCACAAACATGGTCCAACACAAACCATTTAACATTCACCATTATAAACACATCGTTCTATCTGAGAGAGATTTGTTAGCCAAAAAAAATCGAAGAAAACTAACCTATTAAGCGAGCAAATTCGTCGCAATTCGAATCACAACCATAGTATCATTTCATTGACCCTTCTGAATGCTACGTTATTGCCAAAAAAAAGCCTAGGTCCTACAAAATTTTACGAAACGTATCATTTCTCAATCATTTTTTTTTTTCATCACAATTCGATGATGATAGTTTAATGATCAGAAAAGTTTCCTCTGCTTTCGATCATTACCCGTATTGCAGCGAGATATTTGCAGAGAAAAAGAATTATTACGTCTATGAAAATATTAGAATCTTTAGATATTATCATTGTTGCGCCAATTCTATTCAATCAATATATTCAATGAAAATAGAGAAAAAAAAATAATCCAAAAACCATTGGTCATTTTTGTTCACAACCTTTTCTCATCGGTCCAACAGATTCTAATCGCAAACATTTCATTTTCTAACTGCATTACAGATTCAGTCTTTGTTTGCGAATAACTACGAGAGACAAGCGAACACAGTCGCATCTACAGTTATCATCGGCATTATCTGAATTGATGAGTTTTGCAGTCATAGCAGATCGATATTCTTCATCTAGATTATCAATTCTTTGGGTTTCTTTTCCCTAATATGGAATTCAGGCCAAAATTTGCAACTAAATTTTCAATCTTCTTTCTTGATTCTCATGCAACACAGCTTCATCTTCCTAACTGCTTCTATGAGGCATTCACAGAGTTCCAAATTCAAAAAAGAGCTCTCTGAATGGTTTATTTGAAATTTTGTTTGTATTTTCAGTGCCACAGTAGTTCCATAAAATTGTCTTCGAATTGATTTCGATAATAAATTTTTAGATCATTCGAATTAGTGTTCGCGTTTTGTTTATTCTTTAATGGAATTAGCGTTTGTCAAACTCATCTCATCATTTTCATTAATATCTGCATATTATTAAACTGAAATAAATTAGTTTATACATCAATCAATTTAGGTATTGGATTCGCATTCATTTTGTTTTTTTTAGTATTGATGACCCTTGCGCATAACAAATTTACTGACTGGAACCGATCCACAATAATGAAGATAGATCGATTACTGATTATCTACAACCAAACGAGAATGATGAGAACAGTTCATTTTAGTAGAGTCAATTTATTTTTTGATTACTCTTCTCTAATAAATCCGATTCAAATCGCTTAGTGCATTCGATTAAGAACCTCTGATTGTAAGTCTCATTGGATCAGTGAGTTTAATCTATTCAACGCAGCGATTTGAATCGGATCAAACAATTCCCAAGCAATTTTTGTTTCAGTGGAGAACCTTTTTTCTATTTCTCTTTTTGTTTCCGATCCATTCGTTGGTATTGGATGGATTGCAGCTTGAATCAAAACAGTCAACAAATGAGAAGGTAAAATAAAGAAAAATTAAAACAAGCGATTCGAAATGAAAAAAAAGAAATGAGAGACAAAAATCTTAGAAAAAAATATTAGTTTTGAACTAAAAATTCTCAAAACGGATCTAAACCATCGCTTAGATCTCTCAGGTCTGAATCAAAAACCTGGACCAAGAAACAACAAAAAAAAACATTTAAAAAAATCACAAAAAGAAAAAATCTTTGCAACATTGATATCGAAGGCGCCCGAATGAAAAGTCTACGTATAGAGAAAAAAATCCGCGACAACCGAATGAATTAATAATAAACGAAGCGAGAAAAAAATGGAGTCAAAAACCGAACGAAGCGAATTCCAACAAAATCGTCACCGAAATCTCTCTCTCTCTCTCTCTCTCTCTCTCTCTCTGTAATAGAAACTTTAAAAATAGCAGACGAAAAAATCGATGTGTTTTATTTGTTCAAACATTTACCCCATTCGTTTTGTTTCGTTTTTGTTTTTTTTTATTTTATTTTAAATCAGAACCCAGTGTCATCAACTCTATCCCTTACAATTGTGTCGCTGTTTGTTGAGCTCAGTTTTGTCTCTCAGTCTAGATTTTATCGTTTTGTGTGTGCCCTCGGCACTGAATGCTGATAGTGAAGTACATAATGAATTTAGGCAACGGAAACTGAAGCTACAATTCGATCGAGATTATTGATTTTTGAACAGAAAAAAAAGTAAGAAGAAAGTAACCGTAGAGAAATCAAATGAAATGAAAATAAAATGAACTTTTACGGTTTTCTCTCTCTCTCTCTCTCTCTCTCTCTCTCTCTCTCTCTCTCTCTCTAACTCTGGCTCTTTGGTTCGAATGGAATCTAAATGATAGAATTTCTCTAGATCTACCCAAAAATCTAAATAAATGATATTTTTTTCGCTTTGTTATTGGAATTCGTAGCCAAAGCACATCAAGATAATGATGATGGTGATTTTGCGATAAAAAAAACATTTCTACAAAATCAATAGATAATAAACTCACACACTCACACACACACACACTCGTTTACAGACAATGGTGTGTTTGTGAAAACCACAAAATAATGGACCTTTAGAAAGAGCTGTGGGTGTCTGGGCGTTCGAGATTCGATCCATGAAAATCCAACCAATCGTTTTTTTTCAAGCATAATTTTTTCGAATTTGTCTTTCTAACCATTGACCAATTGATAGATATGCGATCCTCTTTTTCTCTCGAAAATCGCTCCATTTTTGAGACCAAAAAATTTCGGATAAAATTCGTTCTTTCATTAGGTTCAAGGTACCTAAGTTCTAGGATTAATTTGTTCAACGGACTGTGGAAATCATTGCTGCTGTTTTGCTGCTGCCATTGATTATTTTGATAATAATAGCAAAAGAAATAATAATTTATTGGCTAAGTATTAAATTCAATCTTATCTCATTAAAATCCGAAAAATCCAAGTGTGGATTAGAATAAATTCGAAATCAAATTTATCGATTTTTGAAAGTATTTTATGAATCCGACAATGATTGATAGTTAATTGGTTTAATAATGAGAAAGCTGAAAAAATTACCATTTGTTTTTGAGTCTCAATTCGATTAATCGCATCTCTTTTTTTCTAGCATAAATCATTTACAGTGGGAATCATACAAATCTAAAAACTTGGTTCTTTGTCGGTAAAATGGATTTAATTTCTTATTTTCACATTCCATTTTCTTTCTATTCTATCGAAGTAAAAATCGATTCGATCGCTTCTTTTCTCTTCGAGGAGAATTGGATTCGGAGCGAAATTAATTCACTCATTCCGAATCTCTTTTTGAAAATCAGTGATTAGAATCAGTTATGTTGATGTACAAGGACCATTTGATTCTTGATCGTAAAATCGATTCCATTTTTCCCTCTCTTTGATTTCTATTTGGAATTTTGAAAAAAAAAAAAATTTCAACCCAATTCTATTGGATAGATAGATTACATTCTTGATGTTGATCGGAGATGTTAAGAATAATCGAAATCAATATACAATCTTGAATCGAGACTCTACTTGATTCCGTGAGACCGAATAGAAAAATTGAAAAACTTTAGAAACGGATTCAATCATTCTCAATCTGAATTTCAATTCGATTCTATCATCGATTTAGTTTAATTTTTATTTGGTCTCTCTGTCTCCTAGAAACTGTATCACTCTCGGTCTCAATCCACTCACTCATTCGTTTCCGATCCCATCATTAATTTCTTCCTTTCAGAGTTTCTTTTCTGCTTTGAAATTGAGATTTACTTCAAGAAAGAAAAAAAAAACGAGTAGAATTATTCATTTTTGGTTTCGATTTCTCTTCTCTTCGGTACTCTTTCTTCTCCATCAAAATCGAATGAAATAAATTTCTTCTCTTTGCTTTTTGAATGATAAATTAGCGTTTGAATTTTGCTCAATGAATTAAAATTGTTTCAAATTTTTTTCCGAGTACAATTTTTGCATTCATTCATTATTACTGAGATAGTTTTTTTTACGGTCTGAAACAGTTAATTTTTCACCAAAAAAAAATAATTATCTCTGAATAAAGAAATGAAAGAGACGAGTAAATTTTCTTAAGAAATAGAACATTAAAAAAATTTTGACCTAAGAAATAATGAAATTTACATTCTATGGTACACAAAACGGCTCTTCAATGATACCATCTTTATCTCTAACTCTCATTCCATTCACATTCTTCAAGAAGAATTGAAGTGCGATAGAGTTGCAAATTTTTTTTTCTCTTTTTTTTTCACTTTCAAATTTCTAAATTACGGACAACAAAAATGGCGAGGGACAGAGAGGTCCATCATCATTTATCATCATCAAAACATTGCATTTTTTCTCTTCGCTTCGGTTCAGGTCAATCTAAAGATTCGGTATTTTTCCTCTCTTTTTTTCTTTATTTTGTTCGGCACTAGGATTCACAAACAAACACACACACCCATACAATCTGCTACACTGTTTTTGTAGAATGAAGCGACTGCTGTTGCTTTGCAATTGTCGTTTGTTTTTGTTTCACCGGTTGATTAATGAATCAATTCCTTCTAGGCTTCAATGTTACTGCCAAGAGAAGAACTTCTTATTCAGTTTACTTTGAGTACTCTCAACAAAAATATTTTTCAAATTCAATTCTAAACTTGAAGGGACTAAAGAAATCGATGCCATTCTTTGTATTGTCATTGAAATTTTGTTTTTTTAATTTTCAAATTTCAGCTTGATGGTTGATGTTGATCTTCTTGCATTGGTTTTTCTCTAGTTTCAAATTTACCAATCGATTCATTCGAAAAAACATCAAACCTTATTCTATGATTTTATTCCAATCGTTCTGGTGTTGTTGTTTTCATTATTAATAGTTCTATTTCGCTAATAATAGAGATGATTATGATCATATCATTATACTATTCTGCTATCTTTTGATATACACTCTCGATAATTGTTTCTAATAAAAATACACGCCCTCACTTTTACACACCTCTACACATACATCTTTTAGTGTAGGTCGTCTGGCTTGCGAAAGAAAAATCTATCAATCACTTGATCATTCGATGCTAGTGAGTTAGTTTTTTTTTCACACTTACTTTTTTCTCTGGTCTCCACACACATATCTTTTTGTTTTATCTGAATAGAAGGTCAATACAAAATAGTCTTTTCGATGAACAGACAAAAAAAATAAGGACATAGAGAGGAGAAAGAAATCGACCAAAAAAAAACGAACACACAAAATCGAATCGGGCCAGAGAAACGAATAGATAAATGAAATGGTACAATGAAAAGTAACAAGTCATTTGTCACTTGAGCACCGCGAATTTCATTACGAAATCGAACGTGACGATTCTGGTAAAGTTTTATTAGCTTGTTTGTTTTTTCCGTTTCCTTGTTCTGGTTCCGCAACACACTTATTTAGTCTTTTGGTCGCGTTTCTTGGTTCTCCTTCTTCTTGATCCAAACCTCTTTCCCGTTTGCATTTTTTTCGCTTAGTTTATTTTTGTTTTTTTTTAAATTAGTCTGAATTTTCCGAATCAATCTCAATAAGTCTCGCTTATTTATTTGCTTGTGTGACAATTCTATTCAATCGCACTGTTGATGTTTGTTTGAAAGTCGAATTGAATACAGAGAGGAAAAAATTTCATTCAGACACTTTCTGAATCTCTCCTTGAAAATCTCTCTGTCTCTCTCTCTCTCTCTATTTAAAAAAAACTAAAAAAAGCTCCAAAATGAATCAAACGATTAAGGATTTAGTCTTTGTTTGTTTCAAGTCTGTTTTCTGTTGAAAAATTCTGGTTAATTAGTTAAGGTTCTTATATTTTGATAAAAGAGTTCCTAATAGAAGCATCCTTATTTAATTCTCATCGCTAATGATTCGAATGATAACGGTGATCGAAAAAAAGACAAATTTCTAGTTGAAACTGATTGCTAATTCTGATTAAAATTGTTCATATTTCTTCGGAACTATTATTAACATCTTCATCGTCGTGAAATGCTCCAGAAAGAGAAGATATAGTATTTTCTTTTTCCTACTGAATGCAGATAATTAATCGAAAAAAACGTAGATGAACTATCACTTTGCTAGGTCTATATCTGCTCTAGATCGAACTAATTTCCCGTACCAGATTCGATTCGAAAGATTAGATGCTAGAGTGAGAGAGAAATTCGAAGTGGAAAGAATCAAAGATTCGATGCGACATCGACAACATCATCTTCATTATTGACTAGATTCTGGAACTAGGTAATGAATTAAAAACAAAATCTCACACCAGATCTTGACATATTGTCTAATTTTTCTATCTATCAATAAATGCTATGTGTTAGCTTTTTAATCGTCAATCTCATTCTTGATAACTTCATCCTTCTTCATGAAGCCTAGGATCCTAGTTTCGAGACATATGTTCTCATTTTATAGTTGATGGAGAGAGAAGATTTGATCATTATGATTCTATTTCTATTCGAGAGTTTATTGATCAAAATTTTGCAGTGAATTCTACAACGTAAGAATAAACGATCAAAATGATTAGTTCGATCTAAAGTTTGGTTCGCATCAAAGAGAAGAGTTGAATGGAACGGGAAATAGAATGATTGAATTAATCATTCTGAATCTAACAATGATGATTATGATGCGATTATTCTCAAAGCCAATAACTTTCTTACATCTAAATCCTCTCCGAACTCCTCTCCTCAAAAGAACTATGGTCTTTTTCCAATTTTATTTTCTCTTAAGAATTTTGTTCATCGAGCATAATGTCTGTACATTTGTAGTCCATTGTAGAAAATTTCGATTTCGAACAATACCAGAAAGATGATAAACCAGATATCCTTTGGTGATGTGCAAAATAGAATAAATTAATCCTTTCATTACCAAATCGATTCTGTTGTTTCGATGGAATAATATTTCCATTATTCCGAGTTTCCTCACGTCATCATTCTCATCATTTTTTTTCTACGATGTTTGATGTCTATAAATTTTTTTTTCTCCCCAATACATCCAAAGTCTGAGGTCTAATAAAATTAGAACCTAATCTAATACAATCAATTTCGATTTCGTTTCGATTGCCATCACTGAGTCTAAAATAAGCTCGAAAGAAAGAAGTTTTATTTATTTTTTTTTCCTTTCATCCGCTTTTTAAAATTATTTCTACTACAAATAGGCGTTCTATGATGATTGCGATGATGGTGAAGATGATTGCTAAGCGATTGAAATTGATCTGCGATCTACCAAATGGTGATTGAAGATATCCTATGTTGTTTGATCGTAATCGATTGATTTGGTGGTGAACATCCAAGCAGATCGTATCGAAAACAAACGAAAAAAAAACAAAACAATAAGATCTTTTGGAAGAAATTGACCGTTTAGCTAAATGAAATTCTTTTGTTCATTGATGGTTTTTATCTATTGGAGATCAATAGTAATCATCACCATTGTAGCCGGTATTGTAATCATCGTCATCATTATATTACGACTATTTCTCGCTCTCAAATGTCCGATCGTATAAGTTTTATGATTCTGAACGAACGCATCAAACTAAAACTGAATTTTGTGATCGCAGAAAAGCGTATAAAAAAACATCTCTGACAGTACTAATAACGATAGCTGATTAAATTTTTTTTTTTTTTTGCAACACGAAAAAAAGCCAAGAGAATTAATCGATAAAGTGCAAGAAGAATTCACTGTGTGAAATATTAGGACTCGAATTTTTTTCAATTCTCTGGATCTAAATTTTTCCATCGCTTTGAAAATCATAATCGCTTGTGTTGGGGAATATTTTTGTGGACCAAAAATAATAAAGACATTTAAAAAGGAATGGAATTTTTCCCCTCACCAATCATTTTGAAAAGAAAAACCATAAAAATTCGATTTAATCATTGAGAAAAGATGGAATCTTAAATAAGTTCTTCCGCCTTTGTATTCTCTGCCTTAAATAATCGCTCAATGGCATCGACGCCCATATTTTTGATTAGAAAAGAAATCGAAATAGAGAAACTTTGAAAAAGAAATAACTCATTTGATGGAATTGATTATGACTATGATTACTATTATCGATGACCATCACAAATACTATCGAATTCATTGACAATAGATTTAAGCCAACGATAATTTCTACTTAACAACTTTTCATTCTTGAATCGCACTCGATTCTAATTCTAAAATGGAATAGTGAGGAATTTTTGCGCAAATTTCTGCGAAAAAAATATGCGATTCGAATGCTTAAAGCATCAGGTCTATCGATAACATGGATAAGAATCAATGATTAATCGAAATGGATTAGGTGGTGTAGGTGTGAAAATCAATGTCGATGATCGAAATGGAAAAGTTTTGGTCTCCTATTTTTATTCATGAATTTTTCGCCCCAAACATAACACAAACATGTTTTCTTGGGAGAAAAATTAGATGCTAATACGAAAACTAATCAGTTCTATACAAGAACGAGAACGATGAAGAAAAAAATCGACTCTGATGTGAATCACTTTTCTTAGATCGATCTTTGAATAATTAAGATTTTTTCTGTGGTGCAAGTGCAAGAACAAAATATCGATCATCAACAATGTGATCACCATCATCATCGAACCCCATTCCATAAACTGGACTGTTCGGATTGGATCGAACGAATCAACGAAACAGAGTAATAAGTTCGGATTCAAGAAGAGATTGAGAGTAAGAAAGCGTTCCAAAAAAAAATCAACAAAAGAGTATTTGAATACATTCTCTTTGTTTCTAAGTATTAGATTCGATCAAAAAAAAAAAAAAAAAAAAAAAAGAATCGAAAGCGCGGATGGTAAAATTCAAGCATTTTACTGTTTGAAGATAGATCGTTCATAGATCATTGCGTGAATTCTTGTTTTTTTTTTGTTCTTTAGCGAAGATGATGGGGACTGATTGGAATATACTGGGCCCAAACTCAGTTCGATTCAATACGCTGTATCTCAATGGTTAAGAGAGATGGAGTAGAGAATTTTTGGTTCCATGTGATTTGAATACCAAACGCACCAAGACATAATAATGTGTGTTGGATTGATTGAATTCAATCAGCCTGACTGAACTATGAGCCCCGAAACAAACAAGAGATAAAGAGAAGGATGAAAAAACAATGTGGCACTGATCCTAGACGCTGAGGTTAATCCTTGCCCTACTTTGTACATTGTGATGAAATTCTCATAAAAGAGTAGAGAGTTTCTTTATTTATTCCATTCAAGAATTTCTCTGTTAAATTTGTGAAAGATGTTTGTGTCAAACTATTTCTATTATAATTATTCTTATTATTATTCTCTAAATTTCAGAAATATGTAAAGTGTTCGAGAATCTAGACCACTCTCGCTTTAGTAGAACTCGCACGAACAGATTTGAATCAAAATCAAATAAAAAAAATGAATGCTATCGTATTGTGAGATGATTTAGCATAACAAAAAAAAAAAAAATTAAAAAACCAAAATCCATTCATCCATCTTCGATGATTCAATAAAAGAGAGAGGCCGACATTCTTCGAACTAATTCAGCCGGCAACTTTTTTCCGGTCCTATCAGACGATAAAAGTTGGGTTGATACCCTCCATTTTATCTACAAAGCTTTTTTATTCAATACCTAGACTTCTGTGGCCATCAAAGATATCAGAATTGCATGAGATAATTAAAACACCTCTTTTTTGCCTATTTTTTGCTCTACTTTTGCTTTTGGTGAAGGAATATTAATTCTTGCCACAAAAGCTGAAAAAAAATGAAGAGGAATTAATTTATGAAAAAATTATCAAAATTTAAAAAGAATATCTGAGTTATTTGATCAGAATTCCAAGAGAAAGAGCAAAGAATCGATTAGAATACAATAAAAGAATATTTATTCCTCACACAGCAGCTGTAGAGATTGAAATAAATCTCGATGTTCGAAGATGTTAAGACACAGAAAGAATTAAAAACAAGCACTAAGCTTAGAATTGAAAGAAAAAAGGGAAAAATCCTTATGTTAAATACAGGAATACAGACAAGAAGGAGAACATCCATAAAACTTCATTAAGAATCAAATCGAATTTGATAAAGATTTTGTGAAGCTAATACAAATAGTTTTAGTAATAGTTTTTAATAATAAGAATGTTACTCTTTCGCTAGATTACGAATGAGTAATTTCATTACAAACTTCAGAACGAAAAATGAGAAAATAAGAATTCTGACAGCAACAAACAAAAACGGCAATAGTAACCAGAATAAAGAACAACAAAGAATAAAAAAAAATCGCACAAAAAATTGGATCTATTTAGAAGAGAATAATTTGAGTTACAAACGAAAAAAAAAGACTGGTAAACATCGGGTTGAGAACATTGAAGATGGGGAAAGAGAAGAATTCCGTCTAATCGAACATCTAACAAATCGATTAATGTATCTCTCTCTGTATGTGCCTGTGTGTGTCTCTGTCTCTCTGTGCGTGTGTGTGTGTGTGTGTGTGCTGAAATGAAGTTGAAGATTTCATTCTGGATCGAATCATTATCATCGACATAGACATCGACATCCAACAACATCATCATTGTTAAATCTCTATATGACCTAGTAATTTAGGAGAGAAATTTTCTTTAAACGAAAGAAAACACACACACATAACAATCAACAACAAGAAAAAAAGAAATTCTAGCGTTAAACAAAAAAATTTCATTCAAATCTTCTTGAAGAAGAAGAAGAAGAAGAAGAAGAAGGAAGAGGTAGAAAGAGAGCAGAAAGGGCGAAAGAGAAAATCCTTAAATTTTTATTGAAATCGCGTTCCAAACTTCTGACACGCCCACAATCACAGTTCAATGCAAAACAAGAATGCAATGAGAAGAATTATTCTGCTAATAATGGCGAACGATTGTTTCGGATGTTTTTTCGAATTGAGATGGAAAAAGACAAAGAGAGGGATAGAGTGAGAGGATCGATCTTTTTGGATCTACGGTGGAAAAAGTTCGGTAATTTGATCGAATTTAGAATCTAGAATCCAAGAAGTGAATACATTCAGCAATAAGATCAATAATAACTATTAATAATAACGACTAGTCATAGGAATGAAAATGCTTGAATGCATACATGCGATACCAAAATGATAGATGAAAAAATTGAAAGCAAAAAAGAACAGAGAGAGGGGGGAGGGATTGTTAAAGAATGTTACTTTGCCATCCAAAATCATCATGTTTAGTATGATAATCATTGTAATCATTGCTTCTTAAACTGAGCACAGTGGGCTTCCATTGAAATTGGGATAATTTACTCTAAGTTTAAGCAGCTCTGATTATAATCATCATCATCATCATCATCATCCGGATCGAAAATTTGAGTTTTAAGCTAGTCTTTTTTCCGCAACATTTTTGCTCCTTGAAACTAGAAGACTAAACCGATGCAGTTTTACTATTGATGCAGATTAGAGAGATTTAAAATTTACAGCACAGAGAGTATATTATTGAACAACAAAAAGCTTCAAATCAATTTTCTAGTGCATCCACCTCTTCCATATTCTGTAGTTTGAAAATCCTTTATTCATTCGAAATCTCTTCCCATTTCAAATTTTAGCTAGACTCACAACTGTGGGAAGAGATATTGAGATATAATGCAATTTCAAATCTGTTTGATGACACCAGGAAATTGAGTGTGCGAATCTTCTCTCTCGGTATAGATTATTTTGATTCACACAATTCATAAATATTTTTTCGGATGATTTTATTGATTGTGAATGATTGCGAAACCGGAAACAATCGCAATGTATTGATCTATAATTCTACAGATCAATCTTAGCAAAATCAATCAATTCAAATCAAGCGAAACAAGAACTTCGAAATATGAAATCAAATCTGTTCTGATTTCGAATTGTTTTAGATGTGCGATAGAGTAAAGAATCTATAAACTAGGACCTTTATTCTGGTCTTTCTCCTCGCCTTTATTATAATGCTCAAATTTAATTTTTCGATTGTATATTTTCATTTGCAATGGTCGTAGATTCCAGTATCGAAACACCATTTCAAAATTGATTTCATTGTAATAATCATATTTTCAATAATAATATTATTGATAACGAGAGAAAAAAAGATTCAAAAAAGGTGATATGAGAGAATACAAATATGAACGTCTTGATTTCAAAGAGCTCATCTTTGAATAAATAGAGAAGATACTTTATATTTTCTCACTAGGAATTTGCTGTTGAATGCAGACAATCATAAACATCGATTCGAACAGCGACGAAAGCGAATGAAATTTGAAGAGAAAAATAGAGAAAAGTTTTTAATCATAGTTCTTTTGGTCTTTGGTTTCGGAAAAGGAAACAGTTCACCGATCATAGATTGATTTATTAGATTTTTCTAGAACTCGCATCATACGAAACTATTACAAATCGAAAACCAGCATTCTTTCCCGTCAATGGAGTTTTTCCTTGATGATGATGAAGATGAATGTCATTGTAACTTTTCTTCTTTGAGATCGAAAAGTTTTGATTGAATCGTTCTGTTGATATTTTTTGATTCCGAAATTGATTCAAAAGAGACAAGAAACGTGCATAGAAATTTTTCCAAACTATGGAAATAATATACATTCGATTAAAATAGATTATTACTTGAATAATGATGTTTTTCTCTTTCTTATTTTTTGAATCTTGTTAATAGCAGATCCGATGGATGAATTTGATGATTCTAAACCAATTCATCACCATAATCATCTAGATGATTCCATCACTCGGATACATAATTGTTATAGCCAATTATTCAAAGTTTCTCTGGAACCAAATCACATCGAACAGTACCAGTACCATCGATTGAAAAAGAAAATCTTCTCTGATCGATTGATCGATGAAACGATTCCAACACCATCATTGTTATTGAAGAATGTTAATCGCTGTGATTGTTGCTGGTTTCTGTCGCATCCAAATCGATTCATTTGCATAAATCTTTCCAATGAAAATCGATCAAATAAAAGCGATGAAAGTCTTGTTGGTTATCATCGCAAACATTTTCATCAACGATCAAAACGGTCGGTTCGAGAGAGAAATAAGAATGCATCGATATCGTTGCAGGAAAAAATGAAAAAATCTCTAGTAACATCTTCAAGAACGACGCCAACCATTCCATCAAAAAAGATAATAGCTATGAGAAAAACTTTCTCGATGACAAACCGATCGTTACCAACAAACAAATCATCGTATTTTCGTGATCATCATCAATTATATCGGACACATCCTCATAATTCACTCTATCATCATCATCAACACCATAATCATAATCGAGATGAAAGAACCAAGCAGAATCGACATTCACTTAGAGCATTGAAGATCGTTGAGAATCGAGAAACGTCAAAGCAACGAGAGGATAGACATCAAAAGCTACGAATATTAAATCGTAAATCGATCATCTCGAAAATTCCATTGTTCCATGATGGGATCGTACGACAATCTACATACGATCAGCAACAGCATCGAAAAAAGAATAAAGTGAAAAGAAGCGATAACACCAATCACAAGAATCACCACAACGATAGTGATAAGAATAATAATAATGAATCGAATGAGCTTATTGATGATGACATCTATGGTGTCGGCGGCGGGGGCCCTATCCGTCGATCTTCTCCTCCGTATGCTGATGATTTCGATGCGCTTCAAACTGCACGACTCTATCATTTCGATGAGTCTGAGAGAATATCGAGTGAAAATAAATGGAAGCAAAATCAATTTCAATATGATCAACAACAACAACAGCATCAAAAAGAAAATCAAAATGAGAAGAGAGCTACAATGGGCTCATTTCGATCACTTTCATTCGATCAAAATGAAAAGAAATTTGTAAAGAAATTGAATGATTCAATCAGTGACGTTGTCGACAGCCGGCAAAAGAAAATTATCGATGAAAATAATGGGAAGAGTTTGGGAAAAATCAATTTCAATCTTGATGATGATGAGAATCATAGCGATAATGATGATTCTCATCCCAATCCCTATCCCGATTCTGATCATCATCATCATCATCATCATCATCTTCTTCAACACCAACACGATAAGTATGAAGAGTTGAAACGAAAGCCAGAGAGAGAAAAATTTCAATATGTCAACATCACATCGCAAGCTGGTCATCAAGCTTATATTCCTTGCCATATTGATTCCATCGGTGACAAAATGGTATTTGTTTTTTTCTTTTTGCTGTTAAATGTTCTGATATGATCAATGATGGTCTTCTTATTGATTTATTTAATTGGACTCAAATTTATAAATCAGTTTAGCTTTATGATAGAAACATCCAGCCTAAGATTATTACCTATTACACCACTTTTGCAATAGTCATAATTGCTGATATTATTGAATCATATTTTTTTTGTTTTGTTGAAATATTCGAATGGACAACAAAATCATAATTCAAAAGGTCTCGTGGATACGTCTGAAAGATTTTCATTTGCTTACGATAGGAACGCTGACCTATATCCAAGATGATAGATTCGCTGTCCGTAACGATCATACGGCTCTAGGTGGTCGAATCTCGCATCAATCTAAGGATTGGATCTTATTAATCAAGCATGTCACCATCAAAGATGAAGGTAAGTGATCGTATTCCAGCTATTTCGGATCATCGGTGATCTCACACTTTTATGTATTCGCTAATATTTGTTTGCAATTTCATAACGAATTTTTCGAAACGAATTGAAAAATTCCATTATCTTTTTCTCACGAATACTTTCGAAGAGAATTCAAACGATTATTATTATTATTCATGGGGAACATTCTCATATGGACGATTGATTCTATTATATTTGTTCTCTTCGTTTCGATGCATCGTCTAAATGACAAACAGAGAGAGAGAGAGAGAGAGAGAGAGAGAGAGAGAGAGAATGTAGCAAATCTCATATTCTCTTTGATCTCTATCTGAAAGCTGTCTGAAAAAAAACAAACAAAACCGAACTATTCAAATATTTCATTCGGATTGGTGATGAGACAAACTTTTTCTCTTTTCACCAAAACCGAAAACGCATCAGTCGTTTGATAAAACAGAATAATTTCAATCAATTTAAACAATGGAAGACGATTTCCTCTCTTTTTAATTTTTCGATATCAAATTCAATCGAATCTCTTAGAATCGATAATCTCTTCTCGTTTTCAAGAAAAGAATATGAATTTTATCCGATTTTATTCGTTTCTCTCTCTCTCTCTTTGTTCTTTCTTTTTTGTGTCTGAATTGTTTTAGTGTTTTTTAAAAGCAAAAAGATAAAACTACACTTTCTGCTGTAGGTGTATGAGTGTATCAAATCATAATCGAAAAGCGATAACATTTTTGTTTTGGTTTGATGCGAAACTCTGAATGAATTTATTTTAACAATATAGAAGTTTCGATCAAAAAATGAAGATGTTCGACGGAAGGATTCTTCTGTTACTCTTGTTTAGATAATTTTCCACCTGCATAAATTAGTGGAAAATTATCACCATCACCATTGTTTCCCAAAAGAATCAGAATCAAGCATTGAAATGAGATAGACAAATTAGGTGCAACAAAAAAACAGCCAAATCTTAGTATTAGTCAGATCGAATCGAGGCCAGAACAAAAAGAAAGAAAGCCGGAAAGGGCAATGAATAAAAGGTCAGATCTAACATAACAATACAAATTTCCAAATTCCAATCTACTCGAAGAGGGAAGCATTGATTCTGGTGACAAGCGAAATTCGAACAAATAATCAAAGAGCTTAGCTTAGATTGATTAGAGCGGTTGTGGTGGTCAGTTTATAAAAGTTATTAATAATTCGCTGAAGTGGATGGAAATGATCGAGACAAGCGGAAAAGAGATTGATTTTCTTATCTCAGATTTTCTTTTTTTTTGCCTACTTAAACAAAGAAAACAAAATCAATGCTCTTTGGTAGTTATTTTCTGAAATTGAAAAAAATCCACAAAATAATTCAGAGAATAATCGATTGAAAGTTCTTTCCGCTTCAGACTTTACCTTTTTACAATAGAATCGTCTAACGAAATTGGAGAAAAACTAGCGGATTTTTCCCTAATCAATTATTTTAGAATTAATTCAATTAAACTTGTAATCCAAATAAGAATGAATTGCAAGAAGGATGGAGAGAGAAAAGACGACAAATTTTCTCTCTTTCTCTCTCTCTCTTTCTTTCTATTCGTTGTGGTTCTCGAAGTATATCAAACGAGTTGTGATAAATCAGTGGATTATAAATTATTGAGAACATCCTTCTTCACCGTACTAATCAATCGAGAATTCTATTCTCGTTAGTGAAACATCTTTCGAAAAGTATTTGATATCATTTGATTCTCTCTTTTTCTCATTTATTGAATTTCATCCATAATTAATCATTGGTGAAGAAAATCATATGAAGCAATGAATGTCTGTGGGTGGCTGTGCGAGTGTGTGCGAATGTGTGTGTGTGTGTATGTGGGCCTAGGCATTTAAAAATGGATGGATGGAAAAACGACTATTGAAATATCAACTGACAACCCATACTAGATACTAGGTCCCAGTATAAGATTCTGTTCACTCCTCTTCTTACCGTCTCTACCTAACTCTCTCGATCTTATCATTACACTTGTTTCCGCTTTGTGTTGAAATTCTCAAAAAATAAACAAAGTTCTTCACTTCAAATTTTTCGTTTTTATCATTGGGGATTAGCTTTTTTCTATCTTTTTGGACAATAATTTTATCTGGTCTGCTAACTTTTTCTTACACCTCTTCATTTCATATCGAATCATCATCAACAGTGTTTGCATCATGAATTTTCATTGTCGACTTGAAATTAGAAAATGAATATTTTATTATTGCGATACTTAGGTTGAGAATGGGAAAAATCGACCGAAAAGCTCTTGTTTATTAGTCGATCTTATTCTTTGCTTATAAATTTCCATTTTTTTTCTTTTCAACAACTCTGCTTCTAAAATTTTTTAAAATAAAAAAAAACAATAAAATCAAGTGGATTGATTGGAATATTCTTGTGAAAGAAATTTCTTTCAATACATCAAAAAAACAGTAAAGCTATTTTTTGTTATCAAATTGAATAATAATTTTGTAATTTTTTTTTCTACTAAGAAAAAGGAATAAATTTATTCGCTTTATCTTTTTAGTTAGAAAAATATTCTAAACTATTTAGATGTCTGAAGAATATTGATGGTAATATAGAATTGATTCTCTGATTTGATTCCAATTCAATCGAATAATTTCTTTCAAAGCTAGTCGAAGAGAAAGACAAATGATCTCTGATAGATAATTTAGATTAGATTTAAGCATACAATGATTATCATTACTCTCTCTCTCTCTCTCTCTCTCTCTCTCTCTCTCTCTCTCTCTCTCTGCTCTTTTGACCGAACAAATCAGAACTTTCGAAAAAAAAAAATTAACCTAAATTACTATTTTTTTTGTCTCTTTTTTTTATCTATTATATTTGATTCTTTTCGAATAACAATCGCTTGGTATATCCGCTTTTCTCAATTATTAATTTCCTTGAAAATTATTTGCTCTGCTTCTAAGAAAAAGAATGAAGAATAAAACGATTAATTAAATAGAGAATCAACGATCGAATGTTAGAGAGGAGAACCTTAGATGGACAATTAGGGGGCGCAAAATAAAAGAAGAGTGAGCTAAGCAATCAAAAGCAATCGTAATGATAATTTACATAATGTCCATAAAAGATGCATCCATTTTAGGATTTGTTTCGATCACAATTAATGATTCTTCTCTGCCATTCATTCATTAAGGAATGATTATTCCATCCAAACGGATCATTACAGTGAAATCACCTCTTTTTCTTTGCGGACAAGAGAGATTGGAAATTAAGAAAAGAAAAAAATGCATTAAAAGCAACTGTTCAGAGTGGAAAAGTATTGGCAGATCGAAAAGTAGACTATAATCCTTTTGATCAGACCAATGCGAATGCTAAATGAGGAAAAAGAATAGACCATCTTCACGAAATAAATATCTCGGTCATCATCATTATTTTTGATTCAATATTGTCCAATCGTTTCTCAGTATTCATTTTTCTTTCCGGAAGAATATAGTTTGCTTGCATTTTAGGAGAATGACAAGTTGGCCACTGAGTTGTTTCGTTTCGAAGAATCGTAGAGATTCTGAATGGAACGAAAACGATGATGACAGTGATTGTAATGGAAACAAATGAGCTATCTAAACTCTAGAGCTGTCTATCTGGACTCGGAGTGGACTAGACTTCTTCTTAAGAGAATTGATACAGCAATGAGACACATTGGTTGGTTTGGTTTTCTTAAATTCAATGTTAAACGTTTCGAAAACTTATCAAATAATTTAAGACTAGAATTCGATCAAGAAGATTCTAACAATGAAGAGAGTACTTTCATGAGAGTCTGCTAAAGCAAATATCTAATAGACCTAGAATAATTAAAAACAGAGTCTCTTTTCTAGATCACCATCTAGATAGATGACTAATTTGGGCATCACTCAGAGGAGTTTGGAAAAGATACTGAAAACTGAATGGTATCATTCTTCTTTTCATCTTGATTCTATTTGTGGTGGGTGGTGAAAATTTGGATGCTGTTTTTTACATTATCAGAACTGGTCTCAATTTCGCAAAGAATGTGTGAGATGCGAAGGAAAATTTTGAACAATTTTTTATATTTTCATTTTTTTTCTTTTTCGCCTATTCTCTCACTGATCTCAATACGTGATTGAATGCTAATTGAAAATTCTCCTCTTGATCTCAACAATACTTTTCTTTCGAGAATCAAAACAAATCTATTTTATGTATTCAAAGCAAAAATGAATTTTTTTTTCATAGACTGATTCAAAGGGTTCAGAAGAGATGATGAAAAATGTGAAATTTATCTAAGCTTTTTTTTTACTCTTCGACTTTCGGAATAAAATTATTCCGCTTGAAATTCATCGCTTTCTTTATTTTTTTTTTAAACTAAATTTTTTTTCTCACCCTCTTCTCTCTTTCCTTTCCTAGGCCTATACGAGTGTCAAATCAATTCGGATCCACCAAAAAGTCAGTAAGTATCGTTTTCTTATTCCAATTCTCCCTTCTCCATTCTTTTGATTCTTGCAATATCAATTTCCATCTAACCCATTCATCATCATCTTCATCGGAAGAGGAGGTCTCGAATAAAGAATCAAAAAAAAAAAAAAAAGAAAAAATTATTATTATTTTTGCGCTTTATTTGCTTAGCTTTCGATAAATTTGTTCGGCGATAAATATGGTCTCGATATTTTGTGGTGAAAATCTCTCTCTTTCTCTTTCTCTCTCTCTCTCTCTCTCTCTCTCTCTCTCTCTCTCTCTCTCTCTCTAACACAGACACACACACACACACACACTTTTTTTATTACTTTGGGCTTCTTATTCTCCAATACCTCGTTGTACAGTGATATACTTTCTTAGACAAAAAAAAATTATACTTAGATGGATTGTGAATCGCAAGAGAAATGAATAGAGAGAAAAAAAATCTCTGTCTTTTCTCTCTCGACATCTCCACTTCATTCATTGTAATTATAGCGGCTAGAGCTGGCAATATTTTTTTTAGTTTTTTTCCCCCGTTTCTCTATCCTTTCTCGTTAAATCTAGAATTACAATTCTTCTCTATTTCTTTCCATACTTTCTACACTTTCTAGCTTTCATTTATCTATCTCTGTGTGTCTCTGTGTGTGTGTCTGTATCTATTTCATCTCTCCGTCCTTCTTTGATGCGTTTCTAATATTGCCATCAATCCAAATTACGCTCTCTCTCTCTCTCTCTCTCTCCCTCTCTGGATACGCACAAACTAGTAACACCATATTATTTTTGCCGTTTTTTTTTAAATTTTATTTTATTATTCAGAGCAATTTGCTTAAGTGATTTTTTCTTGATTTTAAGCTTAGCTTTTGCTTGGTTATTTTTCTACAAATTCTTTTCTTCATTTTTTTTTCTTTTCTAAATCAATCAGGCGTTCAAAGAGAGTTGCAAAAACTGAAGAAGAATAAATTTGAAAAAAAAGAAGAGGATATAGGCATCTAATTTAGAAGAACAAAACAAGAATAGAAGACAATGATTGTGTGAAATAAAAACATAGGCAAACGATTCACTAAGAAAAATCAAGGCCCAGAACCATTCAACCACTATTCTATTCATCATCTTCTTCTCAATCTCTATCCCTCTTCATTATTATTATTATTATTGGTTCGATTCCTCTTGTCTTTGCTATTGAAGATTCTGGTTACGCTTAGAAAGAAAGAAACTTTTCAATGTCTATTAGAATGCCTTCAAGGCAACTTATCTGCACAAATTAACATTTTTTTAGAAAAGAGAAAAGTTTTCCAAACTAATTTTTTTCATCGCTGTGATTGCATTGTGCACAAATTCGATACGATTACATTGCTGATTACAGTATTAGCTCTTTGATGTATCTTCACTCTTCATTTTCGATGAGTTTGTCTGATTTCTTGAGCCTCTACACAGATAATAATCTCAAACAATTAATTTTGATAATTTACCTCTCTGAATCGATTGAATGAGAATTTTATTAATCGCAATATTTTTCTTCCGCTATTGTTTATTTTATTTTGATAAATTCTTATTCATTGCTACAGATATTTCTACTTGCATATTGTTGGTGAGTGAGCATAAATTTAAATCAAAGAATGAAATTTCAATGATTGTTATTTTATAGTTCCAATTGCAGAAATTGTTGGCGGTCCAAATATTTTTGTACGACTTGGAGAGCCAATCAATCTGACATGCTTGATAACCTCATCACCCGAGCCACCATCATTTGTATTTTGGTACCACAATCACCGTATGATCAATTACGATTATCAGAATTCCGATCAAGGACAAATACATTTGCAAAAAAGTCTCGATCGTAGTGATACAATCTTCTCAAGACTGATGATTACGAAAGCGAAGCTTGATCACAGTGGCAATTATACCTGTTCTCCAAGTAATGCTGAATCAACACACACCTATGTTCATGTTCTACAAGGTCAGTGAGATCAGCAAAACCCACAAATTTACAAATGAATCGATTGGTTTCGAGAGATAAATGCTTGGCATAACTGTTTTGGAAGAAAGATAAATATAAATTTCTAGGATCTAATTAAACATTAAATACAGAATCAATTATTTATTCTTTTCAAGAATTATGAGGGCTCTTTCTTTTTGTTCATGCTAGTATGCTCGTGTGTATGATTGATTGGCCTAGACTCAGATCTAGAGATCAAAGGACAATAATAGAAAAATAATAATAATAATAATAATGAACTGTATTGTGTTTCGCTTTAGATTAATAATGAACAACAAGGTGTATCAAACAAACGAATGCTCTTGAAAGAAAAAAAATCAAAAGATTACAATCTGAAAACCTCCACTCTTTCTTTCTATCTCTTCCTAGTTTTTTATTTATTTGAATGCAGAAAAATATAAAGCAAAAGTTATAAAAAAGTGAAAACAAAACAATACAACCTTGAAATGAGAATCAAAATGAATCGTTTAAATAAAGAAAGTGGAGACAATTGGAAAAATCTTTCCAAATCGATGACCGAACTAAATAAATCTAATGATTCTATCAAAAGTGAAGAATTGATGAAAGTTGTTCGCGAAGGCGATATTAGATTTTTCAACGAAACGATTTTCAATGCTGTTCTCTGTAGACAAAAACTTTCCATCTGCTTGTAATCTTTCATTTGTCAATCAGGGAATCCAGTTTGTGCATGCAGATAGCCATTTTTATGCAGCTTTTTTTAGATAGAATCTACAACTCTAAGGTTATTTCAGATAGAAAGAGTTTGAGGTTATAAAGAGCTTCTAATGTAAACTTCTCCTTATTAATTCCTTTCGATAAAAAAAACGAATTTATGCAGGGAAGCGACATACGAAATATTCTTTACGGATTTATTCATTTTACTTTTGTTATTGATTATCATTGCCGATATCTTTTGAATTTCCATATTGATTCGCCAAGCTGCTAAATCAACGATGATAGAATCAATCCACCATTCTGAATTGGAATTCGACAATTGGCATTGATTTTGATCTGATTGAGACTGAAATTTTCCTTCTACTTTCAAATGTGTGATCGAGTCTGAGATGCGTATGTCTGTTTCAAAGCAAAGATTTAGTGATGTGAATTCCTCGTTACAAAAAAAAAAAAAAAAAAGAAAAAAACTTTTGCTTGATTGACTTTTCCAGTCGAACAATTTTAATCATTGCTTCGATCTCGATTCTTCCCACCCCATGAATTTTTCTTTGTTATGTCTATTTTTTTCTGATTCTCATTCTGAAGCTGACAGAGACAAAAAATTGAGGCAAAATGTGAGGGAAAATTTTCTATTCTCTTTGAAAAAATTTTATAAAAAAAATTACATCAAACCAAGAGTTTGATTGTAACTGAATTTCATGATCATAATTGAAATCCTAGCGCACGTAACAGTCTAAGAAGTGTACCTTGAGAAAATACCACAATTGAATTATGGCATTATAGTAATGAAAAAAAATGGTTTGAGAGAATGCGAACTTTTTTCGTTGACAAAATGGAACGTATTTTTGATCGGAAAAAATTTTTAATATAATTAGTCCTTAGATTGATTGAATGATTTTACTATTCTTTTTTTTTTTTTTTTTTTGATTTATATTTCTATCTCAAGGCGAGAAACGATTATCGAATGATTTACAAAACGATTGGGACCATCAACAACAACAACAACAAGCTCATCATCATCAAACAAGTGCCGCAAGTGATTGGAATAATAGATTCGCTATCAAACTGATCTCATTTCTATGTACAATTTGGATCGCTTCGAAGTAATCCGATTCTTCTTCTTGTATTCTATATTTTCGTAAATTTTCTCTCTGTATCTATCTGTGAATAAAACAGCTTTTTAGAGAACAAAGACCAACGAATCGCAATAGCTCGAATCAAAGTTTTTTAATTTCGTTCCTTTTTTTTTTTTTTTTTTGAATTCGATTCTATTCTGTAATCGTTTCGATTTCGACCTATTTTTTCTCGGTTGAATTTCTTTGATTCTACGATTTTGTTTTTGTTGATATCAATGCTGTTCAATTTTGATAACTCAAACTTTTCTCTCTCTCTCTCTCTCTCTCTCTCTCTCTCTCTCTCTCTCTCTCTCTCTCTCTCTCTTTCTGTCTTTTATTTACGATTCCATGGGATACAAAATGATTATATCAGCTTCATTTTATTATTATTAATATTATTATTATTATGATTATTGTTGTTGCTCTTTCAAACTATCTATTGTTATGATTTTTGTCATTTGTGAAAAAAAATAAAAAAAAAATTTCAAAAATCTAATTGAATTTTTTCCTCAACGTTCCTTAGTTTTTGATCGATCTTCTATGATTGAGAACAAGAGAGAAAGAAAAGGAAAGAAAAGGGCTTATTTATTATAAAGTTCAGATTGCATTATTTTATTTCTTCTCTTGTTTTCTCTCAATTTTTTGATGCGATTTTTTCTCCATCATTCTTACTTTTTGCCAGATATTCGAATTAAATTCGATTAGATTCCGTTTTTGAGGCTCAAAGTTGAAATCATTCAATCAGAAATGAATCATTCATATTCATTGGTGAATATGATTTAATCCTTTTTTGCAATGAAAACAAACTCTTCAGGCGAACATCGATTGCGAATTCTCTCTAGCCTATCTCCGAAAAAATGGATACAATCAAGCGATATCAAAATAGAAAGCAACAAAAACTTTACAAAATTGAATTTTTTGTGGTCGTAGGAGAGTTGAAAAAATCTCTAAATATTTGTTGCTGTTCGTAGGAAGCTTATAGAGGAAAATTCTATTAATCTCATCGAAACAATTCAGCGAAAAGGAATCTTCTGTTTATTCTAAAAGTTACTGTAAATTTTTAAATCTGATTTTGTTCTCCGTTTATAAATCGAGAGCATTTTATGCAATCTAATGCCGAATCGAACCGTAAAACTTTGAGATAATTTGACTCGAAAAACAAAACAACAAACGAAATTGATTCTGGTCGGAATGGATTCAATATGGCTATTTTTCCGCTCAAATTTGAGAATTTTTGGATTAAAATTCACTCGAATAGATAGCGTTTGAGAACAATCAACATAATAGGGATCAAGAGGAACAATAGGTAAGCAATCGTATATCGTCGGCAATGCCCTATTTTTTCTTGCAAAAATTTAAATTATCTATGTGACTTTCTGATTTGACCATTTTCGATTTTTCAGAAAGCCTACAGATTGGCTAAGTTTAAATATAACTATTATAAATAATCTATCAGTGCCTGAGACAGTAACAGCAATACTTTGATAGAATACATCTTGGAATTTGTGCAGGAAAGTAATCGACAATTTTCGCATAGTCTTCAATCGAGCAAATTCCCAATTTCCCGGAATCGATTCCCTTTGTATGAGAGACCACACAAAAACCAAACAAATTGATTGAATATGATCAATTGCTCAATGTCTTCATCTGCTAGGGAGCAGTGTAGAAATTGAGAAAGGAGCAAAGAAAATTGTAGGCGATTTGGTTTCTGTAACATCCATTTCATTCTTGTTCATCAATGGAAGCATTTTCCGCCATTCATTCGAGCATCGATCAAACAAAAAATTTAATTTTCGATAAACTATTTCGATCACGCCCCTCGAGATCAGTTAGTTTTATTTTGGGTTTTAAAAATTACAAAAACGATCCAATGTTGATACTACGCTAGAAAGCAGAGAAAACAGTTTTTTTACTCTTCGAGAAAACTGTAGCCATCATTCATTGAGAAATTTTTCGTCTCATTCTCCATATTTTTTTCGTTTTCTGTCTTGTTCTCCGAACATCAATCATTACAACGATGATGATGCTCTCGATAGAATGAAATATGTTTGATGCAAAATTTGGAAATTGAATCAGAACAAAAAAAAAAAAAAAAGATCTTTGTTGAGGGCGATAGAAAATGTAAACGAAAAGTATTACAGATCGAGGAGAAGCATTCCCTTGCTTAGATCCAGTCTATTATATTTTGTCAAGCCTAATTTCCAAACATTTTCAAACGATTCGAATGTTACGAGGAGGCAAAAATAGAAACTATTTGAAGAGTAATCAAAACTTTATGTTAGACTTAATAGAAAAATACCCTTTTTTTTTGGATAGAAGTGCTATTGGAGAGTTGTGAGTGAGAAAAGCGATAAGAGAACGACGAAGGATTACAAACTGCCATTGGATAACTAAAATGGAACGATGAAAAACGGTCCATATGTCAAATGAAAACTACACTCTCAAATGCTCACATCTTAATAAAGCATTGATCTCCACATTCGAAGATCTTATTGATATTCATCTTTTTGTCAACTATCAACATCAAACCTAAACCATAGTATTAGATTTAACACAAAATAGAACAGACTTGTCGCACATTTACACAAACACACACACACACACGCACACACATACACACGCACATTTAAAGATCAAAGAACCAGATGTTTATTGGCACCGAAAATTCCATCTTCTTCTATCTTTTTCTTCCTTATAAATCTTTCTCAAAATCCATCTTTGTTATCTTTAGATTGTAACTGTTGTTGTTGATAATCTTATGATACCTCATTCTTACACTAGATGATTTGTGTATCGATCATTACAAATGCTTCTATTTTACCTCAATTCAAAATCGAATGATTGTTTGTGATGTAATACCATTTGATATCTAAGATGAGGAAATTCAGATGAATTTTTTTCCTCAAGATTGTTCAAGGTTTTATTCTCTTCTATTTTTTTCTTCCGTAATCGGATCCTATCATAATTCTGGTCTTTGTTTGTTTGGTTTTTGCTTTCTTTCCGAACTTATTTCAATATAGCTTTTCAAATGGAACCTAATTGAAAATTTTATCTCTTCTCTTCTCGTTCTTTACGTTTTGTTTTCCATTAAAGCTTCTTAGATTTAGATTGTGAATATCGAAATAATCTTTTGAAACATCACTACCGAAACATTGAACTTGATCAAAAGATCCATGATCAATGTCTTACGATTGAAAGACCATTTTTTTCACAGTAAAAGATGTGTAATTATCGTAATGATATTAGCAATAATAATAATAACAAAAATGAGCTATAATAATTGTTAATTTATGTTTGTCAATCCCTCCATTCATTGATTCAGTTCTCTTTGATGAGATCGCATTTAAATTCATTGAATAACATCACGTAATCCTAGAATCTATCGATCAATTCTTGAGGATCAATCGGAGAGATTTATCGGACAATCTCTAGCAATTTGAGATTGATCTAGAATCATTTTTAATCGATGCGATAATTGCTTCATTTGATGATCGATTCATTGACATAAACCAAGTGATTCTCATTCCAAATCAAATAATGAACTTATTGTATTGAGAAAAATCTCAAAAGATTTGATTTTTCCCTTAAATAGAGGAAGCAGAACAAGAAGCATTCGGATGAAAATGTACCATATTTAATATGGTATTTCTACTGGTCCACAGCTCTTTAGGTAGAAATCGAAACAAAAATTTTGTGCACTGCAGCATTCTTCTCTAGGCTTGTGTTGTTTTCAAAAAATTAAATGATTGCAGTACATTTTTTTCGCCACGTTTTTGATTCTTATTTATATTTAGAATCTTAAAACAAAATCGATTCAGTTGATTGTTATTGATGCTGACCACATCTAGATTGATCATCCAACCATTACTTAGATCATCACTAGAAATCAATGCTTATCTATATGCTTTTTTTCAAACGCAATCATCACTGAGATCAATTAATTTGCTACTAAAAAATCATCGTTTTTTTTCTGTATTTGATTGTTTTTGAAATTTTAAATTGATTAATGATCCAATTTATCATGTAGAAAAATTCGAAAATGGCTGCTGATGTCGCTCAAAAACTTGCGATTGTTAATTTGAACGAATTGAATCCACCACCAGAATTCATCAACGATCGTTTGAAATTGTGGGATAAATTCAAAAAACGTTATGATGAAGAATTGCTTGAGAAACAGACCAATCAAAGTGTTGAGATTAATGTTTCGGTGAAAAATAAAGATAATCAAACATTAGCATTCAAAGCTAGTAGTTGGAAAACGTCGCCGATTGATATTGCTCGTCAGATTGGTCCGAAATCTTGGTGCGAAACTTTAGTCATCGCTAAAGTTGATCAAATACTTTGGGATCTTGAAAGACCTTTGGAGAAAGAATGCTCTTTAGAACTCTTAAATTTTGATTGCGACGAAGGTAAACAAGTTTTTTGGCATTCTTCAGCTCATATACTTGGTGAAGCGATGGAAAAACTTTATGGCGGTCATCTTTGTTATGGGCCACCGATAGAGAACGGATTTTACTACGATATGTTCTCGTCCGGTTGCTGTAATGGCGAAATAGATTTGAGTGTGGTTTCTAAATCCCACTACTCTCACATTGAGAACTCGATGAAAACAGTATGCAACGAAAGGCAACCTTTTGAGCGCTTAGAATTGACCAAAGAAGAGCTATTAGAAATGTTCGCCTACAATCGTTTCAAAGTTCGTATTCTTAACGAAAAAATCAAAGAACCTAAAACTACGGTCTATCGATGCGGCTCATTGATCGATCTCTGTCGTGGACCACACGTGCGTCATACCGGATTCGTGAAAGCGTTCAAAGTCACAAAATCATCTTCATCGTATTGGGAGGGCAAAGCTGATGCCGAATCATTGCAACGTGTTTATGGAATTTCGTTCCCAGACAACAAACAGCTCAAAGAATGGATTCGCTTCCAAGAGGAAGCTGAGAAACGAGATCATAGAAAAATTGGTCGTGAACAAGGGTTGTTTTTTTTTCATGAACTTAGTCCTGGGTCATGTTTTTTTACTCCACGTGGGGCGTTTATCTACAACACTTTAGTGGAATTTATCAGAGTGAGTATTTAATGGTTTGAAATCTATTTTAGTGACAATCACTTTAACGAACTTGCAGAGTGAATATCGTAAACGAGGTTTTCAAGAGGTTGTAACGCCTAATATCTATAACATGAAACTTTGGGATATTTCCGGTCATAGTCAACATTACGCTAGCAATATGTTTCAATTTGAATTAGAGAAAGAGAAATTCGGTCTGAAACCAATGAATTGTCCTGGCCATTGTTTAATATTTGATTCTGATATACGCTCTTGGAGAGAGTTGCCTTTGCGTTTGGCAGATTTCGGCGTTCTTCATCGTAACGAACTATCCGGTGCTTTGACGGGACTCACTAGAGTCCGTCGTTTTCAACAAGATGATGCTCATATTTTTTGCACAATGAATCAAGTTAGTTCTAAATCAATCAATTTGTCTAATTCTAAAATAATAATTTTAATTGAAGGTCAATCAAGAGATCAAAGGAGCACTTGATTTTTTGAAATCCGTTTATTCAAATTTTGGCTTCACTTTTGATTTAAAACTTTCTACCAGACCAGAAGAATTTTTGGGCGAGATTGAAGTTTGGACACAAGCTGAGGAAGCGTTAGCTAATGCTCTCAATGATTCTGGATTGCCTTGGCAATTGAATCCCGGTGACGGAGCATTTTATGGACCAAAGATCGATATAACAATCAACGATGCACTTCGAAGACCTCATCAATGTGCCACTATTCAGTTAGATTTTCAACTTCCTTTAAGATTTAACCTTGGTTATTCAGCAGAAGACGGTACCAAAAAACACCCTGTCATTATTCACCGAGCTATTCTAGGCTCCATTGAACGTTTCATAGCTATCTTGACAGAAAATTTTGCTGGAAAATGGTCTCTTTTTAGAATTTCAATATTCACGGTTCATAATTTTTTTCAATTTTTTTAGGCCATTTTGGATATCACCAAGACAAGTAATAACCGTACCGGTAGGACCTCAATGTAATGATTACGCGGAGCAAGTTAGGCAACAATTGCATGAAGCTGGATTCCAAGCAGAATCAGAATTAGATCCAGGATTGACTATGAACAAAAAAGTTCGAAATGCTCAGCTGGCACAATTTAATTTCATTTTGATTGTCGGGGAAAAAGAGAAAGCTAATCAAACAGTGAATGTACGTACGAGAGACAATAAAATCCATGGTGAAATTTCTGTGAAAGATTTGATTGAAAAATTCCGAAAGTTCATCGATGATAAAACAATCAATGCTGAAGAAGTTTTTTAACATTTTTCACTTGTTTAAAATTTGGAGATCAGAATGTCCTTCAAATGTTGCACATAGTTCACGATATTGATTCAATAAACAATTAAGATTTTTTAAAAACTTATTTCTTGATATATCATGGCAATCTTTTAACAAACTAATAGTAGGGACAGAATTTTTGCACCAATAATTTATAAGTTTTTCATTCACTTTTCTACGATTAGGTAGATAAGGTATGATTGTTAGAGCTGTATTGATTTTCCTACAATCTTCCAAGGATAACATTCGTAGAAATTCTCGACCGATCGTTGTTTTAACATCTCGTAAGATCATTTCTTCGATAGCCATATAAAAGGATGTAGAATTATCGATTTCATCATTTTTAAGAAACGTCAGATCGAAGGATGTACATGGATCGAATAAACAATCTAACGAGAGATTTTTATTTAGATGGATGCGATTGTCTTCATCAGGACTCCAAACAATTTCTTCACTGTCTATGTAAGATTCATTAGAAACGTTTTCTTGAACTTTTTTATTATAGATGAGTTTTGGAATAAAAATTCGTAAATTTTCATACCATTTCGGATCTAGAGACTTAAATTCAGATGATTTGATTTTCATCAAGAACATTTGCATCAATTGATGATGGATTTTAGAATTTTTCATTTTGATTAATAGATTAAAAATCTCTTCTGAATCATCACGGACAGATTTTTTGATGTGAGTGAGACCACTGTTTATGAATTTGATTAAAAGATCAAGTTTAGGAACGTTTTCATTAACGGGAATTGAATCTAAAGTTTTCAAATAATGTCTTAGAAATTTCAAAACTTCATTGCGTACACGTTCATCTGGATCTGTAATGAATTTGGCAACGATCGAGAGTTTCTCAGTATTTCTTGTGAGAGAGTAATCATCATCATTGTTATGATTCGATAATTTAATATTGATCTGTTTCAAATAGTTAGTTTTTTGACTTGCCGATATCTTCACATTATTCGAAAGGATTCGATAATAATCGATTGATTCTCTGTCAATCAATTGATTTAATTGAATTTTTTTTGATTTCAACTGTAATTTTGTCTCGTTCAAATGTTTTGGAAGTTTTTTGCCAGCTTTGATTTGAATCTTTCGAAAATCGGCGTTTTTCTTCTTCTTTCTTCCCATCTTTGAATTCAAATACAAACTTTAAGGCTTAAACTTTGAGCTATTCTAGAATTGGACCACATGATTGCAGGCATTGTGAATCTAACTATCTCTACTCTCATGGCTAGTTTAGTTGAAACTGAATTTTGAAATTATTTTTAAAGATAATCTTTTTAATTTTTCTTAAAAATTCAATAGGCTATTTCATTTTTTTTCAATAGAAATCAGTCAAGTAACAATAATAAATTTGTTTTGACGCTTGATATGGAAAATACAAAGGCAAACTCAAAGAATGGAAACATAGAAGATATGGTTCATTTGATTTTCAATCGGAACTATAGAAAAAATTGGAATCACATAGAGTTTTGTTTTTGAAAGAGCATCAAGCAGAAAAATCAGGATATTTTTTGAGAATAATCCGAGAAGAATGAGCCTAATTAGTTTCATTTGCCCCCACAAACCTAGGTGGAATGCATTTAGATTTTAATCGATTGACAGACAATTTAGGCAATCGCCTAATGTCAAAGCCTTAGACTACAGACGGTAACGGTGTTGAATTATTGATCATTCCATTCAGATTTTGTGACGATCCATTAGAATTCAATGATCCCGAGGTTTGAACCGTAGCAGTTGCAAGACCATTAGGCATCGGTGTTTGAATGGGAACATTTGGGTTCTGTGCAGCAAGCTCATCATTCCTCACATCGGATTTAAGTTTGACGAATTCTCTCGCCACTTCATCATTATTTCTTTGTGATAAAATTCGTAATATTGTCCAACCAGTTTCATCCATATGAACTCGTCGACCAAACGGAAGCCAACAATTACAATTTCCTTGTTCAGCGATATCGGCAAGTTGGAGAATGCAGACACCCACTAATCGATCTTCACGAGCGAAACAATAATCTTTCACTGCGATATGTAATTCGAAAGATGTTGGCTCATCCTCGTTTCCTATAATACTGGAATGAAAAGGGTTTGAAAATTAATCGCTTCGAGGAATTCGCATCTAAGATATAAAAACTTACAAATAGAATGTTTCATTGAATTTCGGTGACCAATTGTTATGCTTAGATTTGGTGGCAAATTTTCTTTTCTTATCGCTCAGATGTGGACCAATCATATTGACCTCGACAAAAGGCTTGAACATGGTTGTGTTTGGCCATTTAAGCTCATTACAAGCGACAACTGAAAAAAATTTAATCGAAATTATTAAAATATTGCAAAGATGTTTGCAGGAGAAACACTTACTTTTTACAGTGACCTTATGTTCACCAGAATTCGGATGCGTAAAGAGATCGACCTGTATCGAAAGCTCACCGACAGGTCCATCTTCTTGAGTTGGCAGGTCTTGTTTAGTTTGTGTGGTCACAAATTTCTTGATCAAAGTGTCGGTGGTTTGAGTGTACATCGATAAGGCGTTGCGTAGTGATTGCAAATCAGGATTTTTGTCCAAAAAGGTTTTCTTCAATCCGTTACCGTTAGCATGGAAGAATTGTTTCATTGTTTCCAACGAAACATCTAACACAGCACATTGTCGTGGGTTTAAATTCTTTTCAAATTGTAACGACTAAAATAATGTAGAGATGTGAATGTGAAATTCAGGCACAGTCAAGGCAAACAAAATAAATTACCTCTATAACACCGAGATTACTTAGGCGATTTGTAGAGAGATTGTTTTTGAACAATCGCCCAACATCTTCAATTTTGGCGTTTGGTAGACTCTGTAGAATGATATTCTTCTCGTTGATCGGAGGTAAAACTATAGTTTTACCCAGCGTGGTCATCACTAATTTCCATAATTCTTTCAATAATCGTTTGAACACTGTTTTTTCACACGTTTGAGAGAATTGGGATAGTTTTCCATCAAGTAAATCCATCAATGGATGTAAGATAAGATCAGCATCTGCTGCAACTTCCGAACTACTTTTCAACGCTTGTAGAGCTTGTGCTGTACTGCCTGAATTACCTTGGCTGCTTCCTTTCACTTGACCTAGAAGAGTTCCTAGCTCTGAAACACTCTTCTTGATGGTTGGTTCCAAACTTTAAAAAGAAATTAGAATATAACAGGAAACTATTCTGATATACGGGAATATTGACATACGTTTTGGCGAAAATAGAACTCAATTCATCTAGATTACTATTGAGGGTGATTTGTAAATCTTTCAATATGTTAGCTGCATCAACTTCAAGCTAAAATCGATGGAGAAAAAATAGAATTTGAAAGAGTTCAACTAGACAGGAAATGTGCTTACTTTTTCTCCACCCATCGATTCAAACATTTTCTCTAATTGAACTCGCAATTGTTGAATATTATTCATTAGAACACAAGCCTAGAGGAAGAACAAATAATATAAATCAAATCCCAAAGGATTCGAAAAAAGGTCTCGGAACGTTTTTTCATCAGTTAAAATAACTCACAGTCTTCTCATTTTTGCAATTATTGCTGAAATCTCTTTTCACAATATTCACATAGGCAGTCAAAACTTTGACTATAGTTTTGGCGAATCTTTTCATATAACGTTTCACGATCTCTGGGTCTGGACATTCAAGTTTTTGTATCACATCGAAACATTGCGTGAGCTGAGTGAAAACATCGACCACCGAGTTCGAGAACAGCGAATGTTCTGAGCTGTGTTGAAACTATGAAAAAACAAACAAATAGGATATATCAATAATCGGAATTTCAAACAAAAAACAATTACTCCATCTTTGCGATCTCTTATATATGCTCCATTAACGTATTCCAACGAGACATCATCATTTTCATTCAACCATTGCATTACGAATGGCTCGAACCATCTGCGGTCGCATGAAAAAGAAATGAAGAATTTAGATCCAATATAAATGTAAAACAGACTATGAATGAGTTTCGATGGAAGAGGACATACGCTGGATATCCAGGAACCACATCTCTAAATTGTGGAATATCACGACAATAGGTGTTGTAGAACCATTTGCATTTGAAATGTAGATTCATATAAGCGGAACTAAGACACAATCTATGCTGTTCATGTTCTTCCAGAGCGAATTTCATATCGCTAGAGAAAAGCGTCAGCATCGATGCGGCACTTAAATGTCCAATATTGAATTCTTGTGGGAATTGATTCAAAACTGGGGCATAACTATTCTTGTCCTCTTCGATAATCGAAACCATCAAGGCTACAAGTTTGTGCCAAAAATCTAAATTGTGTAAACTTGGACCAGCATCTTCCGGATTCTCTTTCTTATCGGATGGATCGGCTTGAAACTCTCTAGAATAAAGTTCGGTACAATTTTCGAATAAAAATTGATAGGTCGAACGAAGGCAAGCTTTGGCACAATCTTTAACAACTTGACTAGCTCTCGGTGGACTGGATAGTTCTTGCACTTTCATGCGGAAGAAAGTGATACTTGTCAGAAGATCCACTGTGGATTTGAGATCTTGCAATCGTTCAGGTGATGATGCTGGAAAATTGTTCTAAATTTTTAATATTCGAAAGAAAAAAAAAGGAAAAATTCGATCAATCTGTAGAGATAGAAGTATGAAGGTATTCAAAAACAAAACTCACTCTATACATTGACAAATCGATTCGTAATGAATTGTGAAGTTGATCAAGAAGTTTGATGAATTTTTCTTTCTGCAAAAAAAAGAAAAAGATAGAACAGGGAATAGATGAGAATGTTGATAAGCTGTTTAATAATTCACCCCAAAATTCGAGGCTGCAAAACGATCCGAAGCAGAAACGTTTGATGATGCCGAGGTGTGTGCATAGTAGGCATTGATATTGGCTAATAAAGTACTCATAACGGCCGGCACTCCTTGGCAGAGATATTTCGTCGATAGACAATGAAAATGTCTTAAGAAAGATAATTTTCATCACACGACAACATTAACGGCAACGAAGACGACAGGAAAAAACAAAATCAAAAGAGAACAAAATCATATCGATCAAAAATGAGCGAGCAGGAAAAAATTGAAATTAAGTTTTAAATTTGAAATTAAAAATTTAGCATTGAAAATTCTTACGTCATTGCTTGATAGATCGATTCGATACCGTAACGCATCGCAAACTCATCGACAATCTCTCGGGCTGGATAATCGAAATATACTTTCCATGCATCGTCCTTTTTGGTTTAACGAGATCGAAGATCGAGCAAGAAGTAATTAGATAGAATAGCAAAGATAATAACAAAGAAGATAGAATAAAAAGAAAAGAAAAACAGAATCTGGATTCGAAAACCTACCCCTTTGTAATCAGGAAGTTTCACTTGGCCATTGTGTACCGTTTCGCAAAGATAATGAAATAAATTCTCGTGAAGACAAGTGTATTGAACATGATATGGTGCCACCTTCTCTTCACCCTTGATCTCGACACTGATATGTAAGCGTATCGCGCCGGAAACTGCAGATTTATCTGTGCGTTTCTCTAGATTGTACCAAACGTCCATTTCGCCGCTTAGCGTTCGAACTTCGATGATAGTTTGTCCAAGAAAATCATCCGATTCTCTTGTGAGTTTTTGTCGTAATTTCGATTTAAGATCATTATCTTCATCCCAAACGCGAACTTTGATACGGTCGCTTGAATTGTGACACTCGAAATAGAATTTTTCATTCCATACTGGATTCAAATCTTGCGGAACGGTCCTGGTACGTTTTTTAACTTTGCCAACTTGTGTGGTTACATATGGATCACTGGTACCACTCTTATCCTTTGCAATCAATCCTTGAGCACAGATAACTGAGCAAAGATTGCAAGAAAAAATTAAGAATTAGCGAATATATTTGAAATCCGCAGAAGAGCAAAGGATAAGAGGAGGGAACGACAGAATTGATTAAAACGATCAGAAATAAAAGGGCAGTGTGATGGGTGAGGATTATTGATGATGATCGAGATCTTCATCTAGGGATACATGCCTGTGATGGTTATCTTGGCCGACCAGCTGCTGTCAAGCATAACCTGTTCGGCTTTTTGCATCTCTTCAATTTGTATCTTAGGATCAACACCGAAAACGTTTCTAAAATGGATTTTTTTGGTACGAAATTTGGATCAAAAATTCAAATTGGTTTAATTGGTGATGGTGGTGTTTTATTTGATAATTATCATCATTCATAGATCACAGGTTTGAATCAATGGTGATGAATAGATCGAGATGATTTGATCAATCGGATCGTTGGATTAACCAAACAGGAGCGAGAGTGATGGAAATTAGTGATGGGAACAAAGATTAGACCGGAAGGAAGAGAGAAGAGAGAGAGAGAGAGAATACAAGAATATGAATTCGATTGCAATAGGTGGTTTCGAACACAGCAAGAAAGAGAAGTGAAATTTATATCGCTTCATAATATGAATAATATGAATAAGTCTGAATCAAAACGAAGAAATGCATTCTTTGTGTATGGAAAATTCATGCTTCCAATGCATCTGAATTCAAGCATTAACAAATTAACATTTACAAGCGGATTAATGTCAGATTAAAATTAGATGGTCATTAAGATCGGTGGTTAGATAATGTTACCCAAATCTTTCAATTACAAATCGATCTCATTCAATCGAAGAGATTTTTTTTTTCTATCTCCGCAACGGTTTAAACACAAAACATTCATTATTAATCATTTTGGCTCGGATTCGATTAAAATAAAATCTTTTCAATTGGATCAGAGAGAGAGAGAGAGAGAGAGAGAGAGGAAAGACATTTAGAGTGCGAAAATCTAGGTGATAAGAGTGCGACGGAAAAAATTTTTCGAGGTTCGATAAAAATCGTTTTGGATAATTTGAATGTATTAGCGAATGGGGGGAAAGAGAGAGAGAGAGAGAGAGAGAGAGAGAGAGAGAGAGAGAGAGAGAGAGAGAGAGAGAGAAAATGGAATTTCTCTATTAGAGAGATTATTTCGCTCTTACCAGTGATGGCAATTTTAGCTGACCATTTTGAAGTGCCATCAAGAACACTTTGTTTCACCGCTTTCATATGTCCAGAGTGGCTTTTCTCGTCCACACCGAACACATCTCTGTTGTGGTGTGATAAATAGGTAGTTTGTGTGTGTGTGTGTGTGTGTGTGTGAATGTGTTGGTGGTAATTTTTGTGAACGAAAAGAAAAAAAAGGTAATCATAGATTTTAAGCTTACGGTGAATCAGAAAAATCTATCTGAAAAATTTTTTGTTCTGCGAATTTAATCGAAGACTAAAAGAAATAAAGAGAATAGAATCTAGAAAAGTCATTGCAAACATTTCTAATCCTTAAAGATACGGATTTTCCCTTTTTTTTCAAAAAAAAAAAATTCAAACATTTTATAAGAATCCAAGTCTAGACAAAGATTCTCTATGATCATTTAGACATCGAAATTCAATCGGAACATAAAAGCTTTCGTTTAAATCACTAAACTCAAAAGAAAAGAAAAACAAAGCGCTTTGATCGAGATCGATCGAGAAAGCAAATTAAAATCGATTTCAAACTCTTAATAAATCTAGACTATAAATTCATTTTGTTTTCAATCACAAGCAAACAGAAATCTACAGCTTTATTGCAGTATTATCGATTCGGTCTGAGAATCGGGATAGATTCCGAAAAAAATTAATCCGAAAAAATACTGCGCTACAAAAACTAAAAGAAAAAGAGAAAAAATTTCTTCAAAAAGCATAACAATCGAAGAGGCTAATTTTTCGAAATAAAAAAAAATCAAATTAATTTGTTTTTCTCAATTAAAGAAATGGATGTCAGAGTCAAAAAGAGAAAACAAATTGCAAAACCTGATCATTTCGAAAATCTCTGGTTTTTCTCGTTCCCGAATTTTCATTCTTTCTTTCATCGCCATAATAATATTGTTTGCTTTATCTTCGGCCCCATGTTTGGAACTTTTCTCCGCCGCACCTTTGTATTTGTTTTAGAATCAAGAGAAGAGAACAAAAAAAAAATCATTTTTAAAACATAATTACATTTGAATGGCAATGTTTTGAATCGATATTTCGATCAGAAAACAAAAAAAAACAATTATTTTTTCTGAAGAGAAGGAACAAAAATCTCTTAATTTACGTTGCAAACAATCGGCATTGAGAAGATCTTTGCATTTTTCATGACATTTCACTCCACATTCGGTACATCGGACACCTTGCCTTGCGATGCCCCACAACAATCCTTCACATTCATAGCAATAGGTTGGTGAGGTGGCGGTCCAAAGTTGAAAATTATGCGGTGTCGTTCGAGAGATCGGATAGATCAATGCTTGTAGAGTTTTCTTATAGACATGTGTTTTCTTGGAGAGAATCAGGGATAATCATTGAAACACGCACATACAAAAAGTATTGATCGAGAGAAACAAAAAATTGAAAGATCAGAAAAAGTTTCGAGATCGGAATAATTTTCCCTACCAATTCTTCATCATTTAACGATTGTCTTGGTATCGCTGAAGTAAGACCAGCATTTCTTTTATTCGCTGCCATTGTCTATTCGAACAAAAAAAAATTTGAGAACGAAATAATTATAGTTTAGGATCTTATTTTGTTTTAGTTTCAGAGTAATTAATTGAAGAAAGCAATAAATACCTTCAGAACCAGTTCACTAACTAATGGTATCGATTTCTTTCTCGGTCTTATGTCGGGCATCGCATCGATACCACTAAAAAATGGATTATCACTGATGGCCGAGAAAATCAATTAAGATAATTAATAGATAGAATCGATCAGAAAGCTTTGAAAGAGAATAAAGTAGAAGGAAATGAATTATCAAAACACTTACCCGATACGGAAGCCTAAGCTTTTGAAAATATCACTGACCCCTGGACGTACGCCCGTCTATAATCCGGTGTAGGCGAACAGAAACGAAACAGAAAAAAAGAATTAACTGGTATCTTGTTGCTCTGTTATCATTTTCTTCCCCCCACCAATTTTAATTACCTCGTTAAGATGAGAATTGATTTTATTGTAGGCATTAATCCATCGAGCTCTCGCTTTAGACATTCCTTCGGTACTAGTCGGAACGATTAATGGTGTATCGAAAAACATTCCAGACGGCATCTTTGGGGGACTTTTTCTTTCGACTTCTTCGTTGAAAGTGACAGTTTTTGGTGTCGAATCGGATTTACTGATATTATTATTGTTTGCTGATGATGTTGAGGATGACTTCAACACCGATTCAATCGTAGTCGGATCGAATTCGCCACCATTAGATTTATTTACTTGACTAAGATTTGCACTGGTATGGTCAGCGATTAGATTATCTTTCAATGTTGGTGATGGCAATATTTGATTGCCATTCTCGCCACTATTGGAATCATTTTGATGTTGAAGATCTGTTCCGGATAGATTATTCAGATCAGAAACGTCGACTTTGCTGTTTAGTCCCAAATTCCTCTCATCATTAAGATGTGGAGATTGTAAATCGCTCGATTGTAATTGGTCTCTAAGATTGAATTTATCCGGATTCTGTTCGATTTCATCACTAATAACAATCGCTGGCGTGCTAAACTCATGTTTAGTTGTTGTTTCCGATGTTTGATTCTCGGAATTAAACAATGCGGACTCTTGTTGATGATTTTGCTCGATTATATTACTCGTATTCAATTTCCAAGGCTCGATTAAAATTTGATTATTCACATCGAATGGATCATTATTGATCATGAAAGCTGCACTGTCCGAACATTGTTGATTCGATCGATCACTCTCCATATCAAATTCAAATTGTGCTTGTCTTCGATTCCAATCCTCTTCGAATCGTTTATCGAGATAATCTTGCTCGCTGATCCAATCGTTTGAATCACAATTAACTTTATCACTATTAAGGGTGTCTTGTTGCGTCAATTTTGTTCTATGATTTGATTGATTATTAATTTCACTATGCATCGGTGATGATGAATCCATCAAAACGCTTTCAGATTTCGAATCTTTCGGATTGGGATCAGTTATCATTTGAGTATCTAGTTGGTTCTCATCGTTTAAAATTTTTTGATCATTATTATTTTCAATCTTTGTTTTATCAAGAAATCCATTCTGATTAATCACATTACTATCGACGAGCGAAATAAGTTTGTCAACATTCTGAAACGAATTCTCTCGGTTGCTTTCGGAAAGATTCGTAGCCTGAACACAAGGTGCAAATCCATTCATCATATTCGATTGAATCATCGTCTCAGTGTTGCTGTTGGAATTCATCTGATTCTTTTGTTGATCATTCAAAGGCGATAAGATAGCGATCGATTTTCTTCGCTGTTCTAGCTGAATATTTTCATCATTCTCATGCTCCAAAGCAACTTGCCTTTCAAGACTTGGCTTACGGATTGCTTTTCGCCGTTGTCGAAGCCGATAAGAGGTGAGATCAGGCAAATTTTCGGTTGCTTGACCATCATCATTGAGAATCAACGGTTCATCGTCTTCATCATCATACTCATCCAAGCTATTCTTTTGATCGATTTCATTTTGATTATTCGAATGATGAGGGATCGTTGGAGGGAGACTGTTCATCTGCTCATCATATCGTTGATCACATTGTATGAATTTGGAGAAAGAATCATTTTGAAAATTGTTCGGAGAATGAAATTGATTTTGTTGCTGCTGTTGTTGCAAATTGTATTGCTGTATTGTCGATATTTGTTCTTGATTCAACACGATTTGTTTTGCACTCTTACCGGATGGTATTTGAGGCATTTTACGTCTGTTAAATGAAATTTATTGATTGAAAGTGATTGATTTTTCAGCAAAGAAGAAAACAAAATAATGCCAACCTTTCTTTGTTTCTAGGCTTTTTGTTCATTGCATCATTGATCTGCGGCAATACTCTACGAGTTTTGTTGCTGTTGTTGTTGATAGCAGTGTTGTTGAAGCTGCTGACATTGATCATTTCATCATCACCAATTTTATTGTTGACAGTAGTTGCATTACAAGGCGATTCTGAACCATTTCTATGGACCAATTTGAAGCTATTCACAGAATAGGCAGACACTAGTTTTGAATCGTATTCGTTAGAAGAAGCACCAATGTTGGTGATATTCTGACAGATCTTCTTTTTGTATTGATCACGGATGGTTTGGATATCGGTACAGCCACCGAACGGTAATTCACGTTTTGGTCTAGATTTTTTCACCGAAGAGATCTCATTGTTATCGAGATGATTCTCATTGAACATTGATTGTTCTGGCTCTTGTTGTTCATTAACTAAATGATTCGCAGTGTGACAATACTCGTTATTGAATCCATCGTTTATCATATTTTGATGCTGCTGTTGTCGCGGTTGTGCTGGATTCAATTGAGATCCTTGATCAAATTCAGACCTCGATGATATGAATGGTTTCGATAGAATATCGAATTGTGATGATGATGGGTTAGATTGATGATATGATTCATATTGATTCTGCTGATTTGGATAGCTAATATCACTGGTATAGTCACTATCTTCGGAAAGACCAGCTATTGTTATCATTATTCAATTTTTTGAGATGGACGAAAATGGAAGGACCGAATCGGGTCGAGATAAGAATGAAAATGAAAACGAATAATATTAATAATCTAATAAGGCGAATAATTTTCTATTCTTTCGGAAACAAAATTTAAAAAATTTCAAAAGCTTACAATAGAGTTGATGGCCATGAAAATGAGAGTCATTATCATTGTTATAGGCACAGAGATCGGAATCAAAAACGTTGATGCTATTGTAGTTTGAATTTCGATTGAATTCATTCACATTCTCTAATTGAATTTCTTGGAAAGTTTCGGAACAGGATTAAATAGTGCGGAGAAAGATATTGATGGGAAATGGGAAGCCAAAAGACGAATAAAAAAATAAATATCAGTTTTATTGTCATCATTATTATAACTATCAGAATCTCTCTCTTAATAGATTATGAAGAGGTAAAAAGAAATTGGTAAAATATAGATTTTTATAAGAGACAATTATTTGAGCCAGAGATAATAGGAGACGTTAGAGAGAGAGAGAGAGAGAGAGAGAGAGAGAGAGAGAGAGAGAGAAAATATCTCATCTTTCAATCGAATCTATATTTACCGTAAGCTGGTTCGAAATGCGATTCAATCAAAAGAAAATGTCCAGTTGGATTAATTGTTCCGAATATTTCATCATTGTAGACACTTAGATCGGCATCGATCGAGAACCAATTACCACCGGAAGACTTACGATAAGAACGGTTTGGAGAATGACCGAATGGGCAGAAGAAGAAGGTGAGGAAAGTGGATTGAAAAAAAAACAGTCATAAAAGCTTTTTGAAAAGAAAGCGAATCGATTAGCAATGAATGAATGCATACATTCTCCAACATAGGTATCTTATTCAAAGGCACACATAGATAACCAATGATCTTGTCCCAAAGAATTCCTTTGTTCCACAATTCGATGATCAAATTTGTATCTAGACGAGATGTTTCGCTATGATGGAAATCGAATGATAATAAAAACGAGTGTGAAGAGAAAAGAAATATCGGAATAAATTCTGATCCGAAAAGAGTTCTACGTTTCGGTGTTGGATAAAAAAAATGACTCACAAAATGAAATCTTGTTCCCACGATGGATTGCATCCTTTTACTACGACAGTGGTAGATTTGACACTTTCCAATTTGACAGTGGCATAGGTGGTGAATTCCGCTGCAATATGGATCAAATCGAAAGAGAAAGAATAGAATTCAATAAAATTAATTGAACAAATATTACAGAGGAAAACAAAGACAATCATAGAAGAGAAAACTTTTCCATCATCTCGAGCTAATTAGATCTAAACAATGATGATTCGTGCATGAAATAAAAAACATCAATAGTGGAGAAATGATCTCGCCGGGCTGAATCTTACCATCATTTCCTTGATATTTCGCTTTCCGAACTTCCGATTCGATTGATTATATCAAGAGAGGCAACATACAATGGTTGTAATGATTAGCAAAAAAGAATGAAAGAAAAAAAAACGAATGAAAGCTTATTGTCTCCATTCAGAAGAGATTGTCTGTTTCGATTTCAAATTTGTGTCAAGAATTTTTCAAAACAGTTTGAATTCGGACTAGACTTACTTGTGACCGATAGCAAATAAATGGACATGATTGAATCGGAGATTTATCGAATACGATCGTAATGATTAGAATAGAATGGAATGGTAGCAGCGGGACATCGAAACAACCAAATTTATGACGATAATGGCGATAATATTCAAAACTAGCTAAATTCTTTTGCGAAAAAATAGTGTTTTTGTTTTGAGGTCAGTAGAACATTTCGTCTTCGCCATTGGATCATTGTTCTGTTGGCGATTTTTTTCTAACCTAATTATTAGAAGATTTATCGAACGATGGCGAAACATCGAAACAAAATCGGTAGGTGGCTAGGCGAATGATGTGTTGTGAGTGGTTATACGATTTTTAGGAAGAAAACTATTCTTCACATCTCGAATCGAGACTCGATTGTTCTTTTTTGAGACTCTTAACTCTTTCGATTCAAATCGATAATTTGATGTCAAACAAAAGAATATTTACACCGACGACAACGACGAGAAAAACAACAACAACAAAAACGCAATGATGTTTGCATCAATAAACGCGTTTAATTGATTGATTTGTTTACCGAAAAACTTTACGATTGATGTCAATGATGACGAAACAAAGCATTTTGAATTCAATACGAAAGCGTTTAACTAGATCCGGGAGATTCGGAATCGATCAGAAGAGAGAGAAGATATAATCGAAAAGATTGAGAGAATGAGATGAATTTAAATTATGCGGGATGATTTGCGATCATAAAAAAAGTGAATGATCGAGAGAAATCCTACATCTAGATTTTATCTTTCGATGAGAATATAAATATCGGTAAAAATCCGATAGTTTCACTGAGTTCTTCTCTCTCTCTCTCTCTCTCGATGTTCGTTTTGATTGTGTTTGGCAGACTTGAAACTGGAACTCATTGGAGCCAAAGAATCATTAGTGTTGAGATCTGCGATCGCAATAGATTTTGATATTATCATTGCTCTTCTAAAGGAAGAAGCAAAAGAGACGTCAACAAAAATTTTCCCTCTTGGAACAACAGTGAAAGAGTACACCATGGATCCTAGATCCGTCGGGACGATTCTATAGCTGCTAGGAAAGAATTCCTATAGGAAGTTGAGCGAAACGTAACAATAAATCAAAAGAAATCGACCGAAAGAGAAAAGGGCGTCATTTCACATTCGATCGAGACATCTAGCAATTTGGAATATTTTTTCTTCGGTCACCAAAAAAAAAAAAAAAAAAAAGAACATCTGCCTAGAATTGATAATTTTTTTTTTTTTTTTTTTGAGAAAACAGTAATCAATTATTCTCATCCTACCATTCGCTGACAACTTTGGTCTATAAGTTTCTTCTTCCTAATGATGGATGGAATAAAGATAACGATAATTAAAACCGATTAATAGATTAATAATAAATTTATAGATTGTGTGATGAAGAAAAAATCAATTCTAACCGATGAGGATGAAGAGAGAGAGAGAGAGAGAGAGAGAGAGAGAGAGAGAGAGAGAGAGAGCGAAGAAGGAAGAAACATATCGAATTGTGACAGAAGGATTAAAATGAAAATATAGTCCAATTTCTGTCGAAGAAAATTTCACCGTCACTTGTTTCTGTTTTCGTTTGAGATTTATTTAGCTTAGCAATATTTTAAATTAATAATTTCATTTGTTATAGTAAGAGAGTGAAATCAAACAAGAGAGAATTTTATTTCAAAAAAAAAAAAAAAACCCAACTAACAAAATACAGAGGAGTCTACTCTATAGAGATATCATTAATCTTTTTTTATGTATTCTTTAGTGGATATTCTTTTTGTTTCGAAAAAGATATTTTACAAAAGGAAGAATCATTGAGATTTTGACGGTAATAAAATCATTCAAGTTTGTTTTGAAGAAACAAAATAAATTTAAAAGAATTAAGCAGTTTTTTGTTGTCAATCTACAACGCGTTTCTGGTTCGAAATAAATAAGATCGCATAATTTTCAATGAGACAAATGAATAGAGAATGATGATTGTTCGATTGGTCGGTACCATTCAAGGCTTTTTAATATTCCGAGATTTAAAGAGTGGAAGGCTGCAGGATCGAACAAAAGATCGATTTTTTGAGTTGAGATTCATAGGTTTAGGAGAAAATTTGGAAGTTGGTTTCGGAAAATCAAGCTTCATACCACTGTTTCGTAATGAAAAATAAAAATAGAATCGAAAATTTGAATTTTCAGCATTGTTATTGAATCAAATGAATGTAAAGTCTGAACAAATCGATAAAAACTCACATTAACATATGCATGTTCAGGTAGATGAAGAGCTTGATATTGATCATTCATCAAAATTTGCGAGAATTGATTATGCATCTGTATCGCTTCTGTTTGTCTTTGATTCGTAGAATCATAAAGATCTAGAATCAATGACAAAAAAAGATCTTGAAAAAACGAAAAGCTTTTTAGAAGAGGAATATAATTCTACCTTTCATCAGTGCGGTGGCCCAAAGTTGAATCTGAGTGTCGGGAATTTTGCTAGCTAATTGCATTGCTGGAGTAACCATATTGAGACTCTCTCGGCTAAACACAAGAAATATGAAGAGAAAGATGAAGAATATGATTAATGATTTAGAATGATAGAATTAACATTTCAAAATTTATTATTGTCAAACCTATTGCCAAGTGAGTAGAAAATATGTCCAAGCAGTACTAACGAGCATGATGTTAATCGATTTAGATCTTCACCGTTGGCCATTTTCAAAGTTTCTCTTAGATATCGTCTATGGAGGAGGGCCCATGAGAGAAGGGAGCAAGCAATAATTAATTGTATTAATTAATTAAATTTGAAATAAATTAGCTAACTCACTTAGCATCATTGTATCGTGCTTGAAAATAAGAATTCAAACCGAAAACATAATAAGCGGCTGCTTTTAAACTTTGAGAGCTAAGATTTGATCGAAATGTAGTGAAATTAATGAATGAACTTCTCTCAAAAAAAAATTCGTCAGAAATAAATTCAGTACATTTCACTCACCTTGAATGTAAAGTTTCCGGATTCAGATTGATTAGCAGATCATTCAATTCATTTTCCCTTTTGTTACGAAGATAAACAATTGCTAAATTTAGACTTGTAAGAATTCTCGCCTCATTTGATGATCCTCGTAACTAGGGTATTTAATTAGTTCAAGAAAAAATGAAATGAATTTTTTTTTAATCTAAAAATTTCATTACATTCAATGAGAGCGTTAGTTGATGTTCAGCTGAATCCGTTATATTCATCGACATTGCATACATTCCTAACAGCGAATGAATCAATGGTTTGTGACGAAATTTTAATTTAGGATCTCTATAGCAAATATTAAGCGCTTGAACAATCTATGATGTGGAGAGATGAATATGAAAAAAAATAATTGACAATAATTTTGAATTTACGAAAGAATTGAATTAAATTCATCAACAATAGGGCACTAACTTCTTTGATTGCAAGTGTCCTATTTCCCATCACTAATCGACACATAGCTATGTGTTCCAAAAGAATTAATTGGAATGTGTTCAACATCGCATGATTCCCAACACCTAATTGATCCATCGATGAATTCCATAACCAGACAAAATGATAAATTTCAACATATCATTATAATATTTTTTGCATTCATATTTCGATTAATGTAATAAAAATTCATTTACTTCGTAATTTTTCTATTTGTAGCAGTGCTTTTTCGGTATATTTTTGTGCTTTCTCCATGTATCCAGATTGCATTGAATGTAGAACAGTCACCAAGTACACTAAAACGCACATATGTTCTTTTGGCATCCAGATAAAATTATCATTAGAACTAAGACCCATGTATTCTATCAGAAATGAAAAAGTCATCATTATTTTATTATTTAATTCGAATAATTTTACCATCATCAAGATGAAATGAAGTAGCAGTGATATTTTGAATACTCTGTTGGAGTAACTTGAGACTAGGACGAACACTTTTAACTTGACCAGCATTCAAATGATGACAAACTTGAAGAACCAAGAAGAAAACTTTAAGCGCCTCTTTTAGATGCGCGTTACCTTGCCAAGATTCAACCAATTGTCCAGCCAAATTCAATACTTGATGAACTTCGGCGATTCTTTTATCAATCATTAACAACATTCCACGACTCAGCAGAAATAAGATTCTAGAATAATGAGCTCCAGAAATATTGGCATATTCAGCACCGATATTCAAAACGTTTGCAGCCTCATTGTATTCTTGATCATGGGCATGTATTTGCTACAAATTGAAATTTTATTAAAACATTTACCAATTCATATTGTGAATAACTTACGGCAAGTTGAAATAATAATTTTATATGCCAATAAACAGCTCTGCAAGATTTTTCTACTCCTTTTCTCAGAATCTCTTTGGCTCCAAGAGTGTGATTCTTCAGAGGATAATAAAGAAATATTCATTAAATTAATTTAAACTTAATTTGAAAATCGATCCTACCAATCTCTCATAAATTTTAGCTAATAAATAAATAGATTCATAAATGATTTCTTCGCAGTTAGCAAGTGTTTCTGCTTGTCCCCACTACATGAAAATTGAGATTCAATTAAAGTGAAATAATCCAAAAAAAAGCTTATACCGCTTTTTTCAGGTGAGTTTTGGCTAATTCCAAATTATTGGAATGATCCAAAAGAAGTGAACCGATTTGTAGATGAGTCTTAGCTTCGATGGCTGGATATGGTACGCGAAGATTGATGATAGCATATAAACATTGGATACAATTACGGATATCGGGAGGCTTTTGTGTTCGAAATTCTTCTGCCAACGAAATCAAAGTTAAATACACATTTTCCGGATTGTAGCTGTTCATTTTTCGAATTCGGTGAATCGATGGAGTAATAAAGAATTTTTAGCATAGAAAATCTCTGCTTCTGATAAAATTTTATCGTTTCAAAAAGATCTCAGAGAAGAAAAAAGCGAACAGCATCAACATCAAAATAGCAACAAAAACAAACCTGTCTATGTGATTTTGATGTGAGAAGATAGAGTAAACCCGTTCATTGAATACGTATGCATTTCTGAATTTCATTTGTGGCATAATTTTAAAATTCCATTTTTCTACCTTTTCTAATCTAATCAATCTTTTTTTCCATTTCCTTCATTGTTATATGTTTCTTGTCTTTGGATCTTTCATTGCAATTCTATTCAAAGAGGAATACTTGTCACATCCGTCTCTATCTTAGAATTCCAAATGAATAGAATCTTATCTCACTTCCACCCGAATCGAATGATTTAAGCGATGCAATTAAAAAAACTTTATCTTCAAACTGAACGATTAAAATCGATTCAATCTTTATCTTCGCAACCAAATCGAAGTTAATGTTAGATTAGCAATTTCGTAGTTGCCGCCTAGCTCAATCGAACAGATTTCAGACAAAACGAATTTTCACAAGATGAGGCAAAGACAAACCATTGCTTAAGGCGTTCATGATGGGCTGGTGAAGAGAGCAAAAGCTTCAAACGTAGTTACGCAGCGAAACAACAACATCTGCCACCGTCTGCCAATAAGCAGTGAAGTAAGATGAGGCGGACTTTGATCCGCTCTCTTCTCTCAATCATCGCATTACTGAAAAGATAGCTTGCTTGGAATCTGTAGAAATAAGAAGAACCGAAGCCAGAGACCAGAAAGCGAGAGAGAGAGAATTCCGTTGCAGCGAAAAAAAAATTGAATAAAAATTTTGCAATCGAAAATGCGAACCATTCAGTTTGCTTCGAGACCTTCACTGAAGAGCTCTACTGTGCCTTTTTCCATTTTTCTATTTCCGTCGAATGTATTTCGAATGTTCTGCATCTATGCAATAATTGTCCGATCTTCGATTGATAATCATTGAAACCATGTCCTTTCATCTAGAGAATAATAGCAATTATCGTCTTTCATTCTCATCGAAAGAGCACAACGATTATCAATGATTTCAAAATGATCCCTTCGATAGTGTTTCGGTTACAATCATATCAGATTCCAATCTTAATCTGTTCGATTTATTTGATCTGTTTGACAGTGCTTACGCTTCATCACCACCACCACCACCATCGACATCATCATCGGCATCAACAAGATATCGACGATCAAAACGATGACCACCGTAGTCATAAAAAAGATGAATTGTTCGAAAAATTTCAAGGATTTCATCCAAAAAATTTACATCATCACAAGCGAAATGATTTGTCGAATAAACGCGATCCACATCTAGCTCCTCGAATCTCCTCCTCTAGATCCTCGTTCAATGTGCCTTCAAAACGGTTTTATTTAAATCGGCCATCATCTGCCTCTTCCTCTTCCAAAATAGAATTAAATGATATTTTCATCTCGGTGAAAACCACCAGAATATTCCATAAGTCTCGATTAGATATTATTCTCGATACTTGGTATAAATTAGCCAAAAATCAAGTAAGTTTTGTCAAAGATCTACCTCTTTCAATGACCTTTGAACATATTGTGTACATGAAAATGATCATCTCTATATTCAATCAATGTGATTTATGATGATTTGTCCAAACTTTATCCAATTCTATTTCTGAAAATCTCTCGACATCTAAATTCAATTTGTTTCGTGTAGAACGTGATCTAAATCGAAACAAATGATTGAGCTTTTCTAATCTTATTCAGTAATGCAAATACTGATTATGCTTCGAATTGTTCGACCTTCGACATTTTGATCCAATAAAGAATGTCCGATCCTGTTTCCTTCCACAGAAAGCTGTATATGTCACGAATTTCTTCTCGATACTCAGAGCTATGCTCATTATAATTATTCTATCCTTAGAACTAATAAATTGACTTTATGCGTAAGCTTAGAGTGTTATGAAAAGCGTTGCCAGAGTTGCGTTGTCTTAGGCCAGTGGAAATTACCTATATTTGTATTCCTATCAATCAAATACCATTGTCATTGTTAGGTGTTTTCAATGATGATCGTATTCGGGATGACATTGAAGATATCTTAATCTTTATTTCAAATAGCACATCAAAAAAATGCTTAAGATAGATCGAATTATATATTTTGTATTCAAAAATCTAATCAAAGATTTGAAAGAAATGAGATTCAACTCAATTCGTCTAGTTTCACCGCGTAAATTTCCGCGAAATAGAATTGACCAACCACCGTCAATCATATTTGATTGTTGTCATTGAACACAAGACAACCAAACTGTAAACCTAATTCAATTAGTTCGCATACTCTGATTGAATTCGAACTCTTTTCCCTCTCTTTCTCTCTCTCTCTCCCTTCAATGTTCGAGGTTATATGCTACAAAACTTGCGTGACCTTTCTCGAATGCTTATGCGAATTCGAAACCCTTCGATCGCGACAAAGATATACAATGAATTAGTGATGATAATAATGATTATTGAATCCTTTCTGCGGTGATTATTACTATCTCTCCCTATTACTGTTCCTTTTGAATGGCATTGGGACTGAAAATTAGAAATAGAGAAAAAAAAATGCAATTATTCAGGCCCTCTTCACGTTTGAGATCATGAATCGAACCTAGTTGATATGGTTTGAATCTATTCGAGCAAAAATCACCCCCGACTGTGTGTGCAAGCGAGTGAAATTCTAATCTCTAAAAATTGCAATCATTTATGGAATGAAAATGAATGAAATACCATTTCATCTTCACAATGATGGTCTATTGATTTGAAAGCGAAAGAAATCTTTCTAATAGCATTTGAACATTTCTAGAACAAGATCAATAGGGACCTAGACGGGGACATTGATAAAGAAACATGACACTAACTCAAAGAAATGCCAGAGAGTCATTGGAACTTGAACTTTTTATGGTTTACATGCCAAATGCAATCTTAATCACATAAAAAATATCCAACGCGAACAATCTTTGAACAGTTCAGAACTCTAAACAAATTTCATTTTCATTTCAAAAACGTGCGGAGGAGAACAGAAACGCTTACCATACCATTAAAATCGTTTCAGAGATTAATCACCATCACCATTGTTGGCATTTTGATCCGAAGAAAAGAAAGGACCAAAACAATAGATTTGGAAACAGTGAAAGCAACAGTCTATTGATTGTCAACAAATGCAATATTTTTTTTTTCTTGTTTATTGTCGAAACCAAGTTATCAATTCCGATCGTTCTCTTCTTATCTCTACCAGTTTTTTTCTAGTTTCATCAAAGTTCCTAGGCCGATTGTCTCGCTTTTTCGATGGTCTATTTATTCTTTAGATTAGATTTCGATTATGATAAGAAAGCTATCTCAATCTCGGTCTGATATAGTCTCGTGAATGATTTTCTAGCCCCGCTCGGGGAAAATTTATGGAGCATTCAAAATGGATCACTTGCGTGTCGATCGGTTGTTGTTTTTGGTTGAGTTTTTTTTCTGTAGAAAAATTTCTCCTACTTTTCAAAGTTTATTCAACATTCCGCACTCACGTATGAATGAGGCCAGTCTGATTGCGGGGAAAATTGAATTGAAACGTTTCAAATATTTCTATGGAATACTTCCAATGTTTGGTATCTACTGGGTTTTTTTTTCACGCATTCATCTCTCTATCGAAGGTCGATGATCATTCAAACAATAACCTTCATTTCAAACTAGGCCTTTAGTGAATTAATCTCTGTTGAGTCTATTTTTTCTTGCGTATGAAAGAATGTGGATGCAAGCGATGCAGATGTGTTTGGAAAGGTATCACGGAACAGAGAGGACATTGTCGAGATCGTTTTGCACGTGCATTAGTGAAGAAAATTTCAAAAACTCAATCATAGAGAGACTGTGCAATAAATTCAAAGGTGTTGAATGTACGATAACTGATGTCCATTCTAAATTTCCTGATGTGAAAAATTATCTTGGATTCCATAAGTTAAGGAAAAGAATTCAATGAATTCAATCTTTGCTATCTAATCCATGAAATTCTCTCATAAAACTTTAAAATAGTAAATAATTTTCTCTAGTCGATCACATTTATTAATGTAAATAGTCATAATAATAACAATTTGAAGTGATGATCTCTTGAGAGAGAGAGAGAGAGAGAGAGAGAGAGAGTCTAGATAGACTTTTAACACCCTCGAAACAGTTTTCCCTTGCGAATTTTTCTTCTCTTCCGAAATTGTGTTCTATGAATGAATAAAATGAAAGTGATGACACAATCGAAATGGCTCAGAGTAGAAGAAAAGAATTTTTTTTTCTTAATTCACTTTCTTAGTTCCCATCGAAACGTTCTCATCGAAAAAAATAAAGATTCTCTCACTCTGGTCTATCGCTCTTCTCTCTCTCTCTCTCTCTCTCTCTCTCTCTCTCTCTCTCTCTCTCTCTCTCTCTCTCTCTCTCTCTCTCTCTCTCTCTCTCTCTCTCTCTTTCTGTGTCAATCAAGCATTCTGAACTTATGGAGCTTGATTTTTCTGCTTTCTATTTATTCTTAACTAAATCATTCTAAGAAGAATCATTCTTGAGAATGTAGGCAAAAATTACCATCCAGAGGATATAGTTCTCTCGAGTAGGCGAAGAGTTTTGAAAAAAATTCTTTCAAAATCATAATCATTCAGATTAGATGGTCTATTTATAGTCCATATTCTTTTACCATATTCGAGAAGAATAGAAAGAGCTAGAAAATCTTAGATCGATTAGAAGCTGAAGCATTCAAACAGTTCGATAGATTTCAATCTAGCTGATTTCGATAAACGCTGATCCCGATAGAACCAAAGAAAGAGTGAAAATGTTTCCCAAGAATCTCATTTGATTAGCGAGCAGTGACAACTAATCATCTCTAGCCTACGCGATCTTTTCTCCACTCGAGATTTGGATCATTGAGCATTTAAAATCTACTTGTGTGTTTTGTGTGAGAACCAACAGCGAAAACAATATTCCTCATCGTCTTCATTATCATCGAAAATGTTCGATTGAATAAATCGCACCCAATCATTATGTGAGATTATCATAATCGTCATCAATGACATTTTATTATGGAAAGCTAGACAATAATTATCTATGTATTGCAGCGAGGATTGAAGAAAAAAATTGTCAATCAAATCTTTCTTTATCAAATGTGTGGATTATTGGCGATGATGTGTGGATTGTAAAGCTATGGGATTCTAAACCCAGAATGCGAGAGAGAGAGAGAGCATCCAGCCACACTGGGTTCAATGGATGATTTGATTGCTCCAATCATAGACACACACACATACACAATCAATCATTGGAAATGGAGAAAGAGAGAGAGAGAGAGAGAGAGAGAGAGAAGGAGAAAAAAAGTTCCCACACTCTCGATTTGATTTGTGGTTCAATTCGATTCGAGAGAAAACCCACAACATTGACTTCTCCGAATGACTTCTTACATAATGTTGCCAAATTTAATTGATCAATTTTCCACCCAACCACCAACCACCACCTTCTCCTCTCACCACTCATTCGTTCATTGATAATATTTTAATTTGTTTTTGAAGCCATTCTCGTCAATGTTCTCTCCAGCAATCTTTGGCAAAGTTTTTTTTTTCGAAAATGAAATTACTTTCATTTCTCTATCCTTAAGCGATCGAAGATTGAAATTTGTTAAATCGATTCAAATTTTTTCCCTCTAGAGAGAGAGAGAGAGAGAGAAAGAATGTAGGGATTTAGAGAGTGAAACAATGCTGACCATTGTGTCCGAGTCACAAATCGAATCACATTCCGATTACTCTACGCTGATTGATCGATTGATTCGACAATGATTGATAGAGATTAGATTGAGAGAGAGAGAGAGAGAGAGAGAGAGAGAGAGATTGTTACTACCTTCGAGAGATTGTTATCTCTCCTCTGACACCTTGTTGTTGCTACACACCTTGCCAACTGTTAAGATGCAATGATTTTGATTTGAATGAATGAGATTTTTATTTCTCTCCCAGCATTAACAAACTACACAATCACATCGCCAAACAATCGAGAACTATTGTTATGTGATCATCATAATTTGTTCGACTAAACATTTTCGATCAAGTGTTGGGTTCATCGCGTTCAATCGTTAGATTCGAGAAGTTCGAAGATGATGTCGGTTAGGTTATCAATATTGTCTTTCTTCTTCGAAAGAAGAATTCAAATCGAGGAACGATGAAAAAAAAAATTCAATTCATTGCATTTCGAATTAGAAAAGAGAAGAAAATAGAGAACCAGATTATTTATTTATTTATTTATTTTTTTTTTTTGCTTGCTATTTGGGAAAATTCAAAATTTGTGTTTCTATTCTTCGATAATGATGATGATGATGATCGATTTATTTGTTCTAACTAATCCAGGCATTCGATCCGGTCTCTCTCTCTCTCTCTATTTCTCTTAAATTTGTTTGATTATCTCTCTTCTCTCAACATCAGAAGATTTGTTTTATTGTTTTGGTAGAATGATGAGAATAATTTGCTTCCTAAGGTGGAAGAGTCAAGCAGGGCCACTTGCTGTTTGGTTGATGTCCAAAAACATCACTGAAGAGATACGTTAGGCATCATTTTTATTCCTGAAAGAATGTAGAATGTAGAATTCATGCTTTATTAGTTTATTTGTTTGTTTGTCTGTTTGTTTTTATTCACAAACTAATCTTTTCCAATCTATGTGATTTGTTTGATTGAAAGCGCGCTCCTTTTCTGAACAAGCAGATTAATCAGATGAATAATGTAAATGCCATGTTTCTTTCGCACTTTTGTCCACATTTAAAACCAATCTGATCATCTCGTTTAAGAAATGGACAAATTAAATAATCAAATGGAGCGATTAATGGAGGATTTAATCCTTGTGATTAGATTTATTATTTTTAGTTCCCTGTTGAATTCAGTTCCAATCCATAGGTAATCCTGGGACAACGATTAACTAGATTTCTTCTTTAATGATTCTGTAATCAGACTGCCTATCTATAGGTCTATCTATGTTCTCTGCAATAACTTTTCACCATTTTGATAGGATAATTATGGGTTGTTTTTCAGACGAGAAATCAAGACCAGAAGGTAATAGTCTGATGGTCTGTGCATTGTGATGGCGATTGATTGATTTCAATCGCCAATAAAATGACATGATCGATATGAATCGATCTATGATATTATTATTACGAATAATACATTCATACCTTCTCTAGAATATATCATCATCGTCTATAAGGCCTTCAAGAAGAAACCCTACATCAGGTTCTTTTTTAGGGTCTTCTTTACTCGAATTCTATCACACTGGTCCACATTGTTATCATCATCATTCGTTCGCTAGCAATTATTGCGGTTGAATTATTGCCATAATAGTGATGATGATTCTTTCCACTGTTCAGTAAAGTAAAAAAAAAGACAAAAACAATGGTAATGACCGAGAGAATGGTTGATTTTTCTCCTTCCCTTCGATCGGCCTGAACTCAAGATTTTCGAGTAAAAAAAATTGTAGAAAAAAAACCAGATTAGATTCATACAAAATTTCGAAAGACGATGATAATAAAAATAAATTTTGTTTTTACCATCGAACTAATCTTCAAATTCGTATCGATATTCAATAAATGGAGATAAATTTACCCTGAAGTCAAATTTTTTTTTCAAGAGACAAGCAAGAGAGTGCGATAGAGAGAGAGAGAGAGAGAGAGAGAGAGATGTATATATATAATCATTTGACTAGCTTGCTTGCTTGCTAGACGAATCGATTCTGCGATTTGAATCTTTTCAAACAAAAACAGTAGTCGATTTCAAGTGGATAGTAATAATTTTTTTCTCTTCAATGCTCCGAACATCGATCGGTTTGATTCTCCGATCGAATTTGCGGTGAAACCAAATGCGAAAAGAAAAGAAGAAAAACAAGTGAGAAACGAGCAGAGCAGAGAGCGAGAGAGAAAGCTCTTAGCTATTAGCTAGCGCAAGGTAGTCTGGAGATTTTTGTTTCTCTCTCTATCTTCACCTTCTAACGCTATCAGTAAGCACACGAAAATAGTAAAAACAAAAAAAGATCGAAACAAACAAATTAGACAGTCGAACCGAGACTAACCGATGTTTTTGAAGCATTCGATAGTAAACCCAAAGCAATAATAATAATAATAATAATAATCATCATTATCGATGATGATGTTGATGACCGAAAATAATCTCTGACATATCGAAATCATCATCTTTCAAAATCTTTCTTGTCCTCGATTTCTCCATCAAGACCCGTATCTTTGCTGGTCGAAATTCGTCTGACCGAATGGATTCGTTCGATGGACATTTGAGTAATAAGGCAAGTTTAGCTTAGAGAAGAAAGAAGACTTCTGAATTAATTTCCGAACCGAAAGCAGATCTAAGATATCAATCTTCATCCCTTCTTCATCGGATTCGTTTTCAGACAATTTTATTTTCGATCAAATGAAAAAAAAGAATCAGCTAGAAAAATACGAAAATTCTAATCGTTAAATATTCATTACCAGATTTGTTTCGAACTATAGCTAAACATTTAAAAGATGAAGCTAATCTTGGATTGAAATCTCGAGATAGCTTTTAATTGATGATTTAGATGGGAAGAATGGATAGATGGATGGATGGAGAGAGAAAACAGATGAATGAAGTTCTTGTCAATCTCTAAATCGATGAATGGAATGGCTAGAAAATGAAACTAATCTAACAGATCTAGGTTTATCGGATCTATTTTGATTAGTTTTTCCCCTCTTCCTAGTTACAGAAATTTTCTATTCTTTCAAATTTTAATGGCAAAAAAAAATTTTTTGATAATTAAAAGATGCGAAACTCAAACGCTTCAATTGAATCAATTAAGCTTCTTTCATTCATTCAGATAGCTTCGATTTGGAATCGAAACAATTGAAAACCAAGAATAGCTGGAACAGATGTGTTTAACAGATTTGGCCATCTCTGGTCAATTGTTTGTTGTCTTGTTAGCGCAATAATTCTTTCTAGATTCATTTTCTCGATTTCAACTTTTAAATTCTTCTTCAGCACACTCTTACTAATCTCTGATTTCTCGATTTCTCTCTATCCACAGACTTACTTCTTCACGGATTCCAACGAAGAAGAATATCGATCGAAACTAGGCAATCATCTGGTCAATACTAATTGTTCGGCCTCACACAACAGGTAATAGCTCTCTACCTATCTTCATCATTATGAATCCTATTTTTTTTTTGCGTTTCGTTTTCGTTCGCTCTCTTTCGGGCAAAGAAACAAGAGCAGGTGGTTGATTAAAGTTAGAAAGTCATCATCTTAGAAACTTTTTTTAAGTTTTAGAGGAAAAGCGGAAAGTAAAAGCGAATTTCGGTGATGTTGATTTTCATTCCTAGAGATAGCTTTGAAGATGACAACCACAAAATTACTGACCATCTATCCCAAAGAAAACTATCAATGAGTAGTTAATTATTGAAAGCAAAAATAAGAAAAAAAAATTCAACAAAATCCCCCTCCTCATCGGCAATGATTACGATTGCGACTTGCACGCGCTAGACACCCTCTTCTTAAAATTGGAGAACAAACAAAACAAAAAAAAAGAAAAAAAAAGATTTACATCTTCAAGAAAATTATGGCCAAAGGGCAGATTTTTTTTTGTCTAAGAAACGTTTCATTCTTCGCTTCGATGATCAATTTTGATCACTGACCCTAGATATAATCCTCTCTCTCTCTCTCTCTCTCTCTCTCTATTACATTTTCTTTGCAAATAAATTGCTGTTGTTTTTTTGTTGGAGAAAATTTCCATCATCACGATTATGTCCTTTTTTTTCAGTGCTCTTATTATTCTGCTGCTCATATTAGAATCTCGTTTTCTTTTCACAATACCAAAACACTATGAGCTTTCATTGAACATTCTCGAAATCTTCACCTATTAATTATTGTCGATTGTCTGATTAAATTTGTTTATTATTTATTACTTTCGTTGTGTACCGAAAACAGAAAAGCTCTTTGCTGTAAGATGAGTGTGGAATTTGATTTTTTTATCGCCAGCCAGAAGAAATGGTGGTGCCATTTTGATGACGATAACTATGTCAATGTACCAAGATTATTGCAATTATTGCAACGATACAATCCGTTAGAGGATTACTATCTTGGTAAGACAAGTATCAAGCAGCCCCTAGAATTAGAGGATCAACGAACGAAGGTTTGTGTGCTGAGAAAGAAATCGATTGATTTGAATCTCGAAATTATCGATCGATTTATTCGAACTATTTCCGATGACTATTAATTTTGTTAATTTTTGCAGCGTAAAATCCATTTCTCATTCGCAACCGGCGGAGCTGGATTCTGTATCTCAAAAGCTCTAGCTTTGAAAATGATTTCGGTGGCTAGGTTAGTCTTTTGAAGATGAAAATGAATTCATCTTTTCTCACTAATCTTAATCTCCTTTATCTTTATCCATCGAAATTTCATATCCTTTCCTATTTTTACTATTATAATAATTCATAATTCTCTTTAGATTCTATGAACGCAAATCTTTCATCTGTCTTAGATTAAAATCTTGTCGTTTCAAGGCCCTCATTAATAATTGATTTCCGATTCTCTTTTTTTCACATTTCGTTCACTTTCAAGTCTAATCTGATTTGATTGTTTCCGTAATCATCAAATAAAAATGTCTCCAAAAATTAATCTCTAATCTATGTGTTTTTTGTATTTTTTTCGCATTTACTCGATTCTTCACAAATTTTAATGCATTCACATAGCAATGGAAGAATGATTTCAGTTGGTGATCGAATACGTCTACCGGATGATGTAACGATCGGCTACATTGTTGAATATATTTTAGGCAAAAAACTAACCCAAATCGAAGAGTTTCATTCACATCTGGAACCTATGGCTCTTCTCGATCGTAATCACTTCAAAGATCAGGTATGATATCATTATTCATTCATAAAATGTTTCGAGAAACACCTTTCGATCATCATCATTATGATCACGCTTTTATTGAGTTTAAACCATACAAAAATCAGTGTTGTAGCTAAATGTAGATGTTCTGTTTCGTTGTGAGTTTATCTATCTAATTTTTGATGTCATTCCGGTTTCCGTTGCCGTTGTTGAAGATGTTAGACGTAGAAAAAAAACAGCAACAATCAGTCACAGAAGAATGATTTCATAATGAAGCTTGAATAAGTCTAGTCTTTTGAAGAGTTTCCTCGTCCTATCACTGCTTCATTTCTTACGATAATTTCTAAATTTTTTTTATTGTTCAAAATCTAGATCTCATTCAGCTATTTTGGCAATGATTTACAGCGGAACGTATTATCATTGAATCAGATCGATTCGGATCAAAATGATCCAACAAGGTATTGATTGCTGATTATTCCTTTCGAAGTCTATATCAAAATTTTATTTCTTTTCAATTTTTCAGATTCTATTCGCTACATTGCTACTTGTTTGCTGATTTATGCGAAATGAAGCATCGTTAGAAATGAGAGAAAATTTCTTCCGCATCTCAATCCATTCAACCGATTGAAGCCTATTTTTATGCCTTTCTCAAAGTGCCTTAGCTATAATACTTGAATTTCTTTTTCCGATCAAATTTCAATCTACCCAATTGAATCTTTCAAAGACACCAAACACTTCAAGCCAATGCCAATTTTTCTAATCTCTCTTTTTTTCTGATTCTTATTCTCTCATTTCGTTTGTTATTCAATTTTTATTGTACGCTGTTATATTTAATTGTTATTCTTATTTGTTTAACTGTTATTCTTCTTGATGTGATTTTCTCATCTCAATCCCATTGACTGTGATCATTATCATTAGGAAATCAATATTCTATTCTTTTCTGATTATAATTCATTGAATTCAATCAATCTAGTGAATCCGTTTGAATTAAATAAATAAAATTGAAATTGCTCAACTTGTTGCTGAACTCAGATCTCTAAGAAAATTTCGATCAAATTAAATGAAATTAATCGAATCGATTCTGGCGGTGGAAAATTTAACATAAAAACGTAGTTTCACTGTACAAAACAGTACTGTTTGTTCGTCTGTCCAATGAATGCCAACAGTGCTAACACAGACATACACACACACACTGCATACAGACCAGAAGGCCCACGTATCAATGGTGAAGAGTGCGAGAGAGAGAGAGAGAGAGAGAGAGAGAGAGAGAGAGAGAGAGAAAGAATACTATGATGATGACTAAATGTAAAATTAAAGCCGAATTTTGCTAAATAATTCATTTTTTTTTTTTTAATTTTGTTTTTATTCGAATTTCTTATTAATATTTTTGTTGAAAAATACCTCAATTAGTTGAATATTTTAAATTTGAATCGTTTTTAAGAGTAATGTTTGGCTCAATTCATTGTTTATTTTGAAATTTGTTTGGTTTTCGTTTTTCGTATTTTGAGATTTTTTTTTTTCAAAATCGTAGCCAAATATTGTTTGCCTTATCTTCTATTCTTTTTATGCTTGCAAATTGTTCAAAATCTATTCGAAACGATTCGTCTAACCAGATCTAAAGACAATGGAACCGACAAAAGAGGAGATTAATCAAGTTTTAACTAAATTACGTGCTCTTAATGCAAACAAGGTAGGTCTATTTTTGTAGATTTATGTAGATCAAAATGTCTAACTCGATCGAATTCAATTTAATTTTCTTCAAGACTTGTTTTGATTGCGGTAGCAAAAATCCGTCATGGGCAAGTGTCACTTATGGGATCTTTATCTGCATCGATTGCTCCGCAATTCATCGTTCTTTGGGCGTGCATTTATCATTTGTCCGATCAACATTACTCGATGCAAGCTGGTCTTTGGCACAAATCAGATCGATGCAGCTTGGCGGAAACGCTAACGCAGTGAGTCAATGAGTAATTTCAGAATTTTGAATTTTAATCATGTTCCATTTTACTTCTTTATTAGCATCAATTCTTCCAACAACATAATTGTAACATGAAAGATCCAACAACTAAATACAATAGTAAAGCAGCTGAGCTTTATCGAAATAAATTATCGCAGCAAGTATCGAATTCTATACGAACATTTGGTAATGTACTGGAATGCCCATCTATATCCAAAAACGATAAAAATGACAGCATTGAAAAAGACCAGAATGACAAGAATAAAGATTTTTTCGATTATGCAATATCCGAAACCCATGTGCCGTATAAAGATGAAGATATCTTTTTGAGTGAAAAAAATGTTCGCCAATCTACAACATCTGGACCCAACGTAACTGCTGATCTAGACTCCGAAGCTAAGCTCAATGATTATAAATCTACTGTGATTGGTAAAAAATCTACTGCTAAAAAGGTTAGATAAATTTTAGAATTATCAATGATCTAATGATTTGATATTCGCGAAAAACTTTAGAGCAACCAACGTCGGGGTCTTGGAGCTCAAAAAGTTCAAGCTGATTTTGATAAAATGGAACAAGAAGCATTAGAGATTGATAAAATCAAATCACATCAAGTTACCGAGCCTAAATTTGCTGAAGAGCAGGAAAAAAAATTAACTTCGATAGGCATCGATTATAATGCGAAACATAAACAAGCAGAAGATAAACTTAAAAGCGATCCAAACAAAGCTGCTCAGTTGGAACGATTGGGTATTGGTTTCGTGAATGCTGGTCGATCGTCTAAATCTCATTCCGCTGTTTCCGATATGAAAGTAATCGAACAAGACAGTGCCTGTAAACCGAAAAATTTTTCAAATAATTTGATGAACGAATGGGGTTTCTCATCTTCATCAAAAGGATCGAAAGATTTTGCTCGGATCAAAGATGATTTTTGGTCGGAGAACGGCTTGAGTAATAAGAATAAGACCAAAAAACCTCAAATTTATGATTCCATCACAACTATCGATTTAGATATAAAAAGAAATTCAAGAAACAATGTCGATAACAATGATCATTGTTTAAAAGAGAACAAAAGTTACAAACAGAATATTCCAAGTGATAATTCTGAAGTACAGAGAAAATTTGCCAACGCAAAAGCAATATCATCGGAACAATATTTTGGAAACGATGACAATGTAAATTAGAGATTTGAAAAATTTGAATTTTAAATCCTAATTTTAACTTTCTCTTTACATAGATCGAATCGAAATCTACTGGTAGATTTGAAGGTTCCACTAGTATCAGTTCAGATGATTTTTTCGGAAGACGATCACAAACTAGCGCTGCAGCCAATTTCAATTCAACCAATCTTTATGATCTTAAGGAAGGAGTGAAAGATAATGTTTCAAAATTAGCTGGACGTTTATCGAATTTAGCTAGCGATGTTGTCAAAACTTTGAACAGAATGGATATTATGTGATGAAAACTGAGACCGGAAAATCAAATTCTTGTTAAGAATTTTTTCTCGCAACACATTTTGACTTTTTTACAACCCATATTTTTTTTTTAGGTTAAATAAATATTTTCCACTAATAATCATCTTTCATTCCTAGTCGATTGATGAGAATGGTAATTTATAAATATTGATGGAACAAAGATTGCAATAGATGGCGAGAAATGATTGAGTTATGTTTTATCCACTGACAGCAACCAAATAAGGGGAGACACTTTCAAGGATGATATCATAATATGCGAGTTGCGTTATTTAATTGCTGAGTTTCCGAAACACCATATGATGGATTATTTATTGATATTTTAGATTAAAATTAGCATTGATTGATAATTGCTCGATTCAGAAAATTATTCAAACGCTTGGAATTTTTTTATCGAGATAATAAAACTATAAATTTTTCATTCAAAATTTATCTTGTTGTTATTCAAAGATTGAAATTTCTGTGATTCTTCGAATTTAGTAGCAGTTTAAACCGATAAAAATATGGCTGAGTTGCTTCAAAGATTTAGTGGGAATCCTTTTAGTACGCCAGTCGGGCAAAGAATTGGTGAATATCTGAATAGATGATATTCAAATCTAATTCAATTTGGTATTTTCTTCTATTCTTGGTATTCTTGATTGTTTAGAACAAGCGACTGATCCATCAGTCACAAGCGAGAATTGGGCATTAAATATGGAGATTTGTGATATCATCAACGATTCGGAAGATGGGTAAATAATTTTTTTGTGTTATTATAAATATTCTTAGAATTGAATTTGTTGATTAGAGCTCGTGATGCAGTGAGAGCAATCAAGAAACGTCTGCAACAAACTGCTGGCAAAAATTTTCAAGTCTTCAAATTGACATTAATTGTTCTCGAAACTTGTGTCAAGAATTGTGGCAAACGTTTTCATATTCTTGTTACCAATAAAGATTTTGTACAAGATCTTATCAAATTGATTGGCCCTAAAAATGATCCACCTGCTGAGATCCAAGAACAAGTTTTAAGTTTAATTCAAAGCTGGGCTGAAGCTTTCCATGGTCAGCCAGACATGCAAGGAGTGTCCATCGTTCATAATGAGCTCAGGAATAAAGGGATTAAATTTCCCAACAGTAGCAATGAAAATAAAGTTCCAATTTGTACACCTCAGAAATCTGTTCCACCATATACTGTTTCATCGCAAATCGATACGTTTTCAAGAGGATCTTCTTTGAATCAGGCACCATCTTCATCAACTCTTCAACCTACATTATCAACAAGTACATCGAATCCGATTCCCTTGACACCAGAACAGCTTAACAAGCTTAAAAATGAATTAGAACTAGTGCAATCTAATATGAATGTTTTCAGCGAGATGTTAGCCGAAATTAAACCAGGACAAGAACATACAGATGATCTAAATCTTTTAGTTGAACTTCATCAAACGCTGCAATCGATGCAAAAACGAATAGTGGAATTGATTCAAAAAATTGCTAATGAAGAAGTGACAAATGAACTTTTGAAGATAAATGATGATCTGAACAATCTTTTCATGAGATATGAGAGGTTTGAGAAGAAGAGAGAGTCGAAAAATCAGCCAAATTTCAGCATGGATCCAACGTCATCAAACCTTCCACATCAATTTCCATCAACTTCGTCATTTGATAACAAAATTTCCAGCGATCAAAGATCGAGTAGCGCATTGCAGCAAATTCAACCTTCGTTGATTGATTTTACTGATGCCAATGATTCAGTACAAGATGTTATAGATTCTACTGATAAATTAAATTTAGATCAATCTTCCAAATCGAATGAAATCTCTGGAGATAATGAATTCGATATGTTCGCGCAATCACGATCGAATCGAATATCAAACAGATCTGGAACAGATCGAACGGTTGATGAGGTTGGTATTTTTTTAGATTGAATTTGCATTAGATTAAAATCCAGCTCTGTTCAGGAACAAGAGGATGAAATGAGGGAAATCGAACGGTGGATCGGTAATGATTCTATTGATCGCCAATCACCAAGATCGTTTCAATCTTTTCTAAAAGAACGTGCCGAAGCTGTAGAGCAACAGCCTCCGAAAAAAATGAATAACCAAGATTCGAGTTTGATTTGATTGTAATCACATGAAGTTGCACTGATTGAAATTAATTGTTCTCATATTATTTCTGGAACATTTTGAATGATTAAATCTATATGTTGAAACTATTCCAAAAATTGTAGACAAAAGTATTCGATCAATCGGGTTTTAGTTATTAAGAAGTTTGTACTTTCATTATTGTGTTCATGCAAATTTCATTATATTCTTGATCATCGATTAAAATATTTTCATAACGGCCCATGGCTAGAGCCAACTTAGCAGCAATCAAGTGTTTACACCAGAGTAGCTCGTCTTGAATCAGTCCATCATAGAGAAACTGAATACAATTACAATAATTTCCATTGACTAAACAATAATGATATTCGATTCTGGCTGAATTATTTTTACTTTTTTGCTCTTTGAATAAAATTTTTTCACTAAAAACTTTCACAAGATATTTACCAGATGATGTTGTGAGTTTTTTAATAGTTCGTTCATTGATCAGCATCAAACAATCGAGCCAAATCTCACCGAAAAGGCCGAAAAATCTGTTTGAATAAATACCGGAGAAAAGAAAAAAATTAAGAAAAGCTTTATCATTCTAACAAGCATTGTCAAATCTAAAATTTACATACTCCTCAATTAATTCTCCAGTCACTAATAATGATGGCAAAGGAGAACAAAGATCAAAAAAAAAAAAAAAATAAAACGATATGAGCATAAAACAAAATGAATTTAATTTTAATTCGATTATATTGAAAGAATTAGAAAATCTAACATTTATTATTGCTGGAAGAAAGTTTGTTGAGAAGAAGATTGAATAATCGTTCAGATATCGACGACATTTTAGATCGATAAATTCGAAATCGAATTATCGCGGACTGAGATTTTTTGGATAGACGGAAAAAAATTCCCCAATAAGAAAAATACTGGAAACTTTTTCTCCCCTTAAAATTGAAAAAAAAAATTTCGAGATATTATTTAACCAGGTCTCTATTGAAGACTTGGAACATCGAAATTCGTTGAAATATTTCGAATAGAGAGGAAAATTTCAAACAATCTAGATCTTAGAGAATAATGAGATCCAAATTGATTGGAACAATTTTGCTCTTTTCTCAATCTTATCTTAGCATTACGATAATAATATTTTTGACCCAATTCGATTGGAAACAATTTGGAACATACAAAACCGATTCTCTTAGCCCAAAGTCCAATATTACTTGTTTGATTTTGGAATTTGAAAATTTTGAAAACGATTTGATTCCTACCGTTCAAAGCATTTGTAGTGTTTTCTCAAAGGTTATAATTTATTCTGATAATTTCATCTATCCGCCAATCGATTTGTCTTCAATCATCGTTGATAATTGTCAAATCGAGATTTTTGAATCTACAAAATCGATTAAAAATGGAAACGTTCTTCTAAATTTATATCGATCAATTGCGAACGATAGATATCTTCTAATACTACCAGATCGGTCGCGGATAAAACACGAAAAAAATTTCGGCATTAATTTATTTGAAAGTCTAATAACAAAAATCGAGCAAGAAAAAATCGATGCTCTGATTATTCCGTTTATTGAAGATGATTCTGTTAGATGTGATCATTTTCGTTTCGATTATAAACGTTGGACATTGGAGTTCTTCGATTATTCAAATCTCATCTCCGGCACCAAAACATCTTGCTTGTATCGCAGCGATTTAGATTTGATTGTTCTGGTTAGCATCGCAAACGTTTTAAAACTTGCACAGCCATTACTGCGACCTTTTGTGCAATCATTTTTGCTTCAATCATCAATTTCTGATTCCAGGATTGTTTTCCATCAAACCGAATCGTTCAAACGACGTTCACTTTATTTTCGTGACTCTAGAAACCAAGTAAAATATCAATGGCTTCTCGAAGAAAGAGTAAAAAATATGTACAGAAAGCTGGGCATAAAAAAAATATTGAAACCGAACAAAACTGTCGAGTGGTTTGGTTGTGATAGAAAAACATCCCGGTGTTTCAGCACCATAATTAATGATCTACCAGAATATCTTGTCAATGATCGGTGGTTACCTCCTTGTTGTCGTAAAAATCTCGAGCTTACAGGTCGTTATGTTTTTAGTTTGTTGGAGAAATTTCAAATACGGTATTGGATTGAAGGAGGTTCCTTACTTGGAGCCGCTCGTAATCATCAAATCATCGATTGGGATTATGATATCGATATTGGAATCTATCAAGACGATATGTATAAAATGTCCATTATGAAAAGATTATTTCAAGAGCGACATGGATATCGTATCAAAGATGGCCAAGGATTTGTTTGGGAGAAAGCTTTGGAAGGTGATTTTATCAAAATTCACTACAGTATGGAAAATCGAATCCACGTCGATATATTTCCGTTTGTTTCGGTCAATGGTACAATGACCAAAGATAGTTGGTTCGACAATCATCCTCAAGATCGACCGTTCCCAGAGCATTTTCTCAAGCCATTAGAACGAATCGAATTTATCGGGATGAATGTGAGCGTCCCAAACAATGTTCGACAATTTTTAGAGTTAAAATTTGGACCGGGTTGTATAGAACAACCGAAATATCCGAATGCAAAATAAATTTATTGAATTATAAATGCTGAGAAAATAGAAAAATACAATTTCGAACAAAAAGAGAAAAATCAAACAAACAACAATTATTATCAACTTGCTTGATGACGATCCAATTTAAATGATTCATCATCGATCTCATATTTTTTGTTCTTCTTTTTTTTTTTTATTAAATTTGATGTTGGGAACATACCAAGAATTGTTTCATCATTGGTTTCGTAGAGAAGAATATTCAACATTTCCTCATAGATTCTGGCCTCGGGAAATTCAACCTAAATTGAAAAAAATAAGAGACCTAGGTTATTGAAGATTGGGATGATAATACCCGAATACCTTCGTCTGTTTCTTATCAGTAGCATAGACGATGGAAGTGCAACAAATTTCGGTATTTTTCTCACCATTGCCGTAGAAGGTCCAGCAACAAATCTCGTTGCTACAGCTAATATCTTTCATGAAAAGAACACGTGCGCAAAACTTCAATGATAACTTATCGAAAAGATCTAGATTTTTGAGAAGATTCTCATCGGATGCATTTGTATAGGAATATTTATTGTTGTGTCGATTAAAAATCAATTTTACTGCTGGTTTGTTCATAGAAACTAGCAATCGGTTTTCTTCTTTCGAAGATCGAATCAACTATTTGGGATAGAATCGTAGAAAGAATAATTTTAAAGATTTATTTAAAATAAATCAACGATCAATAGATTTAATGAGAAATGAAAATTACTGGAACGCTACAAATCTTGTCCAATATTTTGAATGTTGAAATACGTTTCAAAGCATCTTCGCAAAGATCGACCAGATCTTGTATGAGATAATATTTGGCCTCAGTCAATAACTCATTGAGCTCTTGCGGATCATCAGACAAAGGTATCGAGCCGTCGCGTAGAAAATTTAAAATCTGATTAAAATGTTTGCCATCACGATCAATCAACACCCAGCCTTGATTGTATTCGGAGCAAAAAAATAAAATGGAATTAAAGTTTTTCTATTCGAATCGATTTCAAATTGCTAACAAACCATCCTCATCTTTGAAAACTTCCATTCGGCCACTGAACATCGTCCGTAACATTGAATCAACTTTGGTCAATGTTGATATTGTTGTCTGATGCTAATTAAGATAAGTTACAGGCGATTTCACGTTATAGATATGAATAATCAAAATTAATCTAATCTAATCGAATTTCGAACCTAAATACTTACCAATGTTCCACCGACATTCAGCTTGCAGTATTCATTGATCTAATGAATCGGAATTGCAAGATTAATTAATAGAAAAAATTTCAGATAATTTACCGATGGTAGAGTGAGTTCTTGTTCACTGTTCGTTGTACTATTCATTATAATTCTTATATTTCTTTCACTATAAATTTTCAAACTAAGATTAAGTGAGAATAAAGACAATGATGAAAAGAAGAAATCAATTCGTTCCCTCTTTTGTTGAAATTTTTTTAATATTTGATAAATTCAATGCATCAAAAGAGATAAACAAGTGTATGTGGTTTTGTTTAGAGTTTATTCATCCATCTGAAAGAAGAGATGAACTATTCTTTGGGCTGCGAAACATCTTTTGATGTTATCGATTTTACAGCCCATCTCCAACTTCCCAAAAGAATTTGTTAGTTTTGTCCCAAATATGATATAATTTTGGAACAAAATCGATTTATTTGCAGTCACTGATAAGCATCAATTTTAAAGAATTCAAAATTATATAGAAAAATGATTTATATGTTCTATTGAAATTTGCCTTTTCAATTTTATTGGATATAATTAATTTTTATGAATCAATTTATGAAATATAATTCGGATTTTTCTGTAGTATAACAAAACCTTCAAGAATGGGTGTCAAAGGTATATATTCTTCAGTAGCTAACTCAGCTCTTTCCCCGATGGAAAGCAGAACAGGTGTTGTATATGTTTGAAATCCAGTTATTGTTTTAGGTTTACCAGCTTGACCGACAACATCAACTGCTTGGCCAACTCGAACTGGAACCGGAAGAGGATTTAGTTGTTCATCGAAGGTTATCAACATTCTTGGTTGTATAGCTGGCACGAGATAATAAATTAGATAATGGGCTTTTAAAATGGTATATTTCGGATCGATCAAACTCATCAAAACGATTAAAAGACCAGCTAAAGCGGTTGGGAGTAAAAGCTGACGGTCCGAGTGAAACGGAGATAACGTCAAAGTTCCTTTTCCGAGATGTGTCAGGCCTTGAGCTAATCGTACCATGAACAAACAATTGGGTTCTTTTACATGATATTGTGCAAGCTGACGAAGCATTGTTGCCAAACGAGCATTATTGGTACCGGCACCGATTAATCCCATGGCGAAAATAGCATTGCAAGCTACTTCATTGTCGGAATCGTGACTGAATTTACTCAATGTTTCGAGAAGATTTAATTTAGGATTCGAGATCGACGTCAACGCTAGCGCTAATGGAACAGATCGTTTTATGATCGAATCTCCGTATCGAAGTAGATGGCCAAAAGTTCGGAAAGCCATCTCACAACTGATATCCTCTGACATTGCAATCAAACCAATTCCAATAGTGGCAATTGCTTGTTGTATGCTGAATTCGGAATTCGCTGCGCTATCTGAGTTTTTGGATGATGAGTATGAAGTTTTTTTGGGCGAGATTTTTGATGAAGTACTCGACGAGTTGGTGTTAGACGAAGCGTTTTCGGTCGCGTCTGCTTGATCTTCTGTATTTTCATCACTTTTTGAATTCGAACAAATATGAAGAAGTGATTGAATTTTCAAAACGTTGCCAGTTGCTGCGTAAGCACAAATTTCTACAATCGTTTTGGTCATCGACTTGAATTGCTGATTAGGTATAACTTCTAAAGCTTCAAAAATAGTTTCACAAATATTTTGCTTTCCAAGAATACAAAGTCCCAAAGCGAATGGCAAAAATCTAGCAAAATAATCTTTGACATCAATATCTGTCCGTTCCATCAAAATCTGGATAATATTAGATGTGACTTCGCTGTTACCGGAACCTACAGCTAAGAGACCGCAAGACAAAGCTGTCACACCAATAACTTCCATTGATGTCTTTTCGAATAGAACTGGAGTCAATAGCGAGATTAAATCAGCGCGATTGCTACCAGCATAAGCAAGACCAAGCCCAAGTATGGCACCGATACGAATAGTATTTGAGCTGTTTGAGACAAAATCAGCCAATAATGCCAATGCTGGATCACAATCATTTCGCACGCCACTGTTAACGATTCCACAAGCTAGTAAAGCTCCAGCTTTGATGTTGTCTTCTTTCGAATAAAGATATTTATCGATACGAGCCAGACCACCATCAACATCCCATAGTAGAATCAATCCCAAAGATGCCGTGGCGCTGAACATTCCTAAGTCTTTGTTCTTGTACAGCCATTTGTTTCCTTCATCGTTGAGAAGAATTTTATCTTTACCAAAACCAGCATTAACAAAACCATTGACAAACGATGAGGCTAGATTGTAGCGAGCTGAATCGACACTAGCCGAATACAAACGATTTGGAGCTTCGAGATGTGATTTATAGATATCATCGGGTGTTTTCGGTTCCATGATGTCTAATTCACGAGCCAAAGTTAAAAAATGAGTGTTCAAATGCGAATTCGATGATATATCTAATAAATCAGCGTTTTCGATGTCTAAAACAGTTTGTTGTCTACCGATCATAAACGCTATTTGTTTTTGAACCGGTGGATCCGATACTGCTTGGTCGAAAATTTTTTTTACCATTTCGATGTCTTGTAATTGCATTGCGACTCGTACCGCTTCGGTTAGCTTGTTGAATTTCAAAAAAATAGAAACGATAGTATTCAAAAGATTCGTGTTTTCAGGATCTGGGACAAAAGGTACCACACTACGAAGATATAGACAAACTTTCTGACAAATATCATCATTATCGATATATTTTAAGAGTAAATCTAATCGTTCGATCTCAATAAGCAAATCGCAAGTTTCAGCCTCAGCATTGTGTCGCATATTATAAGGTACGATTTCTTCGACAAGACTAAGCAATTGATCTTTGTACTCATCCGAAATAGCATTTGATGATTGAAATTCGGACGCGATCTCTCCAGAAATATGTCTTACATATTCATGGCCCCAAGAACCGATCGACTCGACCTTACTACCAATGAGACGATATTTGAGAGCTTCACCATTAGTTTTATGTGATTCAGAATCGATAGTCATAGCTAGAATCGATATAATATCAGCTAAAAGATTTTTACATTGTTCCGTCGGCATTTTGGGATGAAGATTTTTCAACGTCTCATAGTGTGGGCGCAAAAATTTCAACGGTTTCGGGACCGATGTCATTGAAGTTGTAGAGCTTTTTATTTGGACAGTCAAAGCTTCCAATGCGGGGACATAGAGCGAATGATTCGATTCTTCCAAGCGCCGAATATAGATCTCTAGCTCTTCTTGAAGAGCTTTATCTTCTTCACTAAGCTCTTCAGCTGCTGCAGCCGCTTTTTCATTGCTGGTTCCATTGACAGTTTTCTTGTTCTTTTCCAACTGTTGTTTATCATCATCGCCAGCATCAGTTTTCGTAGTTTCATCTTTCATTTTCATTTTTGAAGCAAATTTCAAAGTTACAAATCTGAATAAAAATTCTAGAATAGAATCGAAATGAAATAAGAAAACGAACTGAAGAAATCAAGTAAAATTTCAAAATGCTGTGTCACTTCTTTCCACCACCATAGAATCGTAAGTCTATTTCTATCAATCTCAAAACAGCAGAACAATCAAAGGGTAGTCGAAATAGAAAAGCTTCCTTCTGGAATATGGTCGTTGATGGAATTTTTTAGATTTTGATTTTGGAATACAGGATGGATAAAAAAAATCAACAAAACTATGGTCTTTTCAAATTCGTCAAGAAGAATCCGTCAAAACCTGTCAATACGCTTGCTCTAAACAAACGATCGATATTTGGCGACGAAGACGACGATGAAGAAGATGATGAATCACAATCGATGCCGACTCAATCGTTTCATCAATCGTCAAGTTTCAAACGTCAAGCTACCAAAAATATCACTGAAGCGATCGAGAATGATCCCACCATCTTCCAATATGATGAGATCTATGATGAAATCAAAGCTTCTGATTTTTCGAATAAACCTAAATCAACGACCACCACACAACAAAAGCCTAGATATATCAACAACCTTTTAAAGGCAGCGGAGACTAGAAAACGTGAGCAAGAGATACGATTCGAGAGAAAGATTCAAAAAGAAAGGGAAGAAGAGGGTGAAGAATTTAAAGATAAAGAAACATTTGTCACTGGATCATATCGTAAAAAACTTGAAGAGATGCGCAAGATTCATGAAGAGATGGAACATCAAGAAAAATGTGATAATATATTGGATGTAACCAAACAGAATGATCTAAGTGGTTTCTATCGAAGTCTTTATCGTAATTCAATGTTTGAAGACCAATGTGAGAAGGACGCGATCAAAGAAGATGGTAAGTTGAATAGTTTGATTCAGAACGACTACTCATTCGAACGGTATCTCTCATTTCTTTACTCTAATTTGGAATCAGAAAAATCCAAAATTACTTTCAACAAATCCAATCAAAAACAACAAAGCAATCTAAGAGATAGACAAGTTTTCGATTCGATGGAAGAAGATGATATCCAAGATAAAAAGCCTATTGAAAAGGAAACTCAAGCGACTGTTGAGAGGTCTATTGAACAGCAACCTCACAAAGAAAAAGAAATCTCGAGCAGAACGAAAACAGATCAGGAAAATAACATATCTGATAGGAAATCATCCGAATCAGACGAATTAAAAAACTTGGATCAACCAAAAATAGAGCCTAAAACTAAGGAGAGCAATTCTGATGCTAAGAAGACACACAGCAATGCTAAAAAAGAGGTTGAAGACGATACCAAAGAAACAGAGATCGTCAAACCGAAATTGAGCAGAGCAGAGATTATTACGAAATTATTCACCAAACGTACCGTAGGCAAAGTGTTTGAAGAGGCTCGTGAACGTTACTTTCAAAGAAGAATGCTTGCTGAAAATCAAACATAGAAAAACCATGATCATCTTTTTATTTTCATTCACTAACTTTTATGCTAAACCTTGTAAAATAATGTAATTTTGTACTATTAAAATCGCAATGATAAAAAATCTATTCGATAATGATGAGATTAGGTAGCTGGTTGATTCATTGATGTATCGATACGAATGATACGCATTCTAGACTCACGGGTTACCAAAATTACCGCACACTCATTATCTGCGCCACAGAAATGTGAACAAGAATAGATTGTGGTGCAAAGTGAACCAAAATTGAATTTGAAACCGGATGCAGGTACCTCATGTGCTCGCATCATAAAACGGAGATTGTTCTCTTTGAAAAACGAGATCACTGCGAACTCGTTGAAATAATACGATGTACCACGCTTAACGTTCGGCATAAAATATCGATTAACAGTGTCGATCTGTACGCCTAACATTTCGGCTGCTTCGTTGAATTTATTATAATCGAGTGGATCGCTCCAAACGATCTCCCACAATGGTATTGATTCCACCTCTGGATCTTTAACCACTCTCGGTATGATTTGATTCAATTTCTCCAGATTCAGTTCGGAATATGGCAGGCCTCCGTGTGAACAGAAAATCGATCGATTGATCACAGCACAACAAGGTAGTCGATCGAAAACATCGTTGCATAGATCGAAAAATGTTTGCCCAAAAACATTACCGAACTTACGTATCAGCTCTCGATGAAATGAGTATTTCATTTGAATGCTACGAATCTCATGATTACCACGGAGGAGGAAAATTTTCTTCGGTGCCAAAAATTTCATCACAATCAGATAGAGGAAACACTCGAAACCATATCGGCCTCGATCGACGTAGTCCCCAAGAAAAAGATAATTAGCTGTTAACATTGGAAAGCCACGCCAAAGACAATATTCCATCGACATGAGATCTTCGAGATTGCCATGAATGTCACCAATGACATAGATCGGATCTTGTAGCTTTAGAACACGATCTTCTTTCTCTATAATTTTACCGACATTCAAACAAATAGCTTTTAAATCTTCTGCGAACGCCTGTATCTCTTGTTTGTTTAGATTACAAAACAATCCTTTCATATTTCTTGTTTGATTTTTATTCTTATTAAATCGATGAATCTCATTCAAGATGAAAATGAGGAGAGAGTTTTTGAGGAAAAAATCTTTGTGTATCGATTCTTTCGGTTTTATCTCGTTGCTAATTATTTCCGGTAACTTTTCAATATTCTTCATACAACCTTTTTGGTCCAGAACAAACAGATCCCAAGATAGTTCGTATCGATCTTTTCTCAAACAAATTGAGCAACAATTCTCTCCTTCTATTCCATTGTTGTTCTCATCAGTATCAGCATTGGTGATTCTATTGTTCAGAATGATTTGATTCAAATTCTTATTGGAGACACTCGAACAAAGTTTCATCGTAATCAATGATCTGGCGATCTGTGTGAATGGTGAGACCGAGCTTCGACAAAGTCTTTCGGTACCTCGTAGTACGCCTTTCAAAACCGATTGCCTAAAACAATCGAAATTGATCATTTCTTCGTTGTTTAAGAAGATTGTACCAATCTTGTTCATCAAACTTCGAATTGAATTAGTCGATGGTTTGTGTCCGAAATCAGGTAAATCTTTTAGTAGCAAACGAAATTCTTGTAGATTAAGATGATCATCTTTGTTGAGATCATAATATCTAAAATGATTAATTAGAATTATCGATGATAATCATTTCAATTTTGAAAAGTATTTCGACTTCGAAACCTGAAAACTAATCTTGTCCGAAACTCTTCGTGTGAAGCGCGAGCATCGATCGATGCAAGACCAAGCAGAAGCTCATGGAAATGCATATATTGTTTTTTACGAAAACGAAATGCAGTATAGTAACGATTGATCACCTTCAGATTGGTTTCAATTTGATGTTTTTGCAAGTATATTTCGAACGAGAACCGTGTGAGAAAGAAGCTTGGAAAACAATGTTCAATGTAGTCGGCGTATAATCGTTCAATATCATTCAATGATTTACTCGTTTGACTTAGTAATTGTTCTTCGATTGTGATCGGTGTCTCTCTTGGAACATGTTTGAATGCATCATGCAAGCTATATTCATTGATCATCGCAGTGATCGAAGAGGATAGATTCGAACTAACGAGATTACTAAAATAGCTGACTTCTGGACCCCAGATTCGGAAAATTTTCGATGCTATAGCATCGCTAAGCGGATGCCAGCGATACAGGCTTGTATTGGAGCAGCACGAAATTGATTCATTTTCGATACTATCCAGTTCGATAAGATAAATCAAACGATTAATAAATGATTGTGTTTGTGGCAATTGAAATCGACATATTTGTAAACAAATGAATCGTTTGAAGAGAGATTTTTGATCGAATATTCTATCTGGATCGATTCGTTGATTTGGATCGTTGAGAAGGATCTGCAAAGCGCTATCATAGCTCGATTGATGCCATGTTTTCAATGGGTTCATTGGAACACATGGTAGAAAGATCAGATTTTTGGTTAGTAATATTTTTTGATGTCGAAGACAAACGATTAGAAAACAACAATAATCACTGATAGTGCTATTATCTATTCGCAACAATTTCGGATGATTTTTCATCATCATCATCATCGTTTTATTTGATCCATCAAGACGATTTTGATCCTCAGACATCCTAACATCCCTATCGAACTAGATAGAGAAAGATTTAAAAATGAGCGACGTTTGATTATTCAGATGGAATCGGATTTGTTTTCGCCGAGTAATTGATCACCAAGAATTTGATTTCAAATCCATTCGATTCGAAGAGAGAAAGTTTATGCTTCTTATTCAAAATAATTTTATTACATTCAGACACAAATGGAAAACAAATAAAAAATGCAAATTAATTAAAAATTAATTACAACAATTATATAAAAAAATCGAGAAGAGAAAAAAATCAAAAATTAGCCTGGGTCAATTAAACACTTTGTTGGTCTTTTCAAACTTGTGTCCATTGAGCTGGCGAATCAGTTTGAAAGCGATACGAATGCGGAGGTGGTGTTATCAGTTGACCTAAAAGATAATCAGATTTCATGAGATTGTAATCTATTGAATGTCAAATTAAAATTTTTACCATTGATCGGATTTATTGCTAATCCATTCGGTACCGAGATGATCTGTGTCAAACGGTGCTGAGCTAAATTAGGATTACTATTTAATCGACGATAGTTTACGCCGCCTACGATCGTTGGTTGAATCGCCGTGGCCGAATTTTTCGGTTGCGGTATAAATCTGGATGACGAAGATGTCGATGATGATGGTGGGGGTGGTTGAGCTGGATTCGTATTCACTGATTGTGATGATAATTGAGGACTTTTTATCGAAGATGATTGCGATGTGGATGGAACGGTTGGAGACGATGCAACACTTTTAAAACGAAAAAATTTCAATGCACGGCAAATCTTATTGAATTTGTTCACTTTTGGGTTCAAGCTATTCGTTGTCGGATCGTTAATCTCAGTATCGTTCGATTCGTTTTCTGTGTGAGGTTTTACTCTACTCGATTGTTCTATCGATGATTTTAAATTGATTTCAGAATAAATATTCTCTTTGATTGGAACATTCATCAAATTAGCTGACGGAATCGATGTGAGAGCGGTTTGTTGTCGATTGAAACATATCTCTCGATTGCTATAGATTTGTTCTTGCAATCGTTGCTGATTTTGATGACGGATAGCATCTGGAATCTGTAAATTCGATCGATCCATTATGATGGGCATCTGTGCTTGAGGGAACTGTTGTACAGATTTTGGCAGAGCTACAAATTGATTTCGGTCTGTTCTACCATAGATTGGTTCAAAATAACCATAGCCACTGTTGTTTGTCGATTGCAGCATAATTGGTTTGGCTTGATGATTTTGAAAATTTTGTGGATTAAAAACGTTCGATAGGCATTTCCCATAATCTCCATAGATTGCGTATTGATCGTTCGATTGTATTGGATTCGTTTTCTGGATCGATTGTTGATCTAAGGAAAACATTGACATTGGAAACGATTTAGCTGCTAATGGATTAGCGTAAATTTGATCGGATCGGGCAAAATTATCACAGTAAGTTATCGATTTCGATTGTGGAGCTAGCGATGGTTGTTGATTCGTAAGATTCAAAGTTGGAACAGAAGGTACAAAAGAGAATTGTTCTGTTATCGTCAGATTCGGCGAAGATCGGAATCGATATTTCCGTGCAATCAATTGTTCATAGATCGATTCCGACTGATATTTCATTGGATCATTCTTGCTATCTTGCTTCAGTCGAGCGACGTTGTCATTTTGTGGATGTTGCGATCTAGGCTGTGCCACAGTCACTATCAAACGACCTTCGGAAGTTTTCATCAAACAAGAATCATCAACGATATGTTGATAAGTTCGCGGTGGTTTAGGTGGTGCACTCATCTCTGTCAACGATGGTGGTCTCGAATAAAATCTTGGACAATTGTTATTCAATTTAATGTTTGCGGTCTTGAGGATTTGAGATGAAATTGGTTGCGATACGATTGGACGAGAATCACTAACGATATCAATTTGATTTGAATTAGATGAAGAATCGCGTTGATTTCTTTCAGCATCATCATCATCATCATCATCATCATCATCATTTCCATCATCGTCGACATCATCATCAACAACTGTCTCAATGATTTGTTGATCATCAATTTGTTCCAAAACGATTGAATCGTCATGGGACGCTGTGCATCGATCATCGAAAATTTCGGTGACTTTTCTCCTGTTCGAGCAATCTGAGCTCACTGTTTTTTTGTAGGCGTTCATCTTAGCCGTGCTCATGGTATAGCTTTTCGATCGACGATTCGGTAAATTCGGTTGATTGATTTCGAGATGGAAATTAAAATTAAAATTTCTGATGTTTTCTTTGATACTTTGACTTCGTTGTAATCGTTGATTAGATGTAGATGCGGATGATGTTCCTGAATTTCTATCTATCATTTGATCTATATCCTTTAGATTTGTCATTTTCGGATTGTCGAAAATTGCTTTCAGTTTAGCAATCGATGGCCTTCGTATCACTGTTGCTTTTCCGATTAACTTTTCATGAGGTTTAGCTTCCTCACTGAGATCATTCTGTTCGAACGACTCCTCGGTTTCCGACTTAGCTTGAAGCGATGATGATGATGAATCTGTTCTGTTGTCGGTAGTCGTTAGACTGACAGAATATCGATTTGATATTGTGATATCAACATCACTATCTTTCTCCAACGAAGATGACGAGGATGTTTGAAAATGCAGGGATTGCTCAGATTTATCCATCGGTCTGTCTTCAATTATAGTCTTCAAAATCAATGGCTCACCATCATCATCGACATTTTCGTAGGTATGCGAATCGATCAGTTTTAAATGTTGCTCGAAAAGAGTCGCAACAGCCTTGTAGCAAAGTATATATTGTTCAACAGTTTGCACCAAGGCAATGCGTTGTCTCCTCATATCGCTTATGATCTCGTGCAAACTAAAATCTGATTGAAGTTTACCAGTACGGAGAAGAGCCCAAACAAAATCGATACTACAAATCGTTCCAGTGCGGCCACAACCAGCGCTACAATGCACTAAAATTGGTCTCGATTCTGATGATTGCACATCACGCATTAATCTTACAAGCTCTAGGATCGGCTGCACCGAGTTCGGGACACCATGATCAGGCCATGTCGTATAATGAAATTGACAAATGGTACGATTTTGATTGTCAGCGCTGACTTTGAAGGTTCGAACCAAGAAATCTGGACAAACTTGACGCCATTTGACATGTTCGACTAAATTGATTTGTTTTAAATTATTGATTTTGTCAATGAAAGCGAATAAAATTCACATACCAGTGATGTTTCCATATTGTTGTTTTTCTTCGGCGTTTAAAGGCCAATATGGTTCACATTTATATCGATCTGCTTCACGCTCGTTGCATGCCATCACTATGACGAGAACTTCGGTCTCCCATATCATACGCCAAAAATCGACCAATGTGTTCGGTAATGGGCCTTGTGATGCAATGTAGGCTCTTTGATTACCAGACGAGCCACGCACAAAATTTGCATTTATATAATCGGATCCCGGTACACCAGGATACTCCGATAAAATAACTCGACTATTGTCATCTAGGAAAAGATCGATGGTCAAACAATCAAAGTTAGAACCATTTAGAGATCAATCAACAAGCAAACGATTACTTACATGGTAAAATATCTTTATAACGATTCTTTTTCCGATTCACCTCTTTATGGCCTTCTATCGTTGGATAATTATCATCACTTTTTAACGATTCAGTTAGATGTTTCAGTTGCAAAAATTCTTGTGCATAAAGCGATAATGGTGGAGGTGTTGATCGGCCCGATTCCGCTCTCTCTTTGATGGTTTGTTTCGCTTTCTCCACACTATCCTCAAGCTTTCCATAGTGGTCGAGAAAATTTCGCAAAACCAAACGGAGTGTCGATGATTTTCCCATTAGTAGAATGTTTTGATATTAGGTGTAATTAAAATCAAGCTATTCTCGATGTAAGCAATCAAATTTGATTGAGATTCATCTAATTAGATATAATTTTTGGGAGAAAATTGTCGAAGTCGAAGTTATTGAGATGATTTGGAATGATCAAGAAGAATGATCATCACTCTAAGATCGAAGTTTTGAGAGGAATGATCACCGAGAATAGAGCTGTATATTCACTAGTTCGTAGTAGAAATTTTTTGAATTTTTTCTCGATTGCTATTCAATTGAAACTGACCATAAAACTTGAGACGACAGCAACGAGAAGAGATTTCTTGAATCGACGATTAGATCAGGAATCGACCAATACAATAGAAGTAGTAAATTCTTGCAGATTGTAGACTACTGAAATGTTTTCATTTTCTTTTTTCAGCATTCAATTATTTAAGCTCGAATGCTTTGAGAAAGGTAAAGTGAACGCTACAAGTTTAGTGTGAGGGACCAAAAATAACCATAGAATAGCAATCATTGAAAGTGAATGTGCTCTAATAGCCAGTAACAATTACAATAGCAATGCTCAGATCGGAAACAACAAGCTCTCAAACAAGGTTGAAAGGTAATGTTACACTTCAGAGAGCGAGAGAGACCAAGAGAGAGAGAGAGAGAGAGAGAGAGAGAGACAGGCGGCAAGGTAAGGTAATAATAATAGCAATTTTATTTTATTTCCATTCATTCATTGATTCGTTTATTTGGTCCTATGAACACAAGAATTTTTCACGGATACGAGAAAGAGAGAGAGAGAGAGAGGAAAAAGAAGATTAGGTGGAGAAAGAGAAAATATTTTTTTTTTTACTTTCAACAAAGTAAAATAATTAAATTTTTTTTTGTTCAAATTTCTAATTTTCGAAAGAGAGATGACTCCGGGCTAGATTTTGTGGCAAAATATTTTCTCTCTCTCTCTCTCTCTCTCTCTCTCTCCTTCAATTTGAGCTTTAATTTAGAGCCCTTATTTCGCTATCCATTCTCTAGAAACACACACATTCCAAGCACGAGTCTAAGATCTGATAACACAAAAGGGAGAAAACTAATAGAGACAAACAAGCAAACAAACAAGAGAGAGAGAGAGAGAGAAAAGAAAGGAAGAATCGCTTGTTGAATGGATGCGAAAGCAGAGAAATAAATTGTGAATGAATGTAGGATGGCAAGTATTTGAGTGGAATTCTAAATGCTGACAAGATTTTTCCACGGCGAATGAACAAGAAAGCAGATGATGCTTGCCATCAAACTAACAAACTAAAACGACGACGACGACGCTGAAGATGGAGATGACAACAGCACACCGAAAAAAATAAAACTAGAGCTTCGAATTCTCTTTTAAAATTGCTATGGCATTATAAAAATGTCTGCATCGATATATGTGTGTGTGTGTGTGTATGTTGGTTTGTTGCCATTCCAATAATACACAACCACCGCGCTCGCTAGTATCTTCGTTCTCTCTCTCTCTCTCTCGAGTCTTTGACACTCTTGTCTCTACTCTCCTAGATATTCAATCCCACGAACCATATTGAAGATTGAGAGAGAAGAGATTTCAACAAGTTCAACAAGCTTTCGATAGAAGAATTTGTAATAAAAAAAAACAATGCTAATCAACGATGGTGAGGATAACAAAACTGAATCTTAAAAGAACGAAACACAAAACAAGACACACAAAGAAGAGATGAGATGATTGGACTTGTTCGATAAGCGCTTCGTTTCCGACTCTAGCATCTCTATCGCATTGATACGATTTGGATTTTTCAATTAATTGAATCAATCTTAACGAGAGCTGAGAATGGAATTTTCTTTCACATTCTTTTTAATTTCTTCTAGATTATAGAGAGATTTGAATCATCGATATGAGTAGCAATCTAAATCGAAGCTATAGAATTTGGGATTTTTTTTCTCGATTGATCGAAGGGAAAAGATTTGAACTTAGAAATCTATTCGTAACATTTTGAGCATTGAAAAAATTTTTTTAATCAATCCATAAAAATTAAAGATGGCCTCTCATCATTTTGGCGGTTAAATTTTCGAATAAAAAAAACTTTCGAAGATTAATTAATACTATGCATTGTTCAATGTATAAACAACTCTCTCTTTCGCACTAAAAAATCATATGATTTTGACATTTTATGTTCGCTTATAGTTGGAGCCGCTAGCGAATTATTAATTTCAAATATTATTTCATCTAATTTTCATCAGATTCTTCTTTAATTTTAGTCTGATAGATGATAATTCGCCGATAAAAATGAATCCCTTGACGTAAGATTCTAGTGAAATTTATCCATAATTTGCTTGATATTTTATCTTCTATGTAGAAATGTAAAAAATATCACCAAGCTTTCTGAGCGAGATCTTGAGATGGGATTGAGTGTGGAGAATTCTTGGCACAACATGTACAAAGACAGTGCTTGGATTTTTGTTGGTGGGCTTCATTTTGATCTTTCCGAAGGTGATATCATTGCAGTTTTCTCCCAATACGGTGAAATTGTCAACATCAATTTGGTGAGAGATAGAAAAACTGGCAAAAGTCGAGGTTTTGCTTTCATTTGCTACGAGAATCAACGATCAACAGTGTTAGCTGTAGATAATTTTAACGGAATCAGCTTATTGAATCGTATCATTCGTGTCGATCACGTGCAAGAATACCGAATACCTAAAGAATATGATGATGTTACACCCGAGATGCGACAATTATATATGGAGGGTTGTGCGCCTAAACCTCAAACATCAATAATCAAGTTAGAGCAGCCAGTGATTAAAGAAAATGACGAAAATGAACATAAAACTGATGTAAAAATGTTTGATTTAATCAATAAAAAACAGAAAAGAAAGGATCAGAAAAAAAGATCCAAAAAAAATTCAAAAATCAAAAAAAGATCACATTCTTCATCTTCATCTACATCATCAGATTCTTCTTCCTCATCAGAAGATGCCCATCATCATCGTCATCATCACAAGAAGAAAAAACATGAAAACCAGCGAAAAAATCGACATCAAAAGAAATCTAAAAAAAAGAGACTTCGAGACCATTAGTTTAATTGTTTGTTTTGGTATTTTTCTCAATCTTCACAATCTCTTCTGTAAAACCCAATTGTAATAGATAATAAAAATGGAATAATGAACAATCGTTTGTAAATGGAATTTTTCGCAATTTTTAGATTTTTGAAACTTCGATGATTTTTTCCGCGTGCCATATTTTCCAATGATCGTCTATAGTTTCGCAATTAAAAACAATTACTTTTGATCTCGTTCATTATATCTTTGCTTCATTAGCGATTTGGAACACATTAAAATATCTGTTAGAGGAGAATAAAAGAAAATAAAACTAAGATTTGAATCGAAGGATTAAATCAAATTGTTTACTTTTCAGAGGAGTATTTCTTTTGAATGGCTTGCTGCTGATGATTGCTTGCATAGATGCGAATCTGATTTAGCTCTTCGATGAGATTTTTTCGTTCGCTTAACAAATGAGCGAGATCGCCCTTCTCATTGAGATTCTTTTCATATTGAACAGAATTATCGATGAAATCTTGAGGTATTTGATCAGAAAGTTTCAAAATTTTGGCAGCTAACAAAATTGAACACAATGCGATTTCGCTTGGATAATACTTTAAAAAAGGAGTACATTCCAATTGTGTTAGGAATGTCAAATACTAAACAAAAATGAATGAAGATAAAAACAAAATATTAAGAGATCAAACTCTAATCTAACTCTATAGTTTGAAGTTTCGAGATCTTCAAACAGACTTACTTTCGCAAGATAATATATTTGCTTCTCTAGTTTAATCGTCGAAGCGAAAAGATCGAGAAAATAAATACAGGTTGGCGGTGACATCTCAAACGATAGACCCTAGAGTTGTGTTTTTAGAGGAAAATATTTCCAAGAAAATTTAGTACTCGAAACGATGGCAAAGCCAACGAAAAGCAAACAAATTACCGTCAAAATTGTCTGTTCCATTGCAAGTATTTGAGCTTTGCTAAACGAGTCATCAGTGATATAGGAGAAATCTGATATGTATGGCGGATAGACCTCTTCATATTTCGATGCTATAAAAATTGCCGATGTGCCCAGTAATTGAAATTCATGCCTTACAATCGAGTATTTAGATAGGAATCTATATTTTCATTTCCAGTCCACATTTTTGGCCCAAAGAATTTTTTTTACAAGCCAAATTTGGTGGTAGTAAAAGCATGATTGATTGATGGAGAATCGAGTAAAAAAGAGAGAGAGAGAGAGAATTATTAATCGTTCATCTTCATCATCAAAAAGGACATCATCATTTATTACCTGTCAATATAATTGATTGCCAAGAATAGCGTTTCATCTTTTAGGTCATATTCGTCGGCAACATCGACAAGCCAATCGATTAGAATCGAACGCATCTTGGAATTAATCTGCTGCTGTTTATTCATATAGAATGGATTCGGCATATATTGTCGCTCTTTTTGTAGCATATAGATAAGAATGCTATCGGAGTAATCAGCCAACAGCTCTAGATCACAATGATTGGTTTGATATTTTTGCTCCGAAAAGATATCCTCCGATTTAGATTCGTTTCGACACGAGATCTCTATGTTTGTCCGATTTTCATCTTGCTCCGCTTCCTCCTCAGCATCATCATCTAGATCACGATCTTTATCGGCTTCAATTTCATCATCCAAATCGTCGATGATTTTCATCGAGATATCATTGGCATATCTTTCGTTCTCTTTGTCATCTTCAACATAATCATCGAAATGATGGTCTTCATCAATCAAGGATGATGGTTGACAAGGACCATTGGATTTTTCATGAGAATCGATGAGAAAACTATTCAATTCTTTCTCGACTGCTTGAATGTTTTGATGTAGAATCTCTTCTTGGTTATTGGCATTATTTTGTGCGACACAACGATAATCGATCGAAGCGGTCTTCTCATCGTAAATGATAAAATTTGTTTCGAATTCAAATCGATTCTCTTTTTGATCGTTAGCAGCTTGCAATGATTGTTTCGTGAACGCGTTCGCTCGTTGTTTCAATTCTGGCAACTGATTCTCTTGATAGCTCTTAAGATTCAATGTACCTAATGCTTTACGTTGACCATTGATCGGTTTACCGAAGGCACGAACTGTGGCCATTCTTCTCTTGGGCTAGGTTGGCTTTCGAAATATATCGGAATGGAGACGGAAAATATAAGATTCGTTGATGAATCGGGAACCGGAACAAAGATATAGTAGGAAGATCAAAAAGATAAAAAAACGAATTTCTTCATTCGTTTAAAATAAAATCTTCGATTAAAATCATTGATTCATTTCGTTTCGATACAAAATGCTAATTGCAAGAAAGTTTGATATTAAAATAATCTCAAGTTTATATATACGGAATGAATACTAAGACGATTCGATAGTAAAAGCAATCGAAAAGCAAATCGGAAGGAATTTAAAAGCAAAAAAAAATAAAGAAAGAGAATACGCAGAGGAAGAGAGAGAGAGAGCGAGAGGAATGGTCAAATAAAGAGATTTTTGCTGAACAATCACAAGGTCCAAGAGTGTGGAGATTTGGTCGATTATTGGAGATCGAATCTTTTTCGTAATCAAATTTAAGAAATTTCAAACAAAATAAATTAAGAATTAATTAGTTTGACATTTCGTTTTCGATGATGGTGATTGATTAAATCGTTTCGCTCGAAATCATCACAATTTGTCACATTCTTGCGCTTTGAATTTCTTCAACGCTTTTCTCTTCAGAAATCTCAACAGAATCAAATCAATTCAAGAATGTGTCTCGAAATTTAGGATGGCTTTTTATTACAAATTCTGCTGTTGTAGAGTTGATTGTTCTCGTATGACAGATCTATGTTGTAGGTTCAAGTTTAGAAATCAGAAAAAAAATAATTTCGAAATGAAACGTTGATGAGATTTCAATTAGTGAAATCATTTAAATTTTAATCGAAGAGAGAAGGAAAAGAAAAAGGGGCAATAAGCAATGAGAGATCGAACATGAGAATCCACCAACAGACAAACACATTCGCACACACAGACACACACACACACACACACACAAACTGTTGAAAATTTGGTGCGCGCCAATTCAAATTCGTTGTGATTCGCTAGCTAATGTGCACTCTGTCGATGCTGTCAAGTGGTGCTGATTCGTTTTTTCGATAGCGAAACTAAACCACACAACGCTAGCACCGAGGATGATGATGATGATGATGATCATAATTTTGAAATTTTCAAACGATCTAGCTAGAGTAGGAGTGTTCGTTTCAGTGGGGGGTACACATATAAACAAACTAGGCTCGAAAGTGAATGATCTGTTCTGATGTCCCCTCTCGCTCTCTCTCTCTCTCTCTCTGATGCAGTGCATTATTATTGCATCGAGTACATAGTCACAACGGTCAATCGAAGACAACCTTGCCCCGTTGACTTGCCCCATTTCCTTACATTCTTCTATGCGATTGATTCGTTGCTTGCCAAAGAACAAATCGACCGTTTGATCTTGAGATTTTGGTCGTTGAAAAAAAAAATCGCTATATTAAGAAAAGAAGTTTCTGATTCAGCTCACAGATAAGAGAAACTCGTAACACTTCTCACCGACTAGGACCGCTGCGATAGCTCATTACTTGCCACTTACTATTGGTAGAATGCGAGATGGAATTAAGCATCATTTTCACTATTCCTACCACCATCTGGTCCGAATCGATCCAATTTCTGTGTTAGAAAGAAAAAAAAATTCAATTTTGTTGACGAGAAAATTAGATTTGATTAAACAAAATGATTAATCGATTCGATTTGATTGAATTCACACTCGAGGTTAACAAATCAAAGTGAGATAATTTAATTAAATGCTCTTCTTTCCACCTAATTTCTCATTGATTGTTTCCCTAGATTCAATACAGCTTTTGCCTAGTGACTCGATTTGACTGAGACCAGACATACTTTAGATTTACAATAATTTTTTGAATGAAATTTTTTTTCATAGCTTTTCTTTCACATCAAGCATTGATAGCATCATTGTTGGAACTCTAGATTTACTGTAATTCGAATAAAAATGCTGATTTGATTCTTAAAAATTATCTTCTCATTGTTGAGCATTTCCGGTTTTAGATTATCATGTCATTCGAAGAAAAAAAATTTTAGAAGATTGTTCGAAACCAGACGATATAGAGAGATGATTAAATCCTTTCAAAGCAATAATGAAGCTCTTCACTTTTGAATGTCAATCATGCAGGGGGGGAGAAATTAGTTGAACGGATGCTAGATCAATAGTTCGATAATCTTAATCTAGATTCCAGATGGGAATGCCAATTTTAGAGAGAAACAACAAAACAGCTAGATAGAGGGAGAAGGAGTAAGAGATGACATTTTAAATTGTCTCGTTCCAACTTTCTCTCTTTACCATTCGAAACAACAATTTTTCATTAATCGAGAATCGTTAGCGAACCGAAAGAAGAATTTTTTTTCCACTCTCTCTCTTTCTCTCTCTTCTCTGCTATCTTGATCCAATCAAACGGATAGAATAGAATTATTTCTTTCTCTTCTCTTCGATGTGAATGTTTAAGGACTAGACTCTAGAATCTAGAGAGCGACCTAGAGATTTTGTTCTCTAACATCCAAATTTAAACGCTGCGCTTGAATCATTTCATTACTGGGTCCATTGGACTCTTTTTTCTTTAAGAACTATCTTTTCTTTTCCTTTGGTATTATTAGTACCATTATGGTTGTTATTGTTGTGTGATTGAGGATGATTCTGAGATGAAATTTGAAAAAAAAAAAATTATTTCTTTCCTCTTTATTTGTCATCTCCTAGAGTTTGTCTGTTTTTTCTTAAATATCGACTCCGAAAGAGAGAGAGAGAGAGAGAGAGTTATATTCAATCAAACAATATTGAGACCAGATCATACCGTTGTTTTCTACATATTCTTCTAGTATTCTCTCTACCAATACAATCTATCTTTTTTCATTCCTAACATCACTTTTATTCCTGACCTAGCTAAGTTTTTGGTTTTTGTTGTTTCGATTGGTTGCTCTTATTTTTGTTCCGCTTTTTGTCTCGATGTCTTAGTTTGCTTTTGTGTAGCTTTTGAATGTTTGTCTTGGAACCAATTCGATGAATAGAATCGAAAGCTTTAGAGAAATGAATGGCGTCGAAAGTAAAGAAAAAAAATATTTCAAATTATATAAAAAAAAAGATATGAAGGAGAATATTTTTAAAAATTTCGTTAAAATCTATGCTATGCTGAGGTCAGCGATCGATTCTAAGACAGCCACACAAACACACACACACTATGAAGCCCATTTTCCAAAATTTCTCTATCTTCATTGTACTGTTCCATTTTTTTCTTTATTTTCCTATCCTAGATTCTTATTGAAGCAGCGAATAGTCGATTTCTTTTAAGCTTAAAATATCAAACAAAAACCGAAATCGGAATATTATGATTCGATTGCAATAGTTGATGTGATGGCACATCTGCTCCAATTCTTCACAAGTAAAAGCTCATTAGAAAAGAACCGAAAAGAGTGGAGATAAAAGAGAGAGAGAGAGAGGGTCTAAATTTCCAATATCACTGGTTCGATCCAATCAATTGATTCAGATTGTATCTTTATCCTAATCATTTCTGCTAAGACCATAGTCACCCCTATCGTCATCATCGTATAACCGACAACAAAATTGTTGCCATTATCTTCAAATGACTTGGATTCTGAGAGAGAAAAAGAGAGAGCGCAAAAATAGAATAAAATTTCTTTTCAATCTTGATTGATTCCATTTAACATCCTTAGATTTTATACTTTCGATTGTTTGTTTTGTAGTGTCATTGTTTTTTCTTTATAGAAATTCGCTTCAATCATTTATGTGCATTCGATCTGAATTTAGACAAAAAATCATTCCGTAGAAAGATTTCGAGCCATTTCACGAATCGCAAGATGTCGAAATCCGATCGAAGCAAATGGGATAATGTAGAAATAATAGATAGATTAGCTTATGGAGGTTATTTTTTTTTTAAACTCCTTTTTTCGTTTGGTCTGAAATCTCAGCATCGACACCCACACTCTTCGGATCTTGAAAACCGGAATCTTCACCAAAACGGACATTGAAAATGGCTATAAAGATTTATCTACATATAGATTGATCGAGAACATTATCTTAATCTCTATTTTTGAAGGAAAAAAATTATTTCTATTTTTTTTACCAAAGTATCTATCTGATTGAATTTGGATCATTTGTCTTGATCACTATCTCTCTTTCTCTTTTTGGGTCCAAATGAATTGGAACGATGATGTCTATCGAAAGCATAAATCTGCCGCCACAATTTAACCGAAGTTTCAAGTTTCAAGTCCATTGTTTTTTCTGATTTTTCTCTTTTCGATTTACTGCTGTCTATTGAGTTCGAAAACAGTTCAGCTAGAATCGAAGTTAATTTTTTAAAAAATTTTCAATTTTTTGGATGAAAATTTGCATCGATTCGATGTTTTTCTGAGAGTCGCAAACTTCACCTAACTTCTCATCATTCTATTCACTCTGTTGTTTTAGATCGAAGAGTTTACTTTTCGGATAGCGACTTTAATTCTATGAGACACCAGTCATTTTGACAGAGATGAACAATTGTGATCTATTGGAACATTTAAAATTGAATCGGATGATATGAGACAACAATCGGATCAAAAGAATTCAAAAAAAGAACACAAAATTATGGAGTTCGAATCTAAACTAGTCACTGCGATTTTGGCTTTTGAAAAACTGATTTTTCTGAAATCTTCCGAGAAAATAGTCACAATACCTCCTGTTGTAAACGCTGCTCTTTCTTCTATTCAATTTAGTTCGCTTTAAAAAGAGATCCAATCGATGAATTCTAAATGAATTGAATGCGATGCAAAAAAATTCTAAGAAAATTGGAAAAGCTTTGCAAATGTTTCAAAGAAGACTAGAATAGTTTCATTTTTGTAAACTACTTTGTTATCAAAAACTTAGATTCTTCAATTTTTGAGGTTCCGTTGCATTCTGAATGAGCTAAAAAATTATCAAACCATGCAGTCTTGGAATTTTTTCCAATCAAAGAGAGAGAGAGAGAAAGTTTTGCTCGATGCCATTAGTCTCATTAATGCTCCACTAAGAGCAAATTAAGAATGCGAATTCAGTTACTATCTATTGATCGTCCGGGTCTGATAGGAAATGAAATCTATGAGACCCACATATCTCCGCATCACTTTATGGCAGAACAAAGGCAGATAAATCAAAGAGAGAGAGAGAGAGAGATAGAGAGAGAGAGAGAGAGAGAGAGAGAGCAATATTGTTCAATATGCGAGAGAAAAAAACTCTAATAATAGGGTCTAAAAAATGAACGGTAGACTATGTATTCTCATAAGATGTATTGATAGAAAAGGATTCTTTTATTGCTACTACTGTTTTCATGTTTACGATTCTCTTTGGACCCTTAATCGTCTACTGCGCCTCTGAATTCATTCCAACCACTTCGAGATCGAAAGAGAGTAAGGCAATGATTTGTCCATGCTTTCAGGAACGATTTTCGAGAGGACAGAAAACAAAAGCGAGCAGTTCCAAGATTAACGAACGAACATAGTGAGAGAGAGAGAGAGAGAGAGAGAGAGAGAGAGAGAGAGAGAGAGAGAGAGAGAGAGAGAGAGAGAGAGAGAGAGAGAGAGAGAGAGAGAATCACAGAAAAAAAGAGAACGAGAATATTCTTTACTCTGATGGAAATTTAGAAGAAATTTCTTCTCTCTCACATTGATTCGAAAGAGGATTTCTTGCCATTACAGAATTCGTCTGCACAGATGAAAGAGAGAGAGAAGTGGATGATGGAACGCGCAAAACTGATTTCAGTTTCCTGTGTAGCATCTCATTTCGAATTTTTCTCTGTATTCCTTTCATTCATTGATTCATTTTTTTTCGCTCCAAAATGAAGATAATCCTTTCGGTTCTTTTCAATTCTACAACGATTTCCTTATGATACCATTCGTGATGCTGATGCTGATGATGATGATGATGTGGAATGATTTATTTCGAAATCAAGTGATTGGTTTTTTTCTCATTTCTTCAAGTTGAAATGATTCTAGCGAACTGATCAAATGAATTCGAACGATTTGAATTGAATATCTTTGATCCTACTTCAATTTAAAAGCAATCAATTTGAGATTTTTTTTTTTTTGCGAAGAAAGTTAAGAAAGAGGGCAAAGTTTTTTTTAATTATAATTTTTTTCTATATTAAAACATCTTCACCCTAAACATTGTCGCCTTCAATTTTGTCGAATGTATTGCTGATTCTATCGGCCTCTCTATTCTCATTTTCAAGCTGGATGTGATTATGTGGTGATGTTTGCTTCAATGATTTCGACATTTTGAAACGACATCCCTAGACGACAACTTGCTGCCATAAATCGTTCTGGTTGTAAACTAAATTCCGATCTTTCATCGCATTTTCTCTTCTTTCTTATTTGCTTCTCTAGCTCTCGTTCAAAACTCATCAAATTTAATTTTAGTTTAATTAACTTCTTCAAATTATTTATTGCTCATTAAACCGAAATCACTATCATTATCTGCTCATCACTGCCAAAATTCGTTCAAGTTCTAAAAAAAAAAAAGTTCGTTTTCGGAGCTGTTGAAAAAAACGATCCAAGAAATTATCAGTCCAATCTCATTCGATTCACAAGAAAAGTGAGAAAAAAAAATCTCGACGAAAGAACTTGACATGCAATTGTGAGTACTATCTTCCGATGATCTAGATTATCTCGATATCGAATCTGTCAAGTGATTATGAAGATTATAATCTGTGAATTATAAAAATGATTGAGATGAGTAGCGGGAAACACTCGACATGATTTATGATCATCATACTGGCGATTGAAAGATTGAAATATTCAAAGCTTTTAACTTGAATCGATCAGTTAACGGAAATTTCACTGCACAAATTTTTGCCTATAAACTCTTTTCATTCACTCATTTCATTCGATTCTCTTCGAATGAATGATGTTTATATTGATATTCCGTCAAATTTTTCTTCCTTATTAACATCATTATCTTTATTTGTTTGTTTTCTTTCACTCTAACTTCATCACTTCATTCACTTTTGAATCAATTTTTTCTCAACATCAACCAGAATATTTTATTGATTTCTTTGGTTGACAAATTTTTTTTTCTTTTTCTCGCCAGAACAAGGAGTTCTATTTGACTCAGTAAGGGAAGAAATGAGAAACGCAAGAGAGTGAAGGCTATAGTTTAGGCTTGAAATTTTCCTAGTGAAATAATGATGAACATATTACCGAAAATGTTAACAGACGACAACAGCAACAACAACATCTTATTATGGGTTTTTTTTTGTTGCCAAATTCTTTCCCAAATTCTTCACTCTTATTTTTATGTGCGTGTGTGTTTGGCAGCCAAAAATAATTCTTACAATAATAATAATAATAATAATAATAATGGCATTAAAGTTCTTAGTAGAGATGATGATGATGAGGAGGAGGAGGAGGACAATAATTACATAAATAAATGTCAATTTGATTGGCTTCATTTTCATCGATCATCATCACCATCTCAAACTGGAGAAAATTTCATTATTTTTGCTTGTTTCAATCAGATTTAATAATGATTCTCAATGCTCAATATCGCTAAAAAAATGATTCAAGGGAAGAGGAGAGAAAGAGTCGATTCACAAAAGAGTATGATGGTCTGCGATCCATTAGCTTTGTTTCCCTCTTTGGTGATGATTATAAGATTTGGGATTCTTAACATTCGTTTCAAATCGGTTTGATGGACAAATTCATCAGACTAATACCTTAATCATTCGATTATTCCATCATTTTAATTGAATAATAAAAGTCACAACAAAAATTGTCTTCTCATTGAAGCAATCAAATTATCTGTATTCAACTCTCTAATTTGTCCTCTTTGTTTGCGAGAAACCATTGAATTGAGATGTTTCATTATAATCGGATATTAATCAACGATTCCATTGAATAATTTGTCTTCGAATTCGCTCTCGATCCGAATTGATCGACAAATTTGGATTGCATCTCTCTCTCTCTCTCTCTTTTTCTCTCACATCTGCAAAATCCTTGAATATATTGATTAATAAATATAAAAAAGTAATAATTATTTTCTCTGGTACAAAATAGAAGGTATTCCTCCTCTTTGCTCTCATTCCCTTTCTTTATTTTTTTTTTCGAACGAATAAACAAACAAACAGCTAGGCCTCTGAAGATTTGTTTCGAGTTTCGAAGATTTCGAAAGATGTGTGTGCTCTCTATTTTTTTCTCTTAATAAAATCCTCATCATAGCCACTATTATAATTATCTTCAGTAATTTCATCATTACAATCGACAACAACAATAACATCGAGAGCAATAAAGACACTGATATTAGTACTTATTAATTGTGAATCATCATATCCTGTCTATTATGGAACAAGGCTCTTTCGCTCAATAACCGATATAATAGTGATTAATGATGATGATGATGGTGAATGGTCATTTCGTTCTCGATTCATTCTTCCCTCCTCTCTCTCTCTCTCTCTCTACAGTTCCGTTTCCCTTTCATTTTCTCATTCTGTACTTGTTTTTTGGTCTTTGTTCATTTTTTTATAAGTCCATAATTTAATTTGATGACAAACTTGCTCGATCTCGTTTTTTATTTTAAGATCACTGCTATTTTTCTTTTATTCGCCTTAAACAGAACTACACACGTACAGACAACACTAATTCTCTTTTCTCTATTCTAAGTGTTTTGTTTTGTTCATTGAATCACTTTGTGCGTGTCTTTGGTCTTTAGATCTTCACAAATTAAATAATTCCAAGGACAAAGTGAAGAAGATAATACATTCACTTGTGAATGAAAGAATCAAATTCGGTTCCTTTCATTCTCTGGCTCCTTTTTGTTATCTTTCGCTCATTTCGATTAATATTCGAAATTCATCTTCTCGTCTCAATACAAACGAGCTTAATGAAGAAGAAGAACGAAGCAAAGAGAAGTTTCAATAGATGATTTCTTCAAAAAAAAAAAAAAAAAAAAATAGCGAATTAAAAATAGAGCACTCAAATTTTTTTTTTCATCACTCAATTCTTCAGTGGAAACAAAAACGATCTTAGAGAAGCAAGAAAAAAATTATAATCAGCCTTTTTGCAAGAGGAGAGAGAGAGAGAGAGAGAGAGGGGGGGGGGAAGTCAACCGACCCTAGCGAATCATTTTGGAGAAGAAATGGCTTTATTTCGCGACAAAAAAAAGGGTCTGTAACGGCTTGTGCGATCAGAAAGAGCTAGATTTAGACGAAATTGTTTCTTCGTTTTTTTTCTCTCTCTCTCTCTCTCTCTCTCTCTGTCTTCATCTCTGGCAAGAATCAGTCAAAAATCACCAGAGAAAAAAAATCTTCTGCTAAAGTGGAAGTGGGAGTGGATGGAAAGAAGATGTGGGGAGAGGAAGGAGTATATAATCAATGGAGAAAACTTTCAAATCAACCATGATTGATGTGCAAATCTGCTCTATTTAATTTTTTTTTCTTTTTCGTTTTTTCTCTCGTCATCATCCTTTTATTTCTGTATCTCTCTACTTCATCATCTTAACTTTGTCTCAATCCATTCACTTAAACCTTATATTTTTTCTCCCCTCTCTTTCGTTCGCTTCAATCTCGTTTCTTCGACGATAAAACGAGACAAAAAGTATACTGTTTTTTATTTCGTCGATGGATCGTTTGTGGATCAATTTTTTCCCGCATCTCTTCATCATAGATTTCAACGACAACAACAACAACAACAGCAACAGCAAAAACGTTCCACAATCCCATTGGTGCATAATTTTCCTCTTCCCTTTCCTCTTCTTTTGCTCTACATCACCACCACTTGGATTTAATCTCGTATGATTGGATTGCTATTATTTAAACACTAAGAATATTGAAGATTGTTCCATTTCATTCCTTCCTCTCTCTTTCACATCATCTTGATTTCTACACCCCCATCCCCACCACCAGCACCATCATTGTATGTCTCAGCACACAAAAAAAGCTTTAATTCTCAATCTGAGCTAGGCTTTGAGAGGAGAAATCAATTTTTTTCTTCATTCATTTTTCGGTCCAATCGATCGGATATCGAGAGATGTGAAACAAATACATTTATGAGCTGCTTGATTTTTTTTTTTGAAAATTCTTTATAAAGTAATAATAATAATAATAATAATAATCGATATGATTGCACAAACACTAATGCTTGGATTTTTTTCCGTAGCACTAATAAATGCTGACTAGAGATATACGTTCGAGTCTATATGCAAGTTTCAAATGATGCAAAAGTTCATCTTTTAATTCAACTCTTTCGAATCATTGCGTTTCAATCTCTTTTCTCGGTCTATAGAGTAGAGACTTTTTTTTTGAATTAAGAAGAGCAGTAGGGATTCTTTTTCTCTCAATCTTCAATTGATTGTTTCAAGGTTCCAAGAGAAACACATTTTCTAGATTTTTATTTCGAGGAACAATTCAATATCTAATCAATCGAATTGATTGGATTGAAATGAGACCGAATGGAAAATAGGACAAAAAAAATAGCGATGATTTAGAACCCAAATCAGGATCGAGATGGATCGAAACCTCTTGCCTAGATTAGTGCAATATGCTAAACAAACAATTACTATTCGAATATTAATTCCATTATTATTCTTATCGCTTGTGTTCAAACCAAAATTCTGGTAGATTTTATTTGCATCAACTTGTTCTAGTATGAATATCATCACCTGTTCAGCAAATTGTTCGGCTGAGAAGAACGATGACAATCTCTGTTTTTATTAAATGATATTCTCTTCTGTCGACCAAGACCCAGACGAGCCAAGCCCAGACGATTGTTTTAAAACCATAGTTTTATCAAAATTGAAAACTTTACTATTGATAATTTTTGCAATTTATTCTTTCATGTCTTTTTCTTTCTTTTTTCTACAGCACAATGCTTACGAGTAAAAATGAAATACGATCGGATCTGTATGAACGGAATGAATCATCGAATGGAATAATAATAATAATAATCAAGCAAGATGATTAGATGATGGATACCAATTTGCCTTCGGAGAAAGCTCATTGGAGCTGAAAATGAGAATTTCCACAAGAGAAAAAACATCGCTGATAATCAAGAGCTAGAATAATGGACAAACGGGTGGACAAGAAACTTGTCTCCGATCGAACAAAAATGATCGCTAGAGAGAGAAGAATAGAAGATTCTTGTGCAAATACCACGATGTGTTGAAGTGTCTGTGTGTGTGTGTGTGTGTGTGTGTAATTTGTGTGAAGGATGGATTTTTTACGCTGATTTGATAAAAAGCGATAAAAAAAATTATTGACCAAAAAAAAATCATTCAATTTGGTTCCACTATTTACGAAATCATACCACCGATTCCGTCGGTCCCTTTCTCTCAGACACTCGATTTATGAGCTTCTTAAATCTTCTTTGGTCTTCTCTTTTGTTCCATTCTTTTTTTTTTTTCTCCTTGGAGATTTCTTCCACGAATCTAAGCGATCGTATTCGAAGCAGAGAGGATTCGATGGAAAGAATTCAATGAGAATCGCTTCGAATTGAAATAAAAATAAAGCTTAATTGTTTTGGAAACAATAATAATGCCAATATTGCTAGCGATGAGCAGAATTAAAAAAAACAAAAATATCCGAAATGATGGCAACCGGAGAGAAAATTTTTTTCTGCAGAAAAATATCTAGGTCTCGTTAGATTCATTCATCATTTTTTTTTTTTTTTTTTTTTTTTGTTATTCTCATTCTCTAAATACTCAATTCTCGAATGAGAAATAATCAACGAATACGTAGAAAAAGGTACCAAATTGGTCCAAATTGGCATCTAACTCGTTCCGCTTTCGTCGAGGTGATGATCGCCCATTAAGAAAACCGATTGTGGAAAACCATTCAATCAGTGTTTTCGCTGAAATAGACTCATTTATTCTATCTTTATCTTAGTTTGATAAATCAAGAAATCATCTCACTGAGAAGAATCTAAAATGGAACATTTTGATATTATCTCACATTCCAATCAAATTCTTTCTAGTCTTTATCCAATTTTGTCGATTTCTTTTGGTTTGTTTCGATCTCAAATCTAATCAATCAAATCAATTTTCTTCCTACGAAAATGGTCTAAAATTATTTCGATAGATTTTGAACTCCAAATGCTCATCCTCATCGAATTTCATTCATCTTTGATCGTTATCTTAATCATAGAAACCCAAGATTCAAAATCTAATTGATAATGCTACTCAAACAATTAATGCTCATCATTAACGTGGCCTTACTTTCAGGTAAGGAGAAAAAATTTTAGTTCCAAGAACTCCTAGCGAATTAGTTCTTCGATAGCTTTTATCTTTTAATAGATCTCATTTCTTTGTTCTCGATTTTTGTATGATTCTTACCAAAATTGTCTTCTCTTTCTGCCTATGCCATCTCTCACAATCAATATCCGAACAATGATAATCAATTTGTCTCATTTTGATCTGGAAACAAAATCAATAAAGAAAATGAATGAAGCATTCTCTTCTTTTTTTGGTGTCAGTTTTGCGAGAAAAAAAAAGAAGATTCTTGAATTAGAAGAATAAATATCGCAAAAATGAAACGTTGCATAGCCACGGTGTTATGGGAAAATGTAACGAAACAGATCCAAAATGATCAGAGAGATGATGATGATGATGATAAATAGCAACGACTAAGCTACGATAGAGAGAGAGAGAGAGAGAGAGAGAGAGAGAGAGAGAAATTAAATAGAAACCAAATATGATTCGACATGCATTATTATTGCAATAGCAAATATTGAAAGATAAATGAGAAATAAGAAAAAAAAATAAGAAAGCAACAAAGAAAGGCATTTATAATAAATAGATAAATCGAATCATACGGACAACAAAAAATAATAAGAGAGAACGAGTGAATATGAAAAAGATATCTCAACCAAAGAGATTGAGTGTTGGCGAGTAGAGAACCAAAGCGGACCCAGACAGATAGATAGCAAACGAAAAGAATTATAAAAAGAGATTGATGAGAAGTTTCAAGCACTCAATCACTTTTTGCTTTCCGGAGAGTAAAATGTTTGTTCGATGCCGAACGAAACACTTACACAAACATACAGAAACATACACAAACTCGGACTTGGGTTTTTTTTCATATTTAGAAAAAAAAAATAAGGAACGAAAATACCAACGATAATAATGAGAAGAATTATTCCACTCTAGTCTATCAAGAGACGAAAGAAATTCTCTCAAAGAAATCAAAGTATAGACCATATAATTTTCCAAGGCCTAGCCTAGCTCATTGAATTGTAGATTGATGATCTCTCTATTCAATTTATCTCATTCGCTTAACTCATTCTGATTGCATCATCATCATCATCAACATTCTACCTTTCCCCTCGCATATCCAATCTCTCTCTCTCTCTCTCTCTCTCTCTCTCTCTCTCTCTCTCTTTAACTTTGCTTACTTTTACTTTGATGATTTTATATGGGATCGAATGAAATGAGACGAAGAAAGAAAGAAAGATAAAGAGAGAGAGAGAACGGAGAGAGTTCCTATATTTTTTGTTTCCTATGGAATAAATTCAAGAGAATCGTTCTCAACCAGAGTGCATCTCTCGAGTGCCTTTAACTTTTTTTTCTTTAGTTTTTTCTTTCTCTCTATCTCTTCTGACCATTGAATGCATCTATCGCATTTTCTTTCTGTCTCTTAACTTTTTCTGAATCATAAGAGATTGATTCTCAAAATGATTAAATAAGTTGCTCTCTATTCTCTCGAACAACGATAACGGTGGTCGAAGATTGGTGATCCAACCATTTGCAATCAGGTCATTGAGTTGATGGAAATAATTTAATCTAATTTGAATCGATTCTTTTTTCCTTTCTCAAACAAATTATTTCTTTCATTCGAACAATAAAGAAATTTATATTTATTATTGAACTGAGTATGCGAAAATTCAATAAATTTCATCTTTTCTCACCTCCAAACTCATAAGATTAGCATTGATGGATTGATCACATCAAACCCATCACATCAAACTCATCACATTTTCTATCAGATCAATTTGATTATTAAACTAATTATGTATGAGGGTGTGGTTAACACAGTCATCGATTTTGAAATATTGGATAGAATACAAGGTTTCTGGTTCTTCAACATATTCTTAAACTATTAAGTTTGGGATATTTTGGTGCTTTAATTTTTCCACTACAAACCTTAATTAGTATTGTCATTTTGAATTGGAGAAATCGAACACTTCGTAAATTTCTATTGGTCGAAACAATTTTTTCGGATGAACTGTTTGATGTGTATGTGTAGGTGTAGGTGTAGGTGTTTGCATGTTTATTTTCTTATTTTTCTTTTCTCTCCTCTATGACATAGAGTGTATGCTTTCATTTTGCCTTACAAATACAAACAATGTAGAATGAAGTTATGTTTATTTAGTATGAGTAAACATTCGACCAGCAGATTGGTGAGTGTTCCACGATAGTGATGATCCGAAATAAAAAAGATGTGCTACCATTCGAAAGAATTCAATTTAAATGATTCAGAAGAGACTTGTCTCTGGAACAATGATGCTGATTTTTTCAAATAAAAAGCAGATGGATGCAATATTACGATCACTTTGAAGTTTTAGTCACAGTAAAATGATTTCGATCAATTTTTTTTTTTCGACGATTCTGAAACAATTCAATATGATATGGTTTGATTTTGTTGTAAAGTAGCGATTCGAAAATTCATTACCATCAATTATCTTTGGTGATATTTGATAAGCAGCGAATCAATTTCAATTTCACTAGCGAAATCCGGACAAAACAAATGCAGCAATAGGCTTGAGGAAAGACACAGAGAGAGAGAGAGAGAGAGAGAGAGAGAGAGAGAGAAGCATTAAATGATATATAATTCATAATGGTGAAATGAATAAATTATGAAATGATTTATCATTGAAACTTAACTTCTTTTCACAACACATTCTATCTAGGATCGAATCTAGCTAAAGAAACGGAAATATCTCTCTTCTCTCTCATTTGGTAGCTAACTTTTTTTTTTGCATCGAAATTATTTCAATTCATCGAAAATTTTTCTCGAAGAAAAAAGAAAAGTTCGTACAACAATCTATTCAATCATTTCTCTTCTTTTTGCTACTCTCATCAGTCGCTCGTTAAAACATTACTGTGGCATATTAAAATTATATTTCGGCATTTTTTTTTTTTGCATTGAAAATTTCAATCCAATGAACTTCGATGGAATTTAATTTCAATTTGAGCGCTATTCCAAAAAGTTTTACATTTCATTTTGCTCGGACCCCTTTATTGAACTTATTTTCTCTCCCACAAAAATCAGCAAAAATTTTGATGCATTGAAATTTTGTGCTCTGATGCGATCAATGCCTAAGATTTTCTTGGAATCTGATCAAAATTTTGACCTCGTTGACGTTCAGAATAGAACGGATTTGGTGCCATAAAACTAAGTAAATCCGTTGATTTAAAACTTGAATGTGACTTTTTTAAGGTCCGACACTTAGGCAAACTGGCAAGAGAATAGAAAGATAAATTTCTTGAAGAGAGAGAGAGAGAGAGAGAGGAAAAATTTCTTAAAGATATAAAATTTAATTTCAAAAATTTCAAATCTTTACAATCTCCACATCTCTAAAATTCGAACGAAAAGTTTATAGTTCGATTACTAATCGATAGTTATAAGTTAGGAATTGATTGTTGTCGAGAAATCAAATCTGAGATCTGGAAAAATACTGAGAGCGAAAAAGTTTTGATTTCACTTATTGAATTATTCATTTGTTTTGCCCTTCCTTTCACTCCCCTCTCCCCATACCGATACCATCAATATTCTGATCTTGATCTAGACCGATTTCGTTAGATAGTTCCAAAACGCATCAGATTCGATCATAGGTAGAACGTTCTAAGAGGATTCAATTCTAACTAAACCTAGTGATACTATTGTTTTTTGATAAAAACAAAACAATCTCACATGCTAGGATAGAAAATATTCGATAAATATCATTCTCTTTCCGATTAATTGCTTAATAGCTAAGGTTAGCTAGCTAAGGACAAGATTCATCAAATGTCAATGATTTTCTTTGTCTTTCTCTCGCCACAAATAATCTTTTTTTTTTCTCTTATCTTTTTTATTCAGTTATAATGATAATTTCATCTCGAATTTATCATCATCTTTCGAATAACTCAATTATTTTCTTTGATAAACGAATAGCCATACAATCTCTGCGTGTACATTTTGAACTAAGTAGACAATTATAGAAATACTCACACTGTCAGTTATAAAAATTACTATTATTTTTATTATTATTATTATTATGATAAAAAAACAAAGGAGAATAGAATTCTAGGCTAGAAAAAAAAGAGTGGGAAAAATAATATCGGAACAAGTTTGCTATGAATTCTGGAAAAAAATATAGTGAATTGAAATCATAAACAGAAAATGAAATCTAATTCTAAGGAATCAATAGAAGATTAGACAGAACAATGGAAAAATATTTATTGCTAAAAAAAATAATCCAATGTTGAAACATCATAATGAATGTTCAATTAATTTTATGATTTTATGATAGATTGTGCAACTTTATCGAAGAATTTCACTCTAAATTTAGGTCTGAGAGAAAATTTTTAAATAATTAAAACAGTGAAGTTAACATTGATGAGGTTTCGCTAAAAAAAACAGTAATTTTTTGTTGGTTCGATTTCTAGATTTATTCAATTCGTGTGTGATTTTTTCGATCAAATAGACTACTTTATCCATCACAATTTCATATTTTTTTTGAGATTTTGAAATCAAATCGATGTCAGAAACATTGCTCTTAGCTCTAGAATATTGACCATCTTGGAATGTTTTGGTTTGGTATTTCGTTATGATGTTGAAATCAACCATTTCGATGTTACTAAAATATAAAACACCCGTTAAAATACTATGGTCCTCACACTCATAGAGAGATCAGAATTTGTCTTCGCTCTAAATCTGTAGCAATAAATTGATTCACTTATGGACCGTAGTTAGGTTTGCTGTTTTCGTCGTTGTACAAGTAAGATGATGATGATAATGTTTGTAACTTTTTCTTCACCATCACCATCATCATCATCATCATCATTATTCTCTTAATGTTTGTTATTACGCTTTTTTGCTCCCATAGCTAAGTGATGATGCTAAATTGATGTGGGTAGGTGTACTAAGTCTTCGTTTCTTTTCTATTCGATTGGATTTTTTTTGTTTGCTTCTCGTTATTAATTGGTCTCTGGACAATCCCTAAGATGATCTTGCTCGGACTTGAACGAGCTAAAATTTTTCTGGTCCTTGGTGAACAAAAAAAAACGTTGTGACAGTTTATTCTTTGGTTTTTTTCACTCAATTTTATTCGATTAATTTTTTCTAGACTGCCTGCGACAATGTTCGATGATTACGAAATTGATTTTGGTGGCCTTGCACAACAACTTCTTGCACGCTTATGATGATGATGATTGTGGAGGTTCAATATAATGTACAATATATCTATACATCCTAAATTTACTCAGAGACTAAGGACTATAATTTTCATTTATAACAAAATAATGTTCGCTTTTCGAATTAAGAAACTAATCAAGTAATAATTATTATATTTCGTATTTAATATCGAAAATAAATCAATAAAAATATTCGAAATCAAAGAGCTTCAAATAACTTCGAAGCTTCTTAACGAACCAAATCGAATGGAAAAAAAACTAATTGAGAGACTGGTTGAAAACTGAAAAGCCAATACTGATGTGAATGGAAGTCTAAATCAATCAAAAGATTTGAAATGAATAGTTCTCTCAATTGCTATATTGGAGAATGGGGTAGCAAAAGATAGGCTAAAAGGGATAATTAAATAATCGAATGGATCGAAAGGTTTCGAAAAGTTTCTTATTTAAAATCTACGCGTAAATCGATTGGAATTAGTGACAAAAAAATAATAGATTGAAGTTAAACAAAATCAACAACAACAACAAAACGAAACGATTAAAATCGAGATCAAAACCAATGGTTTGGATGATGGATGAATCGAGAATTGAGAATTGAATGAGAAAAAACAAATGAATAAATTTTTTGCAATTTTCATCCACCAATCCATCATTGTTCGATCGAAATTCTCATTCCCTAGTCAGTCATTTTAATTCCGAAACTATCAATGAGAATGAGAATGAGTACTTTGCATATTGTTTTGAAATAGTTTCGATCTCTTTGCTTTCTCTTGCAATTCCAGAGGCAAAAAAAAATTTATTCGAATGATGAATTTGGTGCGAAAAGAACAAAACAAACGATTGAAGCTATCTGTCAACAATCAAAACCGATTTGATTCGATATGGAGAGTTTGTTTTGCTACAAAACCAATTCCAAACTTCAAAATTATCCAATCCAGCTGTCATCAATGTGTTCTCTTCTCGCTCACTGTTCAGATGAGACCATCAAAATTTCGAATGAAATTCCAGAGAATTGAAAATTAATGTATCAGAATCAATGAGAGAAGATTGGTTACGTTGAATTATTTGGCTAAAAAAAATAATTAGAGTCTCATTTTTTTTGTTTTAATTTTTCAATTCTATATAATCACCAGTCTAACCTCTAACATCATTTAATTATTCAAATTCCTAAATGATTCCAACTTTTGGTTCAAACATCACTAGCTTTACTTGGGCGATTAACAATCAGAAATTATCATCGCTTTTAGATTGGAAATATTAGGGCGAAGCTAGACCTAGATGAGATTTTGGACATTCAAATGGCAATGTATTTTTTCGAATGGGAAAAATTCAAAATCTAGATAAAAAATAATTAGATTTCTTTTGATTCTTTTTCTATCTCGATTGAGTGTTCAGTGAAATGAGACATAGAAATTGCGAATTAAAATGATATTGAATACTTTCGGAAGGAATAAATTAATAAATTATACAAATCAATATGAAAAGCATATCTGAATAGTTTGCTTTTGTCTAGAATCATCATTGAAACTGGGACGAAAAACAATGACGATGTTACAGAGCTGATGTTACGACACAAAACGAATGAACAGGAATTCGATCCAACTAGAAGAAGATAAAGAAAGAAAAATAGAGGAACAGAATTAAAAGTGCTTTTGACCAAAAAAGAAAAAAAAAGATTGTAATGAATTTGGTGCGAACAATTCTATACCAACGCTAGTCCTTGTGAGCAAACTTCTCTAGCTCATTTCACTTTTTCCCTTCTCTTCGCTCTGCTTTTCTGCCAAAGTTGACACTTGTGCTTCCGTTTTTCTATCCTACGCTTCGAATAACCTAGGATGCTTTTGATTTAGAAATCAAATTGCTTTGAATCAGTATTGTTATTATTAGTACCTATTGAGTAGTAAGTCTTTTTTTGTTATCCATTTTTCTTTTGCATGAGGACCACTTAAAAATGTTAGGGCTAAATTTTTCATTTCGAAATCGGAGCGTTAAATTTTAAGCAGGTCATTTTTTTGACGAAAAAAAAGCTACAGAATTGACATGGCCGAGAGGATGAATTTTTCGCTTTCCCAAAATTGTTTTGGTCCTGGTGGTTTCAGAGATAGCTTTGATCATTACTTCTCCTCAATAATCAATTTGGATCTCTTCAAAAATGATTTTTTCGCATTGTTTTTTTTTGTTTTGTGCTCTTAAAAATCATAAAAATTCCATAGACCTTGTAGCCTCATCGCTAACATACGAGTCTGTTAGATTTTTTTCTCTTTTCAATGTTTCCTTTTAATTAAACGATCTACGGAGTTTGTTGTTCTGAACGAGTCCAATACAAACTCTAATGATCATGTTGAAAGAGTTGAGAAGATACAGACTACAGAATCGTTCCTTGTCCGATTCGAATTCATTACAATGCGATCATTGAGACGAAAAGAAAGACGAGATCTATAATGGTCACTCACTCTTTTATTCTCTATTTTATTGTTTGTTGAGAATCAATTGTTTTCATTCTGCTTTTATGGGATTTTTTTTGTGAGAAAAAAAAATCATCGCCTATTTTGATTCCGTTTCAATGAGTGTATTCGTTTACTTCCTGCAGCCTACGGAATGGTCGCGCTTCGTCCTTTTAAAATCTAAAACTGTACGAAAGAATAGAGTCAATAAAATATCATTTATATCTATCATCATCATTATTGCATCATCATAAAATTAATGCAACAAAAAACATCATCAAAATGTCATTAAATTTTGGAGAGAAAAAAAATCGAACACAAAAAATCAGATTTATCAGACGATATTAATCAATTTTAAACGTCAAAAAATTGGTTTGGTAGTGCTGATCAAGAACTTTGCGGAATAAATTCTAAAATTTTCTCTCTTGTTTTTGTTTTCTGCTTGCCCCAGAATATTTTTTCCTCTCATCTTTTTCTCAGATAAAATTATGTATCAAACTAACCATAAATTAGCCAGTATCGATCGATTTTCAATTGACCGATGAATGCTGCTTTGAAAAGTCTGGCAAAAAAATTTCCCTCATCGTTCTCGATTGCTTCGAAATGATCTGATTATCAGCGAAGAATGGTCACATTCAATAGCTGCTAATGATTTTAGAGTTAATAGGTTTCATTTCGGTCCAATCTAGTCTTTGTCTCTCTCTCTCTCTCTCTCTCTCTCTCTCTCTCTCTCTCTCTCTCTCTCTCTCTCTCTCTCTCTCTATTTTTTTCCGTTGTCCGTTTCGATCAGAGTTGAATTTTAAAATCATTTTCTATTCAATTTGGCAGATTAGCATTAAAATTGAAATAATTTATGAGCGAAATGATCTAGCGATGAGGGAAGAAGAGAATCACATATTGTCGAATTGGTTAGGTTATATTCTGACATTTCAATTATGATCACAATCACATTCCAAACAATCATGAAGTAGGTCTTGCTATGGATGCAAATCGTAGATTATTCTTGCTTAAACAATTTTGCTTCAAGCTAACTATTGAAGTTAGTAATGATAATGATATTTCAAATTGTTTCCAATTGAAACAAAATGAGTTTCTTCGCACTCTTTTATGTTATGCAATTTCGATTATTTTTTTTTTAGAAAAAAAAATAGCAGCAAAAGAAAGTCTTCGAGATTTCCATTCTGATCCTCTTCTCCCCTCTCTTTCGTCCCATAGAAAGGCTCAATCACAAACAAACAATCCATGCGTTGGCAACCTGAGAACAAAGATTCTCATATTATTATCATTAGCTTAATCATCTGAGAGAACAGCAGCAACAACAAGAAACCCATCTCATTCGATTATCTCTAATAGTTTAGTTTTCAATTTGAATTTTTCTCGCTTTCTCTCTGAATTCGAGGCATCATCATCATCATCATCATTAACATAGAACGTTGAAGATACGAAGGAAAAATACGAGAGTGAAAGAGATAGAATAATAAAGAAAAGTGTAATTTTTTTTTTTTTTTGAAACTTTAAATGTCTCAATTTGAATTGAATTGAGCGAAAAAAAACTAGGTTTGATTTTTGAACCTAGGCAATAGATAAGTTAGACTAGCGACACAGAATTTTTCCCCCCAGAATTCTATTCATTTGCAGCATACTGTTCCGGAAGAACCTACGTTCCTACCGTCATCGTTGCTTTCACATTGATTGCTTATGGTATTTTTTTTTTTTTTTTTTTTTTTGGTTTCTTACAAAAAGACTAAACAAATCGACGCCGAAACGATAAGATTCAATCTTGTTCTATGAGAAGTTTGTTGAAAAAAAAAAGATTTTTTTCCATTTCGTTGATGAAGACGCTCATTTTTTATTCTCTCTTCATTGCTAGATGATCGATAAAAACTCTCTCTCTCTCTCTCTCTCTCTAGTGTGTAACATTTGTTTCATTATTTAACTCTTCATTGCCATTATAGATATTTTTTACAAAAGAAACTCTTTTGAATCTGGGTTCGTTTCTCTGCCAAAAGATCCGATTTAGCCAAGTGGTGTGTATGTGTGTGTGTAGAAAATTTTGGTGAAGCTTTTTTTTTTTTGTTTGTGGGACACCGTTTCAAGCTCGTTCACTTAATTTTTGAAACAATTTTAATCATTTAAGCAAAGATTTGATTGAATTTTTTTTCCCTATTTTTAATTTTCAATTTCCTTCGATTCCAAGTGAAATAACAGTTTGAGAAAAAAAAGAGAGCTGCACTCTAAATAGTAATTAGTTTTAGTTACTTTTTTTATCACAAAGTTTAGCTTAACTGTTTCGTTATTCTTAGATTTTTTTTTATCTAATTTTGTATGCTGAAAACTTTTTCCTCCAAAACTCTAAAACTTCTCCTCAACTATTTTGGCTATCTTTTTTATTCCCTCTGAGTTAAGATTTGTCTAAGGGAAACACCTACCTATCTTGTAAATTTATGCATTCATCATTCTTGTTTGATTTCAGCAACATCACAAATGGGAGTGTTTATGGAGTTAGCTATCTTTATAGTGAATGAAGAACGAGAGATTCATAAAAAAAAAGGAAGAGGAAAAAATCGGAAATGAACATTCTGTATTGGAGGGAGAGAGAAGAGAGAGAGAGAGACTTAGAAGAAGTATCGCGAAACACTTCCTATCGGATGAATAAAATGAACAGAATAAATTTGAATCCAAATTAAAAATGAAAACAAAATCTATTCTGAAGTGAAAATCGAAGAGATTGCGAAGAAAAGAAGATCACCACTTTCATTCCGATGATGTATTTGATGATATCGAAGGAGATATTTTCTTCATCTTTCTCTCACTGACATTAACGTCTGATCGAGAGATATTACACTGCGACCGATATGATGGCTTTCAATCTCTCTCTCTCTCTCTCTCTCTCCCTCTCTCTCTTCTCTCTTGACTTCTCTTCAAAGCTAATTCTAATACCGACAAATTAAATTCCATTCACTAGAAGACGATTTGAAATTAATAGAGATAAACCTTCCACTTTTTCTTTCTCACTGATTTCATTTTTTATTTCTCTCTCTCTCTCTCTCTCTACACTTCTTGTGATCTTCGATGGAAATCGCATTAACTTTTTGATATTCTGTTGTTGTTATTGTTCATTCATTTCTTTCTCTTTTTTTCTTTCTTTTGGACTTTATATTCTCTAAAACTTGAAAATAGAGATCTAGATTGAGATAAAAATAAAATGATGAGATTATGTTGGGATTTAGAATCGGAGATTCGAAAGAAAATACGTCTGTTATGAATGCTTCCGATTGAGTAATCAAAGATTCTGAAAGTTTTGAAGATAGCCGAAGCTCTTCTTTCTCTCCTTATTTCATTTAACTTATGCACAGATCAAGACTGATCGTTGTGCTCAAAGCGACTCTCGAAAACTCAAATAAGCCGAGTTTCAATTTTAAGAATAAATTATGGTCTCAAATAGTGAATGCTAAGAAGCATTTAAATTTTGACATCGAATTATTATCAGATTATATTCAAAGTGGATCTCTTCTCAATCATCAAGATGATGATTGTAGGAATCATCACCATCAAAATCAAAATTTCCACCAATAAACTTTGATGATTGTCACTATAAGAAATTCAAATTGTTGAAAGATATTAGCTTTAATTCTTTTCTATTATCACTAGAAATCTATCTCAATTTCGTAGATAGTCGCCTAGAATAGTGATGCGATCTCTCTTCCAATCTTTTTGGATCTTTTTGCTTCCAGAATAGAACAATAATTTGATATTCTTGCTTTTTTCACGTGCTCAATTTATATTCTTCGAAATAATTCTATTAGAACTTTTGCTCTCTCTCTCTCTCTCTCTCTCTCTCGCTCTTGTCGCAATCCATTCCTGTGTTGGGTATTTTTATTGAGAGAATATCAAAATCTTCCTCATCATCGTTGTAATTATTTCTACCACCGAAAATATTTTTGTTAGTTTTGTTTATTTTCGTAGCTCACTAGTGTTTCATATTTTGCTTATTCATCTTCAAGAATATGTTGAATTCGATGTAAATATCGATCCATCTAAATCGATGATTCATTATGAAAAGAATCAAGTTCTTGTATTACTTTCTACTATGAGAACTATTGAAAGAATCGCATCACAAAATCTAGATGTATGTTGCTAGAGAAAAAAAACATCAAGAACTAAGATTGAAAATTATTATAGAGATTATAGACTTGAAAAAAAAACTCCACAGAATTCAAATTTATTAAAACAAACCTTTCACTAAACTCAGCTGAATACTTTTCTCAATTCAATTCAGTGATTCTATTTTATATTAAAACTATCAAGTTTGAATTGATTTCCCCAAAATTTTGGTTCGAACCAAACTAAATCGAATGATTTAACTTTGAACTCTAACAATGAAACAAATCGAACCAATCAGCTAATCAACGAAGCGAAAAGCGAGAGATAGAGAGATAGAGAAGAAGAGAGCAAAGAGATAAATTTGTTTGTCTTTTCGTTCCTTTTCTCCTTTCAAACATTAAAAGCATCGATTCTTAGCATTTAGAGACCTAGAATTTCTACAAAAATAGAATAGCAATATAATAATAATAATAATAGTAATAATAGTAATTGTGCTAGACTCGAGTTACTAGAGAAATAGAATCAATGAGAATATCGAAAATCGAAAATTCCAACCAGAGGCATATTTGAAAGTTGAAATTCTTATTCCAATTTTCTTTCGAATATTATTATTGTTGTTGAGCTATTTTTTTTTTTTTTCATTCTTCATTCTACGAAGAATAAAACAACGCTTTAAAAAATTTCTCTCAGTCACCCACTCTCAGACACTAGGATCGAGAGTGAATTCTCATTCAATAAAAAAGAAATAATATTCTTAGAGTTTGTTTTTTTTTCATATATTTTTTTGCCTCGCTCTGTTCTCTTTGATTTTCATCTCTTCAGCATCTCTTCTTCCTCTTCTTCTTCTATCTTCTTTTTCCGATTTCATCATCATTGACAATAACAACAACAATTACAACGATGTTTGTATCTACAAACTACGACAACAATAATAAAGTGAATGAGGAAAATTCCGAGTTTTTTTCTCATCGGTCCCAGCTCTCACTCTCACATTCATACACCTTTCGCACCAAATTTCTCTTTTTTTTCTTTTCTTCCTATTTTTTGATTCGTCTTCTCTGGATCATCATCGCTACCGTCTTCGATTGATTTGCTTGATTCGATTCGATGATGTTTGTGTTAGTTATTTCGTTAATTTTATCTTTTAGCTTCAAGGCTTTCTTTTTTTTTTTTTTTGGTTCTCCACGTTTTCTTTCTTTTTCTTCTTCTTTTAAGTTGATTCCTTGTGTTCGTTCGTTCAAACTTTATTCACTCAATTAGAATTTTGGTTCGGATTGTTCGAGAGAATAGCGAATAGCATTTAACCGTATAAATTGCCATCGACACTTTTTCTTATTCTAACTCTCTCTCTCTCTCCTTCTCTCACCGCTGTATGAATCGAAATGGAAATTCGAATGGAAATTTCTCTGCCTAAAATTGAGACACCACCAAACAGCCGATGGTCATGGAGAACGATTCGATGAATCCAAAGGATTGATCGGATGTAGAGAATAATTGAATGGAAGATCGGAACAAGCACACAAAACTTAACTCTTATTTGTTTGATTTCAAACATCGATTATTGAATAAAGAATTCTCGACGAAGAAAAAACTGATTGTTTTAAATTGTTTTCGATTTAGGCTAGAATTTAAATTGCACATCGATTCATCATATTCATTTCATAAAAAAAAATGGAAAATTTGCAAAATTTTTGCAACCTCTTCCTCCCAGTTATCATCATTTATGATGCGCGCTGTGGTTGAATGAATTCTACAAATTTAATTAAGAAAAAAAAACATATTCTTCCGTATCTAACCTAACCATCTTTCCTTTTCTCGCTCAATCTTTTCAGCTCTCTTAGTTTTCTTTTCACTTAATTGCATCGAATTTTTCTCCAAACCATAACTCTTTCACTCCTCTTTGTCTATCTCTCTCTCTCTCTCTCTCTCTCTCTCTCTCTCTCTCTCTCTCTCTCTCTCTCTCTGTCTATTCGACTTTTATTTTTTTCATTAACAATTTCTGTATTGATGTGATTACCCTACTAGGCTTTACTTAATTTCATCTCTCTCTCTCTCTCTCTCCCTCTCTCTTTTCCTTTTATCTCTCTTGTCATAGCAAAATTGATTCTTTTGTAATTTTTTCCCAAATTCATTTGCTTTACGCTTTAACGCTATCTTCGATGCTTGATCTATCTGATTTTGGCCATGAGAAGAGGGAGAAATTTGTTACGATAATGATAATTATGATGATGGTACCAAAACGATTTAATTCACCGCGAACCGATTCTGATAATGAGGTTGATTGTCGACCTTTCGAAGGTATAAATTATTCAAGATTACCAACATCTCGACATCATTAGATTTTTTTTTTATCGATGTGTTTGTTCTCGTCTCGATAGTTTTTATTCCAACATGCTACATCGAAAGAGATAACAATAGAAGCGATCTAAACATCATCAGAAGCATCGGTAATTGATTGTTAGGTTTCGAAGATCAAAAATCGAGTTCTCTCTCTCTCTCTCTCTCTCTCTCTCTCTCTCTCTCTCTCTTTCGCTGTGTGTTAGTGTACACAAAATGTACATATACATTGTGTGTCTATCTCTCCATTCGAAATTTCCCTTCTATGATTATTATTATTAATTAATTAGTACAAACCTGGAAAACATTATCGGCGGAAAGAGATTGATAATGATGGCTCAGTCTAGGTCTCAAAGTTTTTCAATATGAAAAAGCTTTTTCTTCGAAAATCGATGCAATGAAATTTTCTATTAGTTTGATTTTTTCTTCCAATAATTATAAAGTATGGAATAGAATACTGGAGAAAATTTTTAATCGCAAACGAGAGGATTCGATTCATAAAAATTGTTGTTTCAATTTGAATCTTTAGTACGAATAAAGAGGAGAATTTGAAATTCCAAAATGGTTAGGAACTAGAATTCTCTGATTTCATGGAGGCTCTGTGGGATCTTGTTTTTATCTTTACCGCTCTATTCGCTTTGTTCCTGAAAAAAATGAACATAGACTTAGAACGAATTAAGGACTAGAGTCAGACAAATTTCAAAGCCTAAAAATAATTCCACTGAACTGATCTTAATCCTTTCACGTCTCATTCTATTCTTGTCAAACGAATGGTCGTTTCGTCTCTTCCTTTCAAATTCGTTTTATTTTCAACAATTCTTAGATCTGATTTCGTGACGATCTTGTCCACAACAAAATGATGAATGACAATTTGTCTAAAGACGATTGAATAGAATTAATGACGATATCATCCGATTGAAGTTTTTGTCTCCAAAAAGTTCTTCTAAGATTATTACAATCGATAGCGATCTAATTTCTTTCAAAGAAAAAAAAAGAAACATTAGTAATCTAATCGGAGCCCATTACGCTGATTTGTTTCAGTTTGAAAATTCAGTCTCGTCAGAATCAATACGTGTGTGTGTGTGTGTGTGTGTGTGTGGGTTTGTTGTAAGCTATTTTCTATTAGTTAAGTAATTTAATCAATCGAGCAATCGAGATTTCGGACACACAAAATGAATCTAATTGTCCGAATTTTTTTTTTTGTTGCTCTGATCTGATTCTCATCTCATCAATGTTCTGTTTGATTTTTTGAATTTGAAACAAAAATCGAAAAATGAATAAGTTGAGAGAAATTTGTCAATATTTTAGAAAATTTTTATTCCCTCAAAGTTTCGGAATTTCTCTTCCAAGATTGACTCTCAATCTATTTTTGCTGTAAAGAAGAGATCGAGAAAAACTCTAACTCAATTGCTTCTAACTCGCATCCATTGTGATATTATTATTCCAGATTTATCTCTGCTTTTTCTTTCTACCGAGAACAGAGTGGATGGGGAACGGGAAACACATAACTCAAAACTCTAGAGAATTTTTTTTCCTAGGTCTCTCTCTCTCTTTCTCTCTAAACCACTCTGGCTCTTAGCATTCAAGTGTGTCATTGAATTTGATGCCGTTTTTTTTTGTTTTGTTTCTCTCGATATTATAATGCAATATCGAATGAAATTGAAACCAACAACAACAATTCACTTGGATTGTTTGAACTTGGGTCACTCATTAGATTTGTTGAATGGAAAAAAAACCGAATCTCCAACCCAACAAAATCTTAAAATTTAGATTCAGATTTTTTTCGCTAGGCCTTTTTGTGTTTGTTTTTTGTTTTTTTTTTTTTGTTCTCAGCTAAATCACATAAATCAATTCGGATCGGAAATTCGTTGACATTCAAATTGTCGTTCTGTCAATTCAATTTACGTTTTAAATTTTTTTCCATCTCGAATACCTAGAAATTTTTTTTGGTTCCAGAATCAATTTTATTCGACTACGCCATCGATTTATATGAAATTTTATTTGTATAGAAAAGATAGATAGTATATGAATGTATAGATATGTTTTTTTTTTCTGATAATAAATCAAACAAATCTCTGAGTTTTGAAATGTCCAAAGTATCAATAGAATCGAAAATCTTCAAATCATCTTCCTTCGGTCGAGAAAAGATCACGCCACACGCCCATTTTCGAATAAGAGTCATTTCTTATTCAATCGCTTGGCAACTGATGGTGAAGGTGATGATCATAGAAGATTAATTTTATTCGCGTTTCAATCCAATTCAATCAGTGTTAGTTTTGATTCGGTTGTTTATATTTTCTACTTTACTTTTTTTAGTCTATAGAATTTGATTCGCCTACACGTTCTCTTGTTTCAAAGTTATGCTCTCAATCTGATTGAGAGTAATGGGAAAAGCTAATTGAGTTGCTATTTCGAATTAGGTTTTTTTTGTCTCGTTATTTTTTTCCGCTGATAATATTTAATCCAGTTATATCGAAAACAAACTCAACCATCATCATCTTCATCGCTCTCTCTCTCTCTCCCTCTCCCTTTCCTCCTGTATTCCGATAAATCAATCGGATCGAAATCATTTTTCTGATCTGCCAGAAATCGAGAGGACCTTTCGCAATATTGATGGTCCAGATTCTTACAGCGAATAGAAGATTATGATTTTTGATTCGAACATCTAACTCAAATCAATCGATTTGATTGAATTTGTTTCTCTGGGCCTTCTCTTCGAGTTCAATATGGATCTCTTGCGTTTTGTTTATAATCTCTCTCCTCTCAATCGTACTAATGCGATTTGAAATCTTTTCCAATTGGATCCAAATGGATTTCGATTGATCAATTTTTCATTGAGCACACAAACAAAGATCGAGCGAAGAATAGAGCCGAATAGCGCGAAACTATTGATTGAAAACAAAAATAAAAGAAAAAAAATCTTAGAAATTCAGAAGACTGAAATGAATTGACTCAGTTGGGTAAATTATATCATCAAAAATAGAGTTATCTTATCTCTCTGAAACAACAACAACAACGTCGCCATCATCAATTTGGTAGCGAGAAATAAAAGAAAATTGAAATTATTGCGTGAATCAATGAAATGAAAAATGAAATTCTCAAAAATAAAAATCTTCACTTGGATCCAATCTAATTCCTACTCTTTTTTTTCTCCAAGACTCGTCAGATCGGAACGAAATACTATTTCTATCCTAACTTCAATTGATTCTGGTCCAACACTTTTTCACCACTCTCTCATACAATGTTTTTTTTTGGGTCGTTTTCTGAATTCTCTGCAATTTTTGTCGAAGAATCGAGAGATCGAGATTTTATATTATCATGGTGTTGGTGAACGAAAAAAAATTGACTTTACAAAAAGAAAAAAATGATGGATTCAATAGATTGATTGAGATTTCTTTCCATTGTTCATGGTCCGAACTTGTTCTTACTTGTTGTTGTTGTCTTCATCTCTCCATCTTCATCGGTAGAATCATTGCTACTCTGTTGTTATTTTTCTAGCGAATTCAATTTGATTCAATCGATTTCTCCCATCTTTCTTTCTCTAGTTTTCTTTAAGTATCTTTATCCGATTTTTGGGCTTGGATATTCCTTGTTTCTATTCTCTCGATATTTTAGCCCACATTTCACACTTTAGAGTTTGAGAAGAGAAAGTTTGATTAATGAAAATGCTTTTCACATTGGTTTTCCGATAGGAAAAACAGAAGCGAAGACCACAATGATGAAAGTTAGAGTCGACGAAATTGAGAAGTTTTCAACTGTCAGTGTGTATGCGTTTTGGAACCGCTCTGGACCACCATCCGAAATGGTTGTAATAACGGTTGAATTTCGTTTTCATACGAACAAATGAAAAAATCTCAAAGCCAAAGTAGAAGCTGAACGCCCACACTTGATACCGAAAGACCCAGTACCGAAAGAATTTCGGCTCTAGCGTAGAAATTATTCGCTCGTTTTCATATTTGCAACTAACTACTCAATCAAAAGAGCAAGAAAAATCGGAAGAAGAAAAAAAATTTGGGAAAAATTTCTGTGTCTCGCCGAGGGTTTCGGTGTCGTTTTTTTTTTCTTTTTTCTCTTTTCCTAAAATTAATTTCTCTCAAAGATGTCCTTTTCGCTGATCGTTGGAGACAAAATTCTTCCCTTATTCTTCATAGTTCGTTTGTCTCAATTTTATTAATATAACACTCTTCTCTTTCGGTCTACTCTGATTGCTTCATTATTTCATCTGTTTTGATCATCATTCATTCTCATACATCGTTGTTGTTGTTGTTGTTGTTTTTTGTCGCTCCAATTCTAGTCGAAATACTGAGAATCTATTGAATTGCAATTGAATAGATTAAAAATTCACTCTTTATCTCCTTCGCTCTCACTCTTACTCTCACTCTTTGGCTAGATCTGTAGGCTGAGTGAGAGAGATAAAAAACATCAATAAATCATTATTAGAGAGAATCTGTTGAAAATCGAAAAAAAAAAATTGCAGCGCAAAAAAAAGCTAGGATAGATCAATGAAACAAAATTGATTCGAGAGAGGTTCACTTTTCGAAACGAACAGAAGACTTTATGACTAGCAACTTATTGATTGCGTAAATTTCAATGATCTTGAAATTTATTCTGAAACTTCATCGAATCTCATCGCTTCAAATGTTCTCGAAAACTAATAAAAAATTAATGATGACCGCAGTTTTGGAGCAATGATTCCGCCAGTCTAGAGCTCATTTCGATTACTCTCTCGGTGCGATTTTTGTTTCGCAGCACTCCAAACTCTCGTTTTGAAGAATTTCAAGGCGAATTATTTCAAAAATCTCTCAAACAGTCTATTTCTAAGTTATATTTCTACTGATTTCAATATTCTCTTTTCATCTTTCTTATATAAGTTCTCATCAACTGCGATATTGAGAATGAAGAGGAAAAGAAGGAAATCGAATTCGATTGAATTTGATTCCGAACTCAATTTGTTTGTCTATTTGTTTGTGTTATTCTTGTCTCTTGGATCGAACACTGTTTGTTGGATCGAAACCAATCCATTGCACTCAGTGTTCTTTGTGATGAGTACCGTAAGCTTTTCAAAATAAAATAAACAAATAAATGAAAAAAAGGAAAGGCGAATATTCAAGCGTCTTCTTTCGGAAAGATATTAATAGCTAGAATATGTTAGAAAATTTCATTTTTTTTTTCTCCCAGCCTCTCATCTCGAGGAACAAATTTCAGCATTCTCATCCATTGGGCTAAAAATTTTTGAGAATTCTCGGCTCAAATTCTTTCATTGTAGATTGAAAGACGAAAGCGAATAAATTTGATCAGAATCACTTGTTTGTTCTCGCTCTAAATGATTTTTTTTTTATTGAATTGAATAGATTGAATCATCATCATTTTCGATAGTGATGATGAGTGATATTTTGAGTAATCGAATAAAAATTCAAAAAAGTAACGAAAGTTTTTCACTAAAAACTTATTCTTAGAATGGGTACTTAGAATGGGTAGTGATCAGAATTTATCCACATTCTTTCTCTGATACTTCAATGAAACGCACACAAATATCACTCTTTTGTTTTGTATCTTTTGCTTCTGTTTTTTCTCAATTTAATCCCCATTTTAGAATGAATATGGCTAATTTTATAGCATCCATTTTCTAGGATTATATTTGATTTATCTATTTGTTATTTTTGCTTTTCTTTTTGTTGGCTATTCTGTTGGCTAATAAAATGCCAACATATAGTCTCCTTTCAATGTTTTTCAAACTCTTTATAGATCAATCGATATTTCATCATTTCCTCAACAGAATTTCATTTCTCATTCATAGAGAAATATTCGCTAAATACTCTCTTGCTCTTCCTTTGGAACATGTTTGATTGTTAATTGAGTGTGACAAAATATTATTATTATTATTATTTTTTTCGCCTTATATTTCTGGATCATTTGATTCTCAGCATTACAATTATTAGAAATATTATGCTAGTCTAGGATTGGAGAATAGAATCGAGAGATGGTCTATTGAATGTCGTACTCATTTCCTTTTCCACTTTCCCGAATACATACATACATACGCTTATGTCTTTATTAGAAACCCTAGAGAGAAACTCTGATCCAAAGCAGTGATTAGGATTTAGTGTTGTTCTCATTCACTACAAGAACAATCTAATATATCAATTACGTTGGAAAATACTTTTACTTGCTGACTATTTCCGAAAAAAATTTCCTCGTTTTTTATTTTGTAGTTCGATTGTTTTGTTTGACTCTTCGATAGAAAGAGAGAGAGAGAGAGAGAGAGAGAGAAAGAGAGAAAGTGAAATCAGTGAAAATCAATCAAATCAGTCCACCGAGTAACAACTTACAGCATTAGATCGATAAGAGACAAATCTATTAAAATCAACCAAAACAAATACTTGTGTGAAGATTGAAAATGAAATTATAATAATCAAAATCCATTGCCCCTCAATAACACCGCTCTGGATAGTAGCGAAACTAAGCCAATGATTTTTTTTTCGCTTAAACATTTGGAGTGCATTTAATTTAATCTCTAATTCTAAAAATAAAATCTAATTCTATCGATAGAATTTGAGAAAGAATTGAGCAGAGCTAAAAAAACACTTCATTTTCTTAGCTCTAGTTTGCGTGTAGGCGAGTGTGAGGTGTAGGGTGTGTTTATGTGTGTGATAGATGTTGCTGAGCGGGAAATTGCTTTCTCCCTCTCTTCCGAATTATGCCATACAATCATTGAATCAAATTGAATGATTCTTTTTCCTTTTTTTTCGCGAATCGATTGCTGTTCTATCTGATAGTTACTTCCTAAATTATGTTACTTCCTAAGTATTGTCAAAGCTAAATCCTTTTTGTGAAACATTTCAAATTATTCTTTCTCTCTCTCTCTCCTTTTCTTTCTAACTCACTTTTTTAATGAATTCAAATGTTTAGAATAGAAAATCGAATCGAATTAAATCGAAACAGTGAAAGCTATCCAAAGAAGAGATAGATAATTTCATTAAATTCACAATCGAATTGCCTTGAAAAAAATGGAAGAAAGGATAGACTGGAGATTTATTCTTCCAGAACGCAAAAGAAAACAGCATTCTCTCATTCAGCAGTTTCTTTTTTGTCTCACATCACTTCAAATAACATTCGCAACATCAAAGGCTGTAGGGAAATTCTAGCCTAATTTATATCCACTCTTTGTTTGTTTTGTTTTTTTTTTCGCTCCTTCTGATGTTTTATTTCTATGTTCTTTTGTTCTCTCGTCTTTTTGGCAGAGATTTTTTTTAGACCAAAATTACCAATTCTTATTGATTTCTTCTTGTTTCTCAAACATTTATGGCCAATGTAATTTTTTTTGCTTGAAAAGGATTTATCTGATTAGATTTTACTGTTTCGATTTCAATCCCAAAGATTGGTACTTTTCTTCGATTCCCATCTGATTTGTCGCGCTATTCCTTCCAATTGTTTCAGTGTTTCACTTTATCGAAAAATTTTTCTCCAAGAATCAAATTTATGATCGATTTTAATCTCTCAATCATCGTTCCAGAATCTAGATGATAAATTCCTTTTCTACTTGCTGACTTGTTTTTGAACTTCAATAAATATTCTAAAATCTAAAATTTATTCTTAGAAAATAATGATGCCATTATCAGTTGAAACTCGAGTTAGAGTCCTCAATCGAGCAAATCCAATTGAGAGATTGGGAGAATAATTTCGATTCGGGGATTTTTTTTTTGTTTTTTGCTGCGATTTCAATTGACTCAGCATACTTTGATATTTACTTTTTGATACATCTTTTTTTTCGCCAGTTAATTTGAAATGACAGCTTTATTTTTCTCGAGAATAAATTCGGATTTTTTTTTCTGCTAAGATTTTTAGAGATTGAAAGCGATTTTGATTTGTAACATTTTGAAAGCAGATAAAACATTTAAAATTGTGCCTACTCTAGGTATTTTTTTATTTCCATCTCTATAGAATCGATTTGATTTCTTCCAATCTTCGAATAGAAAATGGACTATTTAACCACTAAAAGTTTTTACGCTAGCGCTAATTTACTCAAATCTTAATAATATTTTAGATATATTCGCTTTGTTTGTTTTTGTTCACTGATTGGATTGTTTTTTTTTTGGGCAAAGTTAGATATCGATTTCAAACTTCCAGCTCACAAGGATTATAATCAATGGATTTCGTCGTACTTCACTGGAATAAAAATGAAATTATTTCGAATGTGAGAGAGAGAGAGAGAGAGAGAGATAGAGATAGATTAGAAGAGGAAGCCACGAATGGTCAAACCAGATGTTTCATTAATAAATGAATGTTGTTCGCTTCTCTTTCATATTCAAACTTTTACGATTCTGGTTATTTACGAAGCTTAAAAATAATTTAGAATTTGAACTAATCAATTCTGTTCACATCAAGTGATATATCTGAAATCGATAAGGAAGAAAATTTTCTTCCCTTTCATTAGAAAATTCGAATCTCGAATGTAAAGCAATCCTATGATTGAAGAAAATTTAGGATTTATTTATCAAACAATCCATTTGTTTGGCAGAAAGTTTTTGCTTACTTTTTCACATCTCTGTCTCTCTTTTTTCGCTATCGTAAACTTTTCTTTTCTCAATAACTTCGAAAGGATTTTAGGAAGAAAGAAAAACAGAGATCCAAAATTTCTGACGTGGATTTCTCCAAATTGTTCTAGATTATTATCAAAATTAGATCAAATTCACATCATTACGAAAATGGCTGAGATTCTCTTCAAACAATTCAATAGTATCAAACTTTTTCCTTCTAATCTCTTCTCTAATCTGTCTTCGTCGAAAAAAAAAACGCTCAATGATTAATTTGTCTTTTGGAGATAGGCTTCGAATGAAATTCTCAATCCAATTGAGAAAAATTAATAAATTGAAAAATAATTAATTAATTTGAATCAATCAGAACTTTTTAAAAGAAAAAATTCTTGAATTTTCGTAATTATGGCAGAGAAGTTTCCCTTAATTCCCATCCTTCATCAGTAATTTACATTATGTGGGTGGAAAATTTATTACGAAATCAAATTATTTCTTTTTTGTTTTCGAGAAAAAAATAGAGAATGCTTGCCGATTCCAAAGAGCTAATCTCTAATCCATCTAAATCAGTCAAGTTTTGTTTGGTTCGAGAGCTCAATCATTTCACTCCATCGAGATTCAATTGTTATTCGAAATGATGAAGAAATACTTTTTCCTGAGAAAAAAAATTAATTATTTTCGAATTGCATTGCTTTTCTAAAAGTTCTTCTGATTGTTTTAACTCTCTCTCTCTCTCTCTCTCTCTACAATTGTCTTTTTTTCTATCAATGACTCCTGAATAATTAAAGCGAAAAAATTTAGAGTAAAACAATGGTGGAATAATGATGGATCTGTTTGAAAAATTTGATGGAATTCCTATGTCGAAAACGTTAAGGGCTATGAATGAAAGCGATAGAATTTTTCTAGTTTTCTCTCTCTCTCTCTTGATCAACATCATAATTAAATGTTTTAAAGAAGAGAGAAAATAAACGAATCTTAGAAGCTAATCAAATATATTGCTCAAAATAATTTGAGAAATTTTTTTCGATTCCAAAAAATTTTTCCGATTTCGTTCGAATTTTTTATTCTTTTCTTATCTCTGATTTGAAATGAATTTCACCTTCGCAGTTCGATTTATTTTTCATCGCTATTCTTTTATTTGACTCGATCGAAACCAAAACTATGTTTGGCCGAACGCTTTAGAGAGAAGATCCAACAAGCGAAAGAGAGAAAAAAAAATGAATTACCAATTAAATTAAAACCAATTTAGGTGACAAAAAAGAACAAAGAGGTTGAAGAGAAGAGAGGCAAATAGGCAGAAATAGGGAAAGACATAGAGTGGAACAAGTTCCAAACAGACCATAGATCAAATTAAATGGACGAAATAAATCGGAAAAAAATCTCGAGAAAGTTTTATGAAACTTGAATGTTCTCAGTACGTTAAAGCTCATCGCTATCTTTCTATCTTCATTGTTTTGATTCACTTAAATTCTTATTAAATGTAAGTCGGTTCAGTTCAACGGAAACCAGTGGCAAAAAAAATGGACTATTTTTTCACTTTAACTTTAATTTTAAATTTAATTTCAAATCTTATCCCGAATTCCAATATGTTCTGGGCGAATGTGTGTAGACCCATTCTTTTTCACTCCGATAGAACTAGAGAGTGGAAATCTAGAATCGATACCGAACACTAGAATCAATTAACTACGAGAACAAAAAAAGAATGCCTCTTTTACTTTTGGAGAAAACTTGCTCTTGTTATGATTGGGTGTGTCCAGTGATGCATTCGAGATGAGAAAACGAAAGAGAAGAGAAAAAATTCATTCGATTGCATTCTAATTCGGAATGATTTATTCGAAACGCTAGAATTTTTCTCCGTTTATTTCTCCTCGAATTGGATAAATGTCTACGTTTAGAGTGGATGAAGATTTTGATGAAGGAATGATGAAGGAGAAACCGTTTAGAGAGAGAGAGAGAGAGAGAGAGAGGATCAATCGATCGTTTGATCATAACCTCATTACACTTTCATCACATCCAATCCACATTGATCTTTTTTCTCTTCTCCGAATGTTTCAACAATCTTCCATTGTATTCTCTCTCTCTCTCTCTCTCTCTCTCTCTCTTATTCTTGTGAATGTTGGATTGTGTCTCTATGAAAATAACACTCCAAAATCGATTGGAATTAGAATGAATGAAACAGAATCATATTAATGAGATACACTCATCATTTCGGAATGATAGATTGATTAGCTTGAATGTTTCGTGAAATGGGACATCATAAATGATGATTAGATTCAATTAAGCGAATCAAAGTTTAATCTAAGCATCATGCTATACTGCCATCATCATTTTGCTGTTGAGAGAACAATGAAAATGAAATCATTGAAAGATTTCGTTCAATTTCGATCGAAGCGAGCATTGTCGAGCGAAAAAAGAATTCTTGAGAATTTCAAGAATCTGTACGATTTCAAAGATAATTTCTGCTGGATTTGATTGTGTGCAAATGGGAAAGAGAGAGAGAGAGAGAGAGAGAGAGAGAGAGAGAGAGAGAGAGAGAGAGAGAGAGAGAGAGAGAGAGAGAGAGCCATCACTATTGAAAGAATGAATCATTTTTTATTCTGAATAAATAAATAATCGATTATGTGATCCTACTCAATTTTTTTTCCAACTTAAATTAGACTCTTGTACGAATCATCGTTTTTTTTGAATGAAATCTCTCTCTCTCTCTCTCTCTCCTTAAATAGAATCATTTTTTATTATTTATCTGTGAAATCAAAAGAGTTCAAAGGAAAGAGAGAGAGAGAGAGAGAAATTCGAAAAATCAAAAATTCGAAGTCTGAAATCCAATTGATCATAGACCAAACACGCACTTGAACGTTGTTGATTGATGAATAAAAATTGGGCCAAATAATAGTGGGATAGAGAGAGAGAGAGAGAGAGAGAGAGAGAGAGAGAGAGAATATGATTTCAAATGGATCGAAAATGGATTATAAATATTCTTCACTCTTCTTCTTCTCTCACTAATAAGAGAAACAATGAAAAATCACGTAACGCAAAAGATGAAAAACAAGTGAATCGAGACTAAAGCTAAGGGTTGAATTATAATCGGTGAATTTTGAAGAAAAAAAAACAAAATTCTCTTTCTCTAAGAGAAAATATTCTAAGAATGGGACTAAATTGCATCGCTATTCTCAACTCATCTCTATCGTTAGGAAATTTTTCTTCCATTCATTCTAGTGTTGGTTTAGATTTACATCGCATATGAAATACATAAATACATAAGCTCTTGTGTTTTGTGATGTTTATGCTCGGTGTATTCTATTCTATTCTATTCTGATGATGACTTGGCTAGGGAAACATTCACATTTTAGAAGAGAAGAGAGAAAATACTTTGGGAAAGCTTCTCTCTTTCTCTCTCTCTCTCTCTCTCTCTCTCTCTCTCTCTCTCTCTCTCTCTCTCTCTCTCTCTCTCTCTCTCTCTCTCTCCACTTTTGTTTCATAGAAAAAAAAATGAGGAATTTGAAAAATTTTTTGTGAAAATTTTTTTCACCCTAGATTGGTTCATTTTGGAATAGTGAGACAATCAAATTTTTTTTCTTGTTGATATTTTATTTTTGCTCTTGATGAAGAGCTAGAGAAAAAATTTCAATGAATTCCTTCTGGTTAGTTAAATGTGCGGTTCTGTTTAGAATAAAAAACGGCCTATGGACTTAGCGCCTAAACGTACACACACACACACACACACGCCCAATGCATTATTTACTATGAATCCGGTCGTGCGAACCGAGAAAAAAAAAACCAAAGCCAACTTGAACGTAGAAAGAGAAAGAAGCGAAATATTAGATCAAATACGAATCTAGAATCGAGAAGAAATTAAACCCAAATGAATAAACGTTTTAGAATATCGGTATGTTTGAAAGCAGCTGCAAAAACAACGACAACAACAACAGCAACGATGGCAATCAAACAAACAAGCAAGCAGAAAAAAATGGACCGTAGAAGAGAAATTTTTTAAAAAGAAAACAAAAAAGACTAGAGGAAAAGAGCAAACAATATCATCATCATCAGTGAGAGAACGTGATTGTTTTCGATAATCAATGCGGTCTCGAAGATTTCCTTCTTTTTACTCCGTTATTCTCTCTCTCTCTCTCTCTCTCTCTCTCTCTCTCTCTCTCTCTCTCTCTCTCTCTTTTCGGCCTATTTTATCTGCATTCATTTCTTATTTGATTGAATCAAATTGGGGGACGAGAGAAATTTTTTCTCATCTTCAGATCAATGTGCTTGATTACGCAACGATGATATTGCAGACGAGACGATTGAAACAATAACGATCTAGACCTAGCGTCTACAACGACAATGAAATGCACCCAAAAACAATAAAAAAATAAAACCTCAATCTTTGATGGGGTTAATGATTTTATAAGAAAATCATTCCGTTGTCAGAAAAATTTATTGTTGTTATTCTCACTTTAAAAATTTGATCGCTTTCGATTCTAATTTCCGATTTCAATTTGAGATTTTGATTAGAGGAGATTCCTGAGTTAAAGCTTCATCAGACAAATCTTGGATTGACTTGTTCGAATATTGTAGCAAAAAAATTGAAAAAAATAGCAATATTTTTTTCCAATCCTAAGTTAAAACTGACAAAAACTATTCAATTGTGTTACTCGAATTGAAATTGGTTGAATTTGGTAACAAAAATTGTGAAAAATTAAAAAACACAGATTAACTTTTGGGTCAAACGGAAGAGCTGTTGTTGGGAAGTAGAACAACACATAATCAATTGGGATTCATTCGGATAGGAGGCGAAAAAAAAAATTCAACACAAATTGATAAATCTATTGAACTGTCACAATTGTTTCGTAATCAAAACAAATTAAATTAAATTCTCAAAAAAAAAAGAAATCGAAATCTTAAAGTGAATACCTTAGGAGTCTTCGTGATTACGATCTAATCACATCACTAATCTAGCAAATCGAGATGAGAGAGAGAGAGAGAGAGAGAGAGAGATCCGAATAAAAATAACAATCCATCCTCATCACAAAAATCTATCGATTCCAATCTATTCGATTCTATCTCTGCTCTATTGATTTGATTCATTCATTCTATTTCATTCGGACTCAGTTTGAATTTTGATTTCTGAAAATTAATTTCATCAAAATTTTTTTCTCGTTTCTTTCTCTCTCTCTCTCTCTCTCTCTCTCTCTCTCTCTCTCTCTCTCTCTCTCTCTCTCTAATTTTTCTCGTTTTGTTTTTATTGAAATTTTATTACATCGATTTCTATTGGGCGATGGATTGCAATACGACATTCAATGGAAACTTTCACTCTGAAAATCAATCCATTTTGATTGACTTGGATTTCATTCGTACCCATCACATTGAAAACAAAAGAAGTCGATTGTTCAGAAGATGAAGAACGTCTTGTTCGTGATCTTTTTCGTGATTACAACAAACTGATTCGTCCCGTGAAGCTTCTCAACGATACAGTCAAAGTGGATGTTAAATTACAATTCGTTCAGCTCATCAATATTGTAAGCTATGTCTTTCACTTTTGTTTCTGTTTGTCCTCTCTTTCGATCTCTCTTCTTTTCTTCTCATCAGAGTATTTCTAATCAATTTTCATTATATAATAGAATCAATAAGCCGTTCGGATCTCACACAAACGTTTCAAGTTGAATGTTTTAAAAAAGCCTAAAATAAATCCAAAATTCTGGAATTAAGAACGAAAAGCTTCACTTTTTTCAATTAGGGCTAGATTTGAATAAATATTTTTCGATTCCTTCACTGAATCGACTGACATAGAAGAAATATTCGCGAGGAATTTTCAAAATCTCTATCGTTCACTGTACATAGATATGATTCGATATTCTAGAACTATTTATTTTTTTCGAAAATTTCTAATTCGCACTGAAAATTTTACATTTAATTGATTAAAATTTCCATCACACACATTGTTTCTGAAACATTTGGATTATTTTTACTGGATCCATCCACCATTTCCGCTTGATTCATTGATTTTTGTTCCATTTTTCATCATGATTTGTCACCACAAAGATGAAGATGGAATAAAAAAAAGAAATCCAAAATCAATCCGAAATTGAATACCAAATAGAATATAGATGCTCGTTTTTTTTTAATTCCATTTTTCACAAAAATTTTCGATTTTTCTCACTCTCTTGGGCTTTTCTTGCCTTGATTCACAATCAGCCTGAAATCATTTTCTCTCCGCTCCAAGAGACCATGTTTGAGATGGGAGAGAAAATTTTTCTACGATTAGACTCAACCATCAAACACAGCCATCATCATCGTGGATGGATAAAATGTTTTTTTGCTCCAAAATCAAATCTCGACTAAGAGAAATGAGAACTCAGACACAAACTTAACACACATAACAAATCATTTTTTCTCGTCAATTCTTGGAGCGAATATTAAAAAAAAATCTCAGATTACATAGAAAGAAATGATTTTCTTTCGCTTTCATTTAGAAATTTGGCTCGAGAAAGGCGTTCAAGTGTATCATTGAATCGGCCTGATGGCATTCATTTTTTTTTTCTCCCTCGACAAATATTCTATCCAATCGTCTACCTCCCCAATCAATTTTTGCTTCCTTTTTTTTCTTGAAGAAAAATCTTTTCTCGAAAATAAGTCGTCTTGAAGATTTTGCGATTATTTTTGGCCAACAAAATGAACTATCACCATCATGTGCTTGATGTTGTGTGGATGATTTGTTTGGATAAACTGTCTAGCATTTGTTCGATGATGATGATGATGATGATGGCCGCGTTGTTAAAATTACAGCCAATGATTTTGAGAGTGATGGATAATCAAATTTGATGGCAATCAATTCCAATTTTTCTTTTGTTCTTCGATGAGAATTTTTATTTGTTTCAGAAAAAACCTTAGAATCCAGATCCGAGCACACATAAGCACTGGTTACAATATATACATTTAACAGACAAATTAAATAATTTTTTTTTTGCTCCACGAGATTGATTGTTTGCTTGAATTGTGCTAGAGATGATCGCCTCGAGGTGATTCGGAATCGTCGTGCGAAGATAATATGGGACAGTTGTAGATTTCAATTATAGACGAAACACTCTGTTTCTTACTTCACTTCTCATTTGGCCAACACCCTCCTCTCAAGCTCATCCTAAGATTGATTCGAATTTCCAACTTTTCAATCCATTTTTCTTTGTGCTACCACGCCTCTTTTCCTCTTTTGTCAATTGGTATTTGTTTCAAAAAAAAAAAAAACTAAAACTAAAAACTATTCTTCTGTGACAAACTTAAGAAAACAATGAAAATTAAGAGAAAAATAAGAGAAACATAACAGCAATAATCAATCGAAACAAATTGATTTCTATCATGATAAATTGACAAAAAAAGAAATCGCCAGAAAAAATCAATACAAAAGCACATCTCTCCAAATCCTTAAAGTTTGAGAGAATAGATTCATTTGGAAAGAAAAAGAAAACAAATAATGAAAAAAAGATCAATGAATTTATTCATTCAAAAAAAAAAAAAAAAAAAAATAAAACGAAACAATTTTTCAATCCTCAATTTTTTAATTAAGCTCTTTTACACTTGTCGTAAAATGAGACAATTGTCACTTCAACCAACAACCATAGCAACTACAAGCAACAGCAGCAGCAACAGCAGTAGCAACTTTGACATCAAGATTACACTGAATCCTTAATTCTTTAAAAGAAAAAAAAAAGAATGGAATGAAACAATTTTGTATGCTTAATTTAATCTTACCTTCATTCTAATCTCTCTCTCTCTCTCTCTCTCTCTCTCTCTCTCTCTCTCTCTCTCTCTCTCTCTCTCTCTCTCTCTCTATCGCTCTCTTTTGGGAACACCAGAATGAAAAAAGTCAAATAATGACTTCAAACGTTTGGGTGAATTTGGTAAGTTCATAAAATTCCCTTTATTATTATAATAATTGTCATTATTATTACCTTCTATCTCTACCCTTTTGTTTTGTGTCTTTCGTTTTCACTCGAATTCGCTCACTTATTTTTCATTATTCTTTGTTAGAAATGATGTTGATAGTCATTGATAATAATAATAATTGCTATAGTTGTTATAAGAAGGGAAAAAATAACAATAATTTCCATTTCAGTTAGTATTAACAAGTTTTTATTCCGTTCCTAGCTTTCGTTTGATCTCTGACTTCAGCTTTTTCCCTCTGTGTACTATGATCAATTTGAATTGCCTTTTTTCAATCCTTCCTCTTTCTATTCGCTTTGTCGGCCTCAATAATTGCCTTCTAAATCCTCGATGTTGAATGAGAATACAAAAATGGGAAAATTATCCCCCCATGTTAAATTCCAGCCATTGACAGAAAAAATATTTTCACAACCCTTTCTCGCTGAATTATTTCACTTTCCATTTGTCTGTTTGTTTTTCGTCCCTCGACATCTCTTCTATGACATTCATTATCAGTTTTCTTTTCATTTTTTTGTTTTTTTTTTTCGTTTCATTTGTTGAAACAAAAAAGCGATGGTTTGACTATCAACTCACTTGGGACCCGTCTGATTATGGTGGGATAACCATACTAAGATTGCCACCGGATAAAGTGTGGAAACCAGATCTAGTTTTGTTTAATAAGTAAGTCCTCTCAGCTCTTTGATTCTTTTGAAATTAAATTGAATTATTTCGATTGAATTATCTCGTTTTCGTTTGGTCGAAAAGTTAGTATTTTTATTCTTTCAAATTTTCATTTTCGGGTTATTTTCTCTTCCATTTCCCATTCATCATCGTCGTGCTCGCCTTATTATTGTTTTTTCATCGATCGAATCGATAAACAAAACAAAATTCTAGTGCCGACGGTAACTATGAAGTCCGATTCAAATCAAATACCCTTCTCTCGAACAATGGTGAGCTTTTTTGGTTACCTCCGGCCATATATCAAAGCTCGTGCCAGATTGATGTCACCTACTTTCCATTCGATCAACAACGTTGTGTTATGAAATTCGGCTCATGGACATTTAATGGTGATCAAGTCTATCTGGGTCTATTCAATGATCGGTACAGTGTCGATCTATCTGATTATTGGAAAAGTGGAACCTGGGATCTTGTAGATGTGCCAGCTTATCTGAATGTTTATAATAATTCAAAATATGGGAAACCTACCGAGACTGATATCTCATTCTACATCACTATTCGGAGAAAAACTCTATTCTACACTGTCAATTTGATATTGCCAACAGTGCTCATTTCCTTTCTTTGCATTCTAGTCTTTTATCTTCCTTCTGAAGCAGGTAAGTTTCGAAATTCCTCACATATCGAATGAAATTCATTTCTACTAGCAACTCTTACAAATTTTCAAACGCCAAACGGCTATCATAAACAAAGCGAACATATAAGAGGAGTAGAATAATTAATTTTTAATCAATTTCGGTTTGTAGGGTAGGTGAATGTCTACGGTCTCTCAAGAATTGATACCGAACCGCTCCAAGAAAGTCTCTGAGATTTTCGCTTGGTATACTTCATAATATCTCTAAAGAGAAGAACAAGGAAGAGCGAAAATTTATTAGAAATAATCATTCGGCTACTTTAGTTTCCCATCGCCATTCTATTTGTGCTGTTTATGTTATTATTAAATCATCATTATTATTAAATTCTAGACGAGAAGTTTGAGCAGTTCTATCATACATTGCACACATTTTTTTTCTTTCTAATTTTTAATTTATTCTCAAGAATTATATGCAGATGAAAGCCTAAATTCTAAAGCAATCAATCAAATAGCGATAGAGAAGAGGACCGTAATCTTGTCTATGTGTGTGTGTGTGTGTGTGTGTGTACGAGCAAAACCAAGGATCGCAAAAAAAAATATTATTTTTTTTATATTTTGAACCCTTTTTTGCCGAAACGACTTTATTTGTTTCGTAGGAGCGAAATTCACATCGAAGCAAAGATAGTAATTATCATAATAATCTGCACCATCACCATGAAGATTGCTTTAGAAGGGAGGAATTTTCGCTCAGTTTTTCATAAAAAAGATGAAGCTAGAAAAAAAACACTCTTTCGATAAGCTACATCGGAATAGCTGAATCGATGAAACTCTCGTTGTCATTCGATGCAAATTTTATACCCATAAACCGACAAAATGAACCCGAGAATGAAAAAACTGATTAGGTGGAATGTTTAGCTATTCAAAATTTATCTAACAAAACAACAAACGACTATGATGGTGTCGGTAGTGGTGATGGTGGTGGTGAGATTTAATGTTGTTGAGGCAAGATTTCTTTTCTTCTGGTCGGAAGGATAGGATTCATATGTTTCGAAAAATTTTGCATCGAATATTTTCACAGCATCATCATCATCATCATCATCATCATTCGTTGATGCAATCGTTTGCGGGACGCAAAAAATGCGAACAAATTGCTGATGAAACGCTAACGTTACGAAGGTTGTGGTCTTTAGATGATGGCTTGATTTTCATTGCTAATGTAGATTCAACTCTTTCAACTCTTTTTGCAATGTTTGGATTATTCTTCGGAACAATTCGTATTTTTTTTCACCACCCTTCATCTCTAAGATTTCATTTTATTCTCTTTCGATTTGAGTTTGTTCATCGACAAACCGAAATGCGTACATGCACCATCGATCATTGAGTATCGATTGAGTGAATTTGATCCCAAACGTATTTGGTTCGTTTAATACTTTGTGCACATAGATCGAGAGACTCTCAAACACCTATGCATTAGCTCGAATCGATAGCT